>JAECXH010000075.1:1821560-2428747 GCA_018152175.1 Drosophila jambulina | reverse complement strand
TTGACTCTGGGCCATCGATCGGGTCCCCCCTCCCTCGGGCTGCCATAAACAATAAATCCCAAGTTAATGTACTGAAATAATAGAGTTTTTCCTAGCCCCAGTAGTTTGCTTACGGCTTCTGGATCTAGTGACAGGCCTGCGGAAATTATGTTTATGCAAATCCCAATAAGACGTCAAGGAAGTCGGGGCCAAATTAATTTAGTGCGTGCCCGGGATGAGTCCTCGCACAAATCCTGATTAACTCCGGGCCGAAATAAAGAAGACAACAAATGTGCACTTTAGTCGGGAGCCAGAAAGACAAAACAATTGTTACAGCGCACACGCTCCGCTCTCGTATATTAATATATGGTGTATGGTGTACATCCCGGCGAGTCCTTGTGTCGGTTAATGCAGGCTAATAAATTTCGGCGACATTTGTACCTTTTGTCGGCTGGGGGGCGTGGCATTCTTCCATTGTTAACACGACGGAAAGGCGAGGGCGGAGGAGGAGGCGAAGGCCAAGGCGTCGGCATCGGCGTCACAAATTCCCAGCTTTTTCCTCGTTGTCCTTCGCCCGTGAAACGTCAAAGATGCCTGAAAAATGGCCACAATTCATTCGCAACAGCAGCTGGAGCTGGAGCTGGAGCTGGAAAATGGGGAAAGTGCGGAAAAATCCCGGAGCCAAGGGGACCAGGAGGCGAATGCCTGCAGCAGCTCCTGAAATTTAGTTGTTGGATCGCCTTCGCTCTCGCTCCGCTCAAGCAAGTGATTTGTTTTGCTTCGTTTGGCAACAAATCAGAAGATAAACGACATCGATTGCGGCAAGGGACATGGCCGTAGCAGCCCCGAAAAGGATTCGCCAGCCGCAAATTATGAGTCCTGCCCGAGCACTTGTATATAACACACAAGTTGTGTATATAAACGGCTCTCAATGCCCTGTATAAATAGGACTTTAAGCCGAACTAAGCGCCACATTGTGTGCAATTAAAATTGCATTATGTGTGTAAGCACTGGGCAAACATTTTGCCAATTTTTGGCAATTTACCTTTTGGAAATATGCACTTTGTTCTTTTTGTTGCACCTGTGCTGATGGCAATCGGAAATTTTATTACTCCCCTGCCAGGAGCATTTAATTATGCCGCAGTGCCACAGCCATAACATCCAGGTAGGCAAACAGGCTAAAGTTTTCACAAAAATAATTGAAAACGATTTGCGTTTAAATTATTCAGAGCCTTCAATTGAGAGGAATAACATGAATATTTATTCGGGGCCAATGCCGGGTCACTGCTCCCGCCTTGCGGAACTCTTTCCCTCGATTTATTTAAGTTTAAATTTATTTAAGGGACCAGCTCTCCTCCGGGGATTTCCCGCAGTAAAAGCAACTCATTTGCATAAGCAATAACAAAACTTCGGGCCATAAAGGTTGATAAACCTAACGCGAAATACGAAATTCAAAATGTAAATGAGTCGGCCTGCGTATCTCCGCTCATATGGGTAATCTAATTAAATGTTATGTTACAAGACACTTACAATGTTAATTTAGCGGCGTATCTTAGTGGCCCGGATGGTTTTCACTTTTAACGAGCCACTCAAACTTTGGGCCAAGAAAGCGGCTGCTCTGCGCTCGCCAAGGATAATAACTTTTATCACACCTGCCATAAACCCGGCCCACACTAATGGCCCTGGCCGACGCGGCGGCGCACATAAATCAATCATAATTGTCCTTGTTAACTGCAATCATGAATATTTCCTCGGCGTGTGCATAAAGCAAATGACAGTCATGCCGTATACATAGCTGCCACCACACATAACATAACTACACATCCCCCGAACAGCAAGGGCCCGAATATCCTTTGCCAGGAATTTGATGCACTGGCCAAAACAGGGGGCTCTGTATTTTATTTGAATATTGAATCTTGAGGGGATTATGGAAGATATACTGAAGGAAGTTAACTAACTTCTGTTTTTAATTATTATATATTTTATGCTATATATCTCAGCTTAATTGTATCCTCAAATATGGCAATAGATTTAAAGTATCTCAGATAGAAATCAGATTTTTCAGAACTTAAAAGCATACTTAAATTTCTGTATATTCTTCACAGCCTAAAAACATTTCTCCCAGTGCCCGCCTGTGTGTGTGCTGGCCCCCATGTTTGGGGGTCTAATTGCTCCTCGGATTCTGGCCATGGATCCGGACCCGAATTAGGCCCGCTGAAAGATTGCATCAAATGAGGTTTAATTAATTTTCGAACCCACACCCGGAACGGGCATTTGACAGGACAGAACAGTAGGGCAGTGGGAGCCATTGTTGTGGCCCGCAACCCACTGTGTTTGCTTTAGTTAATTGATTTTCTTTCAGTGCGTTCCATTTGCATAACAGCCCACGGGCGCCCTTCCAAATCGAAAGTCAGCCGGGGAAAAGCGAAGAGTGACCGGTGGAAAGTGAAAAGTGAAAGCAGCAAAAAGCCAACTGTGTTGGTGTTTTTTTCTGTGTTCTGTTTGTTGGCGGCCGGCCACTAAAACTGAAATTAGAACCCGTCAGAATTGTCATTGGCACACTTAAATTCAGTTCAGACTCATTTTTTCATGGAAAAATAATACAAGTACCGCAGGGTTGATTGCTTAAATGCTGTCTAAGTGGTTAAATTATGGAAATAAAATTTTAATTGGTCGCAGGGCGGGGGTTCTCCGCTTCAGCGGAAACACTTAAATTAAAAGAAGTGTATTTATGACCGTGTGTAATATCAAATGCGGGGACTAAATTGCTTTATAAATATCCAATGAGCTGTCGACTTTAATTGCGATTTGGGTCGATGCTCTGCCAGGCCTGACTTCTAATCCCTAAAATAGTTGCCTGGACGTAGGTAAGTTCGAAGTTCAAGGATGTGCCAGAGGTTGCTGGGCATTTTAAAGCGAGACTCTTGTAATTTTTCAAACCCTCCAGCACTTTCTGGACAGGCGAAAATGAATGGGTTAATCAGGGCAAGTCAAGACTTGCCGCGACTCGGAACAAGGACTCCTGCACGTACGCCAGGACTCACGATTTGCAGCTCATTAGCAGCCACAGACTGGACACATGTCCAAACTGCTAAGCGGGCTCTAAATCACTGGCACGACGCCGGGCCTTCGATTCCGCAGCCCGGCTCAATTAGTCAACAATTACCAGCGACAATCCAAACTGCTCTGGTCACCGGCGGAGTAGGGAAAGACAGCCAGGACGAGCAGGAGGACGAGCTGGAGGCGCTGCGGGGAGCGGCAAGCGACGTGGCAGGGGAGCCTATCTCGGGTCTAATGGCTTATGAGTAGTCACGTGCCCGGGATGCCAATGTACTCGACTCCTTGCCACATCCCAGCAACCTTCCCAACTCTCGACTGGCTTTTCCCATTTCCCGCTTGTCTATCAACGTGCGAGACACGGCAAGTTTTCTGCGAAAATTTAAATAATTATACATACAATCCGACAGATAATTTCCTCCTTTCACTTAGAGAAAGCGGGGAAATTATTGTTACAACTTGTATGGAATTTGTAGCTGGGAAACTCATCTAACAAATTAATGAAAGTATTTTTGAAGGACTCTCCTCCTCTCACAATGCCTTAAAAAAGGTTCTGAATAATATTTTAATTTAATTGTAGGTCCCTTTATTTATAGGTTTTAAATTACTATAATATTCCAGGACTTTCTTTGAGTGAGCTGGAACTGCTAGCTAAAAAGCTCTTCCAGAAACTGGGCCTGCACACCGCTTAGCGGTTGTGGTCCTGTTCCCGGACCATATCCTGCCATATCCTGCCTGATGCCGGCCGCAACTTTCCCGAGCTCACCTTGTTAATAAAGTCAAGTGAATGCGCTTAATCAACACGTGAGAGGAGCGGAGGAGCCCGGCAAAGGATGCGCCCGACTTCCTGTCAGATGCAAATACGCCCACCTCATACACACACAGTTTTTTCTGAGGAAAAATTAATTAAATAAACTCGTAAACTCGGGGGTCTTAACACACACAAAAAAAGGTACTTTTGTGCAGTTGAAAAAGAAATTTTCCGTTTCATTTTGTTAAGGATTTCAATTCGGCGTCTTTTCGTTTTGTTTGTACTTTTTTTATATGCCCGTCAAAAGCCGAAAAAACGCGTCGGTCGGCGGGCACAAAAGCCAAACTCATTGCCATTAAAAACGCATTATCCTTTGTGCCTTTTTATGACTTTTCATCTGAAGAGCCCGTGGAGAGGCGATGGCCCTCCTGGTTGCGTGTTTATTTGCTGTCGAGCTGTAAAAGGAACTCAATATGATAATGCATACATCCAGCTGGCAGAGATAATGCCACATATAAACTCGCAGCCGGATAAATCTAATGAAGAACAATCGCATAACTCATGGGCAGGACAATATTAAAACGCGCTTGCCAAAAAAGCAGGAGCCTAGGCAAAGGCAAAATATTTACAGAGAGCGAGGAGGAGCCAAGGAAAGCCCAAATCTGTTGTTGTATTTCAACTGGGATTTGCCAATTTAGGCGCCTCCTTTGCGATTGTCTGCCAAAAAAAGGCTTACATTGGGATTTTTATTTGATTGCTCGAATGAAAGCAGAAAGCCAAATGGAAAATTGCTTTGAATCGGGCGCCTCGAGAGGAATGCCGCCAGCCCCTCGGGGCGCCCCAGAGTGGGAATAACTCGAGTATAATCATTTACAATGCCGCCCAAATGGATTGCCATCGAGAATTGAATTATCCGCAAATGGCACCCAGTCAAGGGGTTCCCCCGATGGCGCTCCGGGAATCATAGTTCACCGATAACAGTTGACTGATTAATGCAGCTGAGCAAGCGTGTCGCCAGTAATTGGAGAGGGGATTGAGGAAACTATCTGAATTTTGGGTGTAAATATAGAGATAAGAGGAAATATAAACATATAAGGTAGTGAGAAAGTTAAGAAAATCCTAGGAAAATGTATCTACATTATACATTTTGATATAAGTATTCCTTCTACTCAAGAAGGCTACCCAAATTTCAAACCTATATTTACCCAAGCAACCCATAAAGCTCCAGTTTAAAGTAATAATCGAAATAACCATCAGAAACTAAAAATCACATAGAAAATTCCATTAAACAAACTCCCTTTTCCAGTGGATCCAACAAGACAAGGGCTAAATAATCCCAACCCTTTCGACTTACTGCAGCAGCTGCTGGCCCCGGAAAAGGGTTCAACGAGGAAATCCATAACCCAGAAACCCCAACCCCGATTTGGGACCCTCGTAGATCTCCTTGGTCATTGTAGTGTTCTTCGGGGGACCCTGGCACGTGCATTGAACCCGGAAAATTAAAAACAGCATAAGTAATGGGAGTTAGAGTAGCAGGGAGGGCGCCTGAGAAATGGGGGGAAAATGAAAATTAATCGACAACGCATATGAATTCATAATAATAAAAGAAAAACACACACACGCGAGAGGGCATTTCCTGCAGCTGACTATCAAATAAATTCCCCGCCCCAAAAAAAAGGGCCAAGACGCCATTTCCATTCATAATTCACAAGCATAAATTCTGGGCAGCTACTGGGGTTCCTACCCCGGCACACCTGGCTTGTTTTTGGCAGCCCGGTGTTAACGTGCCACGTAAATTCCGGCTAACGATGCACTTTGCACTGGCAATCCCACCTGCGCTGCCACAATCAAGTGCAATTCATTTTGGCCACGTCAGCAGGCTCCAGACTGGATTCGCAAACACGTGGCGGCTGAAGCTCTCCTGCGGCTTAAAGTCGCCTCAGGACATTTTAGGCCTGAAACTTGGCCACATTTGTAGGGAAATCATGAATGAAACTATTTATAGATCAAAAATGAATAAATGGAAAATAAATAACAATAATAATTCTACCATCTCTAGCAATTCCCACCTTTTTTCATCCTTCATTGGCAATAGAGAGACTGAGAGACTTTCTACCCCTTTTACCCTTCGAAGAGTGAAAGTAAATAATTTATTTTACAAATTCCCAAGTAGGATTAACACGGCAATATGCAGATTCTCACAGCTCAACCCGAAAAAGGGTCAAGGAAAATTTTCGAGCTAAATTTTAGGGTCCGGTCAGTTTGTCAGTGGGATTAACACAGTTTTCCCCGTGCTAAGCCTACGTATATTTATATAGTTCAAATGGCTGCAACTTTCCCTTTTTTCGGGAAATTAAATTGAGTCTGTTTCCTTATAAATGGGAAAGCATTTCCAGGCACTTGGCAAGGCATTAGCCCAGACATGGGACCAACTTTGTACACACATTTGCACATGCAAATGTTGACAATTATTGAGCGGATGACAAATGTTGTTCGGGGGGAATCACATTTTTGAGACCTTTATGGGGGTAAAGCGAGTTGATGGATTGACTTTCCGAGTTTTGGGACGACTCTAGGGTCTATTGAGGCAGTTTATTTAAGGGTTTTTTCATGGACGGACTTGCATGATAATGGAGATCGTTTGGGTAAGTAAAAGTTGTTGAGAAGTCAAGTAATATTCCCTAGACTTATGATTTGCTTCTCCAAACATAGCAAAGCTAATTACATGAATGTTTGCTACTCGGCAATAAAGCCCAAAGGTTGACATTCAACCAACTTGCACAGTTTCCCGACGCTGTCGAACAACAAGTGATGGGCTTCCATTTCAGGCTTCCACAAACAAATGATCACTGCATCTTATGTCAGGGCAGTGGCAGTGCGGCAAACAGACACGGAACGGAGCAGTCATGCCAACTATTATGTACATTTTACTTACACTTCCTCGCTACACGTCCTGCCACAGCCCCCACACTCCTGCATGTGCTAACTACCGAAACAATGTCTGCCCGGCTGGCTGTCCGTCCGTGTCTGGGAAAAGCGAGTGGTAGTACTGGCAACAATTCCGACGATGACGATAACGATTTGCAGTTACATGTGTTTTTCACCATTTCCCGAACGAGTCTCGATTTTGGGGCTGCCTGACACATTGACAGCCATGAACGAGAAAGAGCGATAGCGATGAAGTTGGGGGTTTAGACTAGGGGATACCCTGTACTCTATACTCTCTATGATATATAATTATTTAAAGGTATCTTAATTTTGTGCTACAAATGCCTTGCATACCTCAAGGCGCAGTTTCTTAAACAGGAAATCCTTGAGAGAGATCCTTATAAACTTTTAATTTCCTAAACATTTTCAATGAAAAAGCATACTTGAAATTACCCATATAGAGCGTACAAAAATCGTTATTTATGGTTAATAGCTAATCTTCCACGATTAAGATGTAGGATAACCCCCCTTACGCTATCCACAAAAAACAGAGTATACAAAAAGTAGACGAGCGGGCAAAGGAGTGAACGGGATAGAGAATGGAGAACAAACGCTGGCAACTTTACGATAGCGTTAAATTAGACATCAGCTTGGCAAAGTACACTCATCCACACACACACACACTCAGTGGCACACACACACACCACAGCACCGGCAATCGCTCACACAAACAACAACATTGATGGCCCGTCGAGTTGCCAGATGGCAAAGTCGCAGCCATAGCCGATGGCCCTTGCTTATCAAAGAGGTAAGTGCACTGCGATTAAAACGTATAGTATATCAAACTATGAAGCTATCTTATCCCGAACAGCAAGAAGACAGCAACTGTTGCTAGTAAAAAGAACTTTAACTATAAGTTTGAGTAGTGTTTACTGTGAACTACTTTGAAATGTGTTTTATGTCCTTTAGCATCAGGATTGTTTTTATAATTAGATTTTTAGATCCCCCTTTTCGCTCAGTGCACTTCGACATGCGGCGGCAGGCACAGAAGCAGAAACAACACGCTCGCTGGCGCTATCGCCTTAACTATCGCCATCGCAGCGCTTCATGTTGTTCAACGCCTTGCTGCTGCTTGCTGCAGTCGACAACCCTGCAGCTATCTTACACACAGTGGGCGTGGCCCTGCCCCCCTGCTGTGGTGCATGCACAGTGGGCGTCACGCGTCTAGCCAGCACGCCCACGGTGCTCGTTTACATGACGCAATTGCCCGGCATTCATAAGCCATTATCAGCGCCAAGTCATCGGCAAGTCTTAGAGCAAACAATGCAGCTGCCATCCATCACCGGGCTCTGGCCAAAGCCACAGCTCCTCCTGCTCCTTCTGCTGCTGCAGTGCATATATGGCCTTATCATTTCCAGGACGACACAGATCTGCCTCCATGTCTCTTTGGCCCGCCCAAGATGTTTGACTTGCGGCGGTTTATGGCTTTGTATACATACACATTTGTATATAGAACGACTGCCGGGCCCATCAGCTTCGCCCACGCACTGGGTTGCAACAATTTCCAAATAGGACACAGTTGAAACAAGAACATAATGTTGGCAGTGGTCTCTAAGAGGGCTTTCAGATGCTCTATAAAATTGAACACACATCTGAACTGTACTTATTGGAAATATATAAATTATCTTCGCTGATTCATGAGTGGATTAAGCTTGCATTTGAGATGATTGAAGATATTTAAGCAGCAATTAGTAAACATAAAAAATATAAGTAATTTTTTAAACAATTTTCTACCTAGATAATTCTAATCTCCGCCAAGTTCCCCCGGAGAACCGTGACGAATCGCAGTGAAATTATTGAAAGAGTTTCTGTCCCCCAACGGATAACAATAATAATCACACTTCTCGGCAGCCGATATTTGTCTTTGGCAAACCCAGCCACTTATCAAATATGCCGCTTCTGGGCTACTGTATAAATATATTTAGAAATAAACTTTGCCATGCGTCAAAGTCCCGTGAAATGTTCGGTGGAAATTCAAAATGAAATTCTGTGCCAGGATCGGGGAGGCAGCAAAACAAAAAAAAAGGAGCCAACAAAAAAGGACCCAAAAGTGGCAACAGAAGCAGCAGCAGCGAATAAAACTTTTGGCTGTTTTTATAAATGTTTATTTAGCACAAAGCAGCGGCGAAAAAAGTACGAGCGATTTCGCGGATAAAGGACGAGCCACGAAGGACGAAAGGCAACTGCCAGAAAGGTGAATCAGGAGCAGCAACAACAGGGAGCTGGTGTCCTTTTGTTGTTGCGCGGTATTTGTCTTAAACAAGGATATAAAGCAAGGGCATCAACAACAACAACGCCCGCGTTGAGTCTTCCCTTCGGCTGTCCTTTTTCCCTCCCCCTCTCCCCTGTGCTCTTTGTGCCTTCAACAATAATTTTGCTACTTAGACGGATTTTTCTATTTGCGTATCAACGTTTTATTTGCTGACAGGTGTAAAATTGCTTTAGCTCCGGACTTTAGTCCGAATTCGACATTTGGCAGGTTTTCCCTTGTCTTCTTTTATGGCTTGATTTTGGGGGAAGAGCAGCGGGAAGGGAGAGGGGGCTGGTGAGAGGGACAGAGTGAACCAAGGATAATTGCCGGCCGCCAGGCAACAGAAGCGATTAGTTTAATAGTTGGCCATTAATGCTGCTGCCTTGGCAATCATTCGATTTGTATCTCATTGCCGCATTACGCATACGCCATGTTGTCCACATGGCTGGCATTAATCAAAGCGAAACGGGGAGCGCCTGCCCCGCCCCCGCCGTACATATTTTCCTACTCTCTCATTTTCTCCTATTTTCCATAATAAATATTGTCTGCTGCACTTTACCGCGTGCCATACCCTGTGATGGGAAAAATATTTCACACATTTCTGGAGCGCCAGCAACGACGTCAGCGGCAGATGGAGAGCGCACATCTCCTTCGTCCTGGAGGCTCTCAGTTTTCTCCGTGAGTGTGTGTGTGTGTGTGTGCGAGAGTCCTTCAGTGCCAGCAATTTCCCCGTGTTTGCTTTTGGCATGCACGTGCAATTTTTTCCCATTTCCTCCGCTATATCGAATATGTTTTGATAAATATGCACAACTTGAGTTTTTTGAAGTGCGACAAGGACTTGCTTCGCTCGCTCCATCTATCGATCGGGGGTCCTTGCTGTTTGCCCAATTTGATTGCTCAAAGTTGGTTCTGGCCGTATGCAATTTCTTGTGAGTCTGTTGCCAACTTCAGCCTGTAATGACCATATCAATAAATTGCTTACAGCCAACTTTCGGGGCCTGCCCTTCGAGAGTTTCGGTTTTCTGGGAATTATTAAGATATCAGGATTCTGTGAGGGCTGTGCTCATGTTTCCCTTGGGCTAAACTTCCTGGAAACTCTACACGATAATTAAAAGGGCTTCAAACAATACCCTGCACTGCGCTGTCCATCGATTTCATCCACTTAGGCAGCCAAAAAGGGGCCTCGCAAATTATGAACCAATAAAAGAAAGGGCACAATAAAAATAAACCGAATTATAAGCTCAGCGCCGCTCAAGGAGCAGAGCCAAGATGCAGCAGCCGAAGTAATTTTGACTGAAATAATAAAATTAAATTAAATTCATTTCAGATTGCCGCCACACAGCCGAGGCGGCAGCAACATCAGAAGCCGAGCGCCAGCAACGAACGCGTTCAGTGTTTATTTAAAAAAATAAATTACGTTTTAAAAGCATCATAATTCAACGAAAACATTGCCAGGCAGGCAGCCAACAAGCAGCAAGGAGTAACGAGCAGCAGCAGCAGCAGCGGCAGCGGCAGGACGAGGCTCCGTGGCAAGGACTCGTCTTCGCCTCGGTGGAAATTCATTAAGCATGTTATAAATGCTTTAAATTTATAAGTAATTGTAAAGGTTTTATGCGGTTCGCAACGGTTTGAACGTGTTTATCATCCCGAGAGCCGTGAGGGGCAGGCATTTCGCAGTAATTTATTTAAGGACCAAATAATCCTGCGTCCATCCCTCGGCCCCCGGCAACCGTTTATCGCAAATAATTGTCGGCAAATATTTGCTCAAGTAACCTCATTCGGGACACCAGAAATTCGAGTTGGCTTAGTTTTTCTAATTGAAATCCTCATACCTAATCAAACTCCGTCATCAAAGCTAATGTGTTCGCTTAAAGTGATTTGTTGGCTTTCGTTTCGGGGAAATGTTCTGCTGGCTCCTTGTTTCCTGTTCCCTGACTTTCCATGGGCCATAAAATAACTCTGGCGCACATTAAGCATACGCCCCGAGGCCCTTGCTTCACTCAATTTCAAATCAAAATATCAATATTTACTTGTCCAGTTCCAGGGACACACACGCACATGTGTCTGAGGCTGCGTAGGCTTATCTATTTGGATTTATTACACCCGATGTTGTTTCTGGCCGGCTATCAAACTATTTGCTTATTTATTGGCATCGCATTGCCATTGTAAATAATACGTCTGATTTGCATATCGGACGGCGCATTTCATTAGCCAAAACTTTCATTCCCAAAAAGGGGAAGATGTAGCTAAAAAGTAGTATGAACGCTGTGATTAATACCCTGAGCATCATTTCAGTTAATTTATTATAATATTTTGACACTCTTTCGACCTAATCACCTTTTGATTCGCCCATCAATTACGAACTCCCCGATAACTATCAATAGTTATAAATCAGGAAATTAGAAATACTTCTGATTAGGAAATTCACTTAGCCAAGTTTCCACCTCAATCATAAAAGTGCCTGCGAAAGAGCATATATTCGCCTCTGAACTTTTGCCAAATTTATGCTGAAGTATTTCCCGAAGCATTCCAGAAATTAATGGCGTTACTTTTAAAACCTTTTATACACGTCAGCGGAAAAGCGGGGGAAGCCTGCCTGCTCGGCCCACGCAGGGCAGGAGCTCGTAAATTTGCGAGCTATAAAAATCAATATGTTAATGGCGAGAAGTTCGCCCCGCCATGTGTGTGCGTGCGTCTGGGTAGCTGGCCAACGAGACTGTTGAAATATAAATCCCATTGTCAACAATGGCCAGCAGCATTGACATGCGACGACGGAGGACGGATGACAGCCGGCAAGGAGTACCGAACGGGGACGGGGAACAGGAACGGGAACATCGAACGGAGAAGGTCGGACATGTGGATGGATGGCAGATCGATGGATGGTCATAAGGGGGGCTGGCTGGCAGGACACGACCGCAGAGGCAGCCCAGAGTAAATACAATAAATACACATGCGGACAGAGGGATTCACCGGCAGCTGTGAGCACTGCGCAAAACCTCATTAAACTGTTAAACCTTCTGACAAGCCAACAATTAAGAGTGCGGAATGTGAGCAGCCAGTGCTAGGGCCCCGGAGGTGGGCAAAGTATTGACCAAGCAAACAGCCAAGGCCGGCGAATCCTCTTTCGATCCGGAACCAAGCCAAGGACCGTCTGCTAAATTTATGCAAACTTATGCCGGGCGCTGGTGACCCATTCCCCACCAGCTCTCAATTCGGACGAGACACGGGACACGAGACACTCGACGGGGGGCGGCCCGGGCGAACTTGGAATCAACTCAAATTGATTTATGGATATTTTTAGCCGCCGGAGCGAGGCGGAGCGGCAAAAGTTTAAATCGTGTTGCGTGCCAAACGCAAATATCAAAAATCGACATTCGACATTCGAGGCGTGGTCGCCCGAAACCGCTCGAAAATTATAGCTTTCAGTTTGCGCGCGAATTGTAATAAATTTAGAAAACTTATATACACATTCAACCCGCCCCTGGGCCCTCTCCCGCGGCAGCTGCCCACCGGAGTCGTCGTTTTCATAAAGTTTGCCGCGCAATTGCAGTTTAACATCCCCGCCAGTCCACAGTCAAACGAGCCGCAACTAGCAAAGGTTGTTAACAGCTGGCACGGCTTAAGCCAACGCCACCGGCTGCAATTCCGAGAATCCGGAGCAAAGGCGAAAAAAAAATGGAAATGGAAGCCAAGGAGAGGTGCAAACAGGCGTGGCGCCTGGAGTGCCAAAGGATGTGGCGGCAGGAAGCTGCCTGCTCCGACCTCGACCATGGAATACACTGCCACGCCTCCCAGCTGAGGCCCAGGACCAGCCCGGACCATCACCAGAAATATGCAAATGTTAATAAGATGCCTGCCAGAAAGGAGTCTATGGTGGTGGAGCGACGTCTCGGAGAGCTGATATTAAAACATGGATAGGTAGGAAAATAATAAGCAAGTCTGCAAGTCAGAAATTGCATGCATTGGTAATTGAAGTCAATGTTTTTAAGGTCTTAAAGGACTAAAGTGATCAACCTTCAGCTCTAAAATCTCCTTGAAATTACTAATTCAAAACTGGGTGAAATATTGTTTACCCGCGAGCCGTTCATTATCCTTTCGTCGTTAATCCTAGGCATGCTTAGCGCCTGTCTGAACCGATTAAAGAAAGCCCTGCCTCAGACGGCGCAACGATCCGATCCTAACCCGAGTCCAGCCACGCCCACTGCTCCTCTGCTCCTCTGCTCCTCAGCTCCTCTCTGTTGCATTCCCCGCGAACAACATAATAACACCTTTCGGCAAGGAAGAGCCGGACCAAGAACAAGCACTGCTCGACCGGGTTAAGTAACCAAGAGAACTTGGCACGCAATCCAGGGCAGGCTTAAAGGTTAAGCATTATAATTTGGTTTACCTTTTCGCCCCACCTGCCCGGTGGGTGCAAAAGTTGAAAATAGTTGCCGCCGAGTATGAAAAACTTGGATAAATTGAATTAAATTGAAGGCGGCAGCCGGGTTCCTTTGAGGCATTTAAAGTGCCTACAATTTGGAGGGCCTCTAATTTATGAGCCAGCGGGCAGGGGCACCCCTTCGGGGGTTATTTATTGTAAACTGCCGGCGAATTCCGAAACAGAGAAACGATGTTAGATCGATAGGGCCAATCGATGGCTGCGGAATGGCTCGTATTTAATAATTCCAACATTTATTTGATGCCAACTTTGCTGTAATTGTAGCCAGCCGTCGCCTCCGCCCCGAGACCGGGTTCTGGATTTTCCTGGCCCCCGGCCCCGGGATGACTGGTGGGGGGAGTTGGTGTGAGTTCCGCTCGGGGCATTGGCGTGCCAAACAAAAATATTTAACACTTGTGCCATAAACTATTGTCAGGCTCGGTTTCGGCGGTCGGGGTGGTGGCTGCTCGCCCTTTCGTGGCTTTATTTTTTGTTTTTCTGGCTCACGAGGGGGTGGAAGGAGCCTAGCATACCACAGCGTAATGTAGGTCGGGGCTCTCTCCTTTTTGAGCTTAAAAAATGTATACAATAGTGCACAAAATTAAACCGAATATAAAGATGATTATTTACAGCTCTTACGTGTGAGTTTACGCCTGAATTGTTTGCCGCCGTGGCTTAAGTCAACGTTGTGTGTTTGCGGATATTTCGCACTCTTTTTTCGTGTTTAACAACTGCATTAAACTGTAATTATATACACCTTTTTTTGTTCGCCGGAAAAATCTGGAATCTGCACAAATTTGCATTGATTCGCCGAAATATTCCCGAGAGAGAGAGAGAATTAAATGCGAGTGGCAGCGAATTGAAAATGCAAACTACTGAAATTAATTCATTTGCCATAAAATATTTTGCTTTTATTTATTCGCGCATTTCAGCAGTGTGAATGTGCGTATTTACAGGGCCCAAATATTGGCCCACAACGATTTAATTTCACATAGGGACATGGTGCCACATAGTATCCCTGTCCCTGTACAGGCAAAGGGTGGCTTAAGGTGAGTTATTTTGAGAACTCTCCTAAAGTCCCTACAGGCTGCCAATGATTTATTTACCTTGTTGTTATAAATTGTATTTTAAAAATATTTCTATAAGCCCGAGAGCATATTTTTAAGCCCGAAACCCGATCACCCTGTTCAAAGCTGATACATTTTTTATGGACTCTCCACCTTTGTGGCACTCAATCGCAGCGTGCAGAAACCATAAACGCAGCTGGTAAAAAGTCTGTCTGTGTGTTTGCAATTATTTTGTCATTCGGTAAATAATCCAAGTGAGAGAGCTCTGGAACTGAAACTATCAGCTAAGAAATACCCTAGAAAAATAACTTAAAATGTATATAATTTTCCATATTGCTTGTTTGGAGTATTTTCATTCGTCATAGCACACACTAGTATCTCCCACCCTCAGAGATTATTTCTTTGTGTTACAAAGTCTCCAGAGTAGCCATAATGCCCCTGGTGACATTTACCAATTGAGTACACAACAAATTTATCCGTCCATAAATATTTTTGCAGTTTTTTACGGCTGTTGTCGCTGTCAAATATGTTTGCAATTGTGTAAATCGTTCGCTGTGTTTGCCGAGCACAAAGGAAGAGCAAACAATTTTTAATGGCGGCGTGATAAGCTCATGGCAAACATGAAAGCTGGAAAACAACCAATAAGAAGTAACGGAAAAATATGGAAAAAGAGGAAAAGAGCCCTTACACAACTGCGTCCGTCTGACGATAATTGTTTGCGGCTGTTCTGTGTGTTATGAAACCAGGGACAAGCTGCTTAAGAAGGTAATCTACAGAGAGATATACTACTTATAATCTGGCTTTTAAAAGTTACCTTTTGATTGATCTTATGAGCAGAGGATATATCAATTTTAGGGTAGTTATAATTATCAGAATTTATTATTTAGAGTGTATTATCCCGAAGTCTGTTCTCTTAGTCTCCACTGTAACCCAGAGGAAGGGACAAAGGAGTCGGCAAAAGGACAATGAGGCGTCGTGGGCGTCGAGATTCCACTGCAGTGGCCTCAAGCAGCTGCCAAGTGTGTGCCCCACCCACTGCCATATCCCTTTCACACACACTCTCATCGGATGCCCGGGCGCCGTCTCTTTCGCATTCCGGACTTGTGTCTGGCAGGCGTGCTCATTACGTAATTAATTATACGCCATGTTGTGCAGCCTATGGCCAAAAAGTGGCAGTGCGACTAAAACCGCAAACATAATGAGATAATCTCTGTACAAATAGCGCATATGCAGGGCTGCGTCTCCGCACATCCCCGTCCGTCTGCAGGTCCCGTCTCTTATCCTGACCCGGAAAGAGCGCCGCGCGGAGTGAACTTTTGGCTTTAATGGCACTGTGTGCTGTTTTTAATTAGCAGCCAGGCTGCCAGGCTGTGAGGCTGCGAGGTGGGGCGTGCGAAAAAAAGGCGGCGCAAGAACAAGGAGCAGCAGCAGCAGCAGCAGCAGAAGGAGCAAATGCAACACTTTATATGCATTTTTCTTTTAATTCCCATTTTTATGCCACTGCGACGAGTGCGAGGCCGGAAATTTAGGTTGGCATTTCTTGCGGCGCAAGGATGCGAGTCCTGCCGGGCGCCCGAGAGTGTGAGTGCGCATATAGCTAGTAATTAGAGTGGAAAAAAACACGCAATTACCATTATGTGCGCCGAATTTCGTTTTACGACCCACAGCCAGCCAAGCCAACTGAAATAAAAGCGAGAACTGCACAAAAGAACAACTGCCCGGCGACAATAACAACAGGAGTGTGGACTCAACAAAATCAACATTCCACAGTGTCTCTCGGCTGACCTCAATTTATTTTTAAATCCAAGTCGTTTAGCTTAAAACATGCGCCAGAGATTTCCCTGTCCCCTGTCGGCAAGTGGCAACTTGCAGCTGCAAGTGCAACTGCCACCGAAGGAATCTTTCACTTGCCATTCGCCTGGCTCTCTCTCTCTGGGTGTCTCTGTGTCCTTGAGGTTCTTGGGGAGGCAGGGAAGGTCCTTTAAGGGCGTGTCCTGGCACTTGATACGACTTTAAGGCTGGCAAGGCGATTAAATGCCTCACAGTGTGTCGCTGGTTATAATCATAGGTGCGGGAAGCTCTGCCATTGATAGCCGTCATTAGCTTTCAAGGAAGCACTCGGAATGAGTTGGGCATAAAATAAATCTGTTCTGTTTTTTCTAGAAGCTACAAAAAATTAGGAATTAATTACTTAAGAAGCGAAAGCGAAAGAGAACACAATGCCACAGGATTTTACATTTACCTAAGTAACTAAATATTTAATAATCGAATTATCTCTTTTTAAGAGAGAAAAGATTTCTTGTTTTATCTATAAATTAAATTCCAACAACATTATCTTGGGAATGGCATTTCTGATTAGCAGATAAAGCACTTCGTGCTGCATCTTGGCGGCAAGTTGTTGCGATTCAATTTACATGTCCATCACTCCAAGTCCTGTCTCAGCCAAGTCAAGTGGCCCTCTCCTCGCCCTGCCCCGCTTTGCCATTTCTTTATTTGCCAACATTTATCCATCACTTGTCTGCAGAGTCTCGCCCCGTCGTAGTTTATGGTTTGTTGATGGATTCCGGCGCTGCTCCGCCCGGCAATCGGATTGTCAGGACCCGGACTAGTGGCCACTCCGGGTTACAAATCCGGGCGACTCTCGGGGGGCTCAAGGTCAAGCTGTGAGCGACATTTATGTGACTCGCGACCCCGTCCTCCTCCCCCGGACACATATATAGTATTTTCATCTGGCATTCTATTGGACCGCATGCTTAACAATTCAGCACATGCTTTCATGGGTTTCTTGTGTTTTGGTTTCTGGCCATTTTTGGTTATACGCAAAGCGACTGCCCCCCTCCTCCGGGGTCCATAAAAGTGTCTCCATCTCTGGGCACACATATCCCTTTTTCGGCCACCAAATCCACCACAAACTATCTTCTGGTCGCATGCTGGGCAATAAAAGTGTCCCAACTGGCCGCAGACACTTGTACGGCAGTCCATGTCCTAATGCCATAAAAAAGGGGGCCATACAAGCGTGGAAATCTATGCTAGGGAAAACGGAAGAGGTGACACACTGACAGAAATTTGTGGAGCCTTAATTTTTAAGGATAATTTCAGAAGAACTTTGTGATTTTCTAAGCATAATTTGAGACAAGTACTTGTACTAGATAAAATATTCATTGAAATCAACCCAAGATAAATGTTTTAAAATATTTTAAAAATATATTTTATATATACATGCTGCTTTCTGAACATTTTTCAACCTATTTTTAATTATAAACAATTCTCACAGTGCCTCGACTCTTTCCACACATGTAGCAGACACAGGCTTACAGGACACAGATGCTCCTGGCCAGGCTTATGTACTTATAAGAGCAAGACTGACAATTTCGGTTGGGCCAAGTGCTGCCCCTCCATTCCCATTGCAGCAAGACATTCGAGGAGTCCGGGGAAAGTTTCGAGGGGGAGAGAGCCACGCCAGGAATGCCCGAGTCCCTGCCTGCTTAGCGGTTGCGGCTTCTGCGGTGGCAACTCTAATATGTCAGCCGAAAAGTTCGGTGGAGCGATAAAACTGCTTCGAGGACTCGGTGCCGGGCCAACACATTAAAAGAGCAAAAAGTGGATGCTGGAGTTTTAAAGTAAGTTCCAAATCAATCCAACAAATTTCCATTTTGCAATGGGAAAATGCCACCTTTTTGCCGTAGGCAAATAGCCATTTTATGGCACAGTAATTATGCTAATTCCGCACAAAGTTGTGTCCGTTATGAGCACGAAATCGAAAAAGTTTCAATCAACCTGTGCGGGCGAAAAGTTGCAGCCGGCTGTGGAGTTGCAACTTCCAGGGGCAGAGTCTGCAGCATCCCCAGCAATAAAACGCTTGAAATGTTTTTCAATATGCCGGGGCTTAACCCAAATCCGGCCTGAGACACCCACTTGACCCACTCGGCGGGGCGCTGGGGCTCATCTTCAGATTGATCCATTGATTGCGCGTAATTAATGATAATTTCTGTACCCTTCTCCGGAGACGTCAGAGCCACGGCTCCAAGCACTTCATTACCCACACAAATTTAGCCACCCAGCGAAGGGAGAGAAAGGGGGCCGCCATTATAATTGAGTGCAAAATTATGCATTGAAGCCGCACCGATATCATCGAGGGGCCATAAAATAACTAATAGCCTGCCAGCAGGCCCTGAACAGTTGGTAAGCCCTTCTGGCCACGGCTCGGCAGCAGGACCCGGACGAGGCCCGGCACCAGGACCTTACCGGCCACATTATAAACAACACGGCCAGCCGGCGATAACATGGCCGCAACAACAGCGACAACGTTGGCCATAACAATGCCAATGCTGGCTAATAACCGACGGCAGCCATGTGCAAGTTGCTGGTTTTCGGAATCCTGGTTAATGCACACGGCGCCCGGCGAGTGGTTCCAGAAACCGATTCCCCGGCACTTTCGGCCGCCTTAATGTGACCCAGTTGTGGGTGCTAAATGGACACGGGTTTCGACTGCTTCACCTGTGCTTACGTGAGACAAATCTATGGGGAGAGGGGAGTTAGTTCAGGCCTCTTGCAAGCCTTCTTTGAGAGGCATATAGCTGAGAAAGGCAGCATTAAGAAATATAACAACTCTTTCAAGACATTTACTACGTTCAAACTATTTGAATTCTTGAGTTTATGAACTGCTACAATATTCACAAACTAGAATTCTACATTATTCCGACTCAGCGAAATCAATTGTTAGAACACTGACCAAGTTCCTGGCAAATCCCCACAACTGAACAAACTTTCTTTGGCTTGGCTCGGGCGAGATGACAATATTTTCTGGGAATTTACGCTGCACACTTGCCGGGGGCCACACCTAGCCAAGGGTCTGTGTGTATAGTACATCCTTGCTCCCCTGATCCTTTGTGGTCTGGCAATCATAATGCAATTCATTTGCCTAGCGCTCCTTGGGGCACCGTTTTTGGTAAACGGCAGAGATTAGGCGGCATTAAAGTCGCAGGCAAAGCAAACAGAGCAGATGAAGAGGCAATAAAAAGCGGAGCCGACACAAAAGCCACAAAGGAAGTTGGGGAAAATAAAGACCAGAGACCATGGTGGAGTCAGTGGAGCAGACTGCAATAAATTTACAATTACGGCGGTCACTTGAAAATTAAAAGCTTTGATTTAGGTTCGGGGTGCTCTCCTCCTCGGTTATTTGCTGTTTAACTAAGCTTTTGATTTACAAAGCAAACGCAGTGTTTGATTTTAAATGTTTATCAATCGCATTTATGAAATAAAATTTAATTGATTTCTTGGCTTCAAAGGATATAAAATCCTCTTAAATTATTATTGAGCAATTTAACCTTCGAATAAAGTCTTTATGGACTAAATGGCAGAATAAAACTGAATTTAAATGCTCGACTTCGATTGGGCAGCAGACCACGTGGCGTATGCGCAATTTCAATGATATTAATCAGGCGAATTTATTTGGCTTTCTTAATCGCAAAAGAGAGCTTAACAATTAACCTCATTTTAAGTCTTGGTAATGTTAATTTATTCTGGTTTTAAGTGGGTATTTATTAATCCTCTTTTTAATTATAGTTAACTGGTATTATGGAAATTTTTTTTCGTTTGTTCTCTGAACCTATAAGCAATAATAGTTTTATAATATTGAAAATCAGCTAAGGAAGTATTTAAATGTATAGAAATGAAAATTATTTCATAGCAAATGAAATTGATTTATATACGAAAAGAGACCACCGTGGCGTATACGCGATTTCTTTGCTCCTAATCGCCCAGTGTTAAGACATCTTATTTAGCCAATTAGCTCCGCGAGCGGGGCTAACAAATTTGCACAGCTCATCAGAAAGCGAGAAAGTCTTGGCAGGAAGTCTTAGCCAGGTGCTTACAAACGCTTTGCAATTATTACGGCGCTGCAAAGTACCCAACAATTTATGCACTTTCAGCTCGGCTGAGGAAAATCCCCTTTCGCCTGGCCGCCCCACCAGTTGGGCTGTTTGTTTTGCACTTTTGAGCTGTGCCAAAGATTTGCATTTTCAATTTGTACTTCTTTTCCCTCGGCTGCCCCTCGAGCTTTGATTGCGAGTGGCAGATGGAGACGAAGACGGATGGAGAGAGATTACTGGGGCGGGCGGACCCAGGACGCTTATGTGCAAGGGTTCACAGCATCCTTCGGCTGAGCCTTGACAAAGCGGCCACTTAACATTCAAATGTGGAGGCAACATCAAATGCCGTGTTCAAAAATTCAACATTGTTATAGAAATCCGAAGGCTTACAGCGCTTTGCCATGGCCCTGCTCGCTTTCCCAGTTCGATAGCCCTTTTTTATTTGAGTTTTTCCCCTTTTTCTCCTGTTGTTTTCCCGGCCTAATGGCATATGTAAGTGGCGTCTAAGCTGGGGCATTTTGTTTACTTGTAGCTACCGCTTTGGGGAAAATCAGTGGGTGGGGTGCGGGAAAATCTCAAGTGTCTGCCGTTTCCCTTTGGCTTACCCCCGGACCTTTGCCAATACAAATTGACATGTTATGCCAGCAATGAATTGGGTAATTTTGAATGCGTTTTGCAGCACAAATTCGAATGCTTCGCAAGTGGAAAAGTTTCTCACATTTTTCCGACATTTTTGCCCCATGTAAGCAAAATTTGTATTGTGTCTGCAGCTGGATTTCATACACGGCCACAGAATTAGAGAAGGAAAATGTATTTCTAAAAATTGAGAACATTGAAATGTATATTAAAGTAAAGCTTTATGCAGGGAACTGAAATATTTATTAAATACAAATAGTAGTCAAAGAGAACGAAATAAATATAAAATAGAAGGTTATTATTAATACACTTCACATAAAAGGAATTATTGAAAGGAAATTATATTGCATTTAAATTTTAAAATCTATTTATTGAGTTTAAAATCGATCTAGGACTATGAATATCTTTTATTAACACATTTCAAATGTAGTCTAGTTGTTAAATAATTAACTTAATTTTTTAAATAAAGGTTTTAACCCTTATTTTTCCAGTGCTTTTCCATTCGTGCTTGTGTGGGTTGCCACTTTGCTGCACTAAATTGCATTTAATTCTGAGATTTGCCCGTTGTGGTGGTTGCCTTTGGGTTTTCCCTCTTCTCTGTTTTTTTTTTTTTTCGCTCGTGGCCTTCACCCAAATAAACCAGCGAATATGCATTTGTGCCTGTGTGCGTTGTGGCTATGTGTGTTTGCCTAAAATTTATGTGTGAACACAATGCTCACCGACACACACACACACACACACACAGTACTGGTTGCAACAAAGCGCGAAAAAGAAAATATAAACACTGAAATTTTGCATATTTCCGAGCGGCTTTAAAAATGCGCGAACTCGAAAGAATTAAAAAACTTGCAGCGACACACACGCGCACGTAGGAACAACATAATAAAACGTTTGCATAATTATACCCTAGGGGTTGATGGGGATATGCTGATCCTGGGGCACGTTGTCAGAGCCAGGGTAAATATTTGGGAATATTTAAGCAATATTTATGCAGGTTAAGCAGCGCAAAAAGCAGGCATAAGTAAATATGAAGTATTTTGTTATCTTAATCATTTTTTGTGATCAGCTTTAAATTAATTTAGCAGCGTGAATGTTAAAGTAAACTTGGCTAAAGGTTATTTAACTTTAATATCACATTTGAAGCTTTGTTTTTTAGCCCAAAGACCATGCGAAATTCACTGCTTTGTCAGCAGGACATTAATTTTTTATGATTTGACGCAATGCAAATGAAGGGGTTGAGCCGCTTTCGCTATCCTTCGGAATTTGGCCCCCAAAAAGAATGTGTTTTACGGCCTTCGATGGCAACGAAAATAGAAGAGCGAAAAAATGTTTTTGTTTTGCGATTCGTGTGTTAGATCAGAAGTGTAACAACTTAATTAACTTAAATTGGGTTGGCAGGCGGGAAAGACAGGGCGGGGCGCACTGCGCCGGATTCCTTTTTATGTTTACGACTTCGAGTCGGGGCCAAACCAACCGCGGACTTTTCGTTGACACATTTTCCTTGGCATGCAAGACACGGACAAGTTTTCCTTGCCGGCGCTTAAAAAGTTTCCACCCCAACCCTGCAAATAGGAAAAGTCTTTGGGAGAGGATTTTCCCGGCTAAGCTGTTGAGTTGCTAGACGGCGGCGGGGGATTGAAAAGCGAGAGAGAGCGGGAAAGTACTTTGACGAGATTTGCATAAAATTAGGGATTATTGTTAGCAGGATTCGGGGAATTGCGTGGAAATATTGAACTTTATGCGCATATTGATGCCCGGCAATCCTTTGACACGGCTCTGCAAGTCCCGCAGCCTGGCTCCTCCACGGATCCAGAAATCCCTCATCTTCCCGCCTTGGCCCGCCCAATTTCATTAGCAAATATTTGTGGTCCAAGTAGCTCGCTTTGAGTTATGGCCAAAGCCCGACTGCGGCTTTGGCCCGGCCAATAAATCAACTCAAACACACGCACATGGACAGGGACATAGACAGGGACAGGGACAGGGACACGGACACGGACACGAACAATTGTGGCCATTCAATTTGATTATTCAATTGCAAAATTCTGACAGCGGCCGAGGAAATGCACACAGATGCATTGTCCAGATACCGGAGGATGCCATTTACCAGATACCATAGCACCACCATGGCCAGGAACAAAGGACCTTCCCCCGATAATGACATTTTAAATGCAAAACACTTGGCCGGAACTCTTGAATCGTTCCCAGGATGTGATTGAATGCTGAAAACGGTATAGAAATGCTTGTCGAATGGTTAAAATACGGGATTACCTTGGATTACTACTGGCTAGAAGACCTATTTCCGGATCTAGGTACTTGGAATAACTCTACAAAGGATGTACTTTCAATATATCTTCCCCTAATAAATCATTATTAATAAACCCAAAATAAAACCTCGTCTCTAAGTATGTTATGGAACTACATAATTGAATGCATAATTGAGTGCTTGTCCAGATAGGACTCCTTCTGCTCCCGATCCCCAGCTCCCTCCCTTTTGATTACTGGCGGAATAACAAGGAATAAGAATTTATGGAGCCGCCTTGGAAAGAAAGTTGTCTCTCTATTAAAAATAAATTATAGACAGGGGGCCGGGGCGAAAAAATTGTATTTGCCTTGGCCACGTCCGGGGCCATAAATTTCCACAAAACAAACTGACTTTGTGGCTGGCTGCGGTGGCTGAAATTTTAGGTATCAGAGGGGGCAGGCGGCAAGGAAGGCAACAGGTGCACGCGTGCTGCTGGCCACATCTAGGAGCCCGGCTGAAGGACTTCCGGCCAGAGGCTGGCCCTTGTCTGCTGTTTAATGCATGCCCTTTTCACATGGATTCGGAACTGGGAACTGGGAGCTGGGAGCTGGGAACCAAGCTGGCCTGGGCCAAAAGCGATAAATCACAAAAAATGTTGTGCTCTTTTCCATTAAAATTTACAACCTACTAAACAAGACAGACGTCCAGAGTTGGCCGCTTGACATGTGCACGCGTGCCTTGAATTCGTTCGAGATCGAGTCTCCGAGTTCGAGTCCCTGGAATGAATAATTGCGCATAATTCAGGCGTTCATCTTTCGGCCAGGGCCAGAAAGCGGCTTTAAGTCCCCTTCTCCGGCGAGAGAGCCCAATTAAGCCCGCTCTGAGTTCGCTGTCGGGCCAATTACACGCAAATCAGCCGTGTTCGGGGGCCTCAGTTGTCAGACAATTAGCGACTAAGGCGACTCAGCTGGCAAGCGACTTTGGTCGTAATCAATTGGGCGATATTGAGTTATTAGGCTCATACCCCGGGATTTCCAGGGGGCGGGACTGAGCGAGTTGTCGGAAAAGTCCCTGCGAGTTTGGTTACCCTCAAATAGCATTTAATGTGCCCTAATGCGAATGGCATTGACATCCGTTTCACTGGGAGGAATTTAACTAGATTGCAATTTAGAAATGATTGGTATGTAAATATTCCATCAATGATGAAAGCCAAAATTAAATTTTTCATCATTTTTGAATAGGAAAAAAGGTCAACAAACTAAGGTAAATAAAAGTAAACCCGCAGATTGATTAGCTGCTTAAGACAAAACTCTTTCATTCTTAAAGGTTATTTTTATAAATTGAAACATATATTTTTCTGCATCTCATATACTTTCATATTATTCTGCTTTTCGCTCCGTGTAAAAGCCAGCGAAAGCAAAACTCTCTGGCTGAAGGCACTCAACTGTTAAACGCGACAACGATGATGACAGCCATTTTTGGTAACAGAATGTTTGGCTACAACTTTTCGCGGCCAATTTTGTGGCCCACTGACTGACAATGGGAAGTGGCAAAGCCTGTTCCTGTCGCTGTCTCTGCCTCTGCCTGTCTTGCCGTCTCTCTTGGCTGACTCAAAGGCCGTCTCTTTCCCCATGAAGGGGACAATTAGAAGCTTACAACCAAAGAGTTCCCCCTAATTGAACATCTGTTTCTTACTCCGACAAGTGTAATGTCAAAAACAAATGTCAGCTGTTCTTTGCCAACCAATTTGGATATAGAATTTCTGGTTCTTGGACTTTATAAGCCCGACGTCCCGGTGGTTCTGCAGATTCAAGCACTATCCATCCATCATGAAGTTGGTTCTCGTTCTAATACCGCTGATCCTTGAGATGATTGGGTCCAAGGGGGATCTGCCAGACGCAATCACCTACTGCCAGCCCCAGTTGTGTGAGAAGGGACAGGAGCATGTGGCCTGCGACTATTATTCAAAGGTAGGAGCGATCCGGCCGAGGCAGAGATCTGTGCCAACCCAATTTTGCCTTCCAGCGGAGAGCGGTGAACCAAAGCGCCTGCCACGCGAAGGGAAGTCGTTTGGTCTTCTTCACCATCCTCAAGGACAAGGTCCTGGAGCTGCACAACGAGCGGCGCTACCGCCTGGCCACCGGCAATGACTCGCGCCTCCCGGAGGCCGCCCGCATGGTGACAATGCAGTGGAGCCCCGAGCTGGCCACCTTGGCGCAGTTCAATGCCCAGATGTGCCTGCTGGAGCACGACGACTGCCGCAACTCGGCCCAGTTCCCGCACGCCGGCCAGAACGTCTACGTGGTGAACTTCCAGCGAGTGATGACCAAGGAGGGGATGCTCAGGATCTACCCGGAGCTGCTGGCCAACGCCACCAAGGCCTGGTGGTCGGAGTCGGAGAACATAACCAGTCAGGAGATCAAGAGGTTTCCCTGCGAGCACAACAAGCCGAAGTGAGTATGGCCTGGTACTAGACATAGTCATCTGACCCCGATTCATCTGGCACAGAGGATTCAGCCACTTCGCCACCATGGCCGTCGAGGGCAACTCGCACGTGGGCTGCGCCGGCGTCCGCTACGTGGCGGATAACTCTACCCACTTCAAGCTGACCTGCAACTACGCCCGGGCGCCGGTCTGCGGACAGCCGATCTACGAATCCATCCCGGGATGCGAGGCGGGCAAGAACAATCAGTTCTCGGCCCTCTGCTCGCCCAAAGAGCTCTTCTAATAAGCTGGCTTTAACCGATCCCTGGGCCCAGGAACACCACTCATGCATCCATCCATCCATCCATCCGTCCAGTGAAACCCCAAACGAACGGCTGCTCGTGCAAAATTCAAAGAACTCCCTCGCAGTGGAATTTCTGCCAATTTCCTGTGATGAACAAGGCCCTAGGACATTGGCGGGCTGGCAGGAAGTGTCGATGGTGGAGCAATTACCTGTATAACGTCAAATAGCTACACTGACGAATAATCCTTTAAACTCTATGTAAATTTATACAAAAATAAAGATATTGAGGGTATTGGAACATGGTAAATCAAGCATAAAGCAAATATATTCAATACTTGTGATGCCTGAAACTAGATTCCTTGATTTTTTAGGAATTTTTCCAGGTACATTCTGCGGTTCTTAGGGCAGAACTGCCAGCAAAAATGCCACTCGCAGTCATTTCTTGCTGAATACTTAGCCAGGACATCCTCTTTAGTGAAAGGAATGAAGAAATCCCAGCAAAGTGAGGCAGTACCCTTCATTATCGCAGTCCCCCCTCTTGGCCACGTTTATGGGTGCAAACAACTTGATTAGGGGGATGGACTTGGCTCGTTTAATTTAATTTTATTTCTGCATAAACTTTATGGCTTGTTTAGGATTGCTATTTAATGGCCAATCGAGTGGCGTTCGGGTCATTAACCGACCCGGTGCAGTGGGAAGTCGGAAAGTTCCGAGGACCCCTGCAAAGTGGATGCTGTTGCACAGTCTCGTAAAAGCTAACTACCTCTCAGAGCTCGGGGGAACACGTGTTTCTCCACTGGCAGAGGGGAGCTTGTACTGGTATCTATAGATACCGGCGATGGTTAATTAAAACTGGCCCCGACTCAATGGCCAAATGATGTTCATTATCCGATTAGCACTCTCTGCCGCACCTCCTGGCGATTCCATTATTTTATGGGACTTCATTTGATTGAAATGCATGGGAAATCGACTCCGCGGCAGCTGCTGCTGGATTTGACTGGGATTGCACTCAACTGGCCACCAAGTGGTGGCAACTCCCCCCGGGACTTTGCCACCCAACTCTCCTCTCCACTCGCATGCCTGACACCTGGCGAGAGAAAAACTAAAAGTCACCACTTCCGCAGCACATAAATTTGAAGCGCTGCTCGCTTTTAAGGTTTCCTGCCCTCCCCCAGCCCCTAAAAAAAAGGGAAAGGGAGAAAAAAATGCAACAAGCTGGGTGTGGATAAAAAAGAAAAGCTTCCCTCTTTCCCATTCTAGTTTCTGGCTCGTTTTCCTCTCGCATTGCATGCCAAATTGTTCATGTAGTTTGCAGTTTTTGTTTCGCCACAATTTGTTTTGCTTTGGTTCACCGTTCAGGGTTCGCTTTTCAGTTTTCAGTTTTTACTCTCAGCCCTTCTACTCTGCGCGTTTTCCGCTTAAGCACTTGAACTTAAAGGGAATGTTTGCCACAATTTATCAAAGTTATGGCCAAGGATCCGAGGAATCCGGATCTGGAGCAAATGTTTGCGACCCATCATCGCCGCACACATAAATATCTATTAAAGCCCCTGAAGTCCCCGGATGCAAGTGAAGATTTACGGGCTTCCAGCAGCCCCTGATAATGGTGCATTAGCGTGTAAAGCGTTTTCGATGCACTTCCCACGGAGACAGTTCCCCCTTCCACATGCATATATAGCACTTTCCCAGCTTTCCCCTCTCGCTTTCCCGCCAAAGTCATTATCATTGTCAGCACGTAAGGCTGCCGCTCGCATGTTCGATGTGTGTTCTCGGTCTGCGAGTGTCGGGGCTCTCGCGGTTTCCTTTTTGCATTATTCCTTTGACCGCACTCTTTCCCTTTGTCTCTCTGTCTCTGTCTCCGGGCCAGACTAGTACACACACACACACACACACACACACCTCACCTGGCCAACCCTCCTCACCCTCACCCAAAGGTAAGTGCCACTTGAAAGACTTTGCTTTTATGCCTCTGAGCTATGGGCTAAAAGGTGGGATCCCGTTTATTGGGCCGGAGTGTTGGCGCAGACGAGGCTTTTAACATTTTGGCCTACATTTTTAACGAATTGGGCTTAGAGACGTGTGTAGGCAATATGGGACAGGCCATTACAAAATTAATTCGTAGGCCTTAAGCATGGCAAATAAAAATAAGCAGGCCGAGACCTTTGGGTACAGGGTTTATAGGATGCAAAAAATCATAGCATACTTTTTGGGGGCTCCCAGTTCACTTTAAGATTTTTCTGAATAGGAAATATCCCTAGGAATTTTTTGGGAAATATATATTAATAAATATTATTTGTATTTCTTAATTTATTTAAATAATTAAAATGTTTAAGGGTGATGCCAATCCTAACCCTTCAGGAGCTCATCAAGCGATCGAAGTCGGAAGAACCTGTATCAGTTACCTTTCCCCGACTTTTCTTCCTTCAAAAATTTTCATTTATAGTTGGACTTTCAGCCACTGCCACTTGGCACTTCTCGCGGCGCTTTTCAGCTTATCGGCTCATCGGGAATCGCCTGGGAGCAGAGTAAATCGCTCCCTGCACTCATCATTCAGCCGGCGGCTCTCGACTCTCGGTTATTTTTATTTTTATGACTTCAACTTCCTTTGGTAATGGTCTCGGTTTACGTTTATTAGCATACTTCGCAGCGGCTTTGGCCTTGGCGCAAGGTGCGTTTAATGGCGGACATCTAGTTGGCTCGGCCGGCGCTTTATGACTTCATTAGGAAGCCATTTACGAGTATGTGCTTCAGATGTTTCCCGCCCACTTCCTATACATATACCTATAAGTATATATTGCCCCGATCCCGCTGTCTGCCGTTGTTTTCCCTGATGGGGAACCGCTCTGAAGGCCAATTGATTTGTTATAGACTTTGGTAACACGGCGAGAGAGGTGGCTAACGGAGAGGTGAGAGGTGGCAAGTGGCAAGTGGCGGAGAGCCCGGAGCTAAAATCTAATGAAATTTATGCAGGCGCTGCATTGCGGCTAAACATGAATGGGAAGCCGACTCCTCTGGCTCGTGTGGTGGCAACTTTTACCTGGCGTAGCCAGTTTACCATAAAGCCAGGCAGACGTGAGTGTGTGTACAGAGGGAGAAAAGTCCTACCAAGTCTTATAACATTACAAATTTATAGGCAGTAAAAAGAGGCATGTAAATCCTCTTTACAATTAAGAAATATTATTAAAAAAACACTTTCTTTAAGTATTTTTATGCCCCAACTAATCACTATTCCAGCATTATTTCGAGTGTCCACTGACCTAGTTCCCTGAGCTGGGAGAGGGAAAGTAGCCTTCGTTTTTATGAACACTCTGGGAGCGCCTTTGTCTCGGCTCTTGGCTGGGCTGGAAAAAAACCCACCATCGATGGCCAGCTGGAGCCAGATTGGCGACCCGCTTTCCCACTTTGCCTCCCTCTACCTTCCACATGCCACATGCCATTTGCCACTAACCAAATCCGAGTCCCAGCCCCTGTCCCAGTCCCAGTCCCAGGCGGAGCCCATCCGAGTTCAGCATGTGGAAGTAACAGTTTAGCGCTCGAACAAGCCCCAAGTTGCATGGAGTTTGCACTTTTCACTTTCGCAGAGCAAAAGTTTTCCGTCTTGGCGGCAGCAAATACAATTTGTGCTCGGTTTCTGGAGAACACAAACAGCTTAAAGTGCTCCTCGGGATGAGCAGCCCGATATACAAGGTGTCAGTCTCCGGCCGGGCAGGCAGACAGGCAGACAGACAGCCCGGAGAACCCAGAAAACCCCAGAAAGAATGGAGGGAAGGAAGGAAGCGGAAGCCTTTTCAAAATGCCAAATGATAAATGCATTTTTAATGGACCACCCGAGACGTGGCAGGCGGCAGGGCGAGCATTTTCCGGCGGCAAGGCTTAGCGGTGAGCGTTTTAGAATTTCCCCTCCGCTCAGCAAGGATGATTAAGCTGATGTTTTGCTCCTTGTAAAGTCGACGCATTCGCGTTTCAATTAACCGCCGCTGGCAGACGAACAAATTGCCATCCTACCCCCAGTTCCACTCCCAAATCCAGTCCCAGAACAAATGTTCGACACGTGTGCGTTAATAAATTGCCCGAAATTTAACCTCTTGCCGGGGCAGGGCAATTGCCATAGCTTTTATTTGTGCAATCAGGCCGTAATGCAATGAACCCGGAGCCCCCTGCAATTGTTTTCACTCACATTCCTGAGCGGCGCCTCCATTTAATCAATATGCCAAACACAAAGCCAGCAGAAATTGAAAAAAGCAACGACGACGGACGAAACGTTGTATCCAAAATTGTGGCTAAACAAAAACTAAATGGTAAGCAGGGGCGGGGAGCGGCAGGGCGCCTAAAAGCATGCCACACAAATTGAAAATAAATGCTAGCGAAACAAAAAACGCCTCGCTGACCATTTTAATTTACTAAGTTTTGATGATGCACAAAAAGGGACTACATGGGGCAAAAGGGAAGGAAACAAAGCGTTACGTAGTTATTTGATTCATAAAATGTACACACACCCAGCACCATAGATCTGTGTGTGTACCCACAGAGATAGATGGAGCCAAAGCCAAAGAGTTGAAAGCGGGGAAAATGAAAAATAGCTTAGCATGCGAGGCGAGGGGATTTGCCGAGATAGTTATTGATATTCCTACGGTCGGGCTGCCCCGGCCAGCACCTGCGAGCAATCGATTCATAATCCTGGGCGAAAACAGGACCAGGAATGGCTATCCAATGACCAGAGCAGGGCAAATTTATGAGCGGCTCCACGGCGGAGCCGCAGAGACCGAGAGCAATGTCATTAACTGGCGGGGCGAAAATGAACCGAAGATGCGGGACTGCTGATGAGCACCGAGGATAAATGAGCCGTTGATGGCCAGCCATAAGGATGCCGTGCGGGATAAGCTGGTGAAATTGCCATAAAATTACTAACGAGTTGATTAGGTTACTAAAACGAGAGTGCCCTGATGGAAATTGAAACGGAAAACATGGCCAGGATGATGATTGTGGCATAGGTTTTGGGTCATAAAGAGAAATTTTCTTTATTATGAAGTTTAAATTGAAAAGTGGGCAATATGCTAAGAGGAAGTCGGGGAGAAGAAAAGCAATCAATGTCAAGGAAAAATCTACACTTTAAGGATTTAAAGGTTAATCAATCAGTATTCCCTCTTCACTATTAATAAAACTTAAAACCTCAATACCCTTAACTCCTTACCATCTTGAGTTACAAATTTGATTACCCATAAACCTTTATTCCGAACTGCCAACCGGATAATTTCCCATGCTCTGGGCTAGGAAAACTTTAGCCAGGAACAGGTGCAAGAATTCCGCTTTGGTTAACTTTTAATCAGTGGCTCAGAGCGGCTAAGTAAGAGGAAAATACTTTAAAAGTTTAATTGAAAGTGCAAAAAGGAACTTAATACATATATTTTTTCAACTCTTCTGCCAATGATAAAATCGCCCGCTGCCTCCATTCAGCTTTTCCCCCACTTTCCACGCTTTCCACACTCCAATGGGGCACTTTCCTTTGTCCTTCCTTCCACTTTTCGACTCACAATTATGCATTTTTTATCCTTTGTCTTCTGTGTTTGATTATTGCTCATTTCGCCCCGGCCAAGGGGAAAAATTTATTAATAACTCTCAGCTATTTTTTCCAATAAAAAGAAACGGAATGAAATATAGTTCTAATTGCATTCAAATCAAATAGCCTCGGGCAGCGAAGGGAAACAAATTGTTGATAACAATATTCGTGATGTCATTTGCGTAACACAAAAGCCCCTCGGAAAAGTGGAAAACTCTCTGGCGCAGGCAGAGGGAGCGGAACATTCGCACGTTTCGCCGTTGCAACAGCAACCTTAATAGGGGAAACAATGGACCCTAAACAAAGGGCTCTGCGGCAGGCGCAATTGGATAAGGACTAGCCCACTCCCCCCATTCGGGATTCAGGATTTCAGGCTATTCGCTCCATTGTTGCACTTGTCTGCCGGGAGACAAAGGCCCCACAGAACCGGCTAATGTGTTGCACTTTCTTTCGTGCCCCGCCAGTCCTTTGCATCCAGGACTCAGACAATGCTTCCTCTCTCTCTCTATATATATATGTATCTGCAATAAGGAAATGGGTAGCGGGGCTCACTGTGTTCTATATTTAGGCGGTGCCACGCCCCTTATCTGGGTCCTCGCCGCTGCAGCTGCCCATTGTTTATGCCACGCGCGTTGATTCAATAAATTCCCGAGCACGTGGACGCGAGTCTGTTGGTTTTCTGGGGTAAAGAACATTTTATGCCATTGCACTGGGTCAACAATGGAAGTGGGGAGTCAGGAGGAGGATGCTGCCCGGGAAAAAATAGTTTCTATATGGTTTTTCGATTATTTCTGTTGAGAATATAGGAGGTTCTAGCAGAGGTATCAGTACCCTTTCATACCCTTTCTTTTAGAATGTAATTGAATCATTTCTTTGTTCAGTTCTCTATAATTTATAATCAGTCAAGTTTTTTATAGTCTCTTATTTGAATTCCTCGCACGCTTGATTAGCAAACCATTCGCACTTACACTCGCACAATTATTTCCCTCGATTATCCTGCAGAGCCAGCAGCTTCCTCTTCGTCCTGAAAATGGGAAAAAGGAAGAGAAGCCGGAGCAGCAGGAGGAACATGAGCAGCAGAAACAAAACGGGGTTAACTCGTGCACTTAACGGCAACTCGAGCGCCTCGAGGACGAGGACAACATTATAAATCCTTGGCAGGCATTTTGCAAGTGGCAGTCGCAACTTGTAACCAGTAGATGGAACCCACCCCACCGCCACCCCCTTTCACTTCCTCGCCAGGACCTCGTTTCGTGGCCCATCCTGAGCGCATTACGGAGCAATGTAAACGGTCGGGGCTTCCACTCTCTACTTTTTTCGGCAATGTTGTTAGACAGCTACACACAACTCAATTTAGTCAGTTTTTAATGAGGAAACCCAGTATGCACCACACTATCTCCTACTTGAGTACCCACTCTGGCAATAACCCACCTCACTGCACCCACTTACACCAGGGAAAAGTTGGGGAAAGTCTTGACAACTTAGGCATTTCTGTAAGAACTATAAAGTTCCTAGAAAAATATATAAATATTTCAGACTCAGGCTAAATAATCCTGTTAAAGTTATAGTAATGTATAAAAAGGATTACAAACTATTATTTTCATTGATTCCATATATATTTCCCAGTGTAAGCCCCGAACCCATTTGCATTCGGTAAGCGGTTATGACTCTGACAGGAGTCGAGCTCCGATGCAGCGAGCTCCGGGCTCCTCAAAGGAATTCGCCTCGATGTCTGTCATGTCATTTATTACCGCTGTGCCTTCCTTCTTTCAGTCCCTCGCAAGGACAGCCGCCCCGCGTCGCACTTACCGCCCCCTTCCGGCCACGCCCGGTTGGCATCCGTTTTGCGCTCAATCGTTAGACATTTCCGTTGCGCTGTCCCTTTTTAGTGCGACGCTCGGCGAGTCCTTTGTGTGTGCCTGTACGCCGCCATCCTGCGCCTGTCCAGGCCGCGTCCTGTTCCCGACTCTGGCTTCACTGTACCACACAGGGGCTACTCCCTCGACGCTTTGTTGTTTGTGTAATCGCATAAAGATGGCTCAATAACAACATGCGATGCGGCGGGGAGAGAGTCCTTTGGGCTGCGCCAGCAATTTGTGGGTCAAATTGAATTTGTATTGTGCCCGGGCAGCGCAAAATTGATTGAAACATTTGCGTGAATTTATGTCCTTGAAATGATTGGCCAGCCGCATCTTTGAGTCCCCGAGTCGAGGTCCTCCGAAGCGGGAGTCCTGTGACCGTCGTCCATCTCCGTGCCAATCTGCCCGGCCTGTTGGGCCTGTGCATTATTTATGGGATTAGTGGCCTCAGACCATTCGGCCAATGGCCACGTGCCAGGACCCAGGCCTGCCTGGCCTCAAAACTGATTAGGTTCAATGAGGTCCCGTCCTCCTCGGCGTGTGTCTCTGCTGGGCAGTTTTCTTTAAGGTCTCCTCTTCATATTCCCTCGCCCATGCCCGGCTTCATCTATTTTTCATGCACATTGCCCGGCAAAATAAAACAAATTTGCACTTTAATATGCGCCAGAGTTGACCTTGAGCTGAGTTTGAAGCTGGCTAACACACACAGGCTCACACCGGCGGGGTGTGTCTGTCTGCCTGTCGTGTTGTTGGGGCAACAAGTTGTCTCGTGTGTGTGGCTGGAAATCTGGCTAACAGACTGCAAAACAGCCAACAGCTAACAGCCAACAGCATGAGTGTGCTAAGGCCACACTAGACAGCACGTTGCAGAATTTCATTAAATGAAAACTTTAAGGAAAGCACACATACCACTTCTTTTAAAGTCATAGATAAGTTAAATAATTAATTATCTCCAAGAACCCCTAGGCAAATAAGAAGCAATATAATCAACGCTTAAATAAATCACAGCACAAAGATAATGAATACACATTTATTGTACATTAATTCCTTTATCTATTCTCACCCCAGAAATTATGATATTTTGTAAGCCAGTGTAACGAGGCCAATACCATGCTTCAGCCTCCACATATATATACATTTTTTAATTTAAAAAATGACGTTTCAGATTTCAGCCGAGCACGAGCCCTTGCAGACATCCTGTCGGGGGGTGGAAGGTGCCATTCGGTGCGCCTGGCAAATAGTTTAATTTCTTTAAGTGCCCAACGCGGCGTATGCGTGATGGCGTAATGGCCTAATGGCCTAATGGGTGCAACGCCGGAATGTAGGCTGCAGCAGAATTTCAATTACAAAATGTCAGACAAGCCGCAGATAACGGGCGGCAGTTGTGGGGCTTATCAAGATGTTCGCCTCCGCCGGGGGGTGTGTGTTGTGCGTGTGTGTGCCTGGTGTGTGTTATCATTGGCATTGTAAAACAAGTCACTTAACACACAAACACACTCGCACACTTGCCGGGCGAAGAAGTTAAATTTGCTGCTTTTGTTGTCAGTTGTAAAACAATGGCCCGGAATTGTATCCTTCGAGTGTGCGAGTGTGCGGTGTGTGTGCCGTATCTTGTATCTTTTTGTTGGCTCAAGTCAATTGTTCTGCATGTGTCGCACTTGCGCAGCCTGTGTGTGCGAGTGTGTGCCTCTTTATTTACGTGTTATCTGTGCCCATGTTGCCCCAAGGCACGCCCTCTGTCTGCTCTGTCTGTTGAGACTGTTGTGCTGCCACATCCCATCGGCGCTGCTGCTTCTGCCACTTGTCTGCCTATTGCGTCCTGATTGTTTGCATAAATTGGCATAATTAAACAAAGCTGCAGACGAGTACTGCTAACGAAAACCCTCGACTTTCGTTAAAGTTTCAGCTAATCAGGGGATAAGCTACAGAAATGAGAGGAGTCATTATCGGATCAGCATTATAATTACTTTAAAGTCATGAAAAAGGCTACGAAATGTCTGAATTACATAAAATAAATAATAAAATATTAATTTCCCCATCATTTTATGATTGTTTTAAAGTCAAATTAAACTTTTAAAAACCCTTAACACGGCAGCAAAAAGAAGTACAAATATTTCCATTTCAATTTCGATTCCTTTTTCCCTCGGCTATTATGAAAGGAATTGCGTAAATTTCTGTTTTCTTTTCGCTGCGACCTTTACGCGTGTCCAGTCGTGCAAAAAAAAAAAAGGAAAAACAAAAACAAGGGTCTGCAGGAACGGGTGCGAGGATCTCAGGCGAAGAAAAGCGTTATGTAATGGGCCAGCGTGGCGTATACGCAATGTCGGCGGCGGCCACGACGACGGCGACGGCGTTGTCGCCTTGTTAGCTGGCCTTTTGCCATTCATTTCCATTTTTTGTATGCACTGCTGGCTTCCATTATTTGGCTTTAATTGCTGCATGCGGCCCCGTGCCCTCGGCCACTACGTGCTTTAATTAAAATACAATACGAGAGCACAGCGCAGGCGGAGACACTCGCACAGATGTGATAAGTTGCCGGCTTAAATTTCATAACTTGCGTATGTTCGACGGCTGGCTTTGTGCGTTTGCCTCTTCCATAATTAAGCAAATTAACTGTAAATAAAAATGAATTTATTGCGTGCGCCAATCAAAAAGCAACTTGTTAAGTGCCACGCCGAGCACCGAGAATACGCTCCATAACTCCTCGCCCCCGGAAGGGGGCTTATTTATGCGCACATGAGCGGCGCCCGAACCGAACTGAACTGTCTCTGGCATTCGTCGTAATTGGCTCACCTTTAATTTGATGGCAGCAGGTGGGGGCAGGTGTAATAAATAAATTAACATAAAACAAACACAAATTAATGAATGAATAAATGATTGCCGGGAAGGAGGAGGCGCGGATCCCGGCACTCGTATAAATATTATACAGATTTCTGTGCAAATGGCAACTGTCGATCAACGTCAATTAGTTGCCAAATGGCTAAGGCAATTTCCCACCGCTGCCCCCTCTCCCGTTAGATAATAATTTTTGTTTTCTTTTGTTTTCCCCCGCACGTAATGAGGGCGAGGCAATCCCGGCTCTGGCCAAATGTAAATTGTAAGCAAATCAATCAGCCAGCAGCAGCAACAGCTGTTCATGATTTATTCAGGCGGGAGGAGGCACTGCTGAAAATTTTAATAATATACAAAGGCTGTTGTCAGTCAGTCTCTCGAATTGATTTTCTCTGAATTCTCATTTAATGTTCTTTCACTTCCCTCATTTATTTATGCGACGTTGGGTTCAGGACATGGCGACACACGACGGCGAAACGACAAAGATTCTAACAATGTTTGAGTCCTCGAAGGATGGAAGGGTGGAGCCCACTCGTAAAAGGTAAGTACATGTGTGAGGACCTGTCACGGGGACAGATGCCACTTGAAGCCATGTCTTACAGGCTATTTAAAGGGCTGAATTTCCTAGGAAATCAATTCTCATTTATTTACAACCGAAGGAGTTGGGTTTTTAGCCCCAACAAGCGAGACCTGGTGCCGTTGGGCTGTAAATTTTAATTAAACACAGTTTACGTCAAATTCGGACAAGAGTATCTGCATAATTTATGGCAGTGGCCCCTCCGACTGGAGAGTTCTTGGCGCGGAATACAGAATACAATAAATAAAGGCCGCATCCCCGGCGGAAATAATTAACACGAAGGGCTGCGAAATAACTTGGTTAGCAGTTTTGCCATAGTTTTCCGCAATGAGAACGGGAACGAGAACGATAATGACGACGCGACTTGGCCCTTGTCAGCAGTTTTTCCCTGCGCCGTAATGAATTAATTGATTTGCGGTTGCCGTGGCAAAGGTGAATGAAATATTAAAGTCAACATTTGACGGAAATGGAGGAGGCAGGGTGAGATGCGGGGGAAGGGCAGGAGAGATGCCTGAAAAGTGGCAACTGTCACTGGCATCTGTCGCAGCTCGATTTGCATGGCAATTGCAAATGGTGGCTCGCATATATTTAATGGCCCATACGGGTGCTCTTGAGGGTCCTTGCACCCGCACTCACTCACACGGCTGTCCGGGTAATGTGCAATTAAAGTAATTTAATTTATTATTCGCCATTGATCAGCAAACTTCACAGGCATAAATCATTGAGAAATTGCCCGGTTTTTCTGCAGTTATGTTGCATTTTATTTAATTGCTGACAGGACACATTAAGGCGAGTCCTTGAGCGGACAGGGTAGTGTTGGGCACTCCTTAAACAACACATACTCTTCAGAAAATATTATTCACCACAAAAAGAAATTTAAATGGGGAAAATCCCAATGATCTCTTACCTAACTCCACCGTTTTCAAGTAAACCCAAGAGGCGGGTGGCTCAAGCTCAAATGCAATTAAACCTGCTCCGGCTCCTGGCTGGTGCCATCAAGCAAACCCTTTAGCACTAGGATCCTGCCGAGCGTATCCCTGCTTCGCATAAGCCCCACACCCTCACACATTAATTCGGTTGTCGCTATATCCGATTAATTACGCCCCCGCCCCGAATGGCAGGTAAAATGAGTTATGCTGCAGCAACAACCTCAAATTATGTTTGCGGAAATTTATGAGTGGGCCAGGCCGATCCAGGACAGGCCGGGATCTGGGCATCCTCGCCCTGACACCGAGTGTTGTGTGCTGGTAATTACATTTTTTAATAAGCAGTTAGCATAACGAGGACATCAACTAATCGCCGCTTAACATCTTGGCTTACAAAGTTAAATAACATTTTGCTGCCGCATTTTCTTTGCCAGTTTAATAACTTAATGCGGACACACACAACACACATTTCCACCTGTGCTCCTGGCCGGTCTGAGCGAATTTAATAAGCTTAATGCGTCTGCCAGGACAAACAGGCAGCGCGAACTTAGATGAATTTCCCAAGATATGCTGGGCACACCCTCAAGACACACACACCCCGCACACTCTCCCCCTCACTCCCGGTCACATGCGAGTGACTTGTGCGCCCAGCAAATGCAATTAATTATAATTTTTAATTAGCTCGGCAGCAGCCACACACACAGCCCGGCCACAAACGCTTCCACAATAATAAAAGCGAAGAAAGCTGCAAAATTCTATTTCATATTGCCGACGCATGACGCGCCTCGACACGCGATTAATAAAGGGGGCCAAGCGGCGGAGTCAAGTGCCCTGCGGGAGGAGGTCCTTGCCGGGGGCGTGGCCAGCACAAGCGACAGGAACAGCGACAGCAAGTGAAAGGTATTTAGTCACGCGGAAAGAAATGTTTACTTTTATTAGCCGGGCGAACAGGATCAAGGTTTTGGGGGGCAAGAACCGAAGCAGGGACATGCGGGGGCTGGCAGTGAAAATTGGTAAAGTATCCTTAACGGGATGGACCTTGAAGGGAGTAAAACTTCATCAAAGGTAAAGGAAATTAGAAGAAGTGAAACATGTATGACTTCTAGTTATCATTTTCACATGAACCCAGAAGAACTTAAATCTAAGCATCTAATAATCGATATTTATCGACATTTTTATATGATAATTTTTTTTGACAAGTTTAAGTTTTAAAAAAACCTTAACTAAGTCAAAAAAAAACATTAATATCGATTCTAACAGCAGTTTTGTGTTAGTTTTCCTTAGGTCTATGAATCTGTATTTAAGAATTAAAATATTTGAAAATTCAAATTTTTTGAGATTTTTTTTCACTCTTTTCACTTTCAAAATGTTCAAAAAATTATGTAAATTTTCTTTTCTTTAAAACATGGCTAGATCGATTTGGCTGTTGATGCTGATCAGGAATATATATGGCTTTTAGGGTCGTAAATGATTCCTTAAATGCGCTTGAATAAAATTAAGATACTAATAGAAAACATCTTAAAAAATTGTAAACTATAATTTTTTTGCACTATTAAATATTAAAATATTGTAAATTAAGATTCTTTCATAACATTTTTATATAAAAGAATTATTTAATTTTCATTCATAACTTCACAGGTACCCCTGTCAAGGTCCACCCTTTTTCACACACATGCCGCGGCAAGCTGATTGTGGATTAGCCACGCCCCCCGTTGGCCGTCGCCCCCGCTCAGCTCAGCTCAGCTTTTTGGCCACTCAATGCGTTGTTTACGTGCGAATGTGAAATACCCATTTCTATTTCGTCGTTGTTTATTATCGTGAAACGCCCGAAAGGATGATGAAAGCGAGTCCTGCCAGCGAAGGTAGGCGGCATGGGGATCCTGGGTATCCCGTGCCGTAGCACCGAACACCCCGCAATCCATCAGCCAGAATGGCTTTAATCCCCCCGCGGGGCGCCATGTCTGTCTGTGCGTCTGTCTGAGTTAATGCCGTCGCGTTGGATCCGTTTAAGGCATTCCGGCGGAGGTCTACGGTTCGCTTCAGTCCCGGATCCGGTGCGTAGCCCGGACTCCCAAGGTCATCTGTCGCCGAGCAGCTGCTAAGGCGCAAATTAGATTTGCCTGAGCCAACCGTGCGCCGAGACAAAGCCGCCAAAGCCATGACAGATCAGGGCCAGAAGGGCCAGCAACTCAAGAATACAGAGAAAGAGATGGGTATTCACTTTAATTTATATAAAAATAAGTAAATTCAATAGTTAATTAGTAGTAAAATGTATTTGAATACTTTTAAATACAAAAACAAGTTTCAAAAAGTAACCTTTGATGTTGATAAAGATTATTCTCATAAGGACTTTGACTTGTACAGATTTAATACACTTGATTAGTTCTTTGAAAGTCTAGTATTTATTTTTCAAACATTTATAAATACTATTTACTTGACTTACTTTCTTTAAAAACAAACTCTGAGCACACTTAAATTTCCCTCCGTGCAGAAATTGCGCTGACAGAGGAGCTATGGGGAAAATTAGAGACTCGAAGACTTTGTCTCGTTGTTTGTTGCTAATTAGGCAAAAATTACATTTTAAAAGGCTGTCGAGCGTAAAATGGAAAAAGTTCGCAACCCGAGCTGGTCTGGGCTCCCGCCCCCTCCTGGCTCCTGCACTTGGCCGCCTGCAGCTGGAGGGTCCTGCCGCACATATAACTTTTAGTGGCTCCGGCTGAGTTGCGTTATAATGACTATGACAGGGACGTGATGGTGCAGAGATGCTTGTCGGCTGTCCGGTGTCGTGTGCCCAGTGTCCAGGGTCAGGACCCGGGGTCCTTGGACACCGGAGAGCACCCTAGTGTGTGCATGGTCGATTTGCAGCCGCAGCTAAACAGTTGGACCAACAAATTGCGGCCATTTCTCAGCCAGAATTTATGCTGTGCATAAGTGAGAGTGTGGCCGGCAATTTGTTTGGCCAAAAGCACGCACACATCGCACCGAACCGCGCTAATTTAATTGACTCGAGTGATAAATTCAATTGGGGACATCGACGCCAGCGTCGTTAGCAGCCATGGCAAAGAGTTCAAAAATTTAAATCGCAACAAATTGCGGCCTCCCAAAAGGCTGCCAGCGGTGGAAATACAATTTGATGAAAATATATTTCCCTCTTTTGACACAATTAGCGGCCTGTTTGGCGGAATTTTCCCACCAGAAAAACACACATAAATGTATACAAATATGCGAAATTTATGCCCGAAACTCATTCCAGCTGATGCCAAACTAAGCCAATAAAAATTCGCACAAAAACGGAATGACAGGCCGCCAAAAATGTCAGTGGGCCATCAAAAGGGATTGACGCCAGGCTCTGGGGACACGAGGAAGGACGATATGTATGTGTATGCCAGATTGGGTATAACAAGAAGCCAGCTATTTGCGGCATATTTTACACGCTTTTCTACTTCGTTTACACGCACGAACCGGAGGACGAGAGCGAGCGCCAGGACCTTGCTCCACTCCAAGCATGGAAATGTCGGGTGAGCGGGGAAAAGCGTCGGAAAATAGATAGAGCGGCGGCCAAAGTATTTGATGTGCATGTATGAGTGCGCATATAAAGTGAAAACATTTACACATGTTTGATTTATGGGTCAAGTGTGTGATAAAACTACAAAGGCGGTCGCTCGGCTAAGGACGCAGCGAGGCGAGGCGAGTCCTGAAATCAGAGTAAATCATGCAAAATACAAACGCAGGATGAGAATGTGCCGGCATCGTGCCGAACAACAAAATTATGCAGTCACAAGGATGTGCGAAAGTCGCAACTCGACGCCGACGACGACGGGGAGAGCGCGCCAAAGTATGCAATAAAATGTGACGGAAAGCGGGTAAGGACATCGCACATTCCGCACTCTCCACCCGCTCCTCTCCTCCCCGGTCATAAAAATTGTATTTCAGTTAAGTGCCCAGCAATTGGACACTGTCCGCTCGGAAAAGGTCCGGCTTAAATGGCATTAAATGCACACCAGGGCCGCAGGATTTTCCATCGCAACCCGACAGCTCATAACTCGAGCTATGGCGGGGAGATAAAGGAACTGTGGGGCCGATTTCAGGCTTTTACTAAGTGACTTTAACAGATTGAGGCTGAAAAGTCGTGTATGTATTTTGTTTCTGCATTTTTAATGACTTTGCTGTCTTGAAGGAATTATTAAATTAATTAATTCTTGTGAGATGCAAAGTATTTAATTCAAATTTCCAACCATTATCCTGGCAGTTTTATCTCCATCTTTAAACCAAAACCCCAACTCTTAGCCCTGGCAATTTAATTCCAGCTCTGATTTTGGCGACCTCTTAGCCCAAACACACACAAGCTCGCCCTCACACACACACACACACTGTCAGCCGTATAATTGCATTTGAAGCCATCTGAAATTGACTAAGAACGACGACAGTTGCCAACAAATCCAGTTATCTTGTGGCGAAGCTCGGATCAGAAAGCAATATAGATTAACGATTATGACAGCGATGGTGCAACGCAGTTGCTGGGAATCCCTTATAATTTGCACTCACAACTACCAATAAAATTGCCAAAGTGGAAAATTGCAAATGGAGAGAAATGTGCGAAAAGAAAACAATTTGCATTCGAAATAAAATGGGAAAAATAATTATTTACACAGCAATTTGAGTGCAACTCTGGCAAGTGGCAGGAATAAACAAGGGGGACACCCGGACAGCCAGGACAGGCCTAATTTATGTGAACGAAATGCCAAAAATTCCATTTGAGACAAAGGCCCCAGAGAGAGCTGGAGTGCTGGAGAAAACAAAAATTGAAAATGACAAATTGCATTAGGAGGGTGCTTTTTGGAAAAGGGTTTTTGTTTTATTTTTCTTGTTTAGAGCAGAGCTCAGGGCAGGCTGGGAGGGAGTGCTGTTGACCGCAAAAATGACACAGAGTGAGCAACAAATTCTGGGCCCCCTCTCGGTTATCCGTTTATGAAGACAACAGCAACAATGTCGCACATATTCAAAAAGCAATTCTCGGCTAAAACGGGCTAACAAACAGGGCCGGGGCAGGGCTTCCCCCGAAAAGCCACAAGAACACACAGAAAAATTAAAAACGAAATTCCAGGCCAAAAACAAAACCAAAACAACAAAGCAGCAGAACAAACAGACAGTCAGACAGCCAGAGAGCGAACCCGTTTAAACCGATTTCCTAATCAAAGCCATATTACTTCCCCTAGTCCCCAAAACCGCACACACACTCGATTTACATGCACACACGCGGATATATTTAGGATATACTGTGTGTAACCCCCTGTTTAACCCCGAAACGCACAAATGCGAAATTTAATAATGAGCTGGGAGCATTTTTTGTGCGTTGCTGTCGACAACGCGACGAGAAATATAATTAATTTGCTATTTTTAAAGGCCAAAAATGAGAGATTTTGCTGAAAACTGGCGCCAAAATAATTGCCAAGGGACCCAGCCCCAGTCACCCCCTTTTTCCCACGAGTAACCGCAGAAATTTCATTACATGTGTAAACAATATAGCCAACAAATTTGGTTTCCCTATTTTTTTTTGTACTCATTTTACTTTGTTTTTTAATGCCAGAATATTAAGAGAGAATGTTGGCATAATTATACTTATTAATAAGGCTGTGTATGTAAGCACTAATGGGGGGAAAAAGTGTTGTTTTCCTCGGCTTCGAGTGGAAAAGTTGTAAACTCAAACAAAACTATGGAGAAGGAAGGGAAAACTTGTTGAGAGAGAATGCAAAAATTTTCTTCGATGGGAAGTTTTTTTTGTTTTGGTAGATAGAGATAGTTTAAAAATTGAAATGATAAAATACTTAAAAACAAACCGGTTTATATTTTAAAATACAAAATTTGTCGCAAACAGTATCGGATTGGGAAAACAAATAAAATCTTACCTGGGTGCCTTGTCCAATTGGAACTCGGGTGAGTGAGGCCGTTGGATCATGTGGATCTTAGTTGGGGCTTATTTCTTCTTCCATTGCAAGTCGTTTCCAATATCAGCCTCCAGCTGGGAGAGAGGTGCTGCTCTCCGGAGTTCTCCGCTTTCCTCTTCATTTGTATTTCACCATCTTTCTATTCCGCCTCTCCCGCCATTCCAAGCAGAGAGCACTTCCAGCATGGCGAGCGTGGACGTAGGCAACAAAATTCCTCGACACAACAAATTTTCCTACAGGAGTCGCAGGTCGCCTTAGTTTTAGCAAGAGTAATTAATTAGTCGGCAATGCTAAAATATATCTCATAAAATACACAAAGCGAAAGAGCGCCATCCACAGGTAGCAGCCAAGAAAAAAAAGTAAACAAAGCGAGCGGGAAGTGCGATCTGTAAGTTCGGTCGGCTGGCGCGCGGGGCGAACGAAAACGGGCAAATGGAACGACGAAAATGTGCGGAAAGCGGGAAAACAGCTAGAAAAATCAACGTCGGTGCCGATATTCGCAGATTTTAAGCCCCATAACCGGATCAACCTAAGCCGGAAAATCCGCGTCCGGGGTGTCTGGAGCCTTTATTGTATTGTTTTTCTTTTTGTGTTGTGCAAGTGAAAAAGTGCAAGTGTGTTTGCAAGTGCCGCTAGTTTCCGATTCGCTTTTGTGCTCCTTAACCCTTATTTGATCGGTTGTATTCGGCGTACACCGGCACAAGGAAAACAAAAAGAAGCCTAATAAGAAACCAAAAGCGAAGCGTTGAAAAAGTGAGGAAGAATGTGGTTAAAGGAAAATTTATTTTGTTTTTTTTTTTTGTGGTGTTCAATATTCATAAATACAAGCACGCATAACATTTATGCGTTTGTATATTTTCTCGGGCCATGATGTGAATTGTGAATTTTAAAAAGGAAGAGCACTTTCGCCGTTTCGAATTCCCGCAACAAATAACAGAGTGAGTGACGATATTTTTTTCTCCCCGTCTCTGTCATTTTCTTTTCGACCACCATTACGTTTTTTCATTCGATTGCTTGCCCTTGAAAATCAAAGAGTATACCACAGAAAACGAAGCTCTCTCACGGGAATACGATCCACTTTCGTGGACTGGAAATCTCAGGCGGTGTTTGCGTTTGCTTTGATTGCCTGGATGTTAACTAAACCTGGAAATTATTTTTTACGCGAAACCAACACCAAAACCATTTTATAAATTATTTTAAAATACCACTTTTATACATATCCCCTCTATATTGTTTAAATAAGAATAATTATAGAATTATTTATGCATATAAATATTGCCCTTATGATATTAGTGCGGAGAATTATTTGGGTAAATAATCCCTCGCCCAAATAGTTAACTTAACGGATATGATAAATGGGAAAAAATAATATGGAATTTGTTCCCTTTTTATATAAATAATAATAATATATATATATATAACAAATAAAAATTCTGTTCGATTAGGGAAATATAGTTCTCAGAAGAAAATGAACATAAATATTAAATTAGGTTTTCACTTACCGATTTTCTAATTTTCGTTTCTTCATGATTTTTTTCTTGTTTAGTCGAAAATTAAATTATACACTTACTTGAAAAATTTTTTATTGTTTAGTCGAAAATTAAATTACACACTTGCAATACTTTTTTTTATCTAAAATAATCGAAAACACGTTATTTATTATTAATTTCTACACTAAAAAAAAAAACAAAAACAAAACAAATATATTCACTTCTTGTTAGGTCAAAAATTAAATAACACACAATTACACACTTACACGATTTCTCTTGCTTTCTTTTAACTAAAAGAATCAAAAACATTTTATGTATTAATTAAACACTTAAAAAAAAAAAAAACAAGAAACTTTAGCAAGAAGAGGAATGAATTGAAAAGATTGGAAATTGCACACTTTATTAGCACTGCACTTTTATATTCACTTGGTTTAACTTTAACACTTTACACATACATATTTAAGAACTGTTAGAACTGTTAATGCAAATCACACCGCAAGAAGTAAACGTTTACTTGTTCTTTTTTCAATTTCTTTTCTGCACACGCACATACCAATGCATTTGCATATGCGCAACGCACTCATACATATTCACATACATAGTGGCGGCTGCTGTTGTCCGCGGGTGTCTCAGGTATTTTAATTTCGATGTTTTAGTGGCTTTATATCAATTTCCTTTTGGCCAATGCTTTAAAGATGTCTTATTTTTCTCATTAAGTAGTTAGTTATATATTAAGTTTACTTCGGCACTTGCAAAATTTTTCTTTTTTCTCATTCCGTTTTTCGGTGTCACAATTCCCGTTGGAAGGTGAAGCCATGCTCTCGCTCACACCACGTTTATATAAATTATATTTAAATTCACTTGTTTATTGCTTATTTGATGGTCCCCGCATAAACTGCAGTTGGTTTAATTGATTTAATCGTTTAGTAGGTATTAGTATGGGTTTTTTCCGACTAAAAACGATTTTTAGCAGCAGCACGCCTGATTTTCACACTTTGACGATTGCGATCTTATCTTCTTCTGTTTCACTTCGCTCGAGCAATGAGAGCGCGCTCTCTCGCCGCTGGAATCGTTTCTTGAGTGAGTGAGCGTGAGTGTGGAACGCGCTCAGTGGCGAAGGGAGAGAATGGCAGAAAGAGTTTCTTGTTGGGAGGGAATGCAAAAAACAGTTAAATTTCTTCAATGGGAATTTTGTATTATTATTTTAAATATAAAAAGTTTAAAAATGGTAATGATAAAGTTCTTAAAGAAAGAAGGTTTATTGTCATAAATTTTGAATATCATATGATAAGATATTACATTTTAAGTACGCTTTTACATTTTAAGTACATTAAATATCATGTATTTGGAATACTCCCAGTACCATAAATTTCTATGCCGCAACAAATCAAAGGGAAAACCGGCAGGGCTGTGCATTTAAGCCATCACTTTGCTGCAATTTAAATTGGCCATTGGCATTCGCTTTGACAATGCCACAAACACGCCAAAGTGGGGCGGGGTGGATCAGGAAAATAATGTACGATATTCCGTTTGGCAGCTGGAGGACAATATTCGGCAATGCCTGACATGGCTTTGGTCCTGCCAGGACTCGCAGTCATGTCAATAAATTATGTACTGGATTTTCGCAAAGGCACACACAGCGGCACAGTCGTCGTCCTTTGCATTTGAAGCCTTAGACGTTTGATTTACGTTCAATATGCGAATTTAAATTGCAACTTTGGCCGTCTGCAGACAAACAAATGTGTGCGACGGAGTCAAATAAAATCAAATCATATTTCGCATTAAAAATGTACGCGGCCATAACAAGGACCTGCCCCGAGCCTGGCGCCGGCACACATAAAAGGCAAACGTGTTTGCTCTCCCTTTTTCTGTGTTATTCTTTTTTCGAGAGTCAAAGTGAAGTGAAATTCCTTTGCCAAATTGCCAGACTTTTTTACGCACGTTAACGGTAGCGCTGATCCTGCTCCTGCCTCGGGTGTGTAGTGTGCTTTTAGGGGCGCAGGAATGCGACACAGGGAAAATTACGTTGACAAATGAAAATGTCACAATGATGATAATTTATTTTCCCTTTTGTCGATTGCCTCGGACTGTGCTCGGCGAGCCTGTGCTGCGCCCACCTGTGCCACATTCCCCGGGCATTCCGGCTTTCATCTGCCGCCCCGTCCGGACAGCTGTGACCCGAGCTATGCGCAATTAAAGGTAATATCCGACAATTGCTTTCGGCCCCGGGAACTCGCTTTCCGCAGATATGGAGTCTGTAGAATTCCGCAGAATGGCTGCGACTTAAGTGACACTTGGCTACAAGCGAATTATAAGTTAAGTTACATTGCACTTCTTGATTTGTTTTTTAATAATATACAAAACTTGTAGCCTGCCTGGGTTATTTATTCACTAGAAAGAACTCTGAAAGAGTTTTATTTATTTATTTATTTTAGAAGTCAACACTTTTTACTGCCTTGTATTTCCTTTTCTTCCTCTCGTTTTAAAGCTTCCTGTGACAATCCACACTTCTAGCGACTTACGCAGTCCATCCATCTTGCATATGGAGTCCCGAAACCAGGGCATTCCAATCACCGTCGTCATCATCTCGGGTAATACTTTCTTTCCGGCGGAAGTGGGGAGACAGGGGGCTTCCGCTTTCCGCTTCATGTGCCTTATGCGTCTTATTCGCTCCTTACGCTTTCCACTCAATTCGGCTTGATGGTTGGGGGGGAAAAGCGGGAAAAGTGGGAAAAGTGGGAGGTTGTGCGCTATTAAACTTTTTGGCATGATATTACCGCTATTTGCCCGTGCCAAGACACACACACAAATACACACAAGGGCGGACAGATACATACTTACTTGTCATATAATAAACTTTTATGTTAACGGCTTTTGATGTCTTACCAAAGCGCAAACAGAGTCCTACCACACATGGCCCAATGCTAACCGAATGCACAAGCAGAAAAGGTTTGAAAATCGAAAGGGGATGTCTAGTGGTCAACATTTAAAAGAAATAATAAGAAAGTAATAATAATATTTAAAGTGTTACTTATTTTTAAGTTAAAAATCTTTTGTATCTATTTTTAAGGTTCTAAGATACCTTTTACTTACTATACTTACCCCTGGAAACCCTTAAAAATGCAGAGTTAAAAGCTAATGGCTTTGTTCAAGATTTCAAAAAGAAGTACTTCTTAGTTTCCTTAATTTTTCCCAGTGCACAAAATCGCAGGATTCGTAGGGACAGCTGCCAGCCAGGCACTTAATGCCCATTCTTCTTGCCGTCAGTTTTCCGGCCTTTGCATTGCGGCTTTATTAGGCTGAAAAATGGAAAATGGAATATGCCGCCTTCGCCCCGAAAAAAGCGAAGAAACTTGCAATCTCCCAGGGGTCCTCCCCTGGCCCGGCATTCCTTTGTCTGTGTGTTCGTGTGGCCCATTAAAATTCCCTGGCTAAATGCATGAATGGCAATGGAAAATATTTGCATAAATCTTGCCGGGATTCGCTCAGCATGCGGTCGCTCTGCTCGGCTCTGCTTTCCCCCCTGAAAACCCACACCAAAATCAAAGAAAACTCCGGGCTTTTGTTATACATATTTATCATTTGATGGTAGTAACTAAAAAAACGTTTATTGAAATTTTCCATACCGATTTCCATATTTACGTTACGCTACCTTGCTTAAAAATTAAAAACAATTTCATAATCTTTATAATGCGTGTTCTGCTGCCACCTTTGTTTGCAACAAAAGTCAACAAGGTTTGTGTTTGTGTTTGCTGGTTTTCGGCTTTTGTTATATGAATATTACTTGCTATTTAATGCTTATAACATATATTATTTTATTTGCTTAGTTGCAATTATTTCCATAGCTGTGTCCGCACAGCAACATTAATTTACCCATTAAACATTCATTTACATGACGCGACTAATTTTGCATGCGTTCGGTTTACATTTTTAATATCGATACGTACACCCTATATATGTATGCCAATAAATGTTCATGTCTACCACATAAATACTCGAGTACGTTTATAGTTTATTCATATGGCGTATATGCGGGTTTATTTACAATTTTGATCAGTTAAACTCGGGCCCCTCACGGGCCTTGGCCCGGACAGTGGCCATACATTTTTAAATGTGGCCCAGGACGAGGCAGCTCCTCCAGGAGTCCTGGCCTGGCACATGGAAATGCAAATATTTTGTTGACAAGAGTGAAAAGTGACTTGCCAGTTGGGGAAACGGGGCCCGGGAAGGGGGCGGGAAATGCAACCGGACATGCCGAAATGGGAGCTCTAAATTTCCCTCGGAGCATCGAACCCATTTCGGAGAACAGGAACTGCCACCACATGACTTGGGGAAATTCTTTTAAATAAATTGTGAGCCCGGGAAGTGGCTCGTTTCTGACAGGAATTTCTCATGGCCTTTCCTCTGAAGCGAAGTGGTGAAAATTAGCTTAGGAACCTTCGGAGAAGTTCGTTTGGAAACTGGTTAGCTACTGGTATATTTACAAAGCTTAAGTTCTAGGCTATACAGGACAACACACGAATCCTTAATATGTACAACAATCTGAGTAAACTTTCGCTACATAATATAACTATTCTGCTATGCTGGGGTGCCTAGGAAAACATCTGGAGATCTGGAAGCATTACTGGGGGAGTCCTCAAGCCAGACGATGTTCCACTATGTACAAGAGGGATTTTTGTGATCATCTTACCCCGGCTTAGACCGTCGGAATAAATTATTTACCCGCCTGAATAATGGCTTTCACTTCTCCAGGTATATATCCTTTACACTCCCTTTTACACTTTAATTTATTTCAATATTTGTTCAACCAACTAGGCCTGGCTCTAGCAGCAATCCACTCGAGTACAGTTCTCCACTTGACGATTCCTTCAGAGCGCCCTCCAGTTAGCCAAGCCGGCAACTTACGCGAGAAGTTTATGTACATGGCTCTGATTTCCGCCTAACTAACTAATCCCCAGCCCACTTAATTAGAAACACGCTTACTTACAACTTACGGGGAGCAGCAGCTCCTCCCTCCCCGTCATTAGCATAATTAGTTGGTATTTTTACCGGAAAGGTATTACACGGCTGCTCCTTGGCTGCTGCCCCTTGACTTCGGCTATAAATCATCTCTGCTGCATTTAGGTGCTGCAGCTGCATTGGCGGTGGAATTCCAGCGGGGCGACATTAATTTATCACCGTGCAATCCGGCTGCCATTATTGACACTGACGACCGAGGGGGCTGCGGAGGAGGCTGAGGAGGCGGGTTGGGCCTCCTTGGGCTCACTTGGTCGCAGCCCGTCTTCCTGTCGACCCCCGGCGAGGGCGCCCCCTCCACATCCCGGCAGGAGCAGCGAGGAGCAGGCCTCCAACAATACGAGGGCCGCCACCATTGTGCTAATTACCCTGACCGCCTGACAGGACCAACAGGACGCCAGGGCAACGGCTGCCGGCGCCGCGTTCGTTTGCATCGCCTCCGGTCGCTCGCCTGTACGGAAAAGCAGGAAAATGGAAAGGGAGACAGAGGTGAAAAAGATGGCCACAGATTTGACATGAATGAGGAGCAATTTGTAGTTTGTCGCCGCCACAATAAAGGCTCCACATTTAGAAATAAAGAGGGACTTAAACAAATTTCAAGCACTTGAACTCGCTCTTGAAGAGGATGTAAGGTATTTTTATGGAAAAAGATAAAAGAAAATTTAGTTTCTTAGGAAGGAAATTAATGTACATATCAGTTAAAGAAGAATTCTTTTAAATATATGTTTGAGTTACTTAAAGTAAACATATTAAGTATCCTTAAAAAGGAAACTAAACTCAAACTAAACTACTCAAAGAGGTATTTAATATATTTTCCCATACAATATTCTTCCTCTAATAAAAGACATATTTTCCCAGTGTCCTTCTGCTCTGACCACTAGTTCATAAATTGCTCCAAAGTTTGGCCAACAAAGAGCCAGCGAGCTGCAAGTTTAATGCATACAAATCGGGGTCAAGCAGATGCATGAATGTATAATTCGCATTATCAAACTTGAGCATCCAATTAAGGCGGCCTTAAAGAGGCTCTGTGCCCACAAAAAGGCAACAAAAAAGCTACAAAAAAATAGGGAACATGAGAAGGAAATGCCAAGGAAACTCACCCTGAAGGACGTGGACGCGTATGCTGGCTATCTCCGTGTTCGATGGATAGCACGAGTATTTGCCGGAGTGCAGGAGATCCGCGTCGTAGATGAGCAGAATGGACTTGGTCTCCTCGGACTTGATGGTCTTGAATTTCAGCCGCCCGCCGGAGGTTTCCTCGCTGAGCACCTGCGTGGGGAAAATCGGGGGAAAAGCCAAGCGCCAAGCGGCCGAGGTTGTCATATTAAAAGCGATTTTCCCTCGTTGCAAAAAGTTGAAACCCAAGCCCGGGGGGCGAGGAGGGGCCGGAGGGGCCTAAGCTAAATGCAAAAGCATGTTTTCTCATAATCATAAAAGCCAAAATTAAATACGTTACGTATACGACGCGTAAACAAACGCGAACAAACTCACACTCGCACACTGGAAAAAGGCAGAGTTACGAGGAAATTAGGTACTTTTGAGTCATGAAAATATATAAAATGTAATTTAATTTAATCTATATTTAATTTAGGAATGTATATCTCAAAGATTTTATTTTTAAGGGATCTTCAAATAAAGTTTTTACTTTGAATTTAAATATTTGTTTCACTGTGCACCAACGCCCTCATGCTTGAGAGGCGCCAGCCCAGAGCTCATAAAAGTTAAAAACGTTTATCCTGCAGCAATTGGCTGGGCGTGGCCCGCCTCCACCTCCTGTTCCTGCCCCTCCTGCCACACCCCCGTGTGCCCCTCCCCCGGCTTTTTGCGCTTTTTACTGCGCACAAACTCAATTATTGCAAGATAATTTGGCACCAAAAAGGAAAACCTTAAATTGGTTTTCCCCCTCGCCCGCTGGGTCTTCAGTTCAGTTTTTTTTTTCCCCCCCCCCGTGCACTGTAAATTGATTTTAAGGGATATTTACCTTATCCTGATGATACCAGAAGATATGGGTCGGCGGCTCCGGGCTGAACTTGATGATGCAAGTGAGATTTATAGTGCTGCCCTTGTCCACGTATAAATCAGGTCCTCCCAAAATGGTGGCCGTGGGCACTGCGGAGAGAGAGACAGAGGATGTGGCGCTTTATTACAGTGCAGCTCCGGTTATGGCATCCATTATGCGATGCATCCCCCATTCCCTTTATGGGTCCTGCAGCTCGGAGCTCTGCTAATCACTGGGTTACGTCGCCTAATCAGCGCCGTTCGCAGCGCTCGCTCTCGCCTGCGTCGAGTTGTGAAATTCCGAAATGGTTTGTTTTCCCAATTTCCCGCACATCGGCCGGGCGACCAGTGACATGTACCCATGCCGCAGGCCCCTCCCAGCCACTCCCACGGTTTTTGATCAGGCCCATCCGGTCCAGCCCTCGATTGTTGGAAGTTTCCATGGTCCAGAGTCTCGTGTCGAAGTGGGAAATGCTGTGCCAGTCAAAGTCAGCACGTTAAATAATCGATTAGGGCCTGTCAGGCGGCCGGAGAATGGAAAGTTTTCGAAGGGACAAGGCCGCCCCGAGTTGGGAGTGAGTTCGAGATGGGTTATGGCTCAATTCTGGCCAGCTCAAGCGGCGATTCTATAATTTAATGTGCTCGTTGGCTGCCCATAACATTTTGCCTGTTTTTTTTATTAGTTTAATATGCATATTTATGGTGCTTTTCTTTGAAAATTAAATGATTAAGCAATTTTTAGAGATTTAAAATCATTTTGTTCGATGATTGCATTTACTACTACCCTTTCAACGTGATTTTACATCTCTAAAGAGTGAGTTTGGTTAATATTTAAAAGAACAAAACATGGATTCAATATTATTTTAAGTAACTCAACGAATGTCGAGACATTTCATACAAGTTAGTCACGAATTACCTGCCTTTGCTTCTAATTTGTTGCCTTAATCATTGAATACTCCCCTTTGCTTGTCAGCTTTGTTTACGGCTTAGTTGCCAGGGGGAAATACAACTCTCGCCTCCAGTGCACACTCTTAATTTACTCGGCAGCTGTTTTGTTTTTCGCACATAACTCGGGTTACCCAACGCACGTTTCCCGAGTAGTTTTCAGTACCGAATGGAAATGCAACAATATCAGGTGTTCCTTTGCCTGTGCCTCAGCCTGCTCTTGAGGCTGCGAACGTGCCTGGCCATAGATTTCTGTGACATTCCGTCCTGCCAGGGCAAGACGCACATTGGATGCAACAACAGCTTGGTAAGGAAGGCCATTAGGACTCCTCCTACATGGCAGCCGGCTTAATTCCCACCTGGATTTCCGGCAGATTTTCGATGTGGACAAGTGCCTGCGCTTCCATGACCTGGTGAACATGCAGAGCTTCCGCCGGTACCTGCTGACCGTGCACAACAAGTACCGCCAGGACGTGGCCAGCGGGCAGCTGAACCACCTGCCGATGGCCCAGAAGATGCCCGAGCTGGTCTGGGACGACTATCTGGCCCTGTTGGCCGAGTACCACCTGAAGCGCTGCCAGATGGCCTTGCCTACCAACTCCTGCGTGGCCACCGATGACTTTCCCGATGCCCGCCCCAACTACGGCGAGAACTTCTTCCGCCGGCCCCTGAAGCGCCAGTCCAATGTGCGCCCAATGACCACCCGCACCGAGGAGTGGATGGACGAGATCTACGACCTGGTGTCCGCTGACACGGCAGCGGCGGGCGACAACATCGCCAACATCATCACCGATCGCTGCACGCACATGGGCTGTGCCGCCGGCCAGGACTATGACCTGTGGAACGTGCACTTTGCCCTCGTCTGCTACTACAGCGCAGGACCCTTGCCCCGCGGGACCCTCTACGAAGCGGGCAGCTTCAATGCCAGTCTGTGTGCCCACGGAAAGAGCGAGGAGTACCCGAACCTCTGCAAGACCCTACCCCTAAATCACTGGGTCACAGCGACGCCGGAAAAATAAATATTGCAAAGGCTTTGGGCATAATTAAATGTGCGAGGCACTTGGGCAATGAGAGCGAGAAGGTAGAGATGAAAGTCAAGCTACTATGGTTAGATTTTGTTATAATATAATATAATATAAATCAAGGGAAAGTTAAGGTAATAAAATAAATTAATAAATTATATAATTAAAATATAAAAATATAAAGTAGTGCAAAGTCAAGTTTTACATCTTACAATGTAAAACCTTACCTTTCTCCTTAAATTTAATCGACTGATCGGGTTCAGTTTCCTTCCATAATTATGGCAATTTCCAAAATCAACTCTTAGTTAAAGTCTAGCAATTTTCCGGCTCTCAAATGGCGCCAGCACCGGAGAGAAAAGTGAACGAAAAATTGCGAAAAAGGTTGGAAATAATAGGTGAGGGAGCAACAGTAACCGTAACAAGCCGGCAAAGTTAGTGGGTAAAAGCTTGTTGGAAAGCAATTTGTTCGTCATGAGCCAGAAAAGTGCTTGCCCCGGGGCCCGTACTTGACTCCACAAACACACTGGCACGAGGAATGCTGTAAAATATTAAAAAATAATATGCATGCATGGCACATGCCCTCGAGCACACCTCTCATCCCTGTCTGTCTTCCGCTGTCTTCTCTTTTTTTGCGGTTAAACTTGTCACTCAGCCAAAAAGTATGCTACCACGTCGGGGTGCCGGAAATCAACAATTCACCAACGCCAAGGACGACACCAATTCACCAATTTAAGTCTCACTAACCGGCCACTGTCTGAATGGGGCCAAACATCCCGGCAAACTCGTCGTCGCTGGACTGGTACACCCGATCGGCGGCTATGTAGAAGGCGTCGTCGTTGTAATACTGCTGCATCATGTTACTCGTCTCGGCGTCAATCAGATCTGGTGGCGGTGGTGGGGCAAACCAAAAACATAAACAAAAGACAGAAATAAGGCAAACAAAGTGTGATACCAAAATAGAAAATCATTCAAATAATTATAATAAAACCCGGGCTAAACTAATTAACCAAAGTACACAGCCGAAAATAGACAGAGGCCCGCCATTATAATTACGGGGCCTAATAAATAATTCATTCGTAATTCGTGGGCTATTATTTTGGGAGAAAACTTTAAGTTTTATGCCATCAAATTGCTTTTCCAATCACGATTTCAAATTTTTTGTTCTGGCTTTTTCCACTCCCCGGCGGGATAGAGGAGCTTGTTAGCCTGTTTGATTTAGAAAAACCATAAAAATAATTCGGGCAAAATATAAATACGTTCTGTGGCCCCGGGATTAAAGAGAAATGAATGTTGTTGCTGGTTTTTCCGTATAAATTTATGGTTGGCGAATGCTTTTGTTGCGCAGTTTATTTTCCCTGTTATCTACACCTTAATTCCCCCTGTATATATAAATGTCGATATCCGTTGAGCTTGGGGTTTTTTTTCTGTGCCAACTCCCTTCAGTCCATCAATCTGTGTGAAAGAATTTTTTGAAAATTCCTCCGCCATATTTACCGGCGAAGTCGCGTCCTGTTTTTATATCCTGCTGCGACGATTGCCAAGTGTGCATAATTTACACTCTTGGAAATTGCATGAATATGCAAGAACGATATAGGGAGGAAATATGCGGAATTCCCCAGCGGAACGGGGGTCCTGTCGATCTGAATTCCTTCGCGGGTATATGTACACATAAATACCCAGGACGCGGGCTCTGGTAGGGCATACTCAAAAATGTAACTTTATGAAATTCTATTAAATTTATTTTGAGCAACATTTCGTACATAAAAATATCAGTATGTAATGAAAAATATTTTATTTATTCCACGCATAACGCTCAATTACCAAAAGAAAGTCATAACTCTGACAACGTGATTTTTGTGTAAATACCCACAAATATCTCTTTTAGTACTTAATATTCTGTAAGAGTTTCATCCTGAATGGGTTCTTCCTTATGAATATGGGAGAAATATTCATGTTTTCTGATGGTATTAACTTTAAAGTTAAGGTTTCCATATCTAAATATATATTTTTTATGGTATCTTAAGATATTTCCCTTAGAAATTGGATATCTATGGATGGTTTTCACTATCCTTCATCAAAAACTTACCCAACTTATTTAGATTTTATGGGTAAATACATATAGAAATCTCACAAAACTCCCCAAAATCTTTATTCCCAACTATACTCACCCACGATATTCAAGTTGACCGAGTAACTGCGCACCGGCTGCGTGGATATTTGGCACTCGTAGACCCCGGCGTCCCGCTGCTGGGCCCACTTGATCTGCAGGGTCCACTCGTCGATGTCCCGGTGGTAGGAGGTCTGGAACCGCTGATCCGTCGTGTAGGTGTACGTGCCCACGGTGAGGATGTGCAGGTCGCGGTGTCGTATCCAGGCGACCTGCAGAGAAAGATACCCCCATTAATACCCACTTGGAATGACTTTAAAGAGACCCCAAAATTTATGCAGCTCACAGATAGAATTTTCATACAAGTCGAAATTAGTGTGCGGAACGCATGGCAGACCCGGAAAATGATACTCCACGCACCGCGCCGTCTCCTGTCCATTTTCCGGCTCTTTGAAGAGCGACATTCACTCGACATTGCCCACTACATTTGATACAAATTTTTTGTGTAGCCCGGTTCGTTCTTGCTGTATTTTTTTTCGGGAACGAGGGCTCCTTGTTTATGCGGCTAACTGTCTAACCAATAACACACACCGACCTACAGACAGACAGACAGACAGACAGACAGCCGTAGTCGGAGTCGGAGTCAGCCAACTGTGTGGCATCCATCTGTGCAGTTCCACTTTCCTGCCTGCCCGAATGTCTAATTCTGCAATGGCAGCATAAAGCAAAAATAGAAGAGACGCAGACTATTTGATACCCGGCAAGGGATTCATGAAAATCATTGCCTACTTTTCGGTGGAGAAATACAAATATTTCATCTCATAAAACAGTTCAAAAATATTTCCTGTTCGTGGGATGTCCTTTTTAAATATTTTTCACTTAAAATTAAGACCTATCTATACTAGATATACCCATTCACCTCCAAGAGTACCTCTTAAAAAAGAAGGAAAGCCGAAAAAAGTCGAAAAAAAAGTATGGGGAAAGTAAACTTTAGCCCAGGCCTGGCCATAAATTTACTGTTGGCCAAAAACCGAGCTCGGGCCCGGCCGGTTAACTAGGGGCTGTGTGTGTAGTTTACTGATTGCGGAAGCGGATTTGGCCAAGAGGAAATCTATGACCCCTCCGCAGGAGCAGCACTGGCCAAATCGCTTAACGTAATCAACGTTTTCGGGCCTGCCAACACCTGCAAACTTTCCCAGCTGCTTTTCCGGGGCGGCCAAATGGGCAGCCATCGAATATTTTTTTTTGGCAAATGCGTGCGAAATATTTCCGCATTGTGTCTGCGGCAAATTGACTCGCAATCCCCCTTTTTTGTTATGGCAACCAATTTAATTTTGATCGCTGAAATGCAACACTTTTGCTCGTTTCGCTGGGACTTGAGGCTGGGCGAGACTTTAATTGGGTCGCCGGATCAAGTGACGCCATCGCAAAAAAAAGGAAAAATAGGAGAGGGGGAAAGGGTCGCCTACTGGTCAGCATGTGTGTGCGTCTGCTGTCACGTATTACATAATAAACTGGCAGCAAATTTAATAACCCGGCTCACTGTCCCTCTGTGCGCCATCTAAGGCCATCTAAGTGGATATTTGGTGACACATTCGCCACACTTGCGGCCGCCCCGCTTCCGGAGTGCTTTGTTTATTAAATGTAAATAAAAATCAAGATTATTAATACGAAATGTTTCCGGCTGTTGTCTCCCTGTTGGCTTAGCTGACACTGAGGGAAATATCAAGCCTTGTCAGGGATAATAAATAAAATTAAATATATAAATCAAAATTAAATAATATATATTTATAACACTCAGATATCTGGCTTGAAATCTACATTCAAGCAGTTTAAAAATATTCTGTTTAATGTTTTATTTTGATTTTAGATGTGCAAGATATGTGTCCTTACTTTCAGATATTTCTAATGAAGTTTTCCTTTCCTCCTATTCGAATTTGTATTGTTTCACATATTTTTGATACACTTTTCCAGTTGGTTTTTTGGCTTAGGGAGTTTGTTTTTGTGTTACTACTCACCGTCTTGTTGCCCAGATGCTTCACTCGGCAGCCGAGATACGCGGACTTGCCCACCAGCGATGTGATGTTCCTGGGCATCGTGAGATCAAAGTACGGCTCGTTCCATTTGTGGCCGTGCGGGTAATGCGACGGCGGCGAGTGTGTGGGCTTCGCCTCGGCGTTGTTGTGATTGTTGTTGCTCACGGATTGCCGCTGGTAGCACACGGCCAGCCCTGAAATCGGAGGGAGACGTTTATACAGACGACATTGGGACATATAACATTTATAAGTGTACAGATAAGATGCCGCAAAGACAGCTTCAAGTGGGAAAATATTGGGGGAAAAGTGGCATGTCATAATGCGACAAGCACCTGCTGTCAAGGACACGCCCCCCGTTTTGGGTTTGGTTTTTTGGGACAAATAAAAATTCAGGAAAAATACAAATGGCGGCAAACTGCACCCCGACATGTAGTACACTTTAATTAAAGCGATGACACAACCCACACTAAGGTTGATAGCCTCGTTTTTCCCCGTCCATGTGTATGTGGCAGGGCTCCGTTTCACGCTTTTCCCCGCCCAAAAAGAGTCACTTAAGTGGCCTTCGCCTGGCTGACTCTGCGAGTGGCGACCATGTAGAGTGCCAGTTGTCGGTGTTTCCATTTTGGTTTTGTTTCGTTTTTTGTTCTGTTTAGTTTAGTTTCTGTTCAGTTCGCATTGCGAAAACACGGTTGTTGTTTCATTCTCATTTATGGCCGGCTGGCTGGGGTTAATTTTCTAATTACTCGACGCGACGTCGACGACTTTCTATGACTTCGTCGTCAGCAAAAGCGGAAAAGCTTTTATAGCCCACTCGAACCCCTTTTCGGAACCCTTTTTCGCCCCGGCTACTATGGGAAAATTGTAAAACTGTAAAACTGCAAAAATTTCATTTCCGCCTAAAAGGAATCTGGCCGTGGGGGCAGAGGCAAAAAAGGGCAAAACAACGGCAAACAAAACAAACAAATAACAATCTAAACTGACTCCCAAATGGCGCAGCTCATAAACTTTGCCATTTACGAAATGAAATGGGTGCCGCGGCGCCTCCCGCCAGGTCCCGGAAAATTTTCCAGAGTGAAGTTAAATAAAATGCGAGGATGCCGATGAAAAATCACTACAAATTATGAAAGAATTGGCCAATTCCCTCAGAATTTTATATTTACAAGTACACTCAGCCATTCGTCGATATGCAAAACGTCAGGTGGAGCAAGAAAGCATATCCCTGGTAATTGAGTCAAGTATTTGCCGCATTCGTGCTGGCAGCCACCGAAATGGAATTCAGCCGCAAACCGAAAGCAGAAAGAGGGAAATTCGAGGCTGGATGCGAAGGAAATGCCTTTGGTCGGAAAATGCATTCAATGGCCACCTGTAATGGCATCAGTCAATGCTCATTTCGAGGAGATGCACTCGGGAAATGTTTGCTCAACAAATAAACAAGGTTTCTGATTCGATTTTAAGAGATTGCTTTCTGTTTATATTTTAAACTTCATTTCTGGTTTTATTTATTACATTTTCTGAAAATATATATATTTATCATTTAAAAGAAATTTATTCTTTATAGAGAAAGTTAAAATATGTCTTATTTTTCTTTCACTGTGCATGTCGAATTTCGATCCGTTTGCCAGGCATCTGCCGGGGTGTCGTTTAGCCAGGAGTTCCAGTGACCAGTGACCAGTTACCAGCTACCAGAAGCCAGGAACAGACCGCAAAACTTAAAGAGCTGCCGGCCAGCAGAAGCTCTACAAGCGCCTTTCAGGGTTTTCCGAGGAGAAAAACAGCAGGGAAACCTCCGCCTGCACTCCTCCGAGGCAAACACTGCAGGAGAGTGAATGCAAATACCAGAGCTGCATTGGCATGCCGGGCATATGCGTATTGCTTTTATAAAACAGCAAATAGAGGGCTGGGGGAGGGACCACCCTCACAGAGATTGTTTGTACGGACTCGTTAGCCGGGCTTTTGTACTCGGCCCGCTCGAGCGACTCATTTATTCATGGCAGCAATTTAAGGGGCCGACTGAAAGGCTGCGGGCGAATCCAAAAATGCAAATTATTCAGCAGTCCTTCGGTCCACCGATTCATGACAGGAATCATGACAAAAATCACAGCCAAAGGTCAAGGTGTCCCGCACAATCTGAATCCAAATCGGAGTAGGGAGCGGAAGGGGAACTTGTGCAATAAATATTAATGGGCTGCGATAGAATTAATTTCGGGCAATAAATCAATTAGTGGGTCCGCAGGGGAGCGTGGAAATATCACGTATACGCCGGCGTGGTCGTTGACAATCTATGATTGATTCGCCCCGTGTGGGCGGAGGGTCCTCCAGGACCAACTGCGCCCTCCTAGTCGTCTTCATTTGCATACATGCACATGCAACGAGTCCTCGGGGCCCCATAATGAATCATTCGAGCGGCTGCTCGGGCGGCTCTCATTTTACGCAAAATTAGCCTTGGCATCCGCCGCAGACATCGTCGCCGCTCCCCCTGGTAACGGGAAAACAATTGCAGCCAGGTCCTGCCGCCAGGTACACACGATAACGATTACGATTACGATAACGATTACGATTGGGGCAGGGGAGGACTTAGACTTGGACCGCAACTACAACAATGGCGCAGGGCCATAAAACGCTTAGTCCTGGCCATGTGCGAGTGTGGCCAGGATTACCCCTCTATGTATGTACACACAATGTATGCACGTGTGTGCCCTGTGTCTGTTTAATGGCCTTAAATATTTATAAAGCTGGCAGTGGGCAACCGCAGCAGCAAACGTCGAACCGAACCGAGAGCCATGAACCCCGGCAGCCGGCTGCCGGAAGGGTTAACGATTAATTGAAACAAAGTTCAACTGCTCCTGCGGCGCGCGGTTAAATATGGAATACTATACAGGCAGGGGGACACAGCATATATTCGCTGGTGAATAACATCAAGTTTGTTTATCTGTTTGGAGGGGAATTTCGGGCGACTGCGGTCGATTTATGAGGGTTCTCAGAGGGCTCTATCACTATTTATTCGCTACTTTAATTGTTCTAAGAGCTTACGGGAAGCAAATTTACCCCTCTTTTGAACCTTTATAGCCCCCATAACAATATAATATTACTATTAAACACGTTCCCATAGCGGTGTAAAATATGTTCCTTATCAGAATGAATTATTTGCACACCGCAACGAAATCTGAAAGACTTCCTTATCACTTTTTCCACACCCAAACCCCCATCTTGTCAGGTCGAGCCAGATCCCGACAGACAGAGCGTGTCCCTCGCCAGTGCGAGTATGAAAAGTGTGCTCACCGTGGCGTGGCAGACGGGGCTTTTGTGTTCCTTCAGGTCCTTGCAGCAGGCTACCTCAATTAAAGATAAGTATCAAAGTGCATAGTAATCAGGAGGCAGCCAGGCGAGCGACGGGCCAATGAGTAACGCGAAGCCAGAGGCGGATTCAGGACTCAGCACGAGCAGGACGAATGCGGAGTAAGCACGGCGAAGTGCCTGTCAAAATGATTGTCTTACATGCATTACCCTCCTTCCTGGACGTCCTGCCCCATCACTCAAACATTTTATGTGGGGTGGCGCACCTGGCGTATGAGCAATTTTTTACCTGTCTGCCTCTGCCTGCCTCTCAGTTACTTGTTACTTATTTTCGCTCGCTTTCGCTCTGGACTTTTTGGCTGCACATCGTTTTTCACAACAGCCACAAAATGTAAAATTTTTGCGCCATTTTTACTGCAATTTATGCACATTGGCAGGGGGCAGGGGGGCAGAGAAGCGGGCTAGATGGAAGGGCGATGGACGGCGGACGAAGGACGAATCCGAAATCCCAGTCCTGGCGGGTACGGCCCTCTTTGGTCATTGCTTGTTAACACACCCAATGGGAGTTATTAATGTTTGCGGCGCTTTATTTACGGCTGCCGGGCAGGAATTGGGGCTGCCGGGCAGGACTCCGTCCGCATTCGGCCCAGCGAGTCGATTTTTTACGGCTCCCGCAGGCTTCGAAGGATTCGCTGACAGGCAACGACCAGCAGCACGCTTCCCTCCCTGCCCCCTCGGTTGATTTAAATTTGGTGTAGTTAATTTTTAACCCAATTTTTTACTCAGCGATTTCTTTATTTATGTGCACCGCCCTTTTAATGTTGCTACATTTTATTGCCAGGCGTTATGAAAAAATTCCGTGCTTACAGGATTCAATTGCCAGAAGAGTCGTTGACGGTTGTGGTTCCTTTTTAGAGACTGAATGGGAGTCCTAGGGCAGGAAGTATCTTAGGAAAGTATATAGAATGAGATATTACTACTTTGTTTCTTAAGTACCTACAATTGGATAATCTTGAGATGAAAATATAAATTGAAGTTTGAGAATTCTCTATTATTAATATATTTATTTTATCTATTACGTAAATACTATAATTCTATATCAATTTGTTCTAAATTTTCCATTTATTATCTTTCCCATTTATCCATTTTCCCATCTCCTCTCTAGCAGAATGAATTACGTTTGCGGTGTAATATCCGTAAACTTTTAAGGAGTGCCTTCCATCATTTTTAATCAGTTGAAACCTTTAACAAACATTTAATTCCACTTGGCCCGCCCTGGGTTTTAACTTTTTTAACCCGACTTGTCACATTTCGCCTCCCCCGGAAAGTTTTCCACTTCAATTTCTTGCCATGTTGCTCTGTGTGTCATTTGCAAATCAAATTGTAATTGAAGAAGTTGGGTAAGTTGTTCCATTTCCCTTTCCCTTGCCCTGCCCCTGTCTCCCTCCCGAGCTTTCCCTACAACAATGTCGGAATGTCTTGAGCAGTAAAATATTGTTCGGAAAATCCTCGGAGCGGGTGTGCGTGTGTGTGGCCTGTGGCATATCGAATTCTGATTTTAATCCTGCCTGCATTTGTATGCAAATGTGGCCAGGAACCGAAACTGAATGGGAATGATTCTTTACAATTTGATTTGCCGCTCACAATGTTTGATTTGGCTTATTGGAATATATATAATATGGATATAGATGGATATTTCAGTGTTCCCAAAGGGGTTCACAGGGTTCACTTCGATGTGCAGGATGTATGTCAATCGGTTAATGCGAAAAATCAATAGGAAAAGTCTTTCCGGGAAGCATTATTGTGGTCTGATTAAAAATGCATAATTGCCATGTTAAAGTCCACCGATGGCAGAGAAGGAACGTCACGCACTGTCTATTTATGCTTCATGTGGTTGACAGTGCGGGGAACGAATATACATTTGGAGAGTATAAAAAATATATTCATTATTTAACGAATCTATATTAAATTTATTTGATTTCTTAGGTTCCTGAAAATGGTATAAGTATTGTTTGTATTGAATCTTTATTCCATTAAATATTAAAGCAATTAATAGAACATAGTATGAAATTTATATCAAACTAAAGACCTTTAAATATTTATTTCAAATACAATGTGTATACCCATTTAATTCCCATAAGTATAACTTGGTTCCCTGCAATTTCCCCTCCGCTTTCCCTATTTTTGTGGCCACTATTTTATGCCTTGCACCTACCAGTTGATGGCAATGTGAATGACCAGGTCGACATGCAAGTGGCAGAGCACTTTGCCCCCGGTGGCTCCTACCATGGGGGACATCCCCCATATATTATACCCCCTGGTCGGGCTCTTCGTTGCATGTGGCTCGGTCTTGAGCTGCACTCGCCATAACTCACATTTCAGGCTGCCCCGATGTTCATTAATGCGCATTTGTCGTGGTGTTTATTTAAGCAATTATTGCCATTCAGCCATGTCATCCGGCCAAAAGAGGCGTGCCGGCGGGGCAGGGCCGAATGCTAATTAGATTTCTCTGTTGAGGGAACCAGGAGGACATCTATTAAATGGCCATAAATTGAAACTGAAGCCAGGGCTGGTGCGGACTCTCTCCCGGCCTGACACGCAACATCAACTGTCAATTAATGCGGTTTCTGCCCAATATTGTTTCGCTTTCAATTAAACTTCAATCGGGCTGCATAAGCGGCTAATAGATTTCGTTGGCGACCGAGGCCGAGACCGAGGCCGTAGCCGCTAATCGCATTATATAAAAAACATTCTTTGTTTGTTTTCAATTTAACAAGTTTCCGCGGAAAAGAGAGCAAACGCGAGCGTGATGAATGCCAGTGTGGCAGGGGGAGGATTTTTTAACAAAAATATTTGCGCAATTCACACATCAAACGGGAGAAAAGTTTTTTCTCTTATTTCCCGGAGTGGCGAGATTCTCTGTTTGATGTTGTGTTCGGAGGCGGAAATTGCACAAATTGTAAAGCGCCACTTTCCGGTCACTCGGCGCCTGGCCCCCTCTCTCTCCACCAGAGCCTTCCTATCTCCATCTCTGTGTATCTGCGGGATCTGCCGGAATTGGAGTGTATTTTTTGGTGTTAATTGAATTATGTTTGCCGCACAATTGGCCACTGCAGGTGCATCGCAATAGGAGCTAGAGTTAGCCTTCGAATATGTTTTGTTTTGATCAGCGGACCGGAAATGGGAATTCCAGCCAGAATTTGGATAATATATGGCAGAGTCAGTGCATTTAAGGCAAAATCAACGCACAAATGAACTGAATAAACAGGCGAATAAATTAAATTAGCTGGAATCACATTTCAAACGAATCAATTAAGTCGAAAATTAAACGGCGCACACTTATGCCCCCATAAATAAGTCAGGCCATTGATTTTTATAATTTAAATAACAATGGGGGCCGTATAAATAATTAATAAGAGTACGAAGGGGTGGCATTAAAACAAAGTACTATAAATTCATGAGGGGTATAAGCTCTACGTGAGCTGTAAGCGATATTAACAGGGTTTATATTAATTATCAGTTAAATGAAATAACATTTAATAATAAGAGCTGTGAGAATGTGAAGGTTTTTAATTCGAGAGATTGAACATGCATACACTTTCTGATAAATAAATAATTAGTAACTTAGTCGTAACTTCTCAATTAAGGAGAATACAGTTTGCTTTATTTTTGGCTGAAGTTGCTTTGTCGTAATCCATGTAAACCCTAAATCACATTAGCCAAGCACTCGGGGCCACACCTAATCATAGTTTGAGTATTTTGACTGCTTGACATTTGCGCAACCTCTGTCGGGCCGTCGAAGCCGATGTTTTATTCATGCCACTGATGACCCGCACCATAACCCGGCCGAGGAGCTCATTACAAACAATCAAAAGGCAATAGGACTCGCATAGAGCAGCCGCAGGACGAGGCCTCACACCCATCCGCTCATAGTTCGGGGCCATAAAAGCAAATAGGCCCCAAATCCCACGCTGTAAGCCACACGCATGTGAAGAGAGTGCCAAAAATAAATGAAACACTAAAACTTAATTTGGTGTTTACGCCAAAGGACAGCCCCTAATGACAACTGCCCTTTGTCTTGGTCCTGGGAGGATTAATAAAGCAAGTTCCAGGGACCAGGGACCAGGAGGACCGCTAATGAACTGTGCCGTTAAGATCCTGTCTATGAACTCGAGGCGGCCGCTGGTCTGAAGGCAATGGGTGATGGCGGATGGCTGATGGCTGATGGCTGACGGCCAACGGGGCGTATGTGTGATGAGCGTCTGTTGTTTGTTTGCTCGCCGGCTCTCGCTCTCGTATAAATTATTTGGGCAAACATTTGGCGCTGATTGCCAAATGCCTTTGGCAATTGCCGGAGCCACAGTGCCACAGTGCCACAGTGCCACACTGCCACAGTGCCACATAAAAAATAATGAAGAAAAATAACTTAAAGCGACGGACTATAAAATAAATGATCCGGCAATGGGATCCTCAGTGTCTCCGCTCCGCTTCCGTTCCGCAGACGTGCATAAATTGTGTGGAAATTTGTGGCCAAAGTGCCCCTGGCCTGCGGTCATATATACATAAACATACCATATATCCGCTCCCGTTCCTGTGCCGCCGCTATATGCGGCCATATAGCCCGGCAAATTTGTCGGTCATTTGCATTTGACTTGACACAAGACACAACACACAGGACACAGGACACAAGGAGCTGGGAGCAGGCCCTCGTCCTGTCCAAAGTTTTGCTCGCCCATTTATTATGCTCCATGTATGACATTTGCGGAGCGAGAGGGGTAAGGCCTGCCCCAAATCCGGGGCTGAGGGCTGAGCATTTGGGGAATTACCCAATGCCCAGAATCAAACCCGGACCCCAGACAAGGACAAATAAATCAAAGCCTGCTTTGCCATTTTATTGGAATTGTTGGCCAAATTTTATTTCCCCACGCAAATGTCATCAAATGGATTTGTATTTTTAGCGCAAATTGCATAAATCAAAAGTTTTGCTTTGTCAATTTTTGTTTTTATATTTTGCAGCTATTTTCCCTGCGTTGCCACTTCCTTGGGCCAAACTTTTGATTGCCTTTTCGGATGTTTTCATGTCCGAGACTCTCTCCTAGACCCCAGACCAGACTTCAAAGCTGGCAAAATAATAGAGAACGGAGCCGCTGGCATTTTGCATGTTGTGCCAGCTGTAAGCCGCTTTGTGACTTATGAATCATAATTAAATAAATTTCCATTTAGCCTGTTGACACATCTGAGTGCTCATTAAACAGCCAAATGGCGAGCACTAAATCAGGGCGGCCTTATATTGTTTATATTGTTCGCTGCACGCTCCCATAATTTATGCCCGCTTCCCAACTAATATCATATTAACTTGTTTAAATTCGGCCACAATTTATGCAGCGCCCAGGCCGCCTCCTTTGGGCCATAATTCTGCCGCTTTCCGTTCCGTTCCGGCCATCAAATCACTTTCCACAATCAAATTCGTGATGCGTTCGGGGACAGAGTCTATATAGGCCCAGTCTATAGAAAATTCATTCTCTGTGGTTGGCAAATGAGCGTGTGCCCAGCGATTTCCAAATCACGAAACATAAATATTTTATATTCCATATAATGTCATGTGGGGAAGGCTTTAAGACCTGCTAAGCATTTTACGGCATTATTTAAATTATTTATAAGGATCTTATGCTTTAAAAATTATATGGGAAGACACCTAATAAAAATTTGAATTTGAAACGAGTTCAGGGAATTTATTTTAGGAGCTTATTCTTAGCTGGGAGTGAGTATCTTTTTTGGGAAAAAAAAGACCGCACTAGAAAATATTAAAAGTATTTGTTTTGTTTATTATTATTTGTAAATATTATAAATAAATATCATAGAATTATATAGTAAGCCCAACAATAACAAGACACCCTTTAAAAGCCTCCCATCCATCAACCATCCTCCCTGTCCCGAAAAGCGAATAATTTATGCTCACATGACTTTGTACATTATTTTATTTATGCGTGTTTTGTACATTATTTTATTTATGCGTGTATTTATGCTTTTATGAGCTGCCGCGCGAAATATGTTGTTGGCCATGTTAGTTTTACGCGCATTTAATGAGAGGGCCAAAAGCAAAGTAACAGAACAAAGCGGAGCTCTGTCATTTGGCAGCTAAAATATAATTAGGACAAAAAATTTAGAGATATTAAATGAGAGATATACATTTCTGGCCTGATAAGTTCATAATGGCGGATGCTGGAAACTAATTCCAGTTGAATTTTAATTAAGCCATAATGAATGTGGCCGGCATTAGTGCGAAATTAATTACGGCGACCGAGAAAAAACCTGGGCGTAAATGTTGCCTATTTCTCTCGGCGGACTTTAATGAGCCTCGGATTCGACGGGGAAACGGCATATTAAGCGTAGAGGCCTCTTCGCAGATGGACACCGAAAATAAAGCAGAGCCAAGGAAAACATTTTCCTTTGCAGCATTATTAATAGGCACTTAGGGGGCTCGCGGGGAGGAGCTGTATTACGAGCTGATGAAGACACGTTTTTACATTTTGTATATTGACGTTAAAATTAGATGCCAACTTGTCGTCGTCTCGTTGGCGTTTTTCCGAGACCCAAACAACGCGTATCATATTTTAGCCTCTGATGGAGATGGCTATGGCGATGGTGATGATGCTGCTGATGATGATGATGATGATGTGGGGGAGGTGGAATTGAGCTAAATGTGTGGTGCTGCCTGTGCTGTGGGTTTAGCGTTTTTATGGCTTTTATATATCTTAGTTTTAGGATGTTTGGGATAGGTGTTGTGGCAGCAAGATATTTTGTTTTTGCTATAAAATAAGGCCTCAAGAATAAAGGCTAGAGTAAAGAGGTACATAAGTTATACTATTGTTTTTATAACTTAAAGAAAATACTAAATTATGATAATTATTTCGAATTTGTAATTGAAATAAAAGTACAAAAATAATTCTCAAAGCTCCTTGATGTACATAAAATTGTATTTAAAGGCAGTCTTTAAAAAGACCCAAGGAATATTTATTCTAGAAAAGTTTGTATAAGAGTATAAGCTTACTATTTCTTGGTCATTTTCTTTATATCGTTTGCTATTTCATATATAATTTCCATCTCCCTTCAAAGATATCATCACTGACTCGCAAGGTGCCTGTGCTAATGCGGAGATGATATATGACCGCCACGCACTGTGACACAAATCAACATGTTAAATAGACTGTGAGTGCACAGCCACCTCTCCACCCGCCCACTCCAACCCTTCGCCCAAGGGGCGTGGTATTTTTAGCTCCTCCCTCCTCCCTCCTCCCTCCTCCCTCCTAGATCCAGAAGGTGTTCCTCAGCGTGGTCTCCTCCACCAAGAGAGGCTGCTGGTACTGCTCGCCCGCCTTGCACAAGAACGGATACTTGATGTCGAAGCCCGACTTGCAGCCAAAGGACTTCTCCTTGTAGAGGGGCCAGTCGCAGATATAATTGCTGGCATAGTTGCAGGCCAGCAGGAAGTGGGGCTGCCCAGGGGACTTGTCGAACCTCAGGGCGGCGCAGCCCACATAGGTGTTGTTTTCCCGGGCCATCACGGCAAAGTTGCGAGCAGATCTAATAAAAGCAAAATTAATTCAAGGTCATGGCCCCGCAGGAAAGGCTACCCACTCTTCCAGCTTGCCCTTGGGGAAGCGGTGCACATCCGTGGCAGTGACATTTTCACTCTGATTCCACCAGCCGGCGATGGCCTTCTTGATGAGGCACTCGTTCGTTTGATTGGCGGCGGTCGTTCTGGGGTGACTCTCAGCCGTTGTATTACCGGCCTCCAACTTGGGGAGACTCTCACTCGTGTTACCAGCGGCTTCCATCTGGCCAAGACTCTCATGCGTGTGATTATCGACGGGCTCTGCGAGCTGGGTCAGGTTGATCAGAGCCAGATTCTGGCCAGAGTTGCGGAACTCCAGGGTATTGTGACAGGAATCGTACTGCAGGGCACACTGCTTCACGTTCAGTGTGGCCAGGTACTCCAGTTCGGGATGCCACTGCAGTGTGGCCATGCGCTGGGGCTGGGGCAAGTGCTTGATCTTGCCGCCAGCCAGCAAGTTGCGGAAGGCATTGTGCTCATTCAGGATCAGGTCGTGCAGGGCGGAGAGGTTTACCACCTGGGCGCCCGCAGGACACTGCTTACTGAGATTCTGGGAAGAGAGGAGGTCCTTTGAAGGGCTTTTTCCAAATCCCAAATGAGGATGAACTCACGCCTTTGTTGTTGCAGGCGATGTGCCTTTTGTGAATGTGACACAAGGCACTCTGGCAGTAGTCCGTCGGCGTAGAGGTCTTGTTGTCCTGGCAGTGGCCAGCCTGCAGGAGTCCGGACGCCAGGGCGAGGGCCACTATGAAGACTGTAGACATGCTGCCAAATCGCTATCTGACTGTCCGTTTGCCAGTCGAGCTCCCCTTTTATACCGTCAAAGAGTCGGGGCTCTTGCTTGGACAACTGCCTTCCGAACGGGCCACTTGGCACAGCTGTTTTTGCCAGTGCAACTTGAGTCTAACTGCAAACTGGGACTAAGCCGGGCCAACACACAGACACGGGCGGGAGCAGGGGTCGGGTTCGATGGGATGACACCTGCTTCGATCCTATCAATGGCAGCTGCACAGGCTTTCAGCCACCGACTTATGCCACTTGACATATTATCCCACTTGGCCCCGAAAAGCAGAAAAAATCAGAGAAAGACATAAAGGCAGAGAGAGAGAGAAGCCAAATGAAAACGAATCCTTAAATGTGAAAATTCCTTTCATACTGCAATTTAAACTGCAAACACACAAAGCAATAGAGAGGGAATGGGCATCTCATTCATGGCAGGACCAAGGAAAACACAGATGCCAAAAGGAAACGAAAATATATGACACAGAGTGAGAGGCAGGAGAGAAAAAAACCAGTGGGAAAATGCCGCCATGTCCTTGTCGTTCATTTTCTACCTCAATTGAAATAGTTTTCTCCTCGGCTGCGAAAATGCTTCTTGTTGTTGTAGCAGCTGCAACAGTTTTTCACTTTCATTACCGGAGGAAAGGCGGCGAGGGTTGCTTGAGAGGCTTTTTAAAGTTCCTAATAAGATAAGATAATAATTATTTTGGAGAAGAGAAATCTTTAATGGAAAGTGAATCTGAATTAAAAAGTTAAGTTAATTTCTGTAACTCTTGAAATACTTACTCTGCAACCGCAACTATCTTTCAAGTAAAGTGCTAAGAACTCAGACTCTTTCGGGGGAAAGCCTTTATTTTATACAAAATCTTAGGTAAAAGCAAGCACTCTAATTTCCCCATATTTATTCGGAAAATTCTTCAAGCAGACTCAAGACTCAAGAGGAATTTTCGCATCAAAAATTAAGTGGGACTGCCAACTGGTGAAGCAACTCTTGCCACATAATATCTCATTCTGTTTCACTTTACTGGGCGCTTCATTCCCTGCCCGGCTCCTCTCCTTCACCCCTTTGAGTCCGAGACTGTCTGGGTGTGTGTGCTTTTGTGTGTGCAACACGCAATGACAGTTCACAGCGGACAAAAGTGAGCCAAGTCCAAGAGCGGGCGCAGAGTGAGGAGCAAGGATGGAGGAGGCTTTGCTCCAGATAACAGCAAAAGATTTCTCTCTCCTTTTGTAAACACATTTAACCATTATTATTTATTATTACTATTGCCATTGTTGTTCTTGTTGCTCGGCAGTTTCATTTCTTGCCAGCAGAACGACAGAACGGAGAGCCGAAGGAAAGGACACAGACTTCAAGGGGAAAGAAAACACCCACCACCAGGGCCCAGGAAACCAGGCTAAGGTCAGGAGCTTCAGTTATCCAGTTAACTGCTGAGGGGCAGAAGAAGAGGGCCAAGGGAACCAGGTGAGCCGGTCAGGTAAGGCATCGGCTTACACTTGCTTTTCACTTAATTGGATTTGCCTGGGCAGCGCCTCCTTAGCCGGGGCTAATAATTGCAGTTTGTAATTATTTCTACCTCCCTTTTGCTAGATCCCTGTTCAAGCCAGCCGGGATTAGGAGGGATGCTCTTGCAAAATGTCAATTGCAAATTAAAACTTTCCCGGGGCCTGCAACGGGCCCGAGCAGGCACTACAGTTAAGTGTGCGGATCGGGAAAACATCTGAAAATGTTGTCCTTAAAATAAGGATTCCCAATTATGTGTTGCCGTACTTATTTGCCTCGGAAAGTATTCTTTTCGCACACTTTACTACTTTTTGCCAGAGTCAAAACTTAAAGAAAACTTTCGGCGCGCGAAACAATTTCAATTTGGTTTAATTTCCGAATTTCCCCGCTCACCGCCTCCCCAAATTTATTCACCCGCAGCCGGCGTCCTTCGATTGGGGTTTTCTTTTGATTGGCACCGGGCTGGGTGTGAGCAGGAAATTGAAATTCTCACACATTCGCACACACATTAGGGAGGAAGTACGTCCCGCCGGCACTTTGCCAGCACTTATTTGCATATTTTAAGTAAAAATTTAAGTGCTAAGGGGCTGTGTGTGGAGTGTGTGAACTCCCTAAACACTCCTTCTTATTTGCTGTGAGTGTGTCTGTGTGTGTGGCACGTCAATAAAACAATGACAATGTCATTTACTCGACAAAGTCTGCAGTTCCTCACTGACTGCCAACTGTCACTTGGAGCACTCCGAAGCACAGTTCCTGCTCCCCTGCCAGAGTCAGTCTCGTCTCGTCTCGACTCGCCAGTCAACTCAATTCGCCTGTCCCATCGACGGGACTTGTTGGGGCTTCAGTTTATGTCACGCATTATTAACACACGCCCCAGCCGGCCGGGTGCAACGTGGCGTATGCGCAACGACAGTTCTGAGTTCTCAGTTCTGGGTTCGAAGTTCCGAGTTTCGAGGCGGAGGAGCTGCAGCTCGGACTGGCTGCCAAGTCGTGAGCTGATTGCTAAACGCATTGCCAGTGTCAGCACTGGGAGAAAATGTATTTTTCTTAAATAAATCAAAGATCCTTAGGGAAATTTTAAATATTAAAATATTAATTTGTGTCTAAATTGAGTAAAGGATATATATATTTTGTTATTTGAATATTTGTTGAGGGAAAGAGAAGCTGATTAATATATAAATTTAACTGACAATAATCTAAGCAAAGTATTTTCAAATTTAATTTATTGTCAGGCCCCTTTTCTGAACCCTTTCTCTCAGTGCAAATATCTGCGTGTGTGTGGCTGAGATTTGTTTGGTTCGCACAAGGAAAAAGGAGCATCCATCGGAGAGGCAGCAAAAATATTGTCCTCGCCTTGCCAGTATTTACGTTTCAATATTTTTTTGCTCTATTTTGCTTTCCGGCACCTGTTTTTTTGTTGTTTTTCTGAGATTTTTTTGCTTCTGCGATTTGGTTGTCCGCCTGCGCTTATGCAATGCTTTTTGGCACGTTCCGCAATGCCTGAAACGTGCCGGGAGTGTGTGTGTGTGTGTGTGTACTGGGTGTGTGGCATGCAGCTGTGCGGCACTTGCACTAATGAAAAAGTCCTGCGGTTGGTCCTTGCCACTTTCGTGGCAGTTTCTTCCGCCCGAGGAGCGATGAAAATTCCCCTATGGAGATGTGGAGACCACATTGCTGGGGGCAAAAGTGTCCTTAGCCAACGAGTTCCATTTGTAATCGATGGGGACTGCTAATGAATCCTGTATCAGCACTAGCAGGAATCCACACATTCCAGGTATTTCATTTACCCACCCCTTAAGAGTTACAGTCAAGGTCACTGGCTTTTCGGCCTCTGTCTCCCGTCTTCTGGGGGTGTTGTCAAGCATATTGATGTCATTATCCTACCTAGGCAACAACAAAGGACCCATCACATCGGCCTAGACAATTTTCGGTTAGGTTCGCCCCATGGCAAGTACCAGAGGCCCGCCTCCACTTCAGCTCCCTCCCGCCCCCGAGTGCAATCGAGGGAAACGGAGACAGACACGCATCGCGGTATGTGCCACAAGCTCCTGGCCCCCTCCACCTTGTAGCAATTCCAGCAGGGTGACAGTCGGAAAAATAAATGGTCTTAACATTCTGAGAAATATTACGATTTTTTTTTACTATTTAAAACTTTAAGAAATCATAGGGAACTTTTGTTTAACAAAATCTTTTCTGGAAAGTAAAATTTCCCCTTGAAAAAATACTGTTAAGAGAAGCTCATGTTTGATATAATAAACTTCTTAAATATGTATTTCATATGTGCTCAAATTAATTATTATTTAATTTATACACTTATTTAATTTATTTAATCATTTATATCACTGAATATCCCAAAGTTCTTTTATTTTCAAGCTTTTTTAACTGAAATTTTCCTATTCTAGGCAGACTCTTTGATTTCCCAGACATCTATCTCTTTGATTGATGTCTCTGAATATTTTTGAACATTTCTTTTTCTGTTAGTGCACGGAAAAACACACTCTCACACAACAATTTCACCCCAAAAAACACAATCCCCTGGCAAACACTGCCAGCATGATGTCGCCGTTGTCGTTGTCGTTGTCGTTGTCGTTGTATCGCCGTCGTTGTTTCGATGTTGTCGCCGCGGTTTTAGCCCCCTTCTGTCCCCCCTGCCCCACTCCCCTTGTAGCTGCCACCGAGGTCTGCCGTGATTTCTTGCCAACTGATTTTGTGATTTTCCCAGGAAAAGCACCAGCCAGCAGCCAGGCAGGCAGGCAGCACTTGGGTGGCTCGGTGGAGGCTGCTCATTAAATTCGCAGTGCTACGCTCCGCTTATCTGATTGTGGCACAGACAATAATGATGGGGATCCCGACCGACAGGGTATGTGCTCGGGAACATAGCCGGCACTTTGTGTACCCTAATTAGCCGCCTGATCTTTAAATTTGACTGCACTATAAGGCAGCATATGGCGCTGGGTCTGCGTAAATACGAGTACAAGTTTATATATAAGCACAATCTCCCCTCCGCGCTGGCATAATTGTTATGTTGATTGCGATTTTGCAGAGCAGCGAAAGTAAATTCCCCAAATGCTTGCTAAACAACGCTGATGATGGCCGATGGCTCCCCGGGGTGAAGGGGAAAATGCGAACTCGAGACGCACTTTTGACATGCAAATTTTATGCAATTTTTATGTGCTCTCTGCGGGGGTTCTGGGGGGTCGAGAGTCAAGTGTGGCTTAACCCCTTGGTGACGATGTTTCTGCTGCACTTTCATGTTACCACTGGCAGTTGTAATTAATATAATTTCTCCGCCGTACGCATAAATTTTGAAACATTTTCCCCCTGCGTGCTGCGTGACTTTTAACGAGCGCTTGAAGCCATTTTGTACTGCAATTTGAGCTGCAATTTTTCACACTTGACAACTGACCAGCTCAACCCCTTTTCCTGCTGTTTTTCCCGGCCGCTTTTTTCGTTTTTGTGTGTGAGCCGGGAAAGCCTTGGCAGCAACTAATTAAGAAAATATTTGCCAAGCCTTCTCGGCCGGCAGAAAGCGGAAGGGCACAAGGAGAAAATGTAGAGTCACTTGAGTGAGCAAATAGTTCTAGAGAAAGGGGAGATTTATGTTCATTTATGTTTTATTTAAATGATAAATCAATGTTTATATAGTCTACAGTTATAAAAATTTATAAACAACGACGTTTTTCGTTTCTTTCAGTGCAATAAGGATTCGGCCAAGCAGGCAGCCAGGCGAGCAATTGCCGCACTCCGTCTGCTGAGACCTGCTGCAGTTGCTATTGGTCCACCGCCTCTCCCCGCCATCCCCAGGATGCTGGCACAATACAATTCTCAAGAACCAACATCTTCGCTGAGGCAGAAAATTCGGCCGCAACAAAATGAAATTTTTCCCATACCCTTTCGGCCTCGAAAAGGGAAAAGGAGTCACACAGTAAGTAGGAAAATAGTTTGATTTCTCCAAAAACTTACTCAAACTATCCGTAGATTAAAGACAAACCCTTTGGCGCTCGGCGAGAGCCGCAAAGAGCACAAAGTTTTTGCCTCAAAGTTTTCCACAAAGCTAATGTACCCCAATGGGATTCCACTTTTCCTGGGTTGTTTGCCTGCTTCGCTGCACATCAGCCCCCTGACCCTGCTGCTTCACATCCTTTCACCTTCCTACTTGCGGGCAGCCTTGAAGTGGGTCAGGTGGGAGGGTCAGTAGTCAGGCCAACTCGTTTTTCAGGTGCGAATCCACATTGGACTCAAGATTGTTTTAATATTGATGTAAGCACCTTGCCGAGAGATTGTGTTCTTGGTCAGAGAGCATGTCAATCCTCTTAACTGGAGTTTATTTTCCCTGAAAAGCTGCTTGTCCATTGTTTTACATTTTGACTTAAATTGAATATTATTTATATTTATATTTATATTTATATTTATATCTAAGCTTACATTAATTTTATTTAGTTTTATAACTTGTTTTTGCGAGTGCATCTCTGCTAGAGTCTGCTGATGACGGACATTGTTCATCAACTCTGAGATGCATTCCCCGAAAGTTCTCTGTTTCTGGGTTAAGTTATTCAGAACGAAGACCCGAAATGAAGCCATAGCCAAGGTCATTTAGGGTGGCAATAGTCGGGACAGCCTTTCTGAAACATAATTCTGGAAAGGGACTGGCCCCAGTGCTTTGTTCATGCAAATTGAAGTGCGTTGCGAGGGAGGCCCTAATGATATACAACAGCTCGGGGGTGGGGTAGATGGTGGTTATTCCGGGGGTTGGTTTATGGATGTTTCGGCAACGGCGTCAGTGTAAACAAAGCTGCCACATGCAGCGCCGCAAAAATTAATATTTGTATTAATAAAACCAGCGACAACGCCGCCAGAGGAGGAGGAGGAGCAGGCGGCAGATGTGCGGTCGTAAGTGTTTACATAACATGTTTTGGATGCCGACACATAAACACTGGGGGAGAGATAAAGCGGAGAACGTGCCAAACACCAAAACGCTTCAAATAGATTTCGAGTCCTGGGAGGAGCTCTTTCCCCTCTCTTTCCTCTGGCGAAACATTGACCATTCGGTACGTGGAAATCGGGAAAAACCGCCTGCAATTGAAGCCATGCAGCGAACAATTCAATTAACGGAGTTTACTCTTTTTCCCGCCTCGCTTTTCCATCTCCATCTGCTAGTTCTTTGTCGCCCTCCCACTTTTTTTTTTTTAGTGTTTGCCCCTTTTTTCCATTCCGTTTGCTGTGTTGGCGGTGACGACTCAATTTTAGCCACCGCCATTGCCGCAGGCCAAAAAGGCAAGAGCGATTGGAATGTCCGTGCCGCATTTAGAAGTGCCAAAGGACAAAGGGGCGAAGATCTAGGAAACAAAACAGTGGGGACCTAAAAATAAAAAGGGTTGAAGTACTTTGGAAGAGCAGAAAATACAATATTATGCCAAGAAATTCTTTCAAGAACATGAATATAATTTAATAAAAGGTTAGATCTCAGGAAAATTAATTTAATAATGATAAATAAAGAGAACTCAAAGGAAAATTAATTAAATAATAAATTGTGACTAAAAAACTCGCACTAAAAGTGGGGAAATCCTTTGATACTTCCCCAAACAAAACCTTATCACTGATGATTTTCCTATCTTGAATTTCATTTGTGACTTTCGGGCTAGAAATATTTACTCATTTGATTTTCCGGCTACCATTTTGTAGTGCAAACTTTGTTTAAAATGGAATATGGAGGGAAAATGGCATGCGGAAAATGGGAATGAAAATCTAAGGCAGCACTAACAAAGCCAAGCGGCTTAAGTTGTTCATTTTTTTCGCACTTGCCGCACTCGATGCACCCATTGTTCGCTTTCCCTTCCCCTCGACAGTTTCCCTCTTTTTCGCACTTCGGCGCTCCTGTGGCAGCCACACCCACACACTGCCACTCGGGCTCACCCACACCATAGAGTGAATCCGCGGCGAGGCTCTACCAACACCAGGCAGCAGCCACTTGGCATCACATTCTGGATTCGGTCTTTGCTTTATCCACTTGGATAGGAATAAGTGGGGTATATTAATTTCGAAACAATTTGTAAGCATGGAGGATACCTATGTTCATTAGAAAACCAAGGATTAAAAGATTGAAAGGACTCTTATAAATTTTAAAATATTTATTTTGTTTATAGAATTTATTTAGAATTTTTACTTGGATTTATTTAGAACCCTCTTGAGTTGAATCAAAAAGAGTACAGAAAAACTGTACTTTAATTCTTTATCCTTTAATAAAAAAGTATATATATTTTCCAGGAATAAAAAACTCTTATTAATTAAGAAAATTAAACAGAAGTTTAAACTATGTTATTCCATGATTTTAGTTTTTAGTTTTTAGTTCTCTTATAATAATTCTAATTTTTATATTTACAATGATTTTAAAAGTATTTTAAAGTTGTTAAAAACTATTGAAATCTGCCCGACTTATTTGCATATATTTTGTATATTTTTTATTTGCAAAAACATATTTTTCCGAGTAATTCCAGAGTCGTTGCCTTTTGTCTTTCCTCGTCCCACTTCTTGTTTCGCTGTTGTTTTCCACTTTATTTTGAAGCATTTTCCTGGAGCTGGTGGAAAATGGCATTGAAGGGAAATAAAACTTCACACTATTACTGACACCTTCCCCGCAACCGCTGACTCCCCCTCTTTCCCGCTGGATGGCTGCTTAGGTATGAATGAAATGCAATTAAGTTGATGTCGAAGCGGCTTTAGAATGCCTCAGTGAGAATGTGGAGCCATGGGAGCCTACACTGAGGTGAAAAAGTATTCCAAATATAACTTAAATTCGTTATAAAATTATTTAAGAATTTTTTTATACATATTTTAAAGAGAGTTTCTATATTATTCAATGCTTCAGTAAGCCCTTTTCAAATATTTTGTGTTATTAAAATCATTTCACCTTCCCAGAAACCTTTTTAGTAGATTTTTAAATATTTATTTGATATACAAAATTAAGAGCTCTTCATACACAAATTCTTGTTACTGTGAAACCACATTGAACCAACAACACCTGATTATTAACGAGGGTCCTGGAAACTGCTAACTGCATTTGAGCCACCGATTGAATGCACTCTCGACGGCCATTGAAGTGGGCCAAGTGGTTACGCGGGCGGTTTCCTTGGCGCCTGGCTGATAGTCATGTGTGGCTCGGACCTAATGAAGTCGCTCTAGTAGCAGTTGTCATGCCAGCTTATTTAATTAACTCAATTGCCGCCGACATGCTGCACATATTTCAGCTGCTAATTAAGTGCAGCGTGCGACTCCAGCTGCACTTGCTCGGCGGCTCTGTGCCGGGCTCTGTGTGCGAGTGCTTGCATAGCTCCGACTGCAGTCACGACAGCTCGAGCTGCAGGCCAGGCAAATATTATTAAAATAAACTAGGAGCGGACTGGCTTTCCCACTCTCCTGGCGCCTCCACACTGTTTATTCGAGGCACACAGTGCGTTGGAAAAGCTAGCTCTTGAGGCGTATTCAACTGTGAAGAGTATCACGATGGAGTGGGGAAATTAGGGAAGTTACTTGGAGAGGAAATATTTGTATTAAATTTTCTTAAATACATATACCTTTGTCAATATTCTTGGGAAGGAGGAAAGGCAATTTAATAGGTGTAAGAGAACCCTTAAGTCTTTAAAGCATTAATTACATGCATTTTGTTTTTTAGTTATAAATATTTTCTTGCTAGCTTATAATTATAATAAGTAACCAAATGGCATCTCTTTCCTGCCGCAAGTTGTCCTAATTTTACCCCACAAAATTTCGCTTTATTTGGGCCATGTTTTTGCGACATTTCTGGCCAGAGTGTTGCCCAAGTTTAATGAGCCACTATGCCTCGGCATACACTTGCCTCTTGGTGCGAAAAACTGTCAAAGAGTGGAGAACTGGCAAAAGTTTTACTATACAGCATACACTACACTACCTAACACACTACACACTACACACACCATACAACACACACACGCTGGCCACGCCCACACACTTAGTGGGCTGTCTTCATAATGGCTTTCGGTTGCTGGGACCGAGAGGAGGGTGGCCGAGACAAAAGGCAAAAGCAAAAATTTGCGGCTACAAGTTCATTTATCATTTTGCTTGAGTAATTGAAATTTCAACGTGGCCGGGCGCAGGAGGGGCACTAGGAGCCACGGAGGAGCAGCTTCCCAGCGCCCGAGTGGAGTCGGAGCCAATACATTAGATGCTTCCGCCGTAGTCGTTGCCTTGCCGCCTGTCCGGACACATCTTTCGCTTTGAACTTAATGGATATGAAATACATAAAAAATGTATACGGACTCCCCGACACCGGAGACATCCTCCCTCCGCAGGAGCCCCACATGCAAAAGGGAACCTCGCTCAAAGTCGCCAAATGGCGAACGGAAACTCATTGAATGAGTCTCGCTTCTCTTTTTCACCTCCAGGCGCCATTATGTACACTTTTTTTTTGAGAATCGATTGGGGATTACTTTCGGGGCATCGCTTTTCATTTTTACCTCGTTTCACATATTTATTTTTGGGCCCCGGGATCGGGATTATCCCTCGGGTGGCCGCCTCTTAAAGCTCCCTGGGCCGTTTGCTCACGCATCGCCGCACAAATGATTTATAAGTTAGACAAAGGGCAAAAATTGAGGCGGCAGCTCTCACCTATAGCTATATATATATTCTTGTTTCCCCTCCCGCTGTTGGCACTGACACAAAAATGAAATCATTTGACCATAAACATTGAACTAAATTCAAAATCAATTTGGCGAAATAATAAAACCCAGCCAGGATCGAGGGCATGTTTGTCCTGCCTGCATGTCTGTTGTTGGCAATTATGTCAACAATCGGCTTGAACTGGCATTGAACGTGCCACAGACATACGGCATGTACTCGTAAATGTGCTGGAAAAATGTGGAATTTTCTTCCGATGGTTTTCAAGTGCCTGGCCGGGATTAAAGGGGCAATAAATAAGGTCAAATTGAAATGTTTGCTCAACACTTATTGCCAAAGATGATTAAGGGATTGCCGGGGCAACGCAGAAACTCTCTATTATTTATTTTATCAACAATATGCCAAGGGGTTTATTTTAATCCCCTTGAATATCAAGTTCTTAGAATATTGTTCGCCAAACATACACACTTTTAATTCCCCCCTTAGCCCGTTTTCCCGGAAATCTATTTACACACTCCCCCCGATAGCCGCCGATCCATCTCAATCAATCTTTTTGTGCAGTGCAGCAAACTTGGCTGGGAGCTTAAGTAAAGACCGAGTAAGAAACTGCTAAGTAAACTTCTTGGGCGAAATGTGTTTTTATTTTTGTGTCTCGGAATCTGTTGACTTTAAAGTTGGAAACTTTGTGCTGCGATATGCATACAGTAACGAGCCATAAAGATGCCATGAAAGTCCTGGCCAACTCCGCCGACAAATAGCCATAAATAAGTGCCCGTATTGGTAGTGGTGCTGGTTGTGTGTGTGTGTGTGTGTTACCTATTGGCAACATCAGCCATTGTTGGCCCAGAACGGCGACAACTGCAGCAGTCGGACTTACAGTTGGCCTGGTCTGGCCCAGAGCTTATTTATGCCGCCAGTTTGCCAGTTTCAACCTCAGCAGCCGAAGAAGCCAAGAAAAAATGGTAGCCAAAAGTCAAGTGAATTTCCTCAGCACACACAGATACCGCCGAAAGCACTGAGAGAAAATGTAGTAGATAAAAATATCTATAAAAATTATTACAATATATATTATTCTTAATAGTTACATACTCTCTAAAAAGACAAATTATTAAGCTCAAGATGTTTCACCTGATAAATATCTATTGAGTTGTAAATTTTGAACCTAAGTGAACCTGTTTTATAAGAAAGTATCTTATATTATAATATTTTAAAAGGTATATAAAATTAAGTATTATATATTATTCTCCTTCACAAACATAATATCATTAACTTTCCCCTTGAATAGTCCCAGTTTCAGTGCACAAACTACGACTGACACAATGCCATGAAATGTAGTTTGTTATGAATTTTTGCTACATCCTCTCCGGGTTTTTGGGGTTTTCTTTCTTTTTCCCCATATATATATATATATATTTTTGTGTTGCTTGTTTCTCTGTTGTTGTTCCAAAGGAGCGGGTCGCAAACACATCCGTAAACAATTTCTTCATGCTCCTATTCGCTTTTATTTTTTTGCCGGTGGCCAGCGTTTTCTTGGGGCTCTTTGTTGGCCCTCCGATAAGCAAAATAAAGAAATGAACGGAGAGGAATTGAAAATAGGGAACCCTATTACAAGGGATACGAATGGCGGCGGCAACAAAAACAATTCAAATGAACTGGCAACTGGCAACCCGAAAAGGCAGGACACGAGGAGTCCTGGAATTTTTCAAGTTGCTCCAAGCGCGCGTTTCCCCCATTTAAAAAAGGGTTAAAAAGGGGCAATCAACGCTCTGGGTGGCAATTGGCGGCGGCGAGAAAGGGTTAAACTGGCGCGTGCCAAAGAGTTTCCAGTTTCACGGGTTAAAATATGGAAGATCGTTAATCAAGGCGATTATGATCCACCGGGAGGGGAATTCTTTAATCTGCAAACAGCTGCAATTATTACTTTTCATTTCCACGGATTCAGGGTCCTTGATGCATGTATAGTATATCAGGGAAATGAATTTTACACCCCTCTGCAGGTGTTTGCCTTTTAATTAAGCCAACTATCTGGAAGCCATAATCATAATTGAATGCTGCTGCATTCCCGAAAATCCCATTTTATTTAACATTTCAGTGATTTGTAATCCATTTAATGTAAAGCAGTAATGGCACTTAATACTTTATCAGCCGGCTGGCAGCCGAAAATAGGACATAGTTTGGGATATTTGAATTATTGCCGGTAAATTAGTTTGTAATTTTGGTAACCAGAAGTTTTAAGCTTTAGATGATGGGTGATTGTGGGTTAATTGAAAATGTTTAGCAGGATTAGTAAATTGGGCTTAATTTCAGTGTTCTAAATTTAAGAACAAAGTTTCTGAATTGATAATTTTTATATGACATTTTCATAGGGTTAATTATAATTTTAAATCATAAATTCCATTCCTTACAACTTATTTCACTCTTTAATATAGATTAATATATTTTTAAACCGTTGAGTATCTATTTTCCTGCAGTATCTCCCTAAGTGACTTACATTTCCCCCTCTGGCCCCTTCCTGTTTGACTTCCTTACATTTTTTAATAAATCACATCACAGAGGAGACAGTAAATAATTGCATTAAACTGTTGCTGTGACTAGGAGCAAGAAAAGCCAGTGGAAAACGGGGGAAAATGTCTGCTGCCCCGGCCAATTGGCGATGTCGGTGTGAGTGAGTGAGTATATTTTCTTTTTTACATTTCCCTCTGTGAGCGTTCGCCTGTGTCAACGTAATTTTCCCCTGACTTTTCTTTGCTCCACTTCAGCTCCCATTCTTGTTTGCCATTTCATTTCCATATGCACAAAGCAAATAGGCAAACAATTTGAGGGGGCGGGGGCTGAAAAACGGGGGCGTGGCTGTGAGCGAATGTTAATACAGGGCCGATACAATTTTCCGATGTTTCCCTGTCCCTGCCGCTGTTGTTGTTGTTGCGAGTTGGTTGTCTTGGCAGCCGGGTTAGATTCCCGCTCGGAGGTTCGCAGGACTGCAGGAGGCCTGCCAGGACCGCCGGATTGAGGGGCTGTGGCATCTTGACAGCCAACAACTCACTGCTCAGTGACACGTGTGAAATGTTGTGTACTGCCGAGGGTTCAGGGGGGAGTAAGGGGTGAGAGGGGCCGGGTAACCGAAGGGCTCGATTCCAAGTTTTTTGACACATACAAGGGGCGAACGATGGCAAATTGGAAAGTCAAGCCAAAGTTGACAGGATTTGCGCGCTAAAGGATTTGCCCGGGAAATACAGCGAATAATACACGCAGGAAAAATTATGTATATATATGGAAAGATATTTTAATAAGAGAAAATTCAATCTGGTATAAGATAAAAATGTGAGTTTAATTTAAATGAAAAGAATAAATATATTTAAGAGGCAACAAACCATTATAACGAAATATATAAGTCAAGGGAAAGCCTTGAAATATTCCTGCTACCAAGAAAAATGTGTATAAATAAATGCTAATTATGATCAAACTGTAGAATATATGTCAATAATTAGAAATATTTCGTAAGTCCTCTCTTAAAGTATACGGAATTAATTATAATAATATCACTGAAGAAACTGCAAACCTTTAGGTATCTTTTTAAACACTTGACTTTATTTAATATTTTAAGGGTTTAAATAACCTTTCTTATGACTTAAAAAACCCAAGCAGACTTAGAACAAAGTACCTTCCCTATTCCAATTAATTTTAATAGAGAAACAACTATCCAATTAACTTCTTTAATGGCTTCAAATAACCTACTTCTTGGCAAACAATATCCATTGAAAATAAAATAAATTAAGTAAAACCCATTAAACACTATGATGTATTGTTTCTTCCTGTACACATGTATATATTTGGACTGTGTGTGTGTGGGCAGGAAGTGGAAAACGGAAAAGGAATCTGGAGCAGGAGCTGATGGAGCCGCAGTAGCTGGATAATCGACTGCCTGTCATTGTGTTTACACTAAATTTCAATTAAATTTTGAGGCCTCCTTTGACAAGTGACAGTACATGGCAATCGGGGAGGCTTTTCCGCTGGAAAATTCAAGTGTCTGTATAGAAGGATAAGCGCAAGAGAAACATTTGCAAATGCCACTTGCCACTTTTTGGCAAACGACAACAAATCTCGGCGAAAAACTTTCGAAACAATTTTATGCGGGAAAATTGAGCCACTTTTGCTTAGCGCCCACAACAAGCTGAACAACATGCGGAAAGGAAAAACCAAACAGAAAACTGAAGATGTAAATGGAAAGCGGGAGCGAGAGTGAAAGCGAGTGCGAGTGCGAGGGAAATATACCAGCAATTCAACCAGAGTGGGCGGGGATTTGCCAACTGGATTTAAAATGGAAATTATTTGAGGGAAAACCAATTCGCTTTATTACTTTGGGGCATACGCAACAAAGTAAAACAAAGGCAGTCAACGGTAACGGTAAAACAAAACCCCAGAAGCAACAACAACAATAACTAAGAAACAACAAAAGCAGGCGACCATAAAAATTAATGCAATAAAAACACATGGCAGCCCTGGCAGGAGCCAAAGCCCTAACAAAGGACACAAAACAATGGCCAAGTTGAAGCGGAATGGTGGAGCAATAAGCAGACAAGGATGGATGGCAAAGGACACAGGTACATGTTATGTATGGTGTCAGGATCGATAAGTTTGCGACCTCCTTCCGCCATGTTCAGAGCTTGCTTAGGAATCTGACATCGAATGTGGCAAGAAGAATATATGATAGCAGATTAGAGCTGGTCAGGAAATACAAGTTATGTAATGATAAAGTCTTATTTTAATTTTTAATAAATATTAGCTTACAAAAAACTTTCTAAATTCAAGATTTGAGAGTCATTATTCAAGTATTTCCCACCATAGTTCCACACTATTTGTTGGGGCTATGCACATTTTAAGTTACCCAAACAAAATATTTCATAATTTCAGATATTTTGATTAATTTCTATTAAATAATGTTATTTATTGATAAAATTCCTTTTAATTTTATTATCATTGAATTATATCCCTTCATCCCTATACCCTTCCTAAGCATATTTTACATTAGATCTGGGGAAAGTCCCCTTACTTTTCCCTCTTTACCTGCTGATGTATCACACTGTTGCCATAATGAATTTTGTAATATGAGTCTTTTGAAACATTAATTTCTTGACATAATTTAGAGATGGGTTCAAAAGTGTCAGAGCAGGATTTCTCCTTCTGTTTTGCTTTCAAGAAAGCCCCTTCAAGTCTTCGTCCTTTGTGCGAAGGTCTGGCTGTGTCAGGAGGAGTAGCTGCCATAGGTAAGGGGGAGCCTGCAGGACTCCTTGGTATTTTTTTTTAGCCTCCTCCTTTTTATTGCTCCTTGCAGGCGGCACGCAATTAAAAGGACTTGCGACTCATAAACATTGCGCCGCTCGAGTGGAGGTCCTGCCGCGGCCCCTGCCAGAGCCTGTTGCTGTTCGCCTGATTGAGCTTACAGTTTGCGGCTCATAAAGTCACAGAGTCCCGGGCATAATTACACTTTTCAATTATGCATAATTATGTGTAGAAAGCAATTTGTGTGTGTTTGCCTGTGCCCGGGTGGCGCGTTTAAAATTTAAAGTGCAGTGACACCGGCACCTCTCAGCCTTAACCCCCAAGCCAGCCATTCCACGGCAATCCTTAACCCCGCACCGCTCGCTGCTCATTGGAGCTGCCGTTATGCGATATGCCCTTAAAAACGACCCCGAGCGACCAGCAAGCGACCGCATTTGTTTGCCCTGGCACCACGTCGCTCTCTTGAACTTTTACAGGGAGAGAAATATTGTTTAAAATTATATGAAGAGTATTACTTATTATCAACAAATTTAGATATAATTTAAAGGTTATATAGATACATTATATTAATTATAATCATTGCTTATAATGAGTCAAATAATGTTGCTCTCTACTTATTTTTTCTGCAGGTGTAGCCACCGCCTTCTCACTCTCACTCTGCTCTGGTCCTGCTGCGGTTGGCAGTGGCCATGTCAGAACAGAACAGCGGCACAGGACTGCAAGGACAACGCAGCAGGCAGAAACATAAATCAGGATTTTCGCAGCCCGAACCACAAATGTTTTTAAAAGGATTCAGCGCCCGGCCGGGCGGCAGCAACAATAACAACCTTGAGGCGGGTGAGTGGGCCTATATGGCACACGTATGTACATATATATACATATATATTGCTGATAATCTTATGCATGCTTAAGCAGGATGCGTAATATGGGATATTCTGGGGGATATTCGGGGGGATATTCTGGGGGATATTCGGGGGGATATTCGGGGGATATTCTGAGAGATATTCAGGAGGTGCAAGTAGAAGGGGAGCTCCACTTACCCGTCAGGCAGCAAAAAAGTGCCGTCCACAGGGTCAACATGTTGCGATGACCCGACTCCTTCTCCTTGGTGCAGTCCTCGCTCTGAGCTCCTCCCTGTATTCCGCTTTTATTACCTTTTTTCTAGCACTTTATCAGGTTTGTTTTGTGTGCTATCAGTTCGCACTTTGTTTGCTTTTCGGGCTTTGATCTATGGCAATCTCTGGGGAAGATATATTTTTGTTTTGATTTCCCTTATTCACACACTACACACTGTTTTTTTGTCTCGTTTTTTAGTAGACCTAGTTGCTACAGAGAGAACAATTTGTCACAATGTTAGGTAGATAAATTGAAGTGAATATGAATTGAGAAAACTAGGAATGAGATTACAAGATATTGCTGTTGATAATCATTCAGATTTTCTATAATTAAGATTAGAGGATTTGAAATACTTTGATACATTCTTTCCAAGAATTTACTTGTTTTCTGATCCCTTAAAATATAAATTTATTTGTTCTAAAAGTATATAAGCATTTATAGTGACTTCTTCCCTTAATTTATCTTCTTTTTAATTATGTTTATCATATTAGATTTTCTATATTTTTCTCTCTGTAGCCATTAGTCTCTCTCTCTGTGTATTTTCGCTGTTTTTCGCGTGAATTAAACACTTGCAATGACATTTAAAACACTTAATATCAATGGCAGACAATTTAATCCTTTAACGTTCGTTTGCTGAACTTTTTCAGCACTGTCCTTGTTGCTGCTTTCGTCCTTGGTGTTACTGCCGCTTTTTTGTTGCTGCTGCTGCTGCGATTGTTGCTGTTGCAGATGCATTTGCTCTTTTTGGCTCCTGCTAGGCCGGAATAATATTTTTTTGTTGCCGCTGCCCGCTTCGCATTTCCATGAAACGACTCTTTTTATTTAGCTTCCGCCTGGAACCCACCCGAAAACTGAACAGCAAAAATTGATTCTCGTCTGGGGGCCGAAGAGCTTTAAGAGGAATTTCATTTGTGCTGTTTTTGTAGCTGCTGCTCCTGTTATGGAACATAAATTGATTAAATTCGGCCTGTTGCCTGCTTTGATAAGCCAGATTTTTGATGGAGAGTGTTGCACGTGCAACATTGTTGTCTTGACCAGAAATCCTGTTTTGTTTTCTCGGTTAGGCAATAAATAAGGAGTAGCAATTATGAATTGCTTTTCAGAGCCTGTCTGGCTTTAAACTTGGTATTTTTCCACTGTATGGAAACAGACTTTTCCTTCTCCTTGAACAAAGTTTGGACTAAAAATTAGAGGGGCAACGCCTAACCCTAAATTCTTCCTTGACCAGCTCACATTCTACAATTAATTATGGTTAATGCATAAAGCAGAGTCAGTTATTGGGCCAAAGTTGGACTTTGTCTCAAGTCAGCTGCTTTCCCCTGAATATTTCATGGGCCAAACTTCGGTGGCATGTGTGAGTCTCGGTATCCGAAAATAGGTCCCCGCCCCTCCGCCGGAGTCCAAAATTATGAGGAGTATGTGGCAAACTGTTCGAGTCACGCCTCTTTTCCGAAGGTGGCTATTTTCGGAGACCTGCTGCCATCCATTTACTTTGGCATCAATCAATTGCCCGCCTGTCCCCGGGGCAAAACTTTGCTGCTACTTGGGCATTTCCCTCACATCTAATTTGTTAAACATTTGCCGGGGAATTGCCTTTTTCACACGCCCTCCTGGAAAATGGTGTGTGCCATGGATGGCCCAGCCTTTCTCTGGAAATTTTTTCCCTCGCTGTGTGAAATTAATTAAAACTTAATTAATTGCAAACTTCACAGGGGCGAGGAAAACAGACAGACTAATGAGCAGGGGGGCAGGGAGTGGTGTAAGGTCCGAGTTCAACTGCAGGACTCATTCAGCTAACATGCAGAGAGGAAAAATGTGCCACGATCTTTATAAAATATTTTAAAATGTTTGGACTTGAGGTTAATATCCCTGGTACTCTTAGGATTGTTTATCAACCGAATGTCTTTCGTGAAGTATTTTTATTTTTCAGTTTTGTTTCTGCTGTTTTTCCCTGTGCATGCTGCTCTGTGCGACTTCAATCACAAGTGGCTGCTGCTGACATGTCGCCCCCTTCTACGGTGCCTTCTGCCGAGTCCTGCAAGGAATCCTCGGCCACTTGTCACTGTTGCTTCCGTAATGGAATTAGAGAGGGCACGAGGGCGTGTGTGTGGCAAAGTCAGGGATGCGAGGACCCCGAGACGCTGGATAAGAGTGAGCCCGAGACTCCTGCCAACGTCAGCAGTGTCTCTCAAAAGTGTTAACGCACTCAATTGCTCTAGCTCTGGCTCTGTTTTACTCCCATTATCCTGGCATTGCCTTGGGTCCTCCGTCCTTCGTCTGTCCTCCTCTTGCTCCCTTTAATTGTTGGCGTCTGCACTTTGTTGCTCGGCTCGAGGCCAGTGTCTGCTCTAATGCTTAGTATCTGTGATTAGGAGGCAACTTTAGTTCCGGGTGGGTTTAATGCACCCCCCGGCCATTGTTTCTGCTCCATTGTGCCGGAGTTAATTCCCGGTGTGTGCATATTTTATTGAGGAAGGTTCACCCATTTATGGGTTATGAAAGGAAACCGAAACAATTAGATTTTGCTTGGGGATTGCTGCTGAAATGCCACATAAGCTGATGGCCTTAAGACGTTGATACCCTCAACAATTGTGAGTTTCACTCGCGGAAAAGCCAAAGTACTTGGCACTTGACTATTTCCAGTTGTCCTTGTGTGTGTGTGTGTGCGGGAAAAGTTTTTCATCAACAAATGCAGTCGAAATAAGGGAAAGTTTTTCCTCAAGGAAAGTTCAGTTTCTTAAGCAGCTACCACAATAAATACGATAAAAACATAAGGCGCTTGCTTTACTATAGAAAAAAAGAAAAACTATTTTTTTTGGGGAACTTATATATACATTTTTAATAGAATAATGTCAGAAAAGGCAGCAATTAAAAGTTGGTTGTAGTATTAAGTTAAAACTATAATTTGTAGCAAAAATAAAATATGAAATTAACTCAATCAGCAGTTTCTAAAAGTTACTTACTCTAATATGCTTATGAAAATATATATTTAGTGTATTTAAAAATTTAAAAAAAATACTTAAAACTCGTTCTGAAAATCCCTTAAGCAAATGTACACTTCACAGAGTGCTCACTGTTGTTTTTCAACGCAAAAGTGCTCTTCGGTTCTTCTGGCAGCTTTCAGCATATTGCGCATACGCACTGTGATCGGCGGCTATGAATCTGTCGTAAATTTCCCACCACTTTTCCGCTCCGCTGTTTCCCGTTAATATTTTATGGTTTTTCTATTAATTTTCGTCGCATTCTCGGGCCCCGAATATTGGATTACACAGAAGAGTGTATTATCGTTCGATATATAGCATTCTGTGGTGTGTGGTGTGTGTTTTGACGCGGTTCACTGGCAGATCAAAGATAGTCCCTCTGCGCCTTTGTTTTGTATTTGTCGGCGTGTTGTTTTAATTTGTTAATTTGTATTTTGGGGCACTGCTAAGAATAAAACAACTTAATTTGCTGCCTGCTAATGAGGGGGGGCGGGAGTGGGGGCTGGAGGTCGTTGTGTGGGCGTTTAACACTTTCATAATTTGTTTGTCGCAGACGGCAGCTTCCCGTTCCTTTATTCTGGCCAGCAAACACGCACCGAACTCTGGTATTTTTTGTATTTTGGTTTTGTTTTTTTCGAAATGAATCGTATATAATTTTGGGGGCGATGTCGTAAAATATTCGCGTGCCGAGCGCGTTTTTGGAATTAACAACAGCAGCAGCAGTAACGGTAACTGGAACAACAAAAAAGCGACAAAAGGTCATTCAATTTTCGACTGCCGGCAATGAGGCAATGAGGCTCTTCCTGCGTTTTCACACGTTTTCCAAAATTTACGACCCAATTGTGCCCGCTTTCCTCGGGGCTCGAACACACACACTCAGCGAACACACGCGCACACACAGCAGTAACTCTGGTCTCAAAATGTCGCGTCTCACGTATATTTAGGGCCTTACACTTCCACCAAAACTTCTCTGAGGGCTTTCACGCGCTTTTCCGCGCCTTTTCCGCCTGTCGTTCACCGTCGATGTCGCGCTGAAACTGAAACAGAAACTGAAACTGATTTTCCGCCGCCAGTGGCGCGAGTCTCGGGGCTTCAGAGGGGATTCCCGAGCAGGCACCCGAGCCTTTATCATTCGGGTTCTTCGGCCGCTCGGCTCGGGAAAACTCGTGGGAAAAGGGGTGTGTGGGAAACTCGTGTGCCGAGCATTCGCCTTCGCGCCGAATTCGCCGCATTTCACTCTCTTTTGTGCTCTCTGCAGGTCTAACAATAAAATGTTTCAAATAGTTTCGGAATTTTGCGATAAATTCTGGCGGAATAACTTAATGATGCCGAATTATGGGCTTCAGCCAAATTAAAGTTTGTTTTATGATTGTCTTTTGCGGGCTTCGAGTGGATTTTTACGCCGACTGAGATTTAAGTTGGGAAAATTAAATGGAAATGAAAGGTGGCAACTCAATTTATGGGACTTGTACCTAGACCCTGAGCCTGAGCTTTGAAATGTTTAGGCTTTAAACTTTAGAGTGAGATTTTTAATGTTTAAAGCTTGTATTTTATGTGGCTATAAACAATTTTTATTACTAAAACAATTCCTTTATAGCTTGGTGCTAATCTAGGTTTATGTTAGCCAAGGGAGTTAAGGGATTAAGCAGGCTAGAGGTCGTTTAAATGTTAGTTAACTAATTATTTATGTAAGGAATATTAAGTATTATTTTAGAATGCATAAATTATAAAAGAAAAACTAATTTAAAATTGTAAATTAGAATAGCTTAGGGGTTTTATGTGCCTTAGACAACTTCAATTTGTAATTAAAGGACTAAAGCCAATTTTCGTATATTTAATCTATAAACTAAGCTAAAAATACTCTCAAAAAATTAATTTAGAAATATTTGCAATTAAAATTATTTAATATTTCTTGATGATAACCTTCATCCTCATAGTCTTCCCTCATCCTTCAGCCTCAGACAACATTCTTAGCAACTCACTCCGCCTTAGGTCAGTGTCGAAGAGAACTTCTTCCGCTTAAGCGAAGAGCGCGCATGCACTCGTCCCACAGTTCTCTTAGCTTAACCCAAACTTCTCTTTTGCGGCGAATTGGGTAATGTGGCCAGCAGGCGGGGATTTCAATAAAATACACTCGGAGTTTGCACAAAAAGAGCTAATGACAATATAAATTCGCATGCATGGCAGATGGGCGACGGGCGAGGCGCCTGGTTCCCTTTTTTGCGAAGGATGGAAATTCGGGAAAATCGGAGGAAGGACGGAGGAGGCGGGGGAGGGGCGCCTGACAGCAGTTATCGCTGAAGCGAAAGGCAGTAATTAGCGTAAATTGAGTTGGTAAAAAGCGCAAGTGTTCAAAATCCGCCAGCGAGCAGTGGCAAGCGCCACCCAGGCCTCCCCCGCCAGCAGCACCACCCCCTCCTGGGGACAACCCAAGGGCCACCGCAGTAGTTGTCCCTTGTTGTTGTGGTTGCCACTGCTGCTGTCTCTCCCCCCGCTGTTGTTGTTGATTATGTGGCAATTAGTTGTCGCTTTTGTGGCAAGCCGCGCGACACTTTCAATCAGAGCTTCTTATTCCGACAGCCCGCTAATGCCCATCCAGGTGGGGCTTAGTGAGCTAATTAAACAAGCCGATTACCTGCCGCCCCCCCCTTGTCTCAGCATCCCCTTGACCTTGACCCGGCTCCAGAGCCTGGGAAACTTTACCCCCCAGAGCCAGGCGACCCCACAACATTTCTGCAGTTATCAACTTTCGCCACATATTGTCAGAGGTGTTTAAAAACTCCTGTTCCTGTATGTGCCTGCCTCTGGGTCACTGAGGGGTTAAGTGGGCGGCAGGCCGGGGGCGTGGCTGTAGTCTAATGAGCGGCACTGGCCCACCGAAGTCTTGCCGGGTATTAGAAACTTTGCGCCATGGCAAAAAACCAAAAGTTTCCAATTTGGTTGCACAGAAAATATTGTTGCAGAGGAATTTGTGTCACTCATTGAAAGGCAACGAATTGTTTATGCTCTTTGTGAACAAATTAAAGAAGTTATTATTAATTATTTATAAAATTAGAACGAACTCTGGATAAATTAGGAAATGTTTCAAAGCATTTAAAACATGATTTTCATTTATTAAAATTCAAATTGTGCCCTTCTTTAGCTGAAATTTCTTTAAAGAAAGAAATGTATCTCCTGCTTGTTCTATCGGCCACCTGGAAAACCACTTTAAAATATTCCCCCAACATGATTGATGAGCTCAAAGTGAAGCCAGGAAAGCAAAGTCCTCCTGCTAAATGCCAAAGTTCTTTCAATTTGCGTACAGATTGTGCCCAGCCCTTTGACTTAGCCCAGCGACCCGTGAGGAATGCAGTTCATTTGGCTGAGCGTAAATTTTATGATTTATGAAAATGTTCTACGATTCTGGGGATACTTCTGCCCTGCTCCGGCTCCCCCAGCTAAGCAGGAGGGCGTCATTCCGCCCACATTGTAATACAATCAGGATCTGGCTCGGAATTAAATCTGCTAACCGAGTTATCGTCGATGCGGGGCAGCCGGAGAGGAGCCTGTTCTGGGGCATTGTTGCATATTCAACAATTGCAACTGCAAACCGACGAAGTAATAACAAATGCAAATTTTAAGCTCAAGAATTTTCAGTTGCAAAATTTGTACAAAATTTATATATATATATTTTTTCTTTATCATATTTTACTTATTTGTGCTTTCCGCCTTCGGGCAGCAGCAGCAGGCAAAAGTGCAAATGAGTTTCAGGGCTTCCGCTCACACCCCCTTCCCCAGGACAATTGAATTTGTTTAAATTGTTGCCTGCTGAATTTGTGAGGCGTTGGCCAGGTCCAAACCATGCATCAGCAATCAGCAGGAAGGGGGACAAACAGGAGCAGCCACTAAACTTGGAGTAGGAACACATTGTCCTCGCTGCGAAGAGCCAATATAATCAAGCGGCAGCAGCTGGCAAAAAATGAAGTGCCAATGTGTGGGTAGCGGGGGTGGTCTGTGCACTGTGAGAAATATCAGCAAGAAGGTTTGTTTTCGGAATTTTATTAGCGAAGAAGTTGAGGTTTTAGTGGGTTTAGTTCTGCCTGTTTCCCATTGATACTAACTTAATACTGAGGCCAAAACCCTTACTCCTTTTTTATATTTTTTCCTGAGTGTCCTTTACGGGTGGGGGGACAGCAGGCTGCAGGACTCGGGCACTGATGAGTTCACTTCAGTGAGCAAATGAAACGATATTGTTGTCAATTTAGGTGCAACAAAGAGCAGCGGCATGTCCTTGTCCCTTTCTATCCCTCGGCAGACAAGGACAAGACAGAACAAACAGCATGCATGATGAGAGGAAGAGAGAGAGAGGGGCGGGCGATAAAGCTAGAGGGGGACGGACCGATAGCTGGCGTAACAACAAAGGCAAACAACAACAAATTGCATGTCCTTCCGCCTTAGGTTGCAGCACACAGGACACACAACACAACACAATATACAACGCACTCATATTTACTTTGTTCGGAGAGAGTAAAGGATCCTGTTCCACAGGCTCGTCGTCCTGCAGCTCCTCGCCCAGCAGCTGCAGCTGCAGCATTAATGAAAACTGCAAGCGACCTGGCACAGGTGCACGTGGAAATGCGGGGAAATTCGGGTGGCAAGCAGGACACAGGGCCACTGCTCCTTTATTTACCGAATGCGGGGAGAAAGGCGGGAGAAAAGCTTTCCCCGAATTGGACAATATTTTTAGCCACTTTCAGGGTCTGATTTTCCCTCGGGTGATCTAGGATAATTGCCAACTAAACTGGGCTTAATGGTTTGGCAAGGGTCCCCAATTTGGGCCAAAGTGGCTCCTACAAAGTTGCATTTTTAGGGAAACAATAAATATATGTTTGAGCTGCAGATTTCAGGAGCAACCTTATCTGGAATCCAAAATAATTGCCTGCTAGCTGAAACTCGGCTCCGAACAAACCTGGCTAAAAGGTAAATAGTTCAATGGCCATGTAAATAAACCAAATCGTTTCGAATTTCCAACTAAATTGAGATGGATGGAACGCAGTGATTTATCTGAAATATAAACTGACACCGGTTAGTAAACAGTTTGCGTTCCTGATAGCTACAGGGATATACTGTATACATTTTTTAAATAGATACGCATTTTAATTGCATGGACATTTTGACTGTATTTCAGAGTAGAATCAATCGATTTTCCAGTAGTTTATCTTCGTTTGGCTGCGATTGAATTGAAAGTTCTTAAAAAAACAGGGTTAGGTGGGTTTAAAGGTGATAAATAAACAAATAATACGTACGAAGAGAGCAGCCATTTAAATTAAATTAATATTCTGCACAGAAAATACTTTTAAAATGGTCAAAATAGTTTCAATTTTATGTTAAATTGGTATTACGATTTCCCCCAATAATAAACCCATACCTTGCATAGACAGATAGCATTTATTATCGATAGATGGGTTCATAAATAGATGGATCAATAGATGCATAAGTTAAATAAATAAATAAATTAGGCTTTAAAATTACGCATAGACTACACTAGACGGACAGCTGAGCGGAGCAGTGAGAAATGGCTTTATCCTGTGGGCTCTTCCTTCGCCTTTCGACCTTCCCGAAAATTAGAGCCTGACAACCTCAACGCCCTGGGGGGCAAACAGGGATTCGGCTGCCAATTTCAGCTTTTCGTTGACCAATTTGGCGATTTTGGGCGTGCGCCGCCACACGAACTCGCGGGTGCGGTCGTGATTGTCCTTGCTCTCCACCTCCACCTGGGAACAGACGGACAGAGAACGGAAGGGCACCGCGTGTCACTCCAGGATGTCAAAGGTTGATTGGTCAAAGCCCGGACCGGGACTCACCTGCTTGGGCTGCTGCACCTTGATGGACATCAGGGTGGCCCGGTCGTCCAGCACGCTGAACTTGATGCGCCCGATCATCTCGTTGGTCCTGGCCGTGGCGCTCTTCACGCTCCTCACGCTGCCCTTCTTGAAGGACTTCTGCACGCGCAGGATCAGCGGCCCCAGCGTGAACTTGGCCTTGATCGTCGAGTTGCGTCCCTCGGCATCGCTGATCACCTTCACGTTGCCCACCCGCTTCAGGGAGGCCAGTCCCGAGAGGCTGCCCTCGGCCTTCTGCAGCTTCTCCACCTCGGCACCCGCCTTCGAGGACCCCGCCGGCTGATTGTAGTTACCAGATTTCACGCCGGACGCCTTTTTCGTGCTGTTGTGCTTGTTCTGGCTGTTGTTGGTCGACGAGGACTTCTTTTGACCAGATTTCGGTCGGGAGACCGTGCGCGTTTCCGCCTTCGCCGACTGCGAATCGGCGCCATCGGCGGGTAGAGGGGAGTCCTGCGTTTCGCTGGGCTTCTTTTCCACGGCTTTGATGGCCAGCTCGGACTGTAATTGCGTCAATTGCTCCTGCAGCCTCACCGCTGCCTCCTGTGCGGCCTTCTCCTGATTGCTGCCACTGGAACGGGGCTCCGAGCGCGTGTTCTTCCTGCAAAAGGTGGGGGCGAAATTAAAGTTCAATAGTGGGAATGCCTGGAGTTGAGTTTAGTGAGACTTGCCATGCTTTAAAATTGAGTTTTCCACTAGAAATGGGATCTATATACAGGGTTGGGACCACTGGCCACAGGTTTTAAAGTTTTGGATTGTTAATTAAATGCCTAGAGATGTGAAACTTAAAAGGTTTTCTAATTGTTAGCTTAAGAAATATTGTAATTAAGATATAAAATATTTAAATTTTGAGTTTTTTTTTTTTAATACTCTACACTTTGCACTCTCTTAACTGCCTTTATTTATGTACATCCATTCGACTTAATAATATTATTCAGTTTGGACTTAATGAGCCTTATTGTGGGCCTTTTTCCTTAGCGATTCCGGGTGGTTACCTCACCTTGTGTTGCCTGCCAACTCGGGCAGCTATAACGTCTACACAAGCAATACAGAATTGCCTGAAAATCAAGTTCAAAAGATATCTAGGATTTTCATATTGCAGTCTCAAGAACACATAAAGCTTCAGCTCACCAAAAGGCTTGTACACATGTTCACAGATCCCTTAAACATTATACCACACGAACTAGAATTTCTCTAAGTCCCAGCTTAATATATTTTTTAAAATTTTACGTATACCCTGTAAGCCCCTGTCCTTTCCCCCATATTTGTAGATTTCAAAGCTTATTTTTCTATGTTTTTGTGTGAAATTTTGTCTTGCAAATTAAAAGCTTAATTTAAATATTCAACTAACCATAAAAGCTTCCCCAAGCATTGCCTTCATTCCAAATAATAACATAAAAAACAAAGCATTAACTTGACTTACAGCTTCTTGTGACCTTCGATCCCGCTGTTTACGATCTCCGTCCTGAGGTTACCCTTAGGACCTACGGGCGAGGCCGATCGTCCTGCCAGACGGACCACAAAGGGATCGAAGTTATCCGCCACAATGCGATTGATCCTCGAGAAGATGGCGTCGATGAAGTGATTGTGGCGGCTCTGGAAGGCATCCGTGGACATGTCGATGACGTTGTTCTTCAGGTCACCTGCAGGGCGGGATGAAGGCAGGGAGGGGCCGAGGGGAGGCGGAAAAATGTTCACATTAGTTCGGTTCAGCTGAACACATTGAGAGTTCAATTCGAGGGCGGGGGAAAGGCGGTGGTCGGACATTGTGGCTTTCCCTCCAGTGAGAGAGAGTGAGTGAGTGAGTGTGGGTGTTTGAGAGACTTTTCCACAGGCATTCGCTTTGTTTTCCACCTCTAATTACATTCGGCAGTGGGGTGTGTGCGGCATGGTGTGTGTTTGTCCTGACCACAACACACACTCGCATGCAAAACCCAGTGATTATATGGTGCGTGTGTAAGGGATAGTGTGTGTGTGTTTGGGTGTGTGTGTGTTTGTGGCAGGGGTTAGCAAATAATGTAAAAAAGGATTTCTGACATCAAGGACTCTTCCCTCCAACATGCAGGTCAGTGTGTTCACAGGATTCGTGCATTAACATCAGTCCCATAACCCCGACGGAGCGAAGCAATTTACAGCACTTTCCCTGTCATAAATCATTGAAACTTTAGTGTTAATTAATAGCGTGCTTAATCATCTGATAATTAAGTGATTTGTTGTCGCTTTTTAATGTCGCACAATAATTATTAAATATTGATTTGAGCAGCTTGAGGATGAAATCATATTTTAAGAGAGCTTTAACGAAACGAAGAGGGAACTGTGGCAGAGATATACTGATATTTTAATCTTTATACTTAAATTGAAATAAATTTATTTAAATTAAGATATAAATTAAGGGGAAACCATTTAAATTTAAATGATGGTTGTGTTATTTATCTTAAAATATCAAATGGTATTCATTCATGATTGTTTAGATAGTTAAACACGTTTCAGAATATTTTTATATAGATTATACAAAGTATATAAATAATATGACACATTTTTAAGCTAAGAGGCTTGACCTTTTATGTCTGGCAGCACTTGTCTATATTGGTTTAATTATTAATAGATTATTATGGCCTAAAATAGTAACCCTCTCTCGATCACTGGAAATACCACCAAATGGAAACTAATGCCAGCGAGGTTCTACCTCTTGAAATATTGATGAAAGCAAGTCTATATAATTAAGCCTCTCCATTTAAGTGCCTAAAAATAGTACTTTAAAAAAGTTTTTATTATATTAAACTCTCCTAAGTTAAAATTAAATTTGTGTTCTTTGCCAGACTAGGCCTCTAAATAGAATTAACTTTCCTCGGACGCTCGAAGGCCCTTGGAAAACCCTTAGTTAGCGGTCACTTAACCCCAGAAATAATTCATTTCCGAGGGTGTCACAGTGTGACATTATGTGCAGCGATTCGCCAGGAGGTTCTCCCACCCCCAGGACCTAATCCTTGTCTCCTGCTTATCGCGGTGACCCATCGCCCCCTGCCCTCCGCGGATACAATCTCACACTCGACCGCCGTGGGACGTGATGAGGTACTAATGTACTTTTTGCATGTGGCTCCCCAACGCCCCCAAGCCGTTCCCGCCCACGTCCGGTATCGGGTTCAGTTTTAGCATTTGCCCTTTTCCCGTGGCCGTTAATTGAAGCAAAAATTGTAGATTTAAGCGGCATATTCTAAAATAGATAATCGTGTGGCTGGGGGGTGAGAAATGCACAATTACACTACGGATAAGCGCCGGATCCGGCAACTAATTAGAGCGAGTGTTACGGCTTCGGATGGATGATGTACCGTGAGATAGCCCGGGCATTACAGTAATGACAGAAGCTGCTAATGATGGTTGTGTGAGAGAGAGAGTGTGTGAGTGTGCGGAGGGACAGAGATAGAGACAGACACATAGACACTAGAGAGAGAGAGAGAACAGACCCAGTACCTGGCCTAACGCTTGAAAGTAGGCTACGGATAGTGAGAGACAATATTTCCCATATCCACAGAATCCATTAAAAATCGCACAGCTCATTTCATTTCGCAAATTTATTTAAGCAAATTTTCGTGTTGGTTTTGTGGTTTGTTCCTCGTCATCTTGCTTGTGGGTTTTGTTTTCTTTTTACAATAAATAATAAATAAATAAATAAATAAATAATAAATTACAAATTAAGTGACCTAAAACGCAAAGTTTAGCAATTCTCTAGATTTCTTCATTGTTTGTTGGTTCTTTGTGAAATTTTGCGCTGCCTTTCAAGCGTTCAACTTTTAGCTACAATTCTTTGTGAGTTTAATTCGTTTTTACAAAATTTGCGTTATTTACGTTTGGAAAATTATGCGAGCCGAAAAGAAACAGAAAGATAGAGCCAAACATTTTACATTTACACTTTTCTCTTCAATTGTAAGCCAAATGTGTGAAAGCAAGAGAGCGATAGTGCTTGAATGCGTGTGTGCTGCGTGTGTGTGAGTGCATGAGAGAGACAGACATAGATACATAGAGAGAGACAGGGGGAGAGTATTACATCATGATACATTGTTCCGAATCTGATCGTTTTAATTACACAAATAAATAAATTTGGGAGATTACAACTAGGAAATAAATAAATTACACTAAGTGAACAATTCTTGATTTGCTTTTTTGTTGTTGTTGGTGTTACATCAATTTAGCTAAAAGAGGGATGTGTGTGTGTGTGTGTGCGGGAGAGAGACAGATATGTATGTGGATGTGATGTGAGAGGGAAAGAGAGCAAGGGAAGCCTTTCTTTCTGATGATTATCTTTCTTCTAGCGATTCTTCTCTTGCTCTCCGCTTCTTCTCAGTATTCTTCTTCCTCCTCCTCATCCTCTTCCTCTTCTTCTGCGCCTTCTTCTTCATCATCTTCTGCTTTGTGTTCTCATTTGTTAATATTCAGGAAATTCAACAAGATTGTGCTTGGGCATTAAACATGTTGCTGTTGCAACTGCAATCCCTGTTGCAGGTTGCATGTTGCTCAGGTGCTTTGTAGTTGCTGTTTTTCATATTTTTTGTCGTGTGAAACAGTCCGTGCGTAAATAACTCAACAATTGTGCGTTGGGGATGGGAAATTCGGGTGTTTTTTGGGGGAAATTGTGCAGTTGTTGTTTTGCAGATAGTTTGACTAGCACCAAACTCTCGATAAATGGCATCCCCCAAGGGTCTAGGGGATGCACAAACGTATTTACTTAACTCAGTTGCTTTTTGTTTTTTGTTTTCTTTTTTTTGTAATAAATTATAGGGTAGCGAGGGTGGTGGGGGAGGATAGTCAGTGCAGGCAAAGATTGCAAAAGTCCGGATCGCGTCCTGCCCCATTTGCGAGTGAAAAATGTCTAGAAAATTCGCTTTCCTTTCGTGGCTGTGTTTTGATTTTTCATTTTTTTTTTTGCGGGGCTTCTCGTCATTCTTTGTTGCTGTTGTGGGTGTCCCTGTCTTTAGTTGTTGTTGTTGTTTTCTGGTTGTGTTGTTCAGGTTTCTGTTGTGGTTTGTTGTTCAGCAATTCTATGTTTGGTTAATGCTTCAGCTCTTTCTTGGCCTTCTTGGAGGGACTTGTTGATTTCTTGGCCTTGGTTTCTTTCGTCGCCGTTTCCGACTTCGATTTGGACTCACGTGCTTCGCGGGCCTCGATGATGTCATCGCCAATGATGTCATCGTCGTCGTCGTCATCATCATCATCGGCCTCCTCGTCATCGTCGCCGGCGATACCTGTAATATCACCAATGTCATCGACTCCATCATCAATATCATCATCATCATCGTCCTCGTCCTCGTCATCATCATACTCGTCGTCCTCGTCCTCGTCGTTGTTGTTGTTGTTGTTGTCAGTGTCGGAGGCGCCAGGTGCCACGATCCCCGGAGCAGCGCCTGCAACACCTGGTGTTGCAAGTGGCCCCAAGGTCGCCGCACTGGCCACCAGATTATTACTGTTGTTGTTGTTAATGATGTTGTTGGTTAGAGTGTTCTTGGTGACTGTGGCTGTCGCATGCTGGGGTGACGTTTCATGTTGCAGTTGCTGCAGCAGCTTGTTCGTTTGTTTCTGTTGTTCGTCAATTGCAAGGGTGCTACTTAAACTAGTTGTGCCACCACTAACACCATCTACAAGTGCGTCTTCATCGTAAAAAACATTTTGTTCACCTTCGTTGTTGCTGCTGCTGGCGGCCGCGGCCTGGGCGGGAGCCACGGCAGCGGAAACGGACTCATCGGCGGCATTTCCGGCGGCCACGGGCTCAGCCGCATTGCCGGACTCGGCGGGCAGGTCAACGCCGTCGGAGATGCCGGAGCTCACCGAGGAGGCGGCGGCGGGAGCCACTTCCTCCAGGGTCTGGGCGGGGGCAGCGGCCACCGAGCTCTGCTGGGCGCTGGCGGCGGGAGCAACCTCGTCATCGTCGTCCTCATCATCGTCGTCTGAAAGGATTCAAGGGATATAAGACATAAGATTCGACTCTGTCTGAGCTCTGCTCACCTCCCAGGATGTCGTCGAACAGCCTGTCCAGATAGTCGTCGTCATCGTCATCCTCCTCATCATCATCGCTGGCAGTGGCCGCCGGGGCAGCCTGTCCCTGGGGCGTGTCGTCCTCCTCCTCATCGTCGTCGTCCTCCTCCTCGTCGTCATCTGAAAGTCCCGAAATCAAAAGAACTTTGTTACCCAAGGAGAAGGGACCACACGGGGAGAGTCACAAAAAATGTCGGTTAATAAAAGCAGGACAAAATCATTATTGGCTGGGTGCGCTTTGCATTTGCTCAGTGGTTCAGTGGTTCATACAGTTCAGTGGATCATACAGTTCATACAGTTTACAGTGGTGCTGGTGGTGGGTGCTGCCAGGTGCATTCAGTGATCTAGAAATTAGTCGTTTCGCTAAACCTACCATCATCATCGTCGATCAGATCTCCCAGATCGGGCTCATCATCATCGTCCTCATCGTCGTCGTCGTCCTCGTCATCGTCAGCGGGAGCCACCGCCGGAGCCACCTCATTGTTCACCGTCTGCTGGCGGGACACCGCTCGCTCGCTTCTCGAGAGACGCTGCAGGGGCGACGCCTCGACTTGCAGCAGCAACGCGCTCAGCACGCACAGCAAAATCACGAACTTCATTCTGTTAGATCTGGAATAGAGAAAAAGGGAGTGATTATTTAGTATTTGGCCTTGATCAGACTGTCTAAAGAAACATGTCTTCTGTTATCTTTCAATTCCTTTTAGGATACTATTCCTAATAACTTATAATTTAATATTTCATGGCGCCCACATGTGGACAGAGCTCATAAATCCCTTTACAAAACCCTGAAAAGAACTGTAAGGCCCCTTAATCTCTCGATGTGTCTGTGACACCTCAGCCAATGTATATCCACTTATTTCTCTCCGTGCAATCACTTTCTTTTTTTCACAACTGGGAAAATTACACATTTAGTGGTACACAACCGTCGGTCAGCAGTTGTTCGGTCAATAAGCCAGCCACTAAAGAAAGCAGACAAAGGAGCGCCGCTCGCTCGAGAGTGCGAGTGTAAACATGTTTTTGAGCTGCGCCTCAAAGCAGCCGCCGGCGGGCTGTTCACATGTCCAGTTTGCTGGCACTTGACACACAGCAGCTACAGCAACAGCAACAGTTGCAACACCACCAACAGCAGTAACATCAGGCAACATCAGCAGCAGCAGCAGCAGCAACCTGAGCAACAACAACACCTTTTGGACAGCTGCAGGCGCCACAGTGGCAGGTGAAGGTAAAGCGATGAGCGAGTCTCACTCTCTCTAAGCGAAGTCGGGGGAAAAAAGTTCTTGAAGAAGACTTGAAGTTTCCAGGAAATAATATATATTATATATACTATTTCCTTTCGGAAAGAAAGCATCTTTCAGAGGTCAGTTTTAAGGATTTTTTTAGATTTAAAGAAGCTGGAGGGGTATCTACGATGCATATTTATTTATTATTGGATTTTATTTTATTTGTATATCCATTCTTCGCAGGGTATTTCCCAATTCGTGTTACCCTAATCCGCGACAGCTATCATTGTTGCCGCCGTGCTGTTGCTGTTGTTTCCATTGCTGGTGGCTTTTTAGCCATGACAATCAGCACGACCAACAGCCAACGGCAATAGCAAACAACCGCAGCAATTGTTGCCGTTGTTGCTGCTGCCCCTGCTGCTGCTGCTGCTGCTGCTGTTGCTGCTGCTATTGTCGCAGTGTCAAGTGCGGCTGCTGCGGGCTCAGTGAAAGCGACTTCGACGTCGACCGAGGCAGCAGCAGCAACAGCAACAGCAGCAGCAACAGCAACAGCAACAGCAACGCAACTGCGTCGCTTATTGAAAAATGAGCAAAGCGCTTTCTGGAAATCAAGTCCGGCGCTGATAAGCAAACGGCAAAGTGGCCATAAAGCAAAGTGAAAACCCAGTGACCCACTGGCCAACTGCAGCAGCATTAGCAGCAGCATCAACAGCACAGCTGCAGCGCCTTTGAGTGGATTCTGGCTTCGGGTTTTAGGGCTCAGTTTTGATAAGCCGCCGAGTCGCTGTTTTATGGCCTTTCAATGTCTCAAGTTCCGCGGAGTGGAAGACAGCTGGAAGCAACCAGAGCATCGCGCCGTCTCCGCTTAATTAAAAGTTTCACGGAGGACGGAGCAGCCACCGAACGGTGTTTATTAAATACCGTTGGGCTGCTGCTCCTCCAGGCAAATACCTTGGAGATTCTGGGTTGGCATGGATGGGGCTCCAAGTTCTTGGGCATGAATACGACGCCATATCACCTGCCTAGGCAGAGCTGTCTCAGCAGCAACAGTGGGTGTTGATTACTGGACAAAATATGAGACTCTTGAAGAGATTTGTTTACAAAAGTCCTCGAGACATAATGAGCATTTTGTAAAAAGTTTTTGTTATGGGAAAATTTAATTGTTTGCTATGTGTTGCTTGCGTATTAAAGTTAATTTTATATCAGTATTTATAGCATAAATATTTTGAGACCTAGAAAGTATAAATAGCAATGGGGCTAAGCACTCAATGAATGTTACTTGAGGTATTTGGATTTTTAAAGATAGTTTCGTAGGTAAGGCAATAGTTATTCTTTCGAACAACAGGTGCCTTGCAATTCTCCTGGTAAAACCACTGTACAAACCCCTTTCTTCCTCTTGATTTTCCCACGCTTAGATGCGTCCTTCTGTTTCAAAGTACTTATAAACTCCTGCCTATTGAAGTCTTGAGGAAATTGCATTTACTTTTCACACCGTCCCCGCTTGCTATATACCTCCTCCCGCCACAATGCACTTTTATCTACCACTTTTCTCACCGAAACTCGGAGCATTTCACGCGTCATGCCGCAAGAAAAGCTGCGGGGGCTCACAGAGTTCGGTGGAAGGGTTGATGGCTTCAAGGGTTGAAGGGTAAAAACTGAAGGGCAGCCAACAATGCAATGCAAAACTTCTGACAAGCGTGGGACACAAGGAGAGCGGGTGAGTCGGGTGAACTTTTTCCCTTTGAATCACTTGCCCCGCTCTCTGCCTCTGTCTTCCTCCTCATCGGTTCTTGTTCTCCAGCAGCAGTCTTCTGCTTCTGGCTCTTCCTAGTCTATTGTAGGAACTAACTCATATGGAACGCTGCTCCCACTATACAATATTTTAATGCCCCCATAGAAAAACGCAGCTAACCGTGTGTGCATTCTACATTAATATTCATGTGCGTGATGCTGATGGGGGAGATACGGGTCTCGATACACTCAGCGGAAAATAGGGGGGTTCTATAATGTTAAGGAAGTCAAGAAGGTGCAATAAAGTGAAGGGAAAATGGGTTGTATCCAAGGAAACTCTGATCTGAATAAGAATAAAGATCAGAACAGATTTCGCAAAGTTATTCCACAGTTGCTAAATAAGTCTTGTACCTTATATTCACTATCAAAAATAGGTATAAATCTATATAATATTCAAGAACTCCTCCTGATGCATCCTCAAATAGAATCATCTCTTAAGAAAATCTTAAACCGGATTCCCAAATTATTTACAGTGCATTTGGGTCGTGTTTGCTGTGCACTTGCACGTCACACAGCCAGCAAAAATTACTTAAGCTCCACTCAGGGGAGCGTCTGAGATCGGAGGAGCCCTGGGAGGGTCCCGGGCAGGGAGCCATTGAAGGCGCTTGCCTGAGGCGAGGCAGCTGCCACTTGACGTGGCGACGGAGTCCTCCTCCTTCGCCCACCCCGGAAGCTCTGCTCCTGGCCAACGCCTGGTATCCGCATTGTCATATCAGCGTCATATCAATAAATATGCAGGCACCCACAAAAGGCCACGTGCAGACGGGATTTGCATAGAGTCCTTCCCCCTTCGCCGCCCCCTGGAACCACACCCGTGTTCACCTGATTCCATCCCCGGCTCCGGGATCCTTCTTTGTGCGAGTTTGTCTCATATGTTTGCAGAGCCTTGTCTTTGCAGCTGCGTTGCAGTTAATTTTCCAAGACAATGGCCCACGAGGTGGTGTGGAAAAATAAGCTTTACACGTGCCGCCTCAACGACCACGCCCCCTCTGTAAATTTCCAGTAAGCGTTTTTCTGGGCGCAGCTGCAGCTAAGAGATTTTTTGTCGAGAGGGTTTTTAAATCAGAGAAAAACGACAAAGAATGGAGAATTGTTTCTTGAAGAGAAGCGGGGTTTCTTTTTCTGAAGAGTGTGCAGGGTGAGAAAACTGGGCAATAGATAAATTCTTTAAATATTAATAAATAAATTATAAAATTATTATTGAAGTTGGATACCCTCAACTTCCATAGATAATTAAATTCCCTGACATGTTTTTCAAATGCATTTCATTCTCATGCTTTTTAACTTCAAACACTCTCAAAACTAGGCTCAAAATTATATAATTTTCAAAGGGAATTTCCCATTTTTCAAAGTGCACTCTCTACGCCAAAGTTGCTATCGTTCTGCCCTGTGTTTTCCGTGTTTAGCTCTGCCCCTCGAAGCATTTCCTTTTCGCATGCATTCGCACGTCACTTGAATTAGGACTTTGTTATCGTCGCGTCAGCGCCACCTGGCGGAACAAGCTGGCAGCTCCGGCCGGCCAGGGGATTCCCCGCACTTTCCTCCGCTGACTGACAGGCTGCATAAACTTGAAACTTGGTCCACGAACAACTAACGACCGAGAGGGAAAAAGTGTACAACGAATTGGAGCCACTCGAATTTCGTGGCAGACTTTGCTCTGTTAATAGCTCGTCCTTGCTGCAAGTTTGGTCCCCTTGAAAAAACCCCAACACGCGCGCAGAGTGTGTTTTGTTTTGGCAGCAAAGTGCTGCTGCTGCTGGCCAGTGTAAACAGTGTAAACTATAACTTGGCTGATTCCGATGCTGCCGGGGCTGGAGCCGGCCAGGAAACACTTAAATTAACTGCTTCAAGTCGCCCGAATGTGGGTCAGCTGGGCAGAAGAAACCTGAGAGCCACGAGAGATGATTACTCAACTTGGTCCGCCTCGGATCCGCACATACTATAGCTTCGGTTTGGTCTGCTGACCGCAGAGCCCCAAACAACATCAGCAGCAGCAGCAGCAGCAGCACATGTGAAAATGGAGCGGCGCATAAAAACCAGGGAGAGAAATGGCCAGGGAAAGGGCCTGCGGAGGGGGAAAGCTGTATTGTACTTGGCCCTAAATTGCCGCAGATACAATTTATGACCCGGCCAGTTAAGAGTCCGACTCCGGGTACAAGTTGCCTTCCGCAGTTGAAAATCAATTAAAAGTTCTTGCCCAAGACGTTCTGGCCATTCCAAGGCTGGGCTTTATGGCTCGTTCCATTTTCCCCCCTGCCCACTGAGGAAAGTGGGACTGAGGCGGGGAAACTATGCATGCAAACGCTTAGATTTCCCACAGAAACAAAAAGAAATACAAAACTGGGCAGGGTTAAATGGAACAGATCGAAATCGCTGGTAATCCTCTACACTTTCACACTGTTTTTAGTCCAATGCCAGACTTGACTTTAAGAAGTAGGTGAGAACACTTATATTTTCACACAGCAGAATCGATGATAATCCTTTGAGGCTTAGCACAGCTGCCCAGATGACTGTGAAGTTCTCGTAGCAAATTAATAACAGTCTGCTGAACTTTAATGTATATGTGCTGATTTTATATGCATATTTTCAAAGAGATTTTCCCTAGGCTTGATGTTTCCAGCAAGGCTAAGAAACTCTTTATAAATTGTTAGATTTCACAAGTTTTTGCGGCTTGAAAAGCAAATATTGAAGTTAGCAATTAGATGATGAATGAAAATCCAACACTCGAAGCAACGAAGCCTGAATAGATTTCAAGGGAAATTGCTCTCCAAATTAGCATAAGGGAATTAATTACTTTTGAAACTATCTAGCTTATCAAAAATAAGTCTGAGCTGCTGGAAATTTATTTTAAATATTAACCAGTATTTGCTAAGGTTCAAGAAATATTTCAATAATGTAGTCCTTTGAATGTTTAAGGTTGCTGCACATTCATTTGTATAATTTATAAAATATAAACGATGCTACACTAAGCGATGTCTCAGTTTGGGCCACTTTCCAGCCTTGACTTTGTGAAGACAGTTAAAAATTGGGAAAGTCGAGGATTAATCACTGAACTTATTTAAATGGGCGTATAATCCTCTCCGCTGTCACACGGAGTTTGCCTTAATTCTTGTATAATCCAAAGGCTAACCTTGACTAACAACTGATCACTGATCGTGGCACAGAACCGATAACAACCGATATTAAGCGGATTTGGCTTTAGTTTCGACCGATCTCCTCGAGTTGCCGTTGAAGACTGTCGCTGGCGGATCGCTTCTGGGATGGTTTTGAGTTTTCAGTGGGCCTGGGTTCGAGGCCCCCCTGGTTCTTGGACGGTGAGATTGACTTTCTTTTTTGTTACTGCCGCTCTTTACCTGTTTTCTGGCGATTCGATTCGAGTCGATTGTGTGGACTGTAGATTCTGGCCTGAGCTTGGCTCTGCAGCTTTCGGATTTTCGGATTCAGTTCTCGCCTTTCCAACACCGCCGCGCACACAACTGTCTCGCTCGACTGACCGTCTGCAACTGATCGCTGGCAGGCGGCTCCGCTTACCAGCTTACCAACTACCAACCTACCACTTGGCCAAGAGCCGAAGCGCGCCCGGGACTGCTCAGGGAGTGCTCTCTCCAACTGTCTCTCGGTGGCTCTCTGGGCCCGATTCCTCGATTAATTTGACGAGCTGGGCTGGTCCGGTAGGTTGTCTGGGAAAGTATTTGGCACACTAAGCGGCCAGCTCTAACAGTTAGCGGCTTGTCAGCCACTCCACTGGCGACTCCCGGCTCCGGTGAGTTATGATCTAAGATCCCAGATCGAAGAAGTCTCGTTGATGGCCGTCCGTCTTTAATGGCAGCTCTAAATAGAACGCGGTCTGGTAATGGTTATCTGTTTAAATCCAAATTAAAATCAATCTAAACATGAATACGAAAGCCTACATAAAATAAATTTAATGCATTTTATAGCTGTGTTGGAAAATTAGTTGAATTTTGTTATAATTAATTATGTAAATATTTGCTTAAAACTCTCTTTGAAGTTTGGAGTTTAAATATATTTTCTTGGGAATAACCTTTCCCAAAACTTAGTCATGTCTTGTGATTCATTTTAAGTAGGAACCTTGTTATGATTTCTAAGCATTATTTCTGGGAAAAAAGATGTCTTAATTATAAATATATATAAAACAAAATATTTTTAAGAGCCTTTTACTTTTAAATTCAGTATAAAAGCCCATGGGGTGTATTGAAGTATAACGAATTCAGTCATTAAGATGTGACATCTTAGTACAGCTAAAAATTCAAAAAGAAATATGTATAGGCAACCACTGAAAGGTTTGTTAAACTATGAATAAGTATTTGTTTAAGTATGACAAATTCTTAATTTAAATACAGATGAGATTTGTGTGTCAACTTCAATGCAATATTATTTCACTGTTCTTAATATAATTTATTTATTTTATAAGCTAAATCGGAACTTGAATTAAGTGGTGTGCTGGAATAAATTATACTGTTTAAATGCCTGGAAGTATTTATTTATATTAATCCCAATTAATTCTTTATAATTTTTGTAGTAAAAACCTCTGCTTAAAGTTAGTTTATTTTAACAGTTAAATAAAATTCCTGCCACTGACTTCCTCATTTCCCTCCCTATACCAGCTAGCACCACAGGTATTTATTTTTTGCCACCTGGAGTTGCGAATCACGGAGTGCTACCTGGCGCTATATTGATTTTATTCAGTCATCGTTCCGCACCCTAACCCCATTCCGCGTTCTGCCGGCCCCGGCTCCGATCCGATCCGGGCGTATTATGCATATATAGACGCCCATATATTCACGCATTTACATACGCGTATGTGGGTAAAAAAGCAACGAAAAATACACATTATAAAAGGCATTCCTCAAGTGCTAATTTTCTGCTTCTTCAAAGTGAAATCGCAGCGGGGCGGCGGCTGGAAAAAGAGTAAATACTTTTGATGGAAATACATCCGATGATAGATTGAGGCGCAATTAATTCGACTCGCCGCCCTGACTGGCGTTTCATTTTCAATGTCCGGGACGAGGAAAATTGACAGTCACTGCACTGGCACTCAAAGTCAAAGCTTTCCCACAAAACTCGGGAAAATTCAGTCGACCGAGGCAGCGACAGCGACAGCGACCGAGGCAGAGGCAGAGGCAGAGGCTGAGACGTCGGCCGAGGCAGCGGCGGTTCCAACAGTAAAACGTGTTCTACTCGTTTATGGCCTCCGCCGCTGCTTCTTCTTGGGCAAAAGTTGTTTTTACTGTAGTGTAGCTGTCTATAACTTTCTTCGCAAGTTGTTGCTGCTATTGGCCAACTGGAGTCGATTTGAGCCAACTTAACTGGCTGTTTGGAGTGCACGGGGAGAAATTATGGGATAACTTTTAAGTGAGAGAGGCTACGGTTGGAATGAGACTTAAACTAAATACCTTGGAAGAGCTTACAAATAAATATCCATCTTGAGTTATAACCTACCTACATTTTAAGTAAAATATCAGGCATGGAAGGATTAAAACTAGTTGAGAATTATAGCATAAATGGGGATTAAAGTATGCTCTAATAACTGCTTAATATTTAGACTTGAGTTCTGATTCATTTTTAGCCAGAACTCTGAAACTATTTTTCAAGTATCTTCCTTAAATAAAACTCCACATTTCCCCTTTATTTATCAATCAAAACTTTACAAAATAATCCCCCAAACTAACACAGTATTTTCCCCTGTGTATAGTAAGTCTCTGCACAGCATTTCTGTTAACAGGTCAGTGGAGTTTTCTTAAACTTAGCTATCCAACTTAGCTCAATGCCGAAAGACAGAAACCGAAACCGAGACTGCAGACGCTTAGAGAGACTTTTGCCATCGTGCCGCAGAATGTTACGAAATTTTATGTAATGTGCCAAAAAAAAAAAAGAAAAGAAAAAATCCCAAAAATATACAAAAAAATCTGAGAGAAAAAACAAAGCTGTGCTCACTGAACACAATGCCCAGAAAACTTTCATTTCAAGGCAACAAACAACACTCTGCGCTTGGCCAAGCTTTAACTATTTTATAAAGGGGGAAGACGAGCCAAGCCGAGGCAAGTTCAAAAACCATATAATTCAACATTTTAATGGCTTAATACACTCTGACATTTGGTCGGTTTTGGGGTCGCCCAGGTGGCCGAAGACTCGTAGTTTCGAAGCCCGAAAAAGGGAAAACAATCACATCAACACTTGGCATCTAACACGGTCCACCTCCCTTTGGTCTAATCAAAATCCTTCTTCTCTTAAATATTTCAGCTAACCAGGGGGCCTGAGGGGGGCTATTTCCCTGCTCCATTTGACTAATTAATTTCTGGCCAACTTGCTAGACTTTGGCTTATGTGAGTGGCGCGGCGGGGGGCTGCTAAAAGTTTTTCCGGTTTATTAATTTCGGCTGCACTTGTTGTTGTCGTTGTGCCGGTACATTTTGTTGCTGTTTCGTTGTTCTGCCATTTAGTTTTCCAAGTGTTTTAGTTTTTCACCGCCCCCTGAAAATCTTTACCAGCGATTGGCAGCTCTAATTGAGAGTTTCCTCTCGCCTATTTAGCACTAGACACTCGGCAATTAATAATGCACGTCAAGTGCTTAAATGTTTTTGTGATTAAGTTTTAGTTCGGAGAGAGCGGGGAGGAAATATATATTTATCTTTAGCATATATTGATCAGTATAAATCCAAAATATCTTTCTTAAATATGGCATATTCTCTGTTAAATATCATCTGAACTACATTTATCCTCTCCGAAATGTAAAGACGAAAATCAGGATTTAATCCGATTAGTTTTCCTTTTTCCTGGCAACTCCTTTCACCCTTTCACCTTTCTGCCAATGCTTTTTCGCTTTAACTCTTATCAGCTTACCACTAATTACCATTTCAACGTTTACCGTTCACCGTTCTTAGCCATGAAACTCCTTATTAACGCGGTAATACCCGCAACTACCCAGCGAACTCCGCCCACGTACATTGTTCATTTAAGGCTCATTATTGCTCGTCGGCGTTCATTCAGGGCAATCCAATTATCCTCACTACTAACCAACCTCCGTCGACAATTAAAGGCATGAAATTATTTGATTACCAACGTTTTGTCGCTGTCTCAACCGAAATTTCGCTTTTCTTTCGGGCTTTTCATGAGCACACGAAACAAAGCGGCACGAATTTTCTCTGTTTTTCCGCCAGCGACGTGTGTTGGTGTAAGTCTTTAATTGTTGTTGAAATTGGTGTGGTTTTTTTCTTGATGCTGTTGTTGTTGGTGTACTTCTTGTCTTTGTTATCGGTGTTGTTGTTGTTGTTGTTGGTGTTGTTGTTGTGATTTTTGTGCATGCCGTTGGTGTAATTGTTGTTGTAGGTGAGATTATGCATGAAAGCGTTTGTATGTGCTTGGAATAATCAAGTATCGCACTTTTTGTGAGGGGCGTGGTTAAAAGGGGGGCAAACGCCGCTTTTCACACGCGCGCGCCAACTGTCAATAAAATGATGGTGATGGAGGAGGCCCCTCCGAAGTTCCCCTTCCCCCTGGGGCTGTCAACTAATCGATTTTCAAAAGCAGCTTATAGTTAGTGGCTAATAATGCCGCTGGCTGTTGCTGCCGCTGCCACTAATGTTGCTGCCACTGTTGCTGCCACCGATGTTGCTTCTGTGCCAATTGGTGTTGCCGCTGTGCGTGCGCTGATTAAATGCAAAATGCGTGCGGGCAATTTAGGGTTTTTTTTTTCTGTGGTTTTGGTTTTTTGTTTTTGGTCTAAAGTGAATTCGGAATATATGCACGCCGCTGCCAAATGAAAAGCGATGGACATTGCGGGGATTTGTATTTGGATTTGCGTTTGACGCCGCTGAATTTCATTTGCGCATTACATTCAATTTTTCATGCCGCCCTGCACTGTCGCCGCCTTTTGTTTTCGTTTCGTATTTCGTTTTTATATTTCTATTATTTTTTTTATGAATTCATTCACGTACCGAGCGCACAATAGGCAACTCAGCTCGAACTCTCTTGACCGTTAAGTTCCTGCACAGAGAAAAACTTGGGGGAGCTTAAATTGGTTGAGCTGAGAGCAAGGATATTTAAGATGGCATTGAAGTAAATACAATATAAAATGTATATAATTGTTACCAAAGATATAATAACCTAATAAACGGAGAAAATATATATACAAATTTCTTTAAAATATTTATTTCCATACCAGAAGCCATCTTTTACCAGGTTCTCAAATGTATATCAAATAGGTTTTACAATAAATAAACAAAGAGTTTTGTCCTATTTCCAAGTAATATTTATTAGAATAATAATTGAAGGATAAATATTAGGATTAACTGTAAACATAAAATTATTATTAAAAATATGTATGTGTACTTTAATTTACAGAAAAAACGTCTTCCATTTAAATTGCATACAATTAACTTTCATTTTCCCTTGTGGTCAGCTCACACTCACGCTTCTTTTTCAGTGATAACAAATATGTAAGCAAATAAATACCACTACCTAGTTTTTTTTCTCCGTGTGCCGCCTCGACCGCCTTTGTCCGCCTCAAAGCTCATTTCGCATTCAATGGGCGAACGCATCCATCCATCGAACGAAAGCCAAGACAACCGAAGCAATTTCAATACAAGCGAACAAAATCAACGGCAACAAGAAATGGTAAATGAAAGTGCCCTCAAAAGGTTTTCTAAATTTGTACCTCCAAGTGCGCGAAGAAGAGTTTTTTCCAATTCCGCCTCACTTTTTTCTGTTGCCGTACGTTTTTTCGTATTTTTTACCCCGGCTTTTGAGGTTGGGCTTAATTGTGTCGCAGTGCAATGAATGACTGACTGACTGACTGAGTGAGTGAGGGACTGACTGCCTGCCTGACTGACTGACTGCAGAGGGAACTCTCCGGCTTTCAATTAGCGAAAGTCCGATATGCATATGAAGCTGGTTCTACCCAAATCGGAATCGGAATCTGAAGCTCGGTCGGAGACTCGGGGACAGAGAAAGAAAAAGTTGTCGTCCGCCGGGATCGTTAAAATGGTATCTAATGAGCTGTTTATGCCTATTTTTGCTTTCAGGCTAGCGGCTTCTATTTCTTTTCCAGCCAGGGCCAACAGCCAATAGCCAATGGCCGAATGGCCGATGGCCAAGGCCTAGTCGAAGCTGACAGGTGGCACACAGAGAAAAAAAAGCACATAACTAAGCCAAAAAAGGCATTTAATTAAATTTGGAAAGCTTTTCTGTGTTAGGTTTTTATTGGGCTAAACCATCTCCATACTGAATTAACTTATGTTTTCTTTCAATTTGAATTATGTTCAATTTTTAATTATAAATTTATTTAGATTTTAATATGACTTTTGACAATGGCTATCCACATTCCATTGATCGATATTTTCGATAGTTTTATATTTTGGACAAATCAAATTTTCAAAAATCCATAACCTAGTCAAAAAAGCACCAATTTCAAATCGGAAAGTTTTGCATGGTTAGTTTTAATTAGGTTAACAAATCTGCATACTAAATTAAACAATTTACAAAATTGAAATTTTTGTCAATTTTTGACAATTTTAACGATGTAACCCCTTACATTTTTTTGAAAAAATTTACAAATTTTTTTTCCCTTGAAACTTGGCTAGATCGATTCAGATTTCGATGCTGATCAAGAATATATATGGTTAATAGGGTGGGAAATGACTATTTCACTCAGTTTTCAACTGATTACAAAAATATAATACCTGAGAATAAGAACCCATTTTTGCAAAATTGTTTTGAGAAACTATATTTTTTTAATCAACACCCTACCTTATGTAGTTAACTTTAAATGTAATATGCAAGTTAGATAATGAATTTTATATAGATTTTCTCACTGTGCATCCCACTGAGAGCGCAATACCGCTCGCGCACAGGAAGGGAAAGCTGCCGATGTAGGTGAGCGCGTGCTTGTGTACGTGTGTTGGCCAGAGTCTTGTTTTACAGCTTCAAAGAAAAGCAAAAGTCTGAGGCACATTATGGCCAGAAATTGACATTCTTTGCCCCGCTCGGCCGCAGCCCCGCCGCCCCTCCCCTGGCGCACATCCCGGCTGCCTGCCCCTGCAGCATCGGCAACACATCGAAAACAATTCGAACAACAAAAAACACAAAAAATGAGAGAAGAAAAAATACCGAAAAAAAACTGGCTCCAGGCACTTTCTCTTTCTTTCACTGACGATAACGGACGACGAAGGCCGAGGAGGGTGGGCGGGGCGGCGGGGCGGCGGGTGTTGGCCAGAAGGGGGATGGACCCGGCACAGCAACAACAACAGCAGCAACAGAAATGGGAAGCACACACAATCATCGGCAAACATCGACAACAAATAGAAAAACAACAATCGGCAATCGGCAATCGGAGTAAATAGACCAATTGCTCTTGTTGTTGCCCCAAAGCAATTTATAATTTATTTATGCCGCTAACACACAACCTCACATTGGCACACCCGCACACACGCACACACGGGTTATTGGCTGATGCTTCGTCTTGGTAATTGACACTTTAAGGCATTGAAATGTGGGCGTGGCCCACAAGCGACAACTACATTAACAAAATACCATTTACGCTCGTAAAACTGTCAAATTGAAGTGTCGACTTGCCTAACACGATGATGAGGAATTATGGCCCAGAGAGGGGGGAGTGGGGGTTTTGGCCAAATCAACGTCACTCCAATTTGATTCGAAAATCACACGTACTGGGATCAAAGTTTGTCTCTGGGGGAAATTTAAAGTGTTATTTTGAGGATATCTCCTCCTCTCTCTCCGGGGATGAAGTGTGTAATAATAATGTGTAAATGGTAATTAATTCAATTGGATTTGATTACTAACTGCAAAACAATTAAATAATTAAATTAATACTTTTTATAGACTAAAATTAGTGGTAAACTTTAATATTCAACTCATAAATAATCAGATTTCATATTGAAGCTAAAATAAAATGTTTTAAAATTCCAGAACCTAATATAAAAAAACTATTCCATATTTTTTTGACTAATGTAATTAAATATTCAAATGTAAATGTATTAAATTCACTGAAATCCTTTCTAAAAATTACTTAAAAAATACAAATGTACAGACCAGCACCTTTAATTTTTCATCAAGCTTTAAGCTTGATGTTACCTAAATTCTGTAGACAAACTTAACTAAAGTTGATATCATTTAATTAAATTAAAAATTGCTAAACACAGTCAAGCCAAACATTATTTAGATGATTTAGTTAAAGAACTAAAATAATAAATGTAAAAAAAATACAGAAACCAATATAAACAAATTGTGCTCATTAGTTTTTCTTTCGTAAATGTACTTAAATCTAAAAATCATTTGAATTTAGGACTAAACCCACTTAAATCCTTTATGAAAACTACGCCAAATATACAAAAACTGTCTGCCCCAGCACCTTTAACCTTCCCCTAAGCTTTAACTTTAAGGTTACCTCAAATCCTGTAGTCAAACTTAAGCCAGAATTAACTCCCTTCTTAAAGTTAATAAAACTACAATAACTAGCATTTGATTGGCACGCACAGATACAGATACTCCCTCTCCGGCGGCTGTCGGTTTCCGCTTGGCTGGCAGAAGTTTAATTTGTATCTTTCATCTCCTGTCTGGCCCTAAAAGTTGCCTCTATTTCGGTGGCGCGAAGCACTCCGCCCTGCCCCCCGCAAAAGACACCATATTTCAGGTTCAGCCGCCCCCTTTTCCCTTTTATGACGCACACACGCCGGCGTAGAGTCGCGAATTTGACATTTAGTGTGTGACAGCGAAACTTGCGGAATGGAATTCCAGTCTTCCGGCTACCAACTCGCTGACTAATTTAATGTCTGCGCTTTAACAACCAATTCAGTTAGTGGCCGAAATCAATGCAAACGTCTGTGTGCGCTAATGAAACCGCAAGTTTTCGGCAAAGGCAGCCGAACTTTGCCGGTGGAAACGGGAGTCCATCCGTTTCCAATCAATAAATCAGCTCGGAGCACATCGAGGGCTTCCTCCCTGCCCCTTTCCCTTATCAAATTCAATCAGAAAATTTAATAAATATGCAAATTTCGGCCTGGCCGTGTAAAATTACATGGAACACGAGAATTTTTCGATTATCCTATTGCCCGGCCAGAGCTTCGGGGCCTCGTGATGAAGGCCCTCCTTTGATGGCCATTTAATTGTCATATCATATGGCGGAGTCATTAAATCGGGGGATAGTTTCGATGTCGATGTCGATGTCGAAGTAGCTGTCGCCGGGGAAAACGTGACTCTGCCGAATGAAAAGCTTGGCATTGCGCAATTGTAGAAATTCGTGGCGTCGATTGAATTATGCAAGCCGAAGCCAGGCACGCCACTTAACACACACGTTTAATTAAAGTCACTTTCTTTTCACACATCCGACTTGCTCTGGCTTCGCTTTTCGGCTTGCAGGTTGTTTTTCACCCGAAGTTGCGTGTGCTGGGCATTAAATAATGTCATTTGAATTAACACCCAGCGGCGGGGGCATTAGCATAAGTTCCAGCTCGGTCGCCAGTTCCTGGCATACTCTCGGGCGGCAGGTAGAAAAGAAAAGCGGGGAAAGGTGCACAGAGGGAAAATATTAATGTAGGAAATAGTAAAAGAATATAAAAGAGTTAAAAACAAGCTTTAAATGTCTTCAAAGAGCAGGAGCTTGCATTAAAGTTTATAGTTTTAAAAACACTCTATTGATGTGAATTTGTTTAGTAACCCACCTTAAAAAAAGATATTATGATATGCACATACTCCCCAATTTTGAGCAGTGCCTATAAATTTCCCAGAATAAATTCCGTGAGGCGTTGGCGTTGGCATGACCACTCGATGTCTGTCTCCGCTCGCGGCTGTCCGCGTTGTTAATAAGGTAAATATTTGCTAGGCCTTTCAGGGTCCACCTTCTACTCCCTCCCCGAAAAACCCACGCACACAAATCGGAGCCATCAGCTCACAGGATGTGCGAGGACGAGGACCTGGGCTCCCACTTTTATTCCACACGGGAGAGAGAAATTTAATTTGCATTTTGAAATGCAAATGTGCGCTCGACGAACTGACAGCTGTTTGGGCCTGTGTTCCTGTTCGGTGTTTTCTTCTAATTGGATGACTTTGGTTTTGGTCAGTTGCATTTCCCAGCCGAAAATGGAACCGCCACAGGAGCTGGTCCGGACTTCGAGTTGGAGTCGAGAAAGGCAAAGGAAGTGAAAGGTTTCGGGCCGGGCAAATGTCTGAAATCAAATGTCAAATCCACATTGACTTGACGTCTAGTGAACCGGCCTAACCTTGTGAGACCCGAAGCGACCTGCTGTCCTCCCTCTCAACTTCTAGTTGCACTGGAAGAAATGAGGAAATTGAAGAGAGTATTGAAAATAAAGGAAATTGACATGAGAATTTACTTTGTCAGCAATTACTGATGGAAATAATGATCTATTGAACTCTGTGAAAATATTTATAGGACTCTAAGATACTCTGTTTCCTCGTTTCAAATTGTATATATTTTTCAGTTATTAATTTTTGTTTTTCTGACAGTGCATCAATCTCCTTTACCTGTGTCTTTGCCATGTCTTTTCTTTACGCTTCTCTGGCTGCTTATTGCCTCGGGGCTAAGCCGAAATCTTTGAGGATTTGTTTGTTGCCCTGTCCCGGCTGCTGGCTGCGAGTCCTCCGAGTCCTGTCCTGTCCGTTCTGGGCTGTCCCCTCTGGTCCGTCTCTGTCTCGGCCTCGTGGTCTGGTAGCCACGAAAGGAAACCCAACTTCCGGACGCAAATTCGATTTTCGTCGCATTTTTTTGTTGATTCCAATTCAATTTTCCCGGCGTTTAAGCACGGTAAACAATAATTAGATGTGCCCTGGACTGATACTAAACCCACAGTCGGCTCTATATGCATGTCTGGCCATCTGGGAAAGCGGGAGGGGGAGGCACTCCAGCCCCCGGAGTCCCCCTTGCCAAATGCAGCCCCCTCTGCGGCGGAGCCTGCGGTTTTGGCTCGACCGCATCTTTAACGATGAGATTTTGGTCAGGGCACTTCGATTTGTGCAAAGTGCAGAATCAGTAAAATTAAATTGGATTTCCATTGTGACGAACTGGACAGCCGGCCAGAGAAATTTGCGGTCACTCGGCTGGGATATCTTTCACTTTCCTGGGGCATCGGGCAGGGAAAGTTCCAGTCCCAGGACCTCGGCATCTTCGGTTATATCCCCCCAACTGAACTTGGCCGCTGGTCAGTTGAACTAATGTATTTTTAAACGCTGCCGCAACAATTGTTGAGGCAGGGGAGGTATAATGGGAACTTCGATGGGGATTTGCGGTCGCAACTCTGCGGGACATCACAATAGATGAAGGGATTTATGGAGCATGGCGCTTTAAAGGTAACAATTGTTGAGTGAAGTCCATTTAATGGGGTCTTAAATCTGATTTTTGCAGGGTACCTATTCATTTCCCACCCTATAAACCATATATATTCTTGATCAGCATCGAAATCTGAATCGATCTAGCTAAGTTTCAAGGGAAAAAAAATTTTGTCAATTTTTTCAAAAAAATGTAAGGGGTTACATCGTTAAAATTGTCAAAAATTGGCCAAAAATTAGATATCGAGGTTTAAATCCAGAAATGCAGAAAACCAAACCAGACTGAAATCGGTTGAGTTTTAGCCAAGTTATGATCATAAAACCGTTGAAGATGTTCGTAATTTTCAGCCAAAAAATTTGACCCAATTTTTGAAAAAAAAGTAAGGGGTTACATCGTTAAAATTGTCAAAAATTGACAAAAAATTCAATTTTTTAAATTGCTTAATTTAGTATGCAGATTTGTTAACCTAATTAAAACTAACTAACTAATTAAAACTAACCATCCGAATTGAAATTGGTGCTTTTTTGACTAAGTTACAGATTTTATAAGCTCTGTCTTGGCCATAAAATTGCACACTGTAAGGGTACACATAATTAACTTAATATATAATACTAACCACCCAAAATAATTGCTTCAACATGCTATAAAAAATATATATTAACCTGCATTAAAAAGCACCCTTCATGCCATATCTGTATATATTCTTATTATTGCCGTAAAAGGTTTTTAATTTCACACAAAAAGTAATTTCAATAATAGCCTTTTGAAATCAGCCCGAGGCGAGTACGGAGCTCCGCTCATCCTGGCGACTTGAGTGTGATATCCTTTTATTCTTTAATGATTATTCCTGCAGCCCCATTTCACTTATCGATAATCGGGCCATTGTGTCCGATAGGCGGCGGCTCCTTGTGGAATTGAGCAATTGCATGGAAACGCAATTATTCGGCGTATTCACTTTGAGCAATGCCTGCCTGTCTGGCTCTCAATCTCTCCCAATCATAATTATTATTGATCGCATTTCAATTTATTGGTACATTTTTTATCCGCTAGCCAAGTCCAAGCTGGCAACATTGTCAAGGCTCCGCGTTTGTATTGTTGATGATTTTTCAAATGCGCTTAATGACATCGGGACTCCCGTTCCATTTTCCGTTTTACCCTCTGTTTTCATTCCCGTTCCAGCTCTGTTTTTCCCCTATTTCGGCTCATCTTTCGCTGGCACTGAGGGAAGGGATTTTTAAAGAAAATAAAAATATAGTTAATAATTAAACATACTTTCGCGACATTTTGATATTATTTATTGGGGATTTAAATTGTCATTGAAATAATTATCTTAAATCTTGTCTTATTCCGTTTAATAAAATTTATTAAAACCATAAATTATTTTTGGTTTGGGTAAGGTTATAAAATGAATTATGTTAATAACAATTTGTGACTTAATATATCATTAAAAATATTTTAATACCTATATAAATGAACTTAATCATAAACTTAATCAACTCTTTAAAAACGGAGCCATAATTTACCCTTTTTTTATGCCATTATTTCACTACATAATTATATGATATGATATGATATGATAGATCCTTAAATAATTTATTTTACTCTTAGTTTAATATATATTTTAATCTATATATTTATTTGCAGTGCAGCTGATTCGTCGCTTCTTGAACCATCCGCCTGATGGAAGCTCCGCTTAATGCATATGAAATGGTAATTACGCATACGCCGCGTTGTGCAGCGGAAGCAGCCAAGTGAGCAGGGAATGAAATCGAAGTGCCAGCGCCACTTATTGCCGCTCATTTATCTTATTAATAGGTCCCCGTCTGGTGGCACAATTTATCAAGTGACTAAAAAACTGGAACTTACTTGCCTCGCGCCGCCGTCTTGTTGCTAATGCTCTGCTGCTTTTGTCATTTCTATAATCAAGTCGGAGCAAGTTCGAGCAAGTGGGAGGCATTGACTGGCCATCGGGCAGCGCGTTTTGACAGTCGTCCTGGTCTAGACAATGTAATTGTCGACAGCGGCGAATCGAGAGTGCCGCTCGGGAGCGGGATCCTCGGCCCTTTGACCTCCTAATAGCTCGTGTGGCAGTAAATCAGCTGGGTGCGCATAAATCACCGGGTCCTGGCCGAGGCGCCCTGCTCATATGTTGCGGCTTTTAAATCACAAGGTGTCAGGCGGGGAAAGCGAAAGGAAAAAATAGAAGGACCGGCGGACTATTTTGATGAGGGTTCGGAATAAAAGGGGGAATCGGAATGTTGAACTAACCAGGACACAGGTCGCAGGCTCGTTTGTTTATTTATTTATTTCAAGTGTCCGAGCAGTCGGCCGACCACTTGTCACAGACAACCGTGCGGCTTGATTTATAAACATTTACATATCACAGGACTCGTCCTTTGCTTCGTTCTCTTTGGGGGAATGTTGGAAGGGTATAGGGTGCCAGGATGGAATCGACCCCAGCATATAATTTTATTTTTATTTAGTTTGGTATCTAAAGAAATATTTTGTTAAGCTAGCTTCTAGTTTCATTCTCCTTAATTTTCTAGGATGTTGGTAGGTATGAAATGCTTTCCATATACAGTTCCTTAGGTACTTAGTGGTCGACACACTCTTAAATTGTTTTGTCATTTCTTCCAGTTTTTCTTCACTTTATTGTTGCCCAATTAGGCGCAGCCATAAATTCATGCGAAAACGGCCAGGAAGCCGGCGAAAAAGAAACTAACTTCAGGGCCTGCGCTCTGCAGTGCCGTTAATTAAAAAGTTTTTTAACAAGTTAATTGAAATAGATCTCGATTGGAGTTTTTATTGATATTTGGCTGACGTTTGGCATTTGCCGCGTTTGCTTGCGAAAGCGGAGCGAAGCGAAACTAAATAATTAGTTTGCTGGCCTCTTTTGGCGCAAACTTTCCGGGGCCACTTGAATCTGGAAGTTTGGGACGCGACGGCGACGGAAAAGGACTTTTCGGCCAAGGGAAGGAGCCAAACTGTTTGCCAACAACTCGAGCACGAGCCACTCACTCACTCACTCACTCACTCACCCGCTCACTCACTCGACGGGCGAAAACTTAACACATTATGAGTCGCCGGGCCCTGCCGACTTCCCCTCGAAATGCATTTGACATTTGCGCCGGAGCAACAGCTGCTACATAAATTAAAAAATGTAACAACGACGGGGCCTAAAGCCAATACAAATAAGTCAGCAATAACAACAGGGACAGGAACAACTTGTATTGAGGGGACCTCTTGAGGGGACCCTTTCGCTCCCAACCTTTTGCACAGCCTCCGGGAACGGGGCATAAATAATATGTACAAAAGAAAGTTTTTGTCAAAGCGCCCCAAGTGGCACTCGCAGCTCACCCTTTTCCAGATAAGTCTGCCGAGCGCCCCAATCGGGAAATCAATAATGATTTGGCCTAGCTATCGGCTCTAAAATGAATGCCGCCTTTTTTCCAGCAACTGACTGGGTTTTACCCTTAAGAGAAAATGTTTGTATTACTTTTTAGGCATATTTTAAATAGGGGAATTGTTAAAAATAAATGATTATTTAGTAATTTGTAAATGGTATTATAAAGTATTTTGATGTCAGGATTATTTATAATAAAAGAAGTATAGGAAGACAGAAAGAAGTAAGCAATATTTTTCCCAGAGAATATTGTATCCTTAGTAATTCGACGAATTTCTGCTTATAACCAATCCCTGCAGTTCCTCGAAATTATTACTTTTCTTTCATTTATTCCTGACAATTTCGAGGAGCCACAGATTCCCACTTAATAAGGCAATATAAGAAATTCCTTGAGGCCCACTGCCTGCCCTTTGTAAGGCCGCAACAAGGACTTCGCGGGAAGTGCCGATGCCGCGGCACCACCGACACTTGTCACCATCGGCCATCGAATAAATTCCCCTTTTGGAGATGAAATGACAACCTGGAACCGGAGAGAACAATGTGTCCTCGGACAGGAGTCATTAAAAAGTTGCCACAATCCCCACGGTGAGGGTAAAATTAAGCGAGCCTTTTGAATGGCAACCATGGCGACAGCGTCGAGAGCAAAAGACTTGGACGGTCATCAAAGTAAAGTGTTTTCCAACTTTTCTTTTCTCTGGGTTTTCCCATCGCTTGTTTCCCCCTTCTGATTTTCGTTTTTCTTTTCTCTTTTTTTTGTAAACTTTTGCGTAGCTTCGCAGCTGCTCCTGCGGCGCTTGTTATTGTTGTTATTTACTATTAAAGTTGGCAGGATCGTAAACAGCTTGCGGCCAAAAAGGAAGAGCCAGGATGAGCGGGGTACGCGGAGTGGGCGGGCGCAGCGGATAGTTTTCCCCTTTGATACTTCGGCTCTGCTGGTGATTGGCTTTCCCAGCTGTAATTTTGCAATTTCCGGCTCCATGGCTCCTTATGTGTGTGTGTGGGCTCAGCTTTATTACCAATTAAAGTTATTCAATTGCCGCGCAAAAGTTAAAACGCTGCGCTAATTTCATTTCCCTCCGAAAACACACATATGCACTAAGAAAAAACGGAGTTACCTTCCTCTCTTGTTCGGTTTTCAAATACCTAAGAGCCCTTTTTGTCCCAAAATTACAATATAGCTAGGTGAGCATCACTGCACTATGGGGTTTTTGACCTGTTTTTGTGGCATTAATTAATAACTCAGTCAGTTTTGAAGATATTGTCATGAAACTTTACCTATCGTCATTATTTGTTCCTAGGCACATATAGTATAAAAATTGTTCGGATCAGGAAACTATATCCTATAGCTCCCATAGGAACGATCGGGTCAAACCCAAAATAAATTAATGAAATTTAAGGAGCTGAAATTTGTTGCTCTTTTAACACGATATACCAATTTCGAGCTAAATCGGATAACTCCTTCCCTAGGAACTATCTGACTAAAATACCGAATTTGAGTGTTTTTCCATTAAAGTGCCTATAAAAAATTGAAAATTGAAATTCCGTCATACTCAAAAATTTAAAACAAATATTTTATTTTGAGTATTTTAAGTGTAAGTGGTTGTCCATTATTCTCTTTTTTAAAGGTAAAGTTGTTGTTCTGCTTATCCATCTAGTGTGTTTACTTTCAAAGTACTTGTAATTCCTTTTACAACTTTGCCATTTGTAATGCATTACTGTGCAAAACTGGTGGCTTTTTTCTTTCAAAATTGCATCCTCTACATTGTTGTTTGCATGGCGTTCGAAAAAACATTGTATAGCCTTTTCTTGCTCACGCCGGCCTTTTTCGCTATTCCGGCAACGGCAACCAAATCGGCGTTGGAGAAAGTGAGGTTATCTGAGAAAAATTCAAATTGCACCAAAAGTGCGGAAAAGTGCACAATAAGACTAACAGCTTTTTACTCAGAATTGACAACGCTACAACATACACTTGGACGCACTAAAAACTAATGAATACTTCCATTTCAAAACTCTTCCCAAAGTTGAAATTTGTTCCTTAAAATTCAGCTTAAGGTGCATTTATAAAATGACAAAAATGTTAGTATAGACACGCACAATTTAAACAATTAACACATTTAACATATAGTAAAAACCTGTGAAATCAGTTTCCATAAGTTTGTTTTTTTACTAATAGTGTTTAACACGAATAACTCAATTTCCAAGATCACTAAGAAAAAATTGCAAACTTAGCGGACGTGCTTTCGGATGCGACAGCTGACTTTACAGCTGTTATGCTAACATATGCTGTTAAGTTTTAACATTTTGAGTATAAGGCATAACAGTTTGATATTCTGGTTATACGTTTCCACTAATTTTTTTTTAATTAGAGCACTTTTAAAAAATGACTAAATGCCACATAAAGTGGTCAAAAACCCCATAGTGCACTGGTGGAGAGTGGGATGAGTAAAGTTAGGTTTAATGGGGTTTTATTGAATCCGAAAGTATTTTTATAAATTTTTCAAGCATTTTTATTCTTTTGCAGGGTACTTATTCATTTCCCACCCTATAAACCATATATATTCTTTATCAGCATCGAAATCTGAATCGATCTAGCCAAGTTTCAAGGGATAAAAAATTTTGCCCAATTTTTTTTAAAAAAATGTGAGGGGTTACATCGTTAAAATTGTCAAAAATTGACAAAAATTTCAATGATGATCATATTTGGTTTTTTCTTCTTGGGTTTTCAATGCGAACATTTCTGCATTTAAAACTCGATTTCTAATTTTTGGCCAATTTTTGAAAATTTTAACGATGTAACCCCTTAGATTTTTTTCAAAAATTGGGTAAAATTTTTTGGCTGAAAAATACTAAAACCCTCATTGGTTTTATGATCATAACTTGGCTAAAACTCAACCGATTTCAGTCTGGTTTGCTGTTTTCTTCTTGGTTTTTAAATGCGAACATTTCTGCATTTAAAACTCGATTTCTAATTTTTGGCCAATTTTTGAAAATTTTAACGATGTAACCCCTTAGATTTTTTTCAAAAATTGGTTCAAATTTTTTGCCTGAAAAATACTAAAACCCTCATTGGTTTTATGATCATAACTTGGCTAAAACTCAACCGATTCCAGTCTGGTTTGCTGTTTTCTTCTTGGTTTTAAAATGCGAACATTTCTGCATTTAAAACTCGATTTCTAATTTTTGGCCAATTTTTGAAAATTTTAACGATGTAACCCCTTACATTTTTTTCAAAAATTGGGTAAATTTTTTTGGCTGAAAAATACTAAAACCCTCATTGGTTTTATGATCATAACTTGGCTAAAACTCAATCGATTTCAGTCTGGTTTGCTGTTTTCTTCTTGGTTTTTAAATGCGAACATTTCTGCATTTAAAACTCGATTTCTAATTTTTGGTCAATTTTTGAAAATTTTAACGATGTAACCCCTTACATTTTTTTCAAAAATTGGGTAAATTTTTTTGGCTGAAAAATACTAAAACCCTCATTGGTTTTATGATCATAACTTGGCTAAAACTCAACCGATTTCAGTCTGGTTTGCTGTTTTCTTCTTGGTTTTTAAATGCGAACATTTCTGCATTTAAAACTCGATTTCTAATTTTTGGTCAATTTTTGAAAATTTTAACGATGTAACCCCTTACATATTTTTCAAAAATTGGGTCAAATTTGTTGGCTGAAAAATACTAAAACCCTCATTGGTTTTATGATCATAACTTGGCTAAAACTCAACCGATTTCAGTCTGGTTTGCTGTTTTCTTCTTGGTTTTTAAATGCGAACATTTCTGCATTTAAAACTCGATTTCTAATTTTTGGCCAATTTTTGAAAATTTTAACGATGTAACCCCTTACATTTTTTTCAAAAATTGGGTAAATTTTTTTGGCTGAAAAATAATAAAACCCTCATTGGTTTTATGATCATAACTTGGCTAAAACTCAACCGATTTCATCTGGTTTGCTGTTTTCTTCTTGGTTTTTAAATGCGAACATTTCTGCATTTAAAACTCGATTTCTAATTTTTGGCCAATTTTTGAAAATTTTAACGATGTAACCCCTTACATATTTTTCAAAAATTGGGTCAAATTTGTTGGCTGAAAAATACTAAAACCCTCATTGGTTTTATGATCATAACTTGGCTAAAACTCAACCGATTTCAGTCTGGTTTGCTGTTTTCTTCTTGGTTTTTAAATGCGAACATTTCTGCATTTAAAACTCGATTTCTAATTTTGTGCCAATTTTTGACAATTTTAACGATGTGACCCCTTACATATTTTTCAAAAATTGGGTCAAATTTGTTGGCTGAAAAATACTAAAACCCTCATTGGTTTTATGATCATAACTTGGCTAAAACTCAACCGATTTCAGTCTGGTTTGCTGTTTTCTTCTTGGTTTTTAAATGCGAACATTTCTGCATTTAAAACTCGATTTCTAATTTTTGGTCAATTTTTGAAAATTTTAACGATGTAACCCCTTACATATTTTTCAAAAATTGGGTCAAATTTGTTGGCTGAAAAATACTAAAACCCTCATTGGTTTTATGATCATAACTTGGCTAAAACTCAACCGATTTCAGTCTGGTTTGCTGTTTTCTTCTTGGTTTTTAAATGCGAACATTTCTGCATTTAAAACTCGATTTCTAATTTTTGGCCAATTTTTGACAATTTTAACGATATAACCCCTTACATATTTTTCAAAAATTGGGTCAAATTTGTTGGCTGAAAAATACTAAAACCCTCATTGGTTTTATGATCATAACTTGGCTAAAACTCAACCGATTTCAGTCTGGTTTGCTGTTTTCTTCTTGGTTTTTAAATGCGAACATTTCTGCATTTAAAACTCGATTTCTAATTTTTGGTCAATTTTTGACAATTTTAACGATGTAACCCCTTACATATTTTTCAAAAATTGGGTCAAATTTGTTGGCTGAAAAATACTAAAACCCTCATTGGTTTTATGATCATAACTTGGCTAAAACTCAACCGATTCCAGTCTGGTTTGCTGTTTTCTTCTTGGTTTTAAAATGCGAACATTTCTGCATTTAAAACTCGATTTCTAATTTTTGGCCAATTTTTGAAAATTTTAACGATGTAACCCCTTACATTTTTTTCAAAAATTGGGTAAATTTTTTTGGCTGAAAAATACTAAAACCCTCATTGGTTTTATGATCATAACTTGGCTAAAACTCAATCGATTTCAGTCTGGTTTGCTGTTTTCTTCTTGGTTTTTAAATGCGAACATTTCTGCATTTAAAACTCGATTTCTTATTTTTGGTCAATTTTTGAAAATTTTAACGATGTAACCCCTTACATTTTTTTCAAAAATTGGGTAAATTTTTTTGGCTGAAAAATACTAAAACCCTCATTGGTTTTATGATCATAACTTGGCTAAAACTCAACCGATTTCAGTCTGGTTTGCTGTTTTCTTCTTGGTTTTTAAATGCGAACATTTCTGCATTTAAAACTCGATTTCTAATTTTTGGTCAATTTTTGAAAATTTTAACGATGTAACCCCTTACATATTTTTCAAAAATTGGGTCAAATTTGTTGGCTGAAAAATACTAAAACCCTCATTGGTTTTATGATCATAACTTGGCTAAAACTCAACCGATTTCAGTCTGGTTTGCTGTTTTCTTCTTGGTTTTTAAATGCGAACATTTCTGCATTTAAAACTCGATTTCTAATTTTTGGCCAATTTTTGAAAATTTTAACGATGTAACCCCTTACATTTTTTTCAAAAATTGGGTAAATTTTTTTGGCTGAAAAATAATAAAACCCTCATTGGTTTTATGATCATAACTTGGCTAAAACTCAACCGATTTTATCTGGTTTGCTGTTTTCTTCTTGGTTTTTAAATGCGAACATTTCTGCATTTAAAACTCGATTTCTAATTTTTGGCCAATTTTTGAAAATTTTAACGATGTAACCCCTTACATATTTTTCAAAAATTGGGTCAAATTTGTTGGCTGAAAAATACTAAAACCCTCATTGGTTTTATGATCATAACTTGGCTAAAACTCAACCGATTTCAGTCTGGTTTGCTGTTTTCTTCTTGGTTTTTAAATGCGAACATTTCTGCATTTAAAACTCGATTTCTTATTTTTGGTCAATTTTTGAAAATTTTAACGATGTAACCCCTTACATTTTTTTCAAAAATTGGGTAAATTTTTTTGGCTGAAAAATACTAAAACCCTCATTGGTTTTATGATCATAACTTGGCTAAAACTCAACCGATTTCAGTCTGGTTTGCTGTTTTCTTCTTGGTTTTTAAATGCGAACATTTCTGCATTTAAAACTCGATTTCTAATTTTTGGTCAATTTTTGAAAATTTTAACGATGTAACCCCTTACATATTTTTCAAAAATTGGGTCAAATTTGTTGGCTGAAAAATACTAAAACCCTCATTGGTTTTATGATCATAACTTGGCTAAAACTCAACCGATTTCAGTCTGGTTTGCTGTTTTCTTCTTGGTTTTTAAATGCGAACATTTCTGCATTTAAAACTCGATTTCTAATTTTTGGCCAATTTTTGAAAATTTTAACGATGTAACCCCTTACATTTTTTTCAAAAATTGGGTAAATTTTTTTGGCTGAAAAATAATAAAACCCTCATTGGTTTTATGATCATAACTTGGCTAAAACTCAACCGATTTCATCTGGTTTGCTGTTTTCTTCTTGGTTTTTAAATGCGAACATTTCTGCATTTAAAACTCGATTTCTAATTTTTGGCCAATTTTTGAAAATTTTAACGATGTAACCCCTTACATATTTTTCAAAAATTGGGTCAAATTTGTTGGCTGAAAAATACTAAAACCCTCATTGGTTTTATGATCATAACTTGGCTAAAACTCAACCGATTTCAGTCTGGTTTGCTGTTTTCTTCTTGGTTTTTAAATGCGAACATTTCTGCATTTAAAACTCGATTTCTAATTTTGTGCCAATTTTTGACAATTTTAACGATGTGACCCCTTTCATATTTTTCAAAAATTGGGTCAAATTTGTTGGCTGAAAAATAGTAAAAGCCTCATTGGTTTTATGATCATAACTTGGCTAAAACTCAACCGATTTCAGTCTGGTTTGCTGTTTTCTTCTTGGTTTTTAAATGCGAACATTTCTGCATTTAAAACTCGATTTCTAATTTTTGGTCAATTTTTGAAAATTTTAACGATGTAACCCCTTACATATTTTTCAAAAATTGGGTCAAATTTGTTGGCTGAAAAATACTAAAACCCTCATTGGTTTTATGATCATAACTTGGCTAAAACTCAACCGATTTCAGTCTGGTTTGCTGTTTTCTTCTTGGTTTTTAAATGCGAACATTTCTGCATTTAAAACTCGATTTCTAATTTTTGGCCAATTTTTGACAATTTTAACGATATAACCCCTTACATATTTTTCAAAAATTGGGTCAAATTTGTTGGCTGAAAAATACTAAAACCCTCATTGGTTTTATGATCATAACTTGGCTAAAACTCAACCGATTTCAGTCTGGTTTGCTGTTTTCTTCTTGGTTTTTAAATGCGAACATTTCTGCATTTAAAACTCGATTTCTAATTTTTGGCCAATTTTTGAAAATTTTAACGATGTAACCCCTTACATTTTTTTCAAAAATTGGGTAAATTTTTTTGGCTGAAAAATACTAAAACCCTCATTGGTTTTATGATCATAACTTGGCTAAAACTCAACCGATTTCAGTCTGGTTTGCTGTTTTCTTCTTGGTTTTTAAATGCGAACATTTCTGCATTTAAAACTCGATTTCTAATTTTTGGCCAATTTTTGAAAATTTTAACGATGTAACCCCTTACATTTTTTTCAAAAATTGGGTAAATTTTTTTGGCTGAAAAATACTAAAACCCTCATTGGTTTTATGATCATAACTTGGCTAAAACTCAACCGATTTCAGTCTGGTTTGCTGTTTTCTTCTTGGTTTTTAAATGCGAACATTTCTGCATTTAAAACTCGATTTCTAATTTTTGGCCAATTTTTGACAATTTTAACGATGTAACCCCTTACATATTTTTCAAAAATTGGGTCAAATTTGTTGGCTGAAAAATACTAAAACCCTCATTGGTTTTATGATCATAACTTGGCTAAAACTCAACCGATCTCAGTCTGGTTTGCTGTTTTCTTCTTGGTTTTTAAATGCGAACATTTCTGCATTTAAAACTCGATTTCTAATTTTTGGCCAATTTTTGAAAATTTTAACGATGTAACCCCTTACATATTTTTCAAAAATTGGGTCAAATTTTTTTGCTGAAAAATACTAAAACCCTCATTGGTTTTATGATCATAACTTGGCTAAAACTCAACCGATTTCAGTCTGGTTTGCTGTTTTCTTCTTGGTTTTTAAATGCAAACATTTCTGCATTTAAAACTCGATTTCTAATTTTTGGTCAATTTTTGAAAATTTTAACGATGTAACCCCTTACATTTTTTTCAAAAATTGGGTAAATTTTTTTGGCTGAAAAATACTAAAACCCTCATTGGTTTTATGATCATAACTTGGCTAAAACTCAACCGATTTCAGTCTGGTTTGCTGTTTTCTTCTTGGTTTTTAAATGCGAACATTTCTGCATTTAAAACTCGATTTCTAATTTTTGGCCAATTTTTGACAATTTTAACGATGTAACCCCTTACATATTTTTCAAAAATTGGGTCAAATTTGTTGGCTGAAAAATACTAAAACCCTCATTGGTTTTATGATCATAACTTGGCTAAAACTCAACCGATTTCAGTCTGGTTTGCTGTTTTCTTCTTGGTTTTTAAATGCGAACATTTCTGCATTTAAAACTCGATTTCTAATTTTTGGCCAATTTTTGACAATTTTAACGATGTAACCCCTTACATTTTTTTCAAAAATTGGGTAAATTTTTTTGGCTGAAAAATACTAAAACCCTCATTGGTTTTATGATCATAACTTGGCTAAAACTCAACCGATTTCAGTCTGGTTTGCTGTTTTCTTCTTGGTTTTTAAATGCGAACATTTCTGCATTTAAAACTCGATTTCTAATTTTTGGCCAATTTTTGACAATTTTAACGATGTAACCCCTTACATATTTTTCAAAAATTGGGTCAAATTTGTTGGCTGAAAAATACTAAAACCCTCATTGGTTTTATGATCATAACTTGGCTAAAACTCAACCGATTTCAGTCTGGTTTGCTGTTTTCTTCTTGGTTTTTAAATGCGAACATTTCTGCATTTAAAACTCGATTTCTAATTTTTGGCCAATTTTTGACAATTTTAACGATGTAACCCCTTACATTTTTTTCAAAAATTGGGTAAATTTTTTTGGCTGAAAATACTAAAACCCTCATTGGTTTTATGATCATAACTTGGCTAAAACTCAACCGATTTCAGTCTGGTTTGCTGTTTTCTTCTTGGTTTTTAAATGCGAACATTTCTGCATTTAAAACTCGATTTCTAATTTTTGGTCAATTTTTGAAAATTTTAACGATGTAACCCCTTACATATTTTTCAAAAATTGGGTCAAATTTGTTGGCTGAAAAATACTAAAACCCTCATTGGTTTTATGATCATAACTTGGCTAAAACTCAACCGATTTCAGTCTGGTTTGCTGTTTTCTTCTTGGTTTTTAAATGCGAACATTTCTGCATTTAAAACTCGATTTCTAATTTTTGGTCAATTTTTGAAAATTTTAACGATGTAACCCCTTACATATTTTTCAAAAATTGGGTCAAATTTGTTGGCTGAAAAATACTAAAACCCTCATTGGTTTTATGATCATATCTTGGCTAAAACTCAACCGATTTCAGTCTGGTTTGCTGTTTTCTTCTTGGTTTTTAAATGCGAACATTTCTGCATTTAAAACTCGATTTCTAATTTTTGGCCAATTTTTGACAATTTTAACGATGTAACCCCTTACATATTTTTCAAAAATTGGGTCAAATTTGTTGGCTGAAAAATACTAAAACCCTCATTGGTTTTATGATCATAACTTGGCTAAAACTCAACCGATTTCAGTCTGGTTTGCTGTTTTCTTCTTGGTTTTTAAATGCGAACATTTCTGCATTTAAAACTCGATTTCTAATTTTTGGCCAATTTTTGACAATTTTAACGATGTAACCCCTTACATATTTTTCAAAAATTGGGTCAAATTTGTTGGCTGAAAAATACTAAAACCCTCATTGGTTTTATGATCATAACTTGGCTAAAACTCAACCGATTTCAGTCTGGTTTGCTGTTTTCTTCTTGGTTTTTAAATGCGAACATTTCTGCATTTAAAACTCGATTTCTAATTTTTGGCCAATTTTTGACAATTTTAACGATGTAACCCCTTACATATTTTTCAAAAATTGGGTCAAATTTGTTGGCTGAAAAATACTAAAACCCTCATTGGTTTTATGATCATAACTTGGCTAAAACTCAACCGATTTCAGTCTGGTTTGCTGTTTTCTTCTTGGTTTTTAAATGCGAACATTTCTGCATTTAAAACTCGATTTCTAATTTTTGGCCAATTTTTGAAAATTTTAACGATGTAACCCCTTACATATTTTTCAAAAATTGGGTAAATTTTTTTGGCTGAAAAATACTAAAACCCTCATTGGTTTTATGATCATAACTTGGCTAAAACTCAACCGATTTCAGTCTGGTTTGCTGTTTTCTTCTTGGTTTTTAAATGCGAACATTTCTGCATTTAAAACTCGATTTCTAATTTTTGGCCAATTTTTGACAATTTTAACGATGTAACCCCTTACATTTTTTTCAAAAATTGGGTAAATTTTTTTGGCTGAAAAATACTAAAACCCTCATTGGTTTTATGATCATAACTTGGCTAAAACTCAACCGATTTCAGTCTGGTTTGCTGTTTTCTTCTTGGTTTTTAAATGCGAACATTTCTGCATTTAAAACTCGATTTCTAATTTTTGGCCAATTTTTGACAATTTTAACGATGTAACCCCTTACATATTTTTCAAAAATTGGGTCAAATTTGTTGGCTGAAAAATACTAAAACCCTCATTGGTTTTATGATCATAACTTGGCTAAAACTCAACCGATTTCAGTCTGGTTTGCTGTTTTCTTCTTGGTTTTTAAATGCGAACATTTCTGCATTTAAAACTCGATTTCTAATTTTTGGCCAATTTTTGACAATTTTAACGATGTAACCCCTTACATATTTTTCAAAAATTGGGTCAAATTTGTTGGCTGAAAAATACTAAAACCCTCATTGGTTTTATGATCATAACTTGGCTAAAACTCAACCGATTTCAGTCTGGTTTGCTGTTTTCTTCTTGGTTTTTAAATGCGAACATTTCTGCATTTAAAACTCGATTTCTAATTTTTGGCCAATTTTTGACAATTTTAACGATGTAACCCCTTACATATTTTTCAAAAATTGGGTCAAATTTGTTGGCTGAAAAATACTAAAACCCTCATTGGTTTTATGATCATAACTTGGCTAAAACTCAACCGATTTCAGTCTGGTTTGCTGTTTTCTTCTTGGTTTTTAAATGCGAACATTTCTGCATTTAAAACTCGATTTCTAATTTTTGGCCAATTTTTGAAAATTTTAACGATGTAACCCCTTACATTTTTTTCAAAAATTGGGTAAATTTTTTTGGCTGAAAAATACTAAAACCCTCATTGGTTTTATGATCATAACTTGGCTAAAACTCAACCGATTTCAGTCTGGTTTGCTGTTTTCTTCTTGGTTTTTAATTGCGAACATTTCTGCATTTAAAACTCGATTTCTAATTTTTGGCCAATTTTTGACAATTTTAACGATGTAACCCCTTACATTTTTTTCAAAAATTGGGTAAATTTTTTTGGCTGAAAAATACTAAAACCCTCATTGGTTTTATGATCATAACTTGGCTAAAACTCAACCGATTTCAGTCTGGTTTGCTGTTTTCTTCTTGGTTTTTAAATGCGAACATTTCTGCATTTAAAACTCGATTTCTAATTTTTGGCCAATTTTTGACAATTTTAACGATGTAACCCCTTACATATTTTTCAAAAATTGGGTCAAATTTGTTGGCTGAAAAATACTAAAACCCTCATTGGTTTTATGATCATAACTTGGCTAAAACTCAACCGATTTCAGTCTGGTTTGCTGTTTTCTTCTTGGTTTTTAAATGCGAACATTTCTGCATTTAAAACTCGATTTCTAATTTTTGGCCAATTTTTGAAAATTTTAACGATGTAACCCCTTACATTTTTTTCAAAAATTGGGTAAATTTTTTTGGTTGAAAAATACTAAAACCATCATTGGTTTTATGATCATAACTTGGCTAAAACTCAATCGATTTCAGTCTGGTTTGCTGTTTTCTTCTTGGTTTTTAAATGCGAACATTTCTGCATTTAAAACTCGATTTCTAATTTTTGGTCAATTTTTGACAATTTTAACGATGTAACCCCTTACATATTTTTCAAAAATTGGGTCAAATTTGTTGGCTGAAAAATACTAAAACCCTCATTGGTTTTATGATCATAACTTGGCTAAAACTCAACCGATTTCAGTCTGGTTTGCTGTTTTCTTCTTGGTTTTTTAAATGCGAACATTTCTGCATTTAAAACTCGATTTCTAATTTTTGGTCAATTTTTGACAATTTTAACGATGTAACCCCTTACATATTTTTCAAAAATTGGGTCAAATTTGTTGGCTGAAAAATACTAAAACCCTCATTGGTTTTATGATCATAACTTGGCTAAAACTCAACCGATTTCAGTCTGGTTTGCTGTTTTCTTCTTGGTTTTTAAATGCGAACATTTCTGCATTTAAAACTCGATTTCTAATTTTTGGCCAATTTTTGACAATTTTAACGATGTAACCCCTTACATATTTTTCAAAAATTGGGTCAAATTTGTTGGCTGAAAAATACTAAAACCCTCATTGGTTTTATGATCATAACTTGGCTAAAACTCAACCGATTTCAGTCTGGTTTGCTGTTTTCTTCTTGGTTTTTAAATGCGAACATTTCTGCATTTAAAACTCGATTTCTAATTTTTGGCCAATTTTTGAAAATTTTAACGATGTAACCCCTTACATATTTTTCAAAAATTGGGTCAAATTTGTTGGCTGAAAAATACTAAAACCCTCATTGGTTTTATGATCATAACTTGGCTAAAACTCAACCGATTTCAGTCTGGTTTGCTGTTTTCTTCTTGGTTTTTAAATGCGAACATTTCTGCATTTAAAACTCGATTTCTAATTTTTGGCCAATTTTTGACAATTTTAACGATGTAACCCCTTACATATTTTTCAAAAATTGGGTCAAATTTGTTGGCTGAAAAATACTAAAACCCTCATTGATCATAACTTGGCTAAAACTCAACCGATTTCAGTCTGGTTTGCTGTTTTCTTCTTGGTTTTTAAATGCGAACATTTCTGCATTTAAAACTCGATTTCTAATTTTTGGCCAATTTTTGACAATTTTAACGATGTAACCCCTTACATATTTTTCAAAAATTGGGTCAAATTTGTTGGCTGAAAAATACTAAAACCCTCATTGGTTTTATGATCATAACTTGGCTAAAACTCAACCGATTTCAGTCTGGTTTGCTGTTTTCTTCTTGGTTTTTAAATGCGAACATTTCTGCATTTAAAACTCGATTTCTAATTTTTGGCCAATTTTTGAAAATTTTAACGATGTAACCCCTTACATTTTTTTCAAAAATTGGGTAAATTTTTTTGGTTGAAAAATACTAAAACCATCATTGGTTTTATGATCATAACTTGGCTAAAACTCAATCGATTTCAGTCTGGTTTGCTGTTTTCTTCTTGGTTTTTAAATGCGAACATTTCTGCATTTAAAACTCGATTTCTAATTTTTGGTCAATTTTTGACAATTTTAACGATGTAACCCCTTACATATTTTTCAAAAATTGGGTCAAATTTGTTGGCTGAAAAATACTAAAACCCTCATTGGTTTTATGATCATAACTTGGCTAAAACTCAACCGATTTCAGTCTGGTTTGCTGTTTTCTTCTTGGTTTTTAAATGCGAACATTTCTGCATTTAAAACTCGATTTCTAATTTTTGGCCAATTTTTGACAATTTTAACGATGTAACCCCTTACATATTTTTCAAAAATTGGGTCAAATTTGTTGGCTGAAAAATACTAAAACCCTCATTGGTTTTATGATCATAACTTGGCTAAAACTCAACCGATTTCAGTCTGGTTTGCTGTTTTCTTCTTGGTTTTTAAATGCGAACATTTCTGCATTTAAAACTCGATTTCTAATTTTTGGCCAATTTTTGAAAATTTATCGATGTAACCCCTTACATATTTTTCAAAAATTGGGTCAAATTTGTTGGCTGAAAAATACTAAAACCCTCATTGGTTTTATGATCATAACTTGGCTAAAACTCAACCGATTTCAGTCTGGTTTGCTGTTTTCTTCTTGGTTTTTAAATGCGAACATTTCTGCATTTAAAACTCGATTTCTAATTTTTGGCCAATTTTTGACAATTTTAACGATGTAACCCCTTACATATTTTTCAAAAATTGGGTCAAATTTGTTGGCTGAAAAATACTAAAACCCTCATTGGTTTTATGATCCTAACTTGGCTAAAACTCAACCGATTTCAGTCTGGTTTGCTGTTTTCTTCTTGGTTTTTTAAATGCGAACATTTCTGCATTTAAAACTCGATTTCTAATTTTTGGTCAATTTTTGACAATTTTAACGATGTAACCCCTTACATATTTTTCAAAAATTGGGTCAAATTTGTTGGCTGAAAAATACTAAAACCCTCATTGATCATAACTTGGCTAAAACTCAACCGATTTCAGTCTGGTTTGCTGTTTTCTTCTTGGTTTTTAAATGCGAACATTTCTGCATTTAAAACTCGATTTCTAATTTTTGGCCAATTTTTGACAATTTTAACGATGTAACCCCTTACATATTTTTCAAAAATTGGGTCAAATTTGTTGGCTGAAAAATACTTAAACCCTCATTGGTTTTATGATCATAACTTGGCTAAAACTCAACCGATTTCAGTCTGGTTTGCTGTTTTCTTCTTGGTTTTTAAATGCGAACATTTCTGCATTTAAAACTCGATTTCTAATTTTTGGCCAATTTTTGACAATTTTAACGATGTAACCCCTTACATATTTTTCAAAAATTGGGTCAAATTTGTTGGCTGAAAAATACTAAAACCCTCATTGGTTTTATGATCATAACTTGGCTAAAACTCAACCGATTTCAGTCTGGTTTGCTGTTTTCTTCTTGGTTTTTAAATGCGTACATTTCTGCATTTAAAACTCGATTTCTAATTTTTGGTCAATTTTTGAAAATTTTAACGATGTAACCCCTTACATATTTTTCAAAAATTGGGTCAAATTTGTTGGCTGAAAAATACTAAAACCCTCATTGGTTTTATGATCATAACTTGGCTAAAACTCAACCGATTTCAGTCTGGTTTGCTGTTTTCTTCTTGGTTTTTAAATGCGAACATTTCTGCATTTAAAACTCGATTTCTAATTTTTGGTCAATTTTTGAAAATTTTAACGATGTAACCCCTTAAATATTTTTCAAAAATTGGGTAAATTTTTTTGGTTGAAAAATACTAAAACCATCATTGGTTTTATGATCATAACTTGGCTAAAACTCAATCGATTTCAGTCTGGTTTGCTGTTTTCTTCTTGGTTTTTAAATGCGAACATTTCTGCATTTAAAACTCGATTTCTAATTTTTGGCCAATTTTTGACAATTTTAACGATGTAACCCCTTACATATTTTTCAAAAATTGGGTCAAATTTGTTGGCTAAAACTCAACCGATTTCAGTCTGGTTTGCTGTTTTCTTCTTGGTTTTTAAATGCGAACATTTCTGCATTTAAAACTCGATTTCTAATTTTTGGCCAATTTTTGACAATTTTAACGATGTAACCCCTTACATATTTTTCAAAAATTGGGTCAAATTTGTTGGCTGAAAAATACTAAAACCCTCATTGGTTTTATGATCATAACTTGGCTAAAACTCAACCGATTTCAGTCTGGTTTGCTGTTTTCTTCTTGGTTTTTAAATGCGAACATTTCTGCATTTAAAACTCGATTTCTAATTTTTGGCCAATTTTTGAAAATTTTAACGATGTAACCCCTTACATATTTTTCAAAAATTGGGTCAAATTTGTTGGCTGAAAAATACTAAAACCCTCATTGGTTTTATGATCATAACTTGGCTAAAACTCAACCGATTTCAGTCTGGTTTGCTGTTTTCTTCTTGGTTTTTAAATGCGAACATTTCTGCATTTAAAACTCGATTTCTAATTTTTGGCCAATTTTTGACAATTTTAACCCTTACATATTTTTCAAAAATTGGGTCAAATTTGTTGGCTGAAAAATACTAAAACCCTCATTGGTTTTATGATCATAACCTGGCTAAAACTCAACCGATTTCAGTCTGGTTTGCTGTTTTCTTCTTGGTTTTTAAATGCGAACATTTCTGCATTTAAAACTCGATTTCTAATTTTTGGCCAATTTTTGAAAATTTTAACGATGTAACCCCTTACATATTTTTCAAAAATTGGGTCAAATTTGTTGGCTGAAAAATACTAAAACCCTCATTGATTTTATGATCATAACTTGGCTAAAACTCAACCGATTTCAGTCTGGTTTGCTGTTTTCTTCTTGGTTTTTAAATGCGAACATTTCTGCATTTAAAACTCGATTTCTAATTTTTGGCCAATTTTTGACAATTTTAACGATGTAACCCCTTACATATTTTTCAAAAATTGGGTCAAATTGGGCTGAAAAATACTAAAACCCTCATTGGTTTTATGATCATAACTTGGCTAAAACTCAACCGATTTCAGTCTGGTTTGCTGTTTTCTTCTTGGTTTTTAAATGCGAACATTTCTGCATTTAAAACTCGATTTCTAATTTTTGGTCAATTTTTGAAAATTTTAACGATGTAACCCCTTAAATATTTTTCAAAAATTGGGTAAATTTTTTTGGTTGAAAAATACTAAAACCATCATTGGTTTTATGATCATAACTTGGCTAAAACTCAATCGATTTCAGTCTGGTTTGCTGTTTTCTTCTTGGTTTTTAAATGCGAACATTTCTGCATTTAAAACTCGATTTCTAATTTTTGGCCAATTTTTGACAATTTTAACGATGTAACCCCTTACATATTTTTCAAAAATTGGGTCAAATTTGTTGGCTAAAACTCAACCGATTTCAGTCTGGTTTGCTGTTTTCTTCTTGGTTTTTAAATGCGAACATTTCTGCATTTAAAACTCGATTTCTAATTTTTGGCCAATTTTTGACAATTTTAACGATGTAACCCCTTACATATTTTTCAAAAATTGGGTCAAATTTGTTGGCTGAAAAATACTAAAACCCTCATTGGTTTTATGATCATAACTTGGCTAAAACTCAACCGATTTCAGTCTGGTTTGCTGTTTTCTTCTTGGTTTTTAAATGCGAACATTTCTGCATTTAAAACTCGATTTCTAATTTTTGGCCAATTTTTGAAAATTTTAACGATGTAACCCCTTACATATTTTTCAAAAATTGGGTCAAATTTGTTGGCTGAAAAATACTAAAACCCTCATTGGTTTTATGATCATAACTTGGCTAAAACTCAACCGATTTCAGTCTGGTTTGCTGTTTTCTTCTTGGTTTTTAAATGCGAACATTTCTGCCTTTAAAACTCGATTTCTAATTTTTGGCCAATTTTTGACAATTTTAACCCTTACATATTTTTCAAAAATTGGGTCAAATTTGTTGGCTGAAAAATACTAAAACCCTCATTGGTTTTATGATCCTAACTTGGCTAAAACTCAACCGATTTCAGTCTGGTTTGCTGTTTTCTTCTTGGTTTTTTAAATGCGAACATTTCTGCATTTAAAACTCGATTTCTAATTTTTGGCCAATTTTTGACAATTTTAACGATGTAACCCCTTACATATTTTTCAAAAATTGGGTCAAATTTGTTGGCTGAAAAATACTAAAACCCTCATTGATCATAACTTGGCTAAAACTCAACCGATTTCAGTCTGGTTTGCTGTTTTCTTCTTGGTTTTTAAATGCGAACATTTCTGCATTTAAAACTCGATTTCTAATTTTTGGCCAATTTTTGACAATTTTAACGATGTAACCCCTTACATATTTTTCAAAAATTGGGTCAAATTTGTTGGCTGAAAAATACTAAAACCCTCATTGGTTTTATGATCATAACTTGGCTAAAACTCAACCGATTTCAGTCTGGTTTGCTGTTTTCTTCTTGGTTTTTAAATGCGAACATTTCTGCATTTAAAACTCGATTTCTAATTTTTGGCCAATTTTTGAAAATTTTAACGATGTAACCCCTTACATATTTTTCAAAAATTGGGTCAAATTTGTTGGCTGAAAAATACTAAAACCCTCATTGATTTTATGATCATAACTTGGCTAAAACTCAACCGATTTCAGTCTGGTTTGCTGTTTTCTTCTTGGTTTTTAAATGCGAACATTTCTGCATTTAAAACTCGATTTCTAATTTTTGGCCAATTTTTGACAATTTTAACGATGTAACCCCTTACATATTTTTCAAAAATTGGGTCAAATTGGGCTGAAAAATACTAAAACCCTCATTGGTTTTATGATCATAACTTGGCTAAAACTCAACCGATTTCAGTCTGGTTTGCTGTTTTCTTCTTGGTTTTTAAATGCGAACATTTCTGCATTTAAAACTCGATTTCTAATTTTTGGCCAATTTTTGAAAATTTTAACGATGTAACCCCTTACATATTTTTCAAAAATTGGGTCAAATTTGTTGGCTGAAAAATACTAAAACCCTCATTGATTTTATGATCATAACTTGGCTAAGACTCTACCGATTTCAGTCTGGTTTGCTGTTTTCTTCTTTGTTTTTAAATGCGAACATTTCTGCATTTAAAACTCGATTTCTAATTTTTGGTCAATTTTTGAAAATTTTAACGATGTAACCCCTTACATATTTTTCAAAAATTGGGTCAAATTTGTTGGCTGAAAAATACTAAAACCCTCATTGGTTTTATGATCATAACTTGGCTAAAACTCAACCGATTTCAGTCTGGTTTGCTGTTTTCTTCTTGGTTTTTAAATGCGAACATTTCTGCATTTAAAACTCGATTTCTAATTTTTGGTCAATTTTTGAAAATTTTAACGATGTAACCCCTTACATATTTTTCAAAAATTGGGTAAATTTTTTTGGTTGAAAAATACTAAAACCATCATTGGTTTTATGATCATAACTTGGCTAAAACTCAATCGATTTCAGTCTGGTTTGCTGTTTTCTTCTTGGTTTTTAAATGCGAACATTTCTGCATTTAAAACTCGATTTCTAATTTTTGGTCAATTTTTGACAATTTTAACGATGTAACCCCTTACATATTTTTCAAAAATTGGGTCAAATTTGTTGGCTGAAAAATACTAAAACCCTCATTGGTTTTATGATCATAACTTGGCTAAAACTCAACCGATTTCAGTCTGGTTTGCTGTTTTCTTCTTGGTTTTTTAAATGCGAACATTTCTGCATTTAAAACTCGATTTCTAATTTTTGGTCAATTTTTGACAATTTTAACGATGTAACCCCTTACATATTTTTCAAAAATTGGGTCAAATTTGTTGGCTGAAAAATACTAAAACCCTCATTGGTTTTATGATCATAACTTGGCTAAAACTCAACCGATTTCAGTCTGGTTTGCTGTTTTCTTCTTGGTTTTTAAATGCGAACATTTCTGCATTTAAAACTCGATTTCTAATTTTTGGCCAATTTTTGACAATTTTAACGATGTAACCCCTTACATATTTTTCAAAAATTGGGTCAAATTTGTTGGCTGAAAAATACTAAAACCCTCATTGGTTTTATGATCATAACTTGGCTAAAACTCAACCGATTTCAGTCTGGTTTGCTGTTTTCTTCTTGGTTTTTAAATGCGAACATTTCTGCATTTAAAACTCGATTTCTAATTTTTGGCCAATTTTTGAAAATTTTAACGATGTAACCCCTTACATATTTTTCAAAAATTGGGTCAAATTTGTTGGCTGAAAAATACTAAAACCCTCATTGGTTTTATGATCATAACTTGGCTAAAACTCAACCGATTTCAGTCTGGTTTGCTGTTTTCTTCTTGGTTTTTAAATGCGAACATTTCTGCATTTAAAATTTTCAAAAATTGGGTCAAATTTGTTGGCTGAAAAATACTAAAACCCTCATTGGTTTTATGATCCTAACTTGGCTAAAACTCAACCGATTTCAGTCTGGTTTGCTGTTTTCTTCTTGGTTTTTTAAATGCGAACATTTCTGCATTTAAAACTCGATTTCTAATTTTTGGTCAATTTTTGACAATTTTAACGATGTAACCCCTTACATATTTTTCAAAAATTGGGTCAAATTTGTTGGCTGAAAAATACTAAAACCCTCATTGGTTTTATGATCATAACTTGGCTAAAACTCAACCGATTTCAGTCTGGTTTGCTGTTTTCTTCTTGGTTTTTAAATGCGAACATTTCTGCATTTAAAACTCGATTTCTAATTTTTGGCCAATTTTTGACAATTTTAACGATGTAACCCCTTACATATTTTTCAAAAATTGGGTCAAATTTGTTGGCTGAAAAATACTAAAACCCTCATTGGTTTTATGATCATAACTTGGCTAAAACTCAACCGATTTCAGTCTGGTTTGCTGTTTTCTTCTTGGTTTTTAAATGCGAACATTTCTGCATTTAAAACTCGATTTCTAATTTTTGGCCAATTTTTGACAATTTTAACGATGTAACCCCTTACATATTTTTCAAAAATTGGGTCAAATTTGTTGGCTGAAAAATACTAAAACCCTCATTGGTTTTATGATCATAACTTGGCTAAAACTCAACCGATTTCAGTCTGGTTTGCTGTTTTCTTCTTGGTTTTTAAATGCGAACATTTCTGCATTTAAAACTCGATTTCTAATTTTTGGCCAATTTTTGAAAATTTTAACGATCTAACCCCTTGGCCAATTTTTGACAATTTTAACCCTTACATATTTTTCAAAAATTGGGTCAAATTTGTTGGCTGAAAAATACTAAAACCCTCATTGGTTTTATGATCCTAACTTGGCTAAAACTCAACCGATTTCAGTCTGGTTTGCTGTTTTCTTCTTGGTTTTTTAAATGCGAACATTTCTGCATTTAAAACTCGATTTCTAATTTTTGGTCAATTTTTGACAATTTTAACGATGTAACCCCTTACATATTTTTCAAAAATTGGGTCAAATTTGTTGGCTGAAAAATACTAAAACCCTCATTGATCATAACTTGGCTAAAACTCAACCGATTTCAGTCTGGTTTGCTGTTTTCTTCTTGGTTTTTAAATGCGAACATTTCTGCATTTAAAACTCGATTTCTAATTTTTGGCCAATTTTTGACAATTTTAACGATGTAACCCCTTACATATTTTTCAAAAATTGGGTCAAATTTGTTGGCTGAAAAATACTAAAACCCTCATTGATCATAACTTGGCTAAAACTCAACCGATTTCAGTCTGGTTTGCTGTTTTCTTCTTGGTTTTTAAATGCGAACATTTCTGCATTTAAAACTCGATTTCTAATTTTTGGCCAATTTTTGACAATTTTAACGATGTAACCCCTTACATATTTTTCAAAAATTGGGTCAAATTTGTTGGCTGAAAAATACTAAAACCCTCATTGGTTTTATGATCATAACTTGGCTAAAACTCAACCGATTTCAGTCTGGTTTGCTGTTTTCTTCTTGGTTTTTAAATGCGAACATTTCTGCATTTAAAACTCGATTTCTAATTTTTGGCCAATTTTTGACAATTTTAACGATGTAACCCCTTACATATTTTTCAAAAATTGGGTCAAATTTGTTGGCTGAAAAATACTAAAACCCTCATTGGTTTTATGATCATAACTTGGCTAAAACTCAACCGATTTCAGTCTGGTTTGCTGTTTTCTTCTTGGTTTTTAAATGCGAACATTTCTGCATTTAAAACTCGATTTCTAATTTTTGGCCAATTTTTGAAAATTTTAACGATGTAACCCCTTACATATTTTTCAAAAATTGGGTCAAATTTGTTGGCTGAAAAATACTAAAACCCTCATTGGTTTTATGATCATAACTTGGCTAAAACTCAACCGATTTCAGTCTGGTTTGCTGTTTTCTTCTTGGTTTTTAAATGCGAACATTTCTGCATTTAAAACTCGATTTCTAATTTTTGGTCAATTTTTGAAAATTTTAACGATGTAACCCCTTACATATTTTTCAAAAATTGGGTCAAATTTGTTGGCTGAAAAATACTAAAATCCTCATTGGTTTTATGATCATAACTTGGCTAAAACTCAACCGATTTCAGTCTGGTTTGCTGTTTTCTTCTTGGTTTTTAAATGCGAACATTTCTGCATTTAAAACTCGATTTCTAATTTTTGGCCAATTTTTGACAATTTTAACGATGTAACCCCTTACATATTTTTCAAAAATTGGGTCAAATTTGTTGGCTGAAAAATACTAAAACCCTCATTGGTTTTATGATCATAACTTGGCTAAAACTCAACCGATTTCAGTCTGGTTTGCTGTTTTCTTCTTGGTTTTTAAATGCGAACATTTCTGCATTTAAAACTCGATTTCTAATTTTTGGCCAATTTTTGACAATTTTAACGATGTAACCCCTTACATATTTTTCAAAAATTGGGTCAAATTTGTTGGCTGAAAAATACTAAAACCCTCATTGGTTTTATGATCATAACTTGGCTAAAACTCAACCGATTTGAGCCTGGTTTGCTGTTTTCTTCTTGGTTTTTAAATGCGAACATTTCTGCATTTAAAACTCGATTTCTAATTTTTGGCCAATTTTTGAAAATTTTAACGATGTAACCCCTTACATTTTTTTCAAAAATTGGGTAAATTTTTTTGGCTGAAAATACTAAAACCCTCATTGGTTTTATGATCATAACTTGGCTAAAACTCAACCGATTTCAGTCTGGTTTGCTGTTTTCTTCTTGGTTTTTAAATGCGAACATTTCTGCATTTAAAACTCGATTTCTAATTTTTGGTCAATTTTTGACAATTTTAACGATGTAACCCCTTACATATTTTTCAAAAATTGGGTCAAATTTGTTGGCTGAAAAATACTAAAACCCTCATTGGTTTTATGATCATAACTTGGCTAAAACTCAACCGATTTCAGTCTGGTTTGCTGTTTTCTTCTTGGTTTTTAAATGCGAACATTTCTACATTTAAAACTCGATTTCTAATTTTTGGTCAATTTTTGAAAATTTTAACGATGTAACGATTTTTCAAAAATTGGGTCAAATTTGTTGGCTGAAAAATACTAAAACCCTCATTGGTTTTATGATCATAACTTGGCTAAAACTCAACCGATTTCAGTCTGGTTTGCTGTTTTCTTCTTGGTTTTTAAATGCGAACATTTCTGCATTTAAAACTCGATTTCTAATTTTTGGCCAATTTTTGAAAATTTTAACGATGTAACCCCTTACATATTTTTCAAAAATTGGGTCAAATTTGTTGGCTGAAAAATACTAAAACCCTCATTGGTTTTATGATCATAACTTGGCTAAAACTCAACCGATTTCAGTCTGGTTTGCTGTTTTCTTCTTGGTTTTTAAATGCGAACATTTCTGCATTTAAAACTCGATTTCTAATTTTTGGTCAATTTTTGAAAATTTTAACGATGTAACCCCTTACATATTTTTCAAAAATTGGGTCAAATTTGTTGGCTGAAAAATACTAAAACCCTCATTGGTTTTATGATCATAACTTGGCTAAAACTCAACCGATTTCAGTCTGGTTTGCTGTTTTCTTCTTGGTTTTTAAATGCGAACATTTCTGCATTTAAAACTCGATTTCTAATTTTTGGCCAATTTTTGAAAATTTTAACGATGTAACCCCTTACATATTTTTCAAAAATTGGGTCAAATTTGTTGGCTGAAAAATACTAAAACCCTCATTGGTTTTATGATCATAACTTGGCTAAAACTCAACCGATTTCAGTCTGGTTTGCTGTTTTCTTCTTGGTTTTTAAATGCGAACATTTCTGCATTTAAAACTCGATTTCTAATTTTTGGTCAATTTTTGAAAATTTTAACGATGTAACCCCTTACATATTTTTCAAAAATTGGGTCAAATTTGTTGGCTGAAAAATACTAAAACCCTCATTGGTTTTATGATCATAACTTGGCTAAAACTCAACCGATTTCAGTCTGGTTTGCTGTTTTCTTCTTGGTTTTTAAATGCGAACATTTCTGCATTTAAAACTCGATTTCTAATTTTTGGCCAATTTTTGACAATTTTAACGTTGTAACCCCTTACATATTTTTCAAAAATTGGGTCAAATTTGTTGGCTGAAAAATACTAAAACCCTCATTGGTTTTATGATCATAACTTGGCTAAAACTCAACCGATTTCAGTCTGGTTTGCTGTTTTCTTCTTGGTTTTTAAATGCGAACATTTCTGCATTTAAAACTCGATTTCTAATTTTTGGCCAATTTTTGACAATTTTAACGTTGTAACCCCTTACATATTTTTCAAAAATTGGGTCAAATTTGTTGGCTGAAAAATACTAAAACCCTCATTGGTTTTATGATCATAACTTGGCTAAAACTCAACCGATTTCAGTCTGGTTTGCTGTTTTCTTCTTGGTTTTTAAATGCGAACATTTCTGCATTTAAAACTCGATTTCTAATTTTTGGCCAATTTTTGACAATTTTAACGTTGTAACCCCTTACATATTTTTCAAAAATTGGGTCAAATTTGTTGGCTGAAAAATACTAAAACCCTCATTGGTTTTATGATCATAACTTGGCTAAAACTCAACCGATTTCAGTCTGGTTTGCTGTTTTCTTCTTGGTTTTTAAATGCGAACATTTCTGCATATAAAACTCGATTTCTAATTTTTGGCCAATTTTTGAAAATTTTAACGATGTAACCCCTTACATATTTTTCAAAAATTGGGTCAAATTTGTTGGCTGAAAAATACTAAAACCCTCATTGGTTTTATGATCATAACTTGGCTAAAACTCAACCGATTTCAGTCTGGTTTGCTGTTTTCTTCTTGGTTTTTAAATGCGAACATTTCTGCATTTAAAACTTGATTTCTAATTTTTGGCCAATTTTTGAAAATTTTAACGATGTAACCCCTTACATATTTTTCAAAAATTGGGTCAAATTTGTTGGCTGAAAAATACTAAAACCCTCATTGGTTTTATGATCATAACTTGGCTAAAACTCAACCGATTTCAGTCTGGTTTGCTGTTTTCTTCTTGGTTTTTAAATGCGAACATTTCTGCATTTAAAACTCGATTTCTAATTTTTGGTCAATTTTTGAAAATTTTAACGATGTAACCCCTTATATTTTTTTCAAAAATTGGGTCAAATTTGTTGGCTGAAAAATACTAAAACCCTCATTGGTTTTATGATCATAACTTGGCTAAAACTCAACCGATTTCAGTCTGGTTTGCTGTTTTCTTCTTGGTTTTTAAATGCGAACATTTCTGCATTTAAAACTCGATTTCTAATTTTTGGTCAATTTTTGAAAATTTTAACGATGTAACCCCTTACATATTTTTCAAAAATTGGGTCAAATTTGTTGGCTGAAAAATACTAAAACCCTCATTGGTTTTATGATCATAACTTGGCTAAAACTCAACCGATTTCAGTCTGGTTTGCTGTTTTCTTCTTGGTTTTTAAATGCGAACATTTCTGCATTTAAAACTCGATTTCTAATTTTTGGTCAATTTTTGAAAATTTTAACGATGTAACCCCTTACATATTTTTCAAAAATTGGGTCAAATTTGTTGGCTGAAAAATACTAAAACCCTCATTGGTTTTATGATCATAACTTGGCTAAAACTCAACCGATTTCAGTCTGGTTTGCTGTTTTCTTCTTGGTTTTTAAATGCGAACATTTCTGCATTTAAAACTCGATTTCTAATTTTTGGTCAATTTTTGAAAATTTTAACGATGTAACCCCTTACATATTTTTCAAAAATTGGGTCAAATTTGTTGGCTGAAAAATACTAAAACCCTCATTGGTTTTATGATCATAACTTGGCTAAAACTCAACCGATTTCAGTCTGGTTTGCTGTTTTCTTCTTGGTTTTTAAATGCGAACATTTCTGCATTTAAAACTCGATTTCTAATTTTTGGTCAATTTTTGAAAATTTTAACGATGTAACCCCTTACATATTTTTCAAAAATTGGGTCAAATTTGTTGGCTGAAAAATACTAAAACCCTCATTGGTTTTATGATCATAACTTGGCTAAAACTCAACCGATTTCAGTCTGGTTTGCTGTTTTCTTCTTGGTTTTTAAATGCGAACATTTCTGCATTTAAAACTCGATTTCTAATTTTTGGCCAATTTTTGAAAATTTTAACGATGTAACCCCTTACATATTTTTCAAAAATTGGGTCAAATTTGTTGGCTGAAAAATACTAAAACCCTCATTGGTTTTATGATCATAACTTGGCTAAAACTCAACCGATTTCAGTCTGGTTTGCTGTTTTCTTTTTGGTTTTTAAATGCGAACATTTCTGCATTTAAAACTAGATTTCTAATTTTTGGCCAATTTTTGAAAATTTCAACGATGTAACCCCTTACATTTTTTTCAAAAATTGGGTAAATTTTTTTGGCTGAAAAATACTAAAACCCTCATTGGTTTTATGATCATAACTTGGCTAAAACTCAACCGATTTCAGTCTGGTTTGCTGTTTTCTTCTTGGTTTTTAAATGCGAACATTTCTGCATTTAAAACTCGATTTCTAATTTTTGGCCAATTTTAACGATGTAACCCCTTACATTTTTTTCAAAAATAGGGTAAATTTTTTTGGCTGAAAAATACTAAAACCCTCATTGGTTTTATGATCATAACTTGGCTAAAACTCAACCGATTTCAGTCTGGTTTGCTGTTTTCTTCTTGGTTTTTAAATGCAAACATTTCTGCATTTAAAACTCGATTTCTAATTTTTGGTCAATTTTTGAAAATTTTAACGATGTAACCCCTTACATATTTTTCCAAAATTGGGTAAATTTGTTGGCTGAAAAATACTAAAACCCTCATTGGTTTTATGATCATAACTTGGCTAAAACTCAACCGATTTCAGTCTGGTTTGCTGTTTTCTTCTTGGTTTTTAAATGCGAACATTTCTGCATTTAAAACTCGATTTCTAATTTTTGGCCAATTTTTGAAAATTTTAACGATGTAACCCCTTATATTTTTTTCAAAAATTGGGTAAATTTTTTTGGCTGAAAAATACTAAAACCCTCATTGGTTTTATGATCATAACTTGGCTAAAACTCAACCGATTTCAGTCTGGTTTGCTGTATTTTTCTTGGTTTTTAAATGCAAACATTTCTGCATTTAAAACTCGATTTCTAATTTTTGGTCAATTTTTGAAAATTTTAACGATGTAACCCCTTATATTTTTTTCAAAAATTGGGTAAATTTTTTGGCTGAAAAATACTAAAACCCTCATTGGTTTTATGATCATAACTTGGCTAAAACTCAACCGATTTCAGTCTGGTTTGCTGTTTTCTTCTTGGTTTTTAAATGCAAACATTTCTGCATTTAAAACTCGATTTCTAATTTTTGGTCAATTTTTGAAAATTTTAACGATATAACCCCTTACATATTTTTCAAAAATTGGGTCAAATTTGTTGGCTGAAAAATACTAAAACCCTCATTGGTTTTATGATCATAACTTGGCTAAAACTCAACCGATTTCAGTCTGGTTTGCTGTTTTCTTCTTGGTTTTTAAATGCGAACATTTCTGCATTTAAAACTCGATTTCTAATTTTTGGCCAATTTTTGAAAATTTTAACGATGTAACCCCTTACATATTTTTCAAAAATTGGGTCAAATTTGTTGGCTGAAAAATACTAAAACCCTCATTGGTTTTATGATCATAACTTGGCTAAAACTCAACCGATTTCAGTCTGGTTTGCTGTTTTCTTTTTGGTTTTTAAATGCGAACATTTCTGCATTTAAAACTAGATTTCTAATTTTTGGCCAATTTTTGAAAATTTCAACGATGTAACCCCTTACATTTTTTTCAAAAATTGGGTAAATTTTTTTGGCTGAAAAATACTAAAACCCTCATTGGTTTTATGATCATAACTTGGCTAAAACTCAACCGATTTCAGTCTGGTTTGCTGTTTTCTTCTTGGTTTTTAAATGCGAACATTTCTGCATTTAAAACTCGATTTCTAATTTTTGGTCAATTTTTGAAAATTTTAACGATGTAACCCCTTACATATTTTTCAAAAATTGGGTCAAATTTGTTGGCTGAAAAATACTAAAACCCTCATTGGTTTTATGATCATAACTTGGCTAAAACTCAACCGATTTCAGTCTGGTTTGCTGTTTTCTTCTTGGTTTTTAAATGCAAACATTTCTGCATTTAAAACTCGATTTCTAATTTTTGGCCAATTTTTGAAAATTTTAACGATGTAACCCCTTACATATTTTTCAAAAATTGGGTCAAATTTGTTGGCTGAAAAATACTAAAACCCTCATTGGTTTTATGATCATAACTTGGCTAAAACTCAACCGATTTCAGTCTGGTTTGCTGTTTTCTTTTTGGTTTTTAAATGCGAACATTTCTGCATTTAAAACTAGATTTCTAATTTTTGGCCAATTTTTGAAAATTTCAACGATGTAACCCCTTACATTTTTTTCAAAAATTGGGTAAATTTTTTTGGCTGAAAAATACTAAAACCCTCATTGGTTTTATGATCATAACTTGGCTAAAACTCAACCGATTTCAGTCTGGTTTGCTGTTTTCTTCTTGGTTTTTAAATGCGAACATTTCTGCATTTAAAACTCGATTTCTAATTTTTGGTCAATTTTTGAAAATTTTAACGATGTAACCCCTTACATATTTTTCAAAAATTGGGTCAAATTTGTTGGCTGAAAAATACTAAAACCCTCATTGGTTTTATGATCATAACTTGGCTAAAACTCAACCGATTTCAGTCTGGTTTGCTGTTTTCTTCTTGGTTTTTAAATGCAAACATTTCTGCATTTAAAACTCGATTTCTAATTTTTGGTCAATTTTTGAAAATTTTAACGATGTAACCCCTTACATATTTTTCAAAAATTGGGTCAAATTTGTTGGCTGAAAAATACTAAAACCCTCATTGGTTTTATGATCATAACTTGGCTAAAACTCAACCGATTTCAGTCTGGTTTGCTGTTTTCTTCTTGGTTTTTAAATGCAAACATTTCTGCATTTAAAACTCGATTTCTAATTTTTGGCCAATTTTTGAAAATTTTAACGATGTAACCCCTTATATTTTTTTCAAAAATTGGGTAAATTTTTTTGGCTGAAAAATACTAAAACCCTCATTGGTTTTATGATCATAACTTGGCTAAAACTCAACCGATTTCAGTCTGGTTTGCTGTTTTCTTCTTGGTTTTTAAATGCGAACATTTCTGCATTTAAAACTCGATTTCTAATTTTTGGCCAATTTTTGACAATTTTAACGATGTAACCCCTTACATATTTTTCAAAAATTGGGTCAAATTTGTTGGCTGAAAAATACTAAAACCCTCATTGGTTTTATGATCATAACTTGGCTAAAACTCAACCGATTTCAGTCTGGTTTGCTGTTTTCTTCTTGGTTTTTAAATGCGAACATTTCTGCATTTAAAACTCGATTTCTAATTTTTGGTCAATTTTTGAAAATTTTAACGATGTAACCCCTTACATATTTTTCAAAAATTGGGTCCAATTTGTTGGCTGAAAAATACTAAAACCCTCATTGGTTTTATGATCATAACTTGGCTAAAACTCAACCGATTTCAGTCTGGTTTGCTGTTTTCTTCTTGGTTTTTAAATGCGAACATTTCTGCATTTAAAACTCGATTTCTAATTTTTGGCCAATTTTAACGATGTAACCCCTTACATTTTTTTCAAAAATAGGGTAAATTTTTTTGGCTGAAAAATACTAAAACCCTCATTGGTTTTATGATCATAACTTGGCTAAAACTCAACCGATTTCAGTCTGGTTTGCTGTTTTCTTCTTGGTTTTTAAATGCAAACATTTCTGCATTTAAAACTCGATTTCTAATTTTTGGTCAATTTTTGAAAATTTTAACGATGTAACCCCTTACATATTTTTCCAAAATTGGGTAAATTTGTTGGCTGAAAAATACTAAAACCCTCATTGGTTTTATGATCATAACTTGGCTAAAACTCAACCGATTTCAGTCTGGTTTGCTGTTTTCTTCTTGGTTTTTAAATGCGAACATTTCTGCATTTAAAACTCGATTTCTAATTTTTGGCCAATTTTTGAAAATTTTAACGATGTAACCCCTTATATTTTTTTCAAAAATTGGGTAAATTTTTTTGGCTGAAAAATACTAAAACCCTCATTGGTTTTATGATCATAACTTGGCTAAAACTCAACCGATTTCAGTCTGGTTTGCTGTATTTTTCTTGGTTTTTAAATGCAAACATTTCTGCATTTAAAACTCGATTTCTAATTTTTGGTCAATTTTTGAAAATTTTAACGATGTAACCCCTTATATTTTTTTCAAAAATTGGGTAAATTTTTTGGCTGAAAAATACTAAAACCCTCATTGGTTTTATGATCATAACTTGGCTAAAACCCAACCGATTTCAGTCTGGTTTGCTGTTTTCTTCTTGGTTTTTAAATGCAAACATTTCTGCATTTAAAACTCGATTTCTAATTTTTGGTCAATTTTTGAAAATTTTAACGATGTAACCCCTTACATATTTTTCAAAAATTGGGTCAAATTTGTTGGCTGAAAAATACTAAAACCCTCATTGGTTTTATGATCATAACTTGGCTAAAACTCAACCGATTTCAGTCTGGTTTGCTGTTTTCTTCTTGGTTTTTAAATGCGAACATTTCTGCATTTAAAACTCGATTTCTAATTTTTGGTCAATTTTTGAAAATTTTAACGATATAACCCCTTACATATTTTTCAAAAATTGGGTCAAATTTGTTGGCTGAAAAATACTAAAACCCTCATTGGTTTTATGATCATAACTTGGCTAAAACTCAACCGATTTCAGTCTGGTTTGCTGTTTTCTTCTTGGTTTTTAAATGCGAACATTTCTGCATTTAAAACTCGATTTCTAATTTTTGGCCAATTTTTGAAAATTTTAACGATGTAACCCCTTATATTTTTTTCAAAAATTGGGTAAATTTTTTTGGCTGAAAAATACTAAAACCCTCATTGGTTTTATGATCATAACTTGGCTAAAACTCAACCGATTTCAGTCTGGTTTGCTGTATTTTTCTTGGTTTTTAAATGCGAACATTTCTGCATTTAAAACTCGATTTCTAATTTTTGGCCAATTTTTGACAATTTTAACGATGATTACATATTTTTCAAAAATTGGGTCAAATTTGTTGGCTGAAAAATACTAAAACCCTCATTGGTTTTATGATCATAACTTGGCTAAAACTCAACCGATTTCAGTCTGGTTTGCTGTTTTCTTCTTGGTTTTTAAATGCAAACATTTCTGCATTTAAAACTCGATTTCTAATTTTTGGCCAATTTTTGACAATTTTAACGATGTAACCCCTTATATATTTTTCAAAAATTGGGTCAAATTTGTTGACTGAAAAATACTAAAACCCTCATTGGTTTTATGATCATAACTTGGCTAAAACTCAACCGATTTCAGTCTGGTTTGCTGTTTTCTTCTTGGTTTTTAAATGCGAACATTTCTGCATTTAAAACTCAATTTCTAATTTTTGGCCAATTTTTGAAAATTTTAACGATGTAACCCCTTACATTTTTTTCAAAAATTGGGTTAATTTTTTTGGCTGAAAAATACTAAAACCCTCATTGGTTTTATGATCATAACTTGGCTAAAACTCAACCGATTTCAGTCTGGTTTGCTGTTTTCTTCTTGGTTTTTAAATGCAAACATTTCTGCATTTAAAACTCGATTTCTAATTTTTGGCCAATTTTTGACAATTTTAACGATGTAACCCCTTACATATTTTTCAAAAATTGGGTCAAATTTGTTGGCTGAAAAATACTAAAACCCTCATTGGTTTTATGATCATAACTTGGCTAAAACTCAACCGATTTCAGTCTGGTTTGCTGTTTTCTTCTTGGTTTTTAAATGCGAACATTTCTGCATTTAAAACTCAATTTCTAATTTTTGGCCAATTTTTGAAAATTTTAACGATGTAACCCCTTACATTTTTTTCAAAAATTGGGTTAATTTTTTTGGCTGAAAAATACTAAAACCCTCATTGGTTTTATGATCATAACTTGGCTAAAACTCAACCGATTTCAGTCTGGTTTGCTGTTTTCTTCTTGGTTTTTAAATGCGAACATTTCTGCATTTAAAACTCGATTTCTAATTTTTGGCCAATTTTTGACAATTTTAACGATGTAACCCCTTACATTTTTTTCAAAAATTGGGTCAAATTTGTTGACTGAAAAATACTAAAACCCTCATTGGTTTTATGATCATAACTTGGCTAAAACTCAACCGATTTCAGTCTGGTTTGCTGTTTTCTTCTTGGTTTTTAAATGCGAACATTTCTGCATTTAAAACTCGATTTCTAATTTTTGGCCAATTTTTGACAATTTTAACGATGTAACCCCTTACATATTTTTCAAAAATTGGGTAAATTTTTTTGGCTGAAAAATACTAAAACCCTCATTGGTTTTATGATCATAACTTGGCTAAAACTCAACCGATTTCAGTCTGGTTTGCTGTTTTCTTCTTGGTTTTTAAATGCGAACATTTCTGCATTTAAAACTCGATTTCTAATTTTTGGCCAATTTTTGAAAATTTTAACGATGTAACCCCTTACATTTTTTTCAAAAATTGGGTAAATTTTTTTGGCTGAAAAATACTAAAACCCTCATTGGTTTTATGATCATAACTTGGCTAAAACTCAACCGATTTCAGTCTGGTTTGCTGTTTTCTTCTTGGTTTTTAAATGCGAACATTTCTGCATTTAAAACTCGATTTCTAATTTTTGGTCAATTTTTGAAAATTTTAACGATGTAACCCCTTACATATTTTTCAAAAATTGGGTCAAATTTGTTGGCTGAAAAATACTAAAACCCTCATTGGTTTTATGATCATAACTTGGCTAAAACTCAACCGATTTCAGTCTGGTTTGTTGTTTTCTTCTTGGTTTTTAAATGCGAACATTTCTGCATTTTAAAACTCGATTTCTAATTTTTGGCCAATTTTTGAAAATTTTAACGATGTAACCCCTTACACTTTTTTCAAAAATTGGGTAAATTTTTTTGGCTGAAAAATACTAAAACCTTCATTGGTTTTATGATCATAACTTGGCTAAAACTCAACCGATTTCAGTCTGGTTTGCTGTTTTCTTCTTGGTTTTTAAATGCGAACATTTCTGCATTTAAAACTCAATTTCTAATTTTTGGCCAATTTTTGAAAATTTTAACGATGTAACCCCTTATATTTTTTTCAAAAATTGGGTAAATTTTTTGGCTGAAAAATACTAAAACCCTCATTGGTTTTATGATCATAACTTGGCTAAAACTCAACCGATTTCAGTCTGGTTTGCTGTTTTCTTCTTGGTTTTTAAATGCGAACATTTCTGCATTTAAAACTCGATTTCTAATTTTTGGTCAATTTTTGAAAATTTTAACGATGTAACCCCTTACATATTTTTCAAAAATTGGGTCAAATTTGTTGGCTGAAAAATACTAAAACCCTCATTGGTTTTATGATCATAACTTGGCTAAAACTCAACCGATTTCAGTCTGGTTTGCTGTTTTCTTCTTGGTTTTTAAATGCGAACATTTCTGCATTTAAAACTCAATTTCTAATTTTTGGCCAATTTTTGAAAATTTTAACGATGTAACCCCTTACATTTTTTTTAAAAATTGGGTAAATTTTTTTGGCTGAAAAATACTAAAACCCTCATTGGTTTTATGATCATAACTTGGCTAAAACTCAACCGATTTCAGTCTGGTTTGCTGTTTTCTTCTTGGTTTTTAAATGCAAACATTTCTGCATTTAAAACTCGATTTCTAATTTTTGGCCAATTTTTGACAATTTTAACGATGTAACCCCTTACATATTTTTCAAAAATTGGGTCAAATTTGTTGGCTGAAAAATACTAAAACCCTCATTGGTTTTATGATCATAACTTGGCTAAAACTCAACCGATTTCAGTCTGGTTTGCTGTTTTCTTCTTGGTTTTTAAATGCGAACATTTCTGCATTTAAAACTCGATTTCTAATTTTTGGCCAATTTTTGAAAATTTTAACGATGTAACCCCTTATATTTTTTTCAAAAATTGGGTAAATTTTTTTGGCTGAAAAATACTAAAACCCTCATTGGTTTTATGATCATAACTTGGCTAAAACTCAACCGATTTCAGTCTGGTTTGCTGTTTTCTTCTTGGTTTTTAAATGCGAACATTTCTGCATTTAAAACTCGATTTCTAATTTTTGGCCAATTTTTGAAAATTTTAACGATGTAACCCCTTATATTTTTTTCAAAAATTGGGTAAATTTTTTTGGCTGAAAAATACTAAAACCCTCATTGGTTTTATGATCATAACTTGGCTAAAACTCAACCGATTTCAGTCTGGTTTGCTGTTTTCTTCTTGGTTTTTAAATGCGAACATTTCTGCATTTAAAACTCGATTTCTAATTTTTGGCCAATTTTTGACAATTTTAACGATGTAACCCCTTATATTTTTTTCAAAAATTGGGTCAAATTTGTTGGCTGAAAAATACTAAAACCCTCATTGGTTTTATGATCATAACTTGGCTAAAACTCAACCGATTTCAGTCTGGTTTGCTGTTTTCTTCTTGGTTTTTAAATGCGAACATTTCTGCATTTAAAACTCGATTTCTAATTTTTGGCCAATTTTTGACAATTTTAACGATGTAACCCCTTATATTTTTTTCAAAAATTGGGTCAAATTTGTTGGCTGAAAAATACTAAAACCCTCATTGGTTTTATGATCATAACTTGGCTAAAACTCAACCGATTTCAGTCTGGTTTGCTGTTTTCTTCTTGGTTTTTAAATGCGAACATTTCTGCATTTAAAACTCGATTTCTAATTTTTGGCCAATTTTTGACAATTTTAACGATGTAACCCCTTACATATTTTTGAAAAATACTAAAACCCTCATTGGTTTTATGATCATAACTTGGCTAAAACTCAACCGATTTCAGTCTGGTTTGCTGTTTTCTTCTTGGTTTTTAAATGCGAACATTTCTGCATTTAAAACTCGATTTCAAATTTTTGGCCAATTTTTGAAAATTTTAACGATGTAACCCCTTACATTTTTTTCAAAAATTGGGTCAAATTTTTTTGGCTGAAAAATACTAAAACCCTCATTGGTTTTATGATTATAACTTGGCTAAAACTCAACTGATTTCAGTCTGGTTTGCTGTTTTCTTCTTGGTTTTTAAATGCGAACATTTCTGCATTTAAAACTCGATTTCTAATTTTTGGCCAATTTTTGACAATTTTAACGATGTAACCCCTTACATATTTTTCAAAAATTGGGTCAAATTTGTTGGCTGAAAAATACTAAAACCCTCATTGGTTTTATGATCATAACTTGGCTAAAACTCAACCGATTTCAGTCTGGTTTGCTGTTTTCTTCTTGGTTTTTAAATGCGAACATTTCTGCATTTAAAACTCGATTTCTAATTTTTGGCCAATTTTTGAAAATTTTAACGATGTAACCCCTTATATATTTTTCAAAAATTGGGTAAATTTTTTTGGCTGAAAAATACTAAAACCTTCATTGGTTTTATGATCATAACTTGGCTAAAACTCAACCGATTTCAGTCTGGTTTGCTGTTTTCTTCTTGGTTTTTAAATGCGAACATTTCTGCATTTAAAACTCGATTTCTAATTTTTGGCCAATTTTTGAAAATTTTAACGATGTAACCCCTTACATTTTTTTCAAAAATTGGGTCAAATTTGTTGGCTGAAAAATACTAAAACCCTCATTGGTTTTATGATCATAACTTGGCTAAAACTCAACCGATTTCAGTCTGGTTTGCTGTTTTCTTCTTGGTTTTTAAATGCGAACATTTCTGCATTTAAAACTCGATTTCTAATTTTTGGCCAATTTTTGACAATTTTAACGATGTAACCCCTTACATATTTTTCAAAAATTGGGTCAAATTTTTTTGCTGAAAAATACTAAAACTCTCATTGGTTTTATGATCATAACTTGGCTAAAACTCAAACGATCTCAGTCTGGTTTGCTGTTTTCTTCTTGGTTTTTAAATGCGAACATTTCTGCATTTAAAACTCGATTTCTAATTTTTGGCCAATTTTTGACAATTTTAACGATGTAACCCCTTATATTTTTTTCAAAAATTGGGTAAATTTTTTTGGCTGAAAAATACTAAAACCTTCATTGGTTTTATGATCATAACTTGGCTAAAACTCAACCGATTTCAGTCTGGTTTGCTGTTTTCTTCTTGGTTTTTAAATGCGAACATTTCTGCATTTAAAACTCGATTTCTAATTTTTGGCCAATTTTTGAAAATTTTAACGATGTAACCCCTTACATTTTTTTCAAAAATTGGGTCAAATTTTTTTGCTGAAAAATACTAAAACTCTCATTGGTTTTATGATCATAACTTGGCTAAAACTCAAACGATCTCAGTCTGGTTTGCTGTTTTCTTCTTGGTTTTTAAATGCGAACATTTCTGCATTTAAAACTCGATTTCTAATTTTTGGCCAATTTTTGAAAATTTTAACGATGTAACCCCTTATATTTTTTTCAAAAATTGGGTAAATTTTTTTGGCTGAAAAATACTAAAACCCTCATTGGTTTTATGATCATAACTTGGCTAAAACTCAACCGATTTCAGTCTGGTTTGCTGTTTTCTTCTTGGTTTTTAAATGCGAACATTTCTGCATTTAAAACTCGATTTCTAATTTTTGGCCAATTTTTGACAATTTTAACGATGTAACCCCTTATATTTTTTTCAAAAATTGGGTCAAATTTGTTGGCTGAAAAATACTAAAACCCTCATTGGTTTTATGATCATAACTTGGCTAAAACTCAACCGATTTCAGTCTGGTTTGCTGTTTTCTTCTTGGTTTTTAAATGCGAACATTTCTGCATTTAAAACTCGATTTCTAATTTTTGGCCAATTTTTGACAATTTTAACGATGTAACCCCTTACATATTTTTGAAAAATACTAAAACCCTCATTGGTTTTATGATCATAACTTGGCTAAAACTCAACCGATTTCAGTCTGGTTTGCTGTTTTCTTCTTGGTTTTTAAATGCGAACATTTCTGCATTTAAAACTCGATTTCAAATTTTTGGCCAATTTTTGAAAATTTTAACGATGTAACCCCTTACATTTTTTTCAAAAATTGGGTCAAATTTTTTTGGCTGAAAAATACTAAAACCCTCATTGGTTTTATGATTATAACTTGGCTAAAACTCAACTGATTTCAGTCTGGTTTGCTGTTTTCTTCTTGGTTTTTAAATGCGAACATTTCTGCATTTAAAACTCGATTTCTAATTTTTGGCCAATTTTTGACAATTTTAACGATGTAACCCCTTACATATTTTTCAAAAATTGGGTCAAATTTGTTGGCTGAAAAATACTAAAACCCTCATTGGTTTTATGATCATAACTTGGCTAAAACTCAACCGATTTCAGTCTGGTTTGCTGTTTTCTTCTTGGTTTTTAAATGCGAACATTTCTGCATTTAAAACTCGATTTCTAATTTTTGGCCAATTTTTGACAATTTTAACGATGTAACCCCTTATATTTTTTTCAAAAATTGGGTAAATTTTTTTGGCTGAAAAATACTAAAACCTTCATTGGTTTTATGATCATAACTTGGCTAAAACTCAACCGATTTCAGTCTGGTTTGCTGTTTTCTTCTTGGTTTTTAAATGCGAACATTTCTGCATTTAAAACTCGATTTCTAATTTTTGGCCAATTTTTGAAAATTTTAACGATGTAACCCCTTACATTTTTTTCAAAAATTGGGTCAAATTTGTTGGCTGAAAAATACTAAAACCCTCATTGGTTTTATGATCATAACTTGGCTAAAACTCAACCGATTTCAGTCTGGTTTGCTGTTTTCTTCTTGGTTTTTAAATGCGAACATTTCTGCATTTAAAACTCGATTTCTAATTTTTGGCCAATTTTTGACAATTTTAACGATGTAACCCCTTATATTTTTTTCAAAAATTGGGTAAATTTTTTTGGCTGAAAAATACTAAAACCTTCATTGGTTTTATGATCATAACTTGGCTAAAACTCAACCGATTTCAGTCTGGTTTGCTGTTTTCTTCTTGGTTTTTAAATGCGAACATTTCTGCATTTAAAACTCGATTTCTAATTTTTGGCCAATTTTTGAAAATTTTAACGATGTAACCCCTTACATTTTTTTCAAAAATTGGGTCAAATTTGTTGGCTGAAAAATACTAAAACCCTCATTGGTTTTATGATCATAACTTGGCTAAAACTCAACCGATTTCAGTCTGGTTTGCTGTTTTCTTCTTGGTTTTTAAATGCGAACATTTCTGCATTTAAAACTCGATTTCTAATTTTTGGCCAATTTTTGACAATTTTAACGATGTAACCCCTTACATATTTTTCAAAAATTGGGTCAAATTTGTTGGCTGAAAAATACTAAAACTCTCATTGGTTTTATGATTATAACTTGGCTAAAACTCAACTGATTTCAGTCTGGTTTGCTGTTTTCTTCTTGGTTTTTAAATGCGAACATTTCTGCATTTAAAACTCGATTTCTAATTTTTGGCCAATTTTTGAAAATTTTAACGATGTAACCCCTTACATTTTTTTCAAAAATTGGGTCAAATTTGTTGGCTGAAAAATACTAAAACCCTCATTGGTTTTATGATCATAACTTGGCTAAAACTCAACCGATTTCAGTCTGGTTTGCTGTTTTCTTCTTGGTTTTTAAATGCGAACATTTCTGCATTTAAAACTCGATTTCTAATTTTTGGCCAATTTTTGACAATTTTAACGATGTAACCCCTTACATATTTTTCAAAAATTGGGTCAAATTTGTTGGCTGAAAAATACTAAAACTCTCATTGGTTTTATGATTATAACTTGGCTAAAACTCAACTGATTTCAGTCTGGTTTGCTGTTTTCTTCTTGGTTTTTAAATGCGAACATTTCTGCATTTAAAACTCGATTTCTAATTTTTGGCCAATTTTTGAAAATTTTAACGATGTAACCCCTTACATTTTTTTCAAAAATTGGGTAAATTTTTTTGGCTGAAAAATACTAAAACCCTCATTGGTTTTATGATCATAACTTGGCTAAAACTCAACCGATCTCAGTCTGGTTTGCTGTTTTCTTCTTGGTTTTTAAATGCGAACATTTCTGCATTTAAAACTCGATTTCTAATTTTTGGCCAATTTTTGAAAATTTTAACGATGTAACCCCTTATATTTTTTTCAAAAATTGGGTAAATTTTTTTGGCTGAAAAATACTAAAACCCTCATTGGTTTTATGATCATAACTTGGCTAAAACTCAACCGATTTCAGTCTGGTTTGCTGTTTTCTTCTTGGTTTTTAAATGCGAACATTTCTGCATTTAAAACTCGATTTCTAATTTTTGGCCAATTTTTGACAATTTTAACGATGTAACCCCTTATATTTTTTTCAAAAATTGGGTCAAATTTGTTGGCTGAAAAATACTAAAACCCTCATTGGTTTTATGATCATAACTTGGCTAAAACTCAACCGATTTCAGTCTGGTTTGCTGTTTTCTTCTTGGTTTTTAAATGCGAACATTTCTGCATTTAAAACTCGATTTCTAATTTTTGGCCAATTTTTGACAATTTTAACGATGTAACCCCTTATATTTTTTTCAAAAATTGGGTCAAATTTGTTGGCTGAAAAATACTAAAACCCTCATTGGTTTTATGATCATAACTTGGCTAAAACTCAACCGATTTCAGTCTGGTTTGCTGTTTTCTTCTTGGTTTTTAAATGCGAACATTTCTGCATTTAAAACTCGATTTCTAATTTTTGGCCAATTTTTGACAATTTTAACGATGTAACCCCTTACATATTTTTGAAAAATACTAAAACCCTCATTGGTTTTATGATCATAACTTGGCTAAAACTCAACCGATTTCAGTCTGGTTTGCTGTTTTCTTCTTGGTTTTTAAATGCGAACATTTCTGCATTTAAAACTCGATTTCTAATTTTTGGCCAATTTTTGAAAATTTTAACGATGTAACCCCTTACATTTTTTTCAAAAATTGGGTCAAATTTTTTTGGCTGAAAAATACTAAAACCCTCATTGGTTTTATGATCATAACTTGGCTAAAACTCAACCGATTTCAGTCTGGTTTGCTGTTTTCTTCTTGGTTTTTAAATGCGAACATTTCTGCATTTAAAACTCGATTTCTAATTTTTGGCCAATTTTTGAAAATTTTAACGATGTAACCCCTTACATTTTTTTCAAAAATTGGGTCAAATTTTTTTGGCTGAAAAATACTAAAACCCTCATTGGTTTTATGATCATAACTTGGCTAAAACTCAACCGATTTCAGTCTGGTTTGCTGTTTTCTTCTTGGTTTTTAAATGCGAACATTTCTGCATTTAAAACTCGATTTCTAATTTTTGGCCAATTTTTGAAAATTTTAACGATGTAACCCCTTACATATTTTTCAAAAATTGGGTCAAATTTGTTGGCTGAAAAATACTAAAACCCTCATTGGTTTTATGATCATAACTTGGCTAAAACTCAACCGATTTCAGTCTGGTTTGCTGTTTTCTTCTTGGTTTTTAAATGCGAACATTTCTGCATTTAAAACTCGATTTCTAATTTTTGGCCAATTTTTGAAAATTTTAACGATGTAACCCCTTATATATTTTTCAAAAATTGGGTAAATTTTTTTGGCTGAAAAATACTAAAACCCTCATTGGTTTTATGATCATAACTTGGCTAAAACTCAACCGATTTCAGTCTGGTTTGCTGTTTTCTTCTTGGTTTTTAAATGCAAACATTTCTGCATTTAAAACTCGATTTCTAATTTTTGGCCAATTTTTGACAATTTTAACGTTGCAACCCCTTACATATTTTTCAAAAATTGGGTCAAATTTGTTGGCTGAAAAATACTAAAACCCTCATTGGTTTTATGATCATAACTTGGCTAAAACTCAACCGATTTCAGTCTGGTTTGCTGTTTTCTTCTTGGTTTTTAAATGCGAACATTTCTGCATTTAAAACTCGATTTCTAATTTTTGGCCAATTTTTGACAATTTTAACGTTGTAACCCCTTACATATTTTTCAAAAATTGGGTCAAATTTGTTGGCTGAAAAATACTAAAACCCTCATTGGTTTTATGATCATAACTTGGCTAAAACTCAACCGATTTCAGTCTGGTTTGCTGTTTTCTTCTTGGTTTTTAAATGCGAACATTTCTGCATTTAAAACTCGATTTCTAATTTTTGGCCAATTTTTGAAAATTTTAACGATGTAACCCCTTACATTTTTTTCAAAAATTGGGTCAAATTTGTTGGCTGAAAAATACTAAAACCCTCATTGGTTTTATGATCATAACTTGGCTAAAACTCAACCGATTTCAGTCTGGTTTGCTGTTTTCTTCTTGGTTTTTAAATGCGAACATTTCTGCATTTAAAACTCGATTTCTAATTTTTGGCCAATTTTTGACAATTTTAACGATGTAACCCCTTACATATTTTTCAAAAATTGGGTCAAATTTTTTTGCTGAAAAATACTAAAACTCTCATTGGTTTTATGATCATAACTTGGCTAAAACTCAAACGATCTCAGTCTGGTTTGCTGTTTTCTTCTTGGTTTTTAAATGCGAACATTTCTGCATTTAAAACTCGATTTCTAATTTTTGGCCAATTTTTGACAATTTTAACGATGTAACCCCTTATATTTTTTTCAAAAATTGGGTAAATTTTTTGGCTGAAAAATACTAAAACCTTCATTGGTTTTATGATCATAACTTGGCTAAAACTCAACCGATTTCAGTCTGGTTTGCTGTTTTCTTCTTGGTTTTTAAATGCGAACATTTCTGCATTTAAAACTCGATTTCTAATTTTTGGCCAATTTTTGAAAATTTTAACGATGTAACCCCTTACATTTTTTTCAAAAATTGGGTCAAATTTGTTGGCTGAAAAATACTAAAACCCTCATTGGTTTTATGATCATAACTTGGCTAAAACTCAACCGATTTCAGTCTGGTTTGCTGTTTTCTTCTTGGTTTTTAAATGCGAACATTTCTGCATTTAAAACTCGATTTCTAATTTTTGGCCAATTTTTGACAATTTTAACGATGTAACCCCTTACATATTTTTCAAAAATTGGGTCAAATTTGTTGGCTGAAAAATACTAAAACTCTCATTGGTTTTATGATTATAACTTGGCTAAAACTCAACTGATTTCAGTCTGGTTTGCTGTTTTCTTCTTGGTTTTTAAATGCGAACATTTCTGCATTTAAAACTCGATTTCTAATTTTTGGCCAATTTTTGAAAATTTTAACGATGTAACCCCTTACATTTTTTTCAAAAATTGGGTCAAATTTGTTGGCTGAAAAATACTAAAACCCTCATTGGTTTTATGATCATAACTTGGCTAAAACTCAACCGATTTCAGTCTGGTTTGCTGTTTTCTTCTTGGTTTTTAAATGCGAACATTTCTGCATTTAAAACTCGATTTCTAATTTTTGGCCAATTTTTGACAATTTTAACGATGTAACCCCTTACATATTTTTCAAAAATTGGGTCAAATTTGTTGGCTGAAAAATACTAAAACTCTCATTGGTTTTATGATTATAACTTGGCTAAAACTCAACTGATTTCAGTCTGGTTTGCTGTTTTCTTCTTGGTTTTTAAATGCGAACATTTCTGCATTTAAAACTCGATTTCTAATTTTTGGCCAATTTTTGAAAATTTTAACGATGTAACCCCTTACATTTTTTTCAAAAATTGGGTAAATTTTTTTGGCTGAAAAATACTAAAACCCTCATTGGTTTTATGATCATAACTTGGCTAAAACTCAACCGATCTCAGTCTGGTTTGCTGTTTTCTTCTTGGTTTTTAAATGCGAACATTTCTGCATTTAAAACTCGATTTCTAATTTTTGGCCAATTTTTGAAAATTTTAACGATGTAACCCCTTACATTTTTTCAAAAATTGGGTCAAATTTTTTGGCTGAAAAATACTAAAACCCTCATTGGTTTTATGATCATAACTTGGCTAAAACTCAACTGATTTCAGTCTGGTTTGCTGTTTTCTTCTTGGTTTTTAAATGCGAACATTTCTGCATTTAAAACTCGATTTCTAATTTTTGGCCAATTTTTGAAAATTTTAACGATGTAACCCCTTACATTTTTTTCAAAAATTGGGTCAAATTTTTTGGCTGAAAAATACTAAAACCCCCATTGGTTTTATGATCATAACTTGGCTAAAACTCAACCGATTTCAGTCTGGTTTGCTGTTTTCTTCTTGGTTTTTAAATGCGAACATTTCTGCATTTAAAACTCGATTTCTAATTTTTGGCCAATTTTTGACAATTTTAACGATGTAACCCCTTACATTTTTTTCAAAAATTGGGTCAAATTTTTTGGCTGAAAAATACTAAAACCCTCATTGGTTTTATGATCATAACTTGGCTAAAACTCAACTGATTTCAGTCTGGTTTGCAGTTTTCTTCTTGGTTTTTAAATGCAAACATTTCTGCATTTAAAACTCGATTTCTAATTTTTGGCCAATTTTTGACAATTTTAACGATGTAACCCCTTACATATTTTTGAAAAATACTAAAACCCTCATTGGTTTTATGATCATAACTTGGCTAAAACTCAACCGATTTCAGTCTGGTTTGCTGTTTTCTTCTTGGTTTTTAAATGCGAACATTTCTGCATTTAAAACTCGATTTCTAATTTTTGGCCAATTTTTGAAAATTTTAACGATGTAACCCCTTACATTTTTTTCAAAAATTGGGTCAAATTTGTTGGCTGAAAAATACTAAAACCCTCATTGGTTTTATGATCATAACTTGGCTAAAACTCAACCGATTTCAGTCTGGTTTGCTGTTTTCTTCTTGGTTTTTAAATGCGAACATTTCTGCATTTAAAACTCGATTTCTAATTTTTGGCCAATTTTTGACAATTTTAACGATGTAACCCCTTACATATTTTTCAAAAATTGGGTCAAATTTGTTGGCTGAAAAATACTAAAACTCTCATTGGTTTTATGATTATAACTTGGCTAAAACTCAACTGATTTCAGTCTGGTTTGCTGTTTTCTTCTTGGTTTTTAAATGCGAACATTTCTGCATTTAAAACTCGATTTCTAATTTTTGGCCAATTTTTGAAAATTTTAACGATGTAACCCCTTACATTTTTTTCAAAAATTGGGTAAATTTTTTTGGCTGAAAAATACTAAAACCCTCATTGGTTTTATGATCATAACTTGGCTAAAACTCAACCGATCTCAGTCTGGTTTGCTGTTTTCTTCTTGGTTTTTAAATGCGAACATTTCTGCATTTAAAACTCGATTTCTAATTTTTGGCCAATTTTTGAAAATTTTAACGATGTAACCCCTTACATTTTTTTCAAAAATTGGGTCAAATTGTTTGGCTGAAAAATACTAAAACCCTCATTGGTTTTATGATCATAACTTGGCTAAAACTCAACTGATTTCAGTCTGGTTTGCTGTTTTCTTCTTGGTTTTTAAATGCGAACATTTCTGCATTTAAAACTCGATTTCTAATTTTTGGCCAATTTTTGAAAATTTTAACGATGTAACCCCTTACATTTTTTTCAAAAATTGGGTCAAATTTTTTGGCTGAAAAATACTAAAACCCCCATTGGTTTTATGATCATAACTTGGCTAAAACTCAACCGATTTCAGTCTGGTTTGCTGTTTTCTTCTTGGTTTTTAAATGCGAACATTTCTGCATTTAAAACTCGATTTCCAATTTTTGGCCAATTTTTGACAATTTTAACGATGTAACCCCTTACATTTTTTTCAAAAATTGGGTCAAATTTTTTGGCTGAAAAATACTAAAACCCTCATTGGTTTTATGATCATAACTTGGCTAAAACTCAACTGATTTCAGTCTGGTTTGCAGTTTTCTTCTTGGTTTTTAAATGCAAACATTTCTGCATTTAAAACTCGATTTCTAATTTTTGGCCAATTTTTGACAATTTTAACGATGTAACCCCTTACATATTTTTGAAAAATACTAAAACCCTCATTGGTTTTATGATCATAACTTGGCTAAAACTCAACCGATTTCAGTCTGGTTTGCTGTTTTCTTCTTGGTTTTTAAATGCAAACATTTCTGCATTTAAAACTCGATTTCTAATTTTTGGCCAATTTTTGACAATTTTAACGATGTAACCCCTTACATATTTTTGAAAAATACTAAAACCCTCATTGGTTTTATGATCATAACTTGGCTAAAACTCAACCGATTTCAGTCTGGTTTGCTGTTTTCTTCTTGGTTTTTAAATGCAAACATTTCTGCATTTAAAACTCGATTTCTAATTTTTGGCCAATTTTTGACAATTTTAACGATGTAACCCCTTACATTTTTTTCAAAAATTGGGTCAAATTTTTTGGCTGAAAAATACTAAAACCCCCATTGGTTTTATGATCATAACTTGGCTAAAACTCAACTGATTTCAGTCTGGTTTGCTGTTTTCTTCTTGGTTTTTAAATGCGAACATTTCTGCATTTAAAACTCGATTTCCAATTTTTGGCCAATTTTTGACAATTTTAACGATGTAACCCCTTACATATTTTTCAAAAATTGGGTCAAATTTGTTGGCTGAAAAATACTAAAACCCTCATTGGTTTTATGATCATAACTTGGCTAAAACTCAACCGATCTCAGTCTGGTTTGCTGTTTTCTTCTTGGTTTTTAAATGCGAACATTTCTGCATTTAAAACTCGATTTCTAATTTTTGGCCAATTTTTGAAAATTTTAACGATGTAACCCCTTATATTTTTTTCAAAAATTGGGTAAATTTTTTTGGCTGAAAAATACTAAAACCTTCATTGGTTTTATGATCATAACTTGGCTAAAACTCAACCGATTTCAGTCTGGTTTGCTGTTTTCTTCTTGGTTTTTAAATGCGAACATTTCTGCATTTAAAATTCGATTTCTAATTTTTGGCCAATTTTTGAAAATTTTAACGATGTAACCCCTTACATTTTTTTCAAAAATTGGGTCAAATTTTTTGGCTGAAAAATACTAAAACCCTCATTGGTTTTATGATCATAACTTGGCTAAAACTCAACTGATTTCAGTCTGGTTTGCTGTTTTCTTCTTGGTTTTTAAATGCGAACATTTCTGCATTTAAAACTCGATTTCTAATTTTTGGCCAATTTTTGACAATTTTAACGATGTAACCCCTTACATATTTTTGAAAAATACTAAAACCCTCATTGGTTTTATGATCATAACTTGGCTAAAACTCAACCGATTTCAGTCTGGTTTGCTGTTTTCTTCTTGGTTTTTAAATGCAAACATTTCTGCATTTAAAACTCGATTTCTAATTTTTGGCCAATTTTTGACAATTTTAACGATGTAACCCCTTACATATTTTTGAAAAATACTAAAACCCTCATTGGTTTTATGATCATAACTTGGCTAAAACTCAACCGATTTCAGTCTGGTTTGCTGTTTTCTTCTTGGTTTTTAAATGCGAACATTTCTGCATTTAAAACTCGATTTCCAATTTTTGGCCAATTTTTGACAATTTTAACGATGTAACCCCTTACATTTTTTTCAAAAATTGGGTCAAATTTTTTGGCTGAAAAATACTAAAACCCCCATTGGTTTTATGATCATAACTTGGCTAAAACTCAACCGATTTCAGTCTGGTTTGCTGTTTTCTTCTTGGTTTTTAAATGCGAACATTTCTGCATTTAAAACTCGATTTCCAATTTTTGGCCAATTTTTGACAATTTTAACGATGTAACCCCTTACATATTTTTCAAAAATTGGGTCAAATTTGTTGGCTGAAAAATACTAAAACCCTCATTGGTTTTATGATCATAACTTGGCTAAAACTCAACCGATTTCAGTCTGGTTTGTTGTTTTCTTCTTGGTTTTTAAATGCAAACATTTCTGCATTTAAAACTCGATTTCTAATTTTTGGCCAATTTTTGACAATTTTAACGATGTAACCCCTTACATTTTTTTCAAAAATTGGGTCAAATTTTTTGGCTGAAAAATACTAAAACCCCCCTTGGTTTTATGATCATAACTTGGCTAAAACTCAACCGATTTCAGTCTGGCTTGCTGTTTTCTTCTTGGTTTTTAAATGCGAACATTTCTGCATTTAAAACTCGATTTCCAATTTTTGGCCAATTTTTGAAAATTTTAACGATGTAACCCCTTACATTTTTTTCAAAAATTGGGTAAATTTTTTTGACTGAAAAATACTAAAACCTTCATTGGTTTTATGATCATAACTTGGCTAAAACTCAACCGATTTCAGTCTGGTTTGCTGTTTTCTTCTTGGTTTTTAAATGCGAACATTTCTGCATTTAAAACTCGATTTCTAATTTTTGGTCAATTTTTGAAAATTTTAACGATGTAACCCCTTACATTTTTTTCAAAAATTGGGTCAAATTTTTTGGCTGAAAAATACTAAAACCCTCATTGGTTTTATGATCATAACTTGGCTAAAACTCAACCGATTTCAGTCTGGTTTGCTGTTTTCTTCTTGGTTTTTAAATGCGAACATTTCTGCATTTAAAACTCGATTTCTAATTTTTGGCCAATTTTTGACAATTTTAACGATGTAACCCCTTATATTTTTTTCAAAAATTGGGTAAATCTTTTTGGCTGAAAAATACTAAAACCCTCATTGGTTTTATGATCATAACTTGGCTAAAACTCAACCGATTTCAGTCTGGTTTGCTGTTTTCTTCTTGGTTTTTAAATGCAAACATTTCTGCATTTAAAACTCGATTTCTAATTTTTGGCCAATTTTTGACAATTTTAACGATGTAACCCCTTACATATTTTTGAAAAATACTAGAACCCTCATTGGTTTTATGATCATAACTTGGCTAAAACTCAACCGATTTCAGTCTGGTTTGCTGTTTTCTTCTTGGTTTTTAAATGCGAACATTTCTGCATTTAAAACTCGATTTCTAATTTTTGGCCAATTTTTGAAAATTTTAACGATGTAACCCCTTACATATTTTTCAAAAATTGGGTCAAATTTGTTGGCTGAAAAATACTAAAACCCTCATTGGTTTTATGATCATAACTTGGCTAAAACTCAACCGATTTCAGTCTGGTTTGCTGTTTTCTTCTTGGTTTTTAAATGCGAACATTTCTGCATTTAAAACTCGATTTCTAATTTTTGGTCAATTTTTGAAAATTTTAACGATGTAACCCCTTACATATTTTTCAAAAATTGGGTAAATTTTTTTGGCTGAAAAATACTAAAACCCTCATTGGTTTTATGATCATAACTTGGCTAAAACTCATCCGATTTCAGTCTGGTTTGCTGTTTTCTTCTTGGTTTTTAAATGCGAACATTTCTGCATTTAAAACTCGATTTCTAATTTTTGGCCAATTTTTGACAATTTTAACGATGTAACCCCTTATATTTTTTTCAAAAATTGGGTAAATCTTTTTGGCTGAAAAATACTAAAACCCTCATTGGTTTTATGATCATAACTTGGCTAAAACTCAACCGATTTCAGTCTGGTTTGCTGTTTTCTTCTTGGTTTTTAAATGCAAACATTTCTGCATTTAAAACTCGATTTCTAATTTTTGGCCAATTTTTGACAATTTTAACGATGTAACCCCTTACATATTTTTGAAAAATACTAGAACCCTCATTGGTTTTATGATCATAACTTGGCTAAAACTCAACCGATTTCAGTCTGGTTTGCTGTTTTCTTCTTGGTTTTTAAATGCGAACATTTTTGCATTTAAAACTCGATTTCTAATTTTTGGCCAATTTTTGAAAATTTTAACGATGTAACCCCTTACATTTTTTTCAAAAATTGGGTCAAATTTTTTGGCTGAAAAATACTAAAACCCTCATTGGTTTTATGATCATAACTTGGCTAAAACTCAACCGATTTCAGTCTGGTTTGCTGTTTTCTTCTTGGTTTTTAAATGCAAACATTTCTGCATTTAAAACTCGATTTCTAATTTTTGGCCAATTTTTGACAATTTTAACGATGTAACCCCTTACATATTTTTGAAAAATACTAAAACCCTCATTGGTTTTATGATCATAACTTGGCTAAAACTCAACCGATTTCAGTCTGGTTTGCTGTTTTCTTCTTGGTTTTTAAATGCGAACATTTCTGCATTTAAAACTCGATTTCTAATTTTTGGCCAATTTTTGACAATTTTAACGATGTAACCCCTTATATTTTTTTCAAAAATTGGGTAAATCTTTTTGGCTGAAAAATACTAAAACCCTCATTGGTTTTATGATCATAACTTGGCTAAAACTCAACCGATTTCAGTCTGGTTTGCTGTTTTCTTCTTGGTTTTTAAATGCGAACATTTCTGCATTTAAAACTCGATTTCTAATTTTTGGCCAATTTTTGCAAATTTTAACGATGTAACCCCTTACATATTTTTCAAAAATTGGGTCAAATTTGTTGGCTGAAAAATACTAAAACCCTCATTGGTTTTATGATCATAACTTGGCTAAAACTCAACCGATTTCAGTCTGGTTTGCTGTTTTCTTCTTGGTTTTTAAATGCGAACATTTCTGCATTTAAAACTCGATTTCTAATTTTTGGTCAATTTTTGAAAATTTTAACGATGTAACCCCTTACATATTTTTCAAAAATTGGGTAAATTTTTTTGGCTGAAAAATACTAAAACCCTCATTGGTTTTATGATCATAACTTGGCTAAAACTCAACCGATTTCAGTCTGGTTTGCTGTTTTCTTCTTGGTTTTTAAATGCGAACATTTCTGCATTTAAAACTCGATTTCTAATTTTTGGCCAATTTTTGACAATTTTAACGATGTAACCCCTTATATTTTTTTCAAAAATTGGGTAAATCTTTTTGGCTGAAAAATACTAAAACCCTCATTGGTTTTATGATCATAACTTGGCTAAAACTCAACCGATTTCAGTCTGGTTTGCTGTTTTCTTCTTGGTTTTTAAATGCAAACATTTCTGCATTTAAAACTCGATTTCTAATTTTTGGCCAATTTTTGACAATTTTAACGATGTAACCCCTTACATATTTTTGAAAAATACTAGAACCCTCATTGGTTTTATGATCATAACTTGGCTAAAACTCAACCGATTTCAGTCTGGTTTGCTGTTTTCTTCTTGGTTTTTAAATGCGAACATTTCTGCATTTAAAACTCGATTTCTAATTTTTGGCCAATTTTTGAAAATTTTAACGATGTAACCCCTTACATTTTTTTCAAAAATTGGGTCAAATTTTTTGGCTGAAAAATACTACTTTTCTTCTTGGTTTTTAAATGCAAACATTTCTGCATTTAAAACTCGATTTCTAATTTTTGGCCAATTTTTGACAATTTTAACGATGTAACCCCTTACATATTTTTGAAAAATACTAAAACCCTCATTGGTTTTATGATCATAACTTGGCTAAAACTCAACCGATTTCAGTCTGGTTTGCTGTTTTCTTCTTGGTTTTTAAATGCAAACATTTCTGCATTTAAAACTCGATTTCTAATTTTTGGCCAATTTTTGACAATTTTAACGATGTAACCCCTTATATTTTTTTCAAAAATTGGGTAAATTTTTTTGGCTGAAAAATACTAAAACCTTCATTGGTTTTATGATCATAACTTGGCTAAAACTCAACCGATTTCAGTCTGGTTTGCTGTTTTCTTCTTGGTTTTTAAATGCGAACATTTCTGCATTTAAAACTCGATTTCCAATTTTTGGCCAATTTTTGACAATTTTAACGATGTAACCCCTTACATTTTTTTCAAAAATTGGGTCAAATTTTTTGGCTGAAAAATACTAAAACCCCCATTGGTTTTATGATCATAACTTGGCTAAAACTCAACCGATTTCAGTCTGGTTTGCTGTTTTCTTCTTGGTTTTTAAATGCGAACATTTCTGCATTTAAAACTCGATTTCCAATTTTTGGCCAATTTTTGACAATTTTAACGATGTAACCCCTTACATATTTTTCAAAAATTGGGTCAAATTTGTTGGCTGAAAAATACTAAAACCCTCATTGGTTTTATGATCATAACTTGGCTAAAACTCAACCGATTTCAGTCTGGTTTGCTGTTTTCTTCTTGGTTTTTAAATGCAAACATTTCTGCATTTAAAACTCGATTTCTAATTTTTGGCCAATTTTTGACAATTTTAACGATGTAACCCCTTACATATTTTTGAAAAATACTAAAACCCTCATTGGTTTTATGATCATAACTTGGCTAAAACTCAACCGATTTCAGTCTGGTTTGCTGTTTTCTTCTTGGTTTTTAAATGCGAACATTTCTGCATTTAAAACTCGATTTCTAATTTTTGGCCAATTTTTGAAAATTTTAACGATGTAACCCCTTACATTTTTTTCAAAAATTGGGTAAATTTTTTTGACTGAAAAATACTAAAACCTTCATTGGTTTTATGATCATAACTTGGCTAAAACTCAACCGATTTCAGTCTGGTTTGCTGTTTTCTTCTTGGTTTTTAAATGCGAACATTTCTGCATTTAAAACTCGATTTCTAATTTTTGGCCAATTTTTGAAAATTTTAACGATGTAACCCCTTACATTTTTTTCAAAAATTGGGTCAAATTTTTTGGCTGAAAAATACTAAAACCCTCATTGGTTTTATGATCATAACTTGGCTAAAACTCAACCGATTTCAGTCTGGTTTGCTGTTTTCTTCTTGGTTTTTAAATGCGAACATTTCTGCATTTAAAACTCGATTTCTAATTTTTGGCCAATTTTTGACAATTTTAACGATGTAACCCCTTATATTTTTTCAAAAATTGGGTAAATCTTTTTGGCTGAAAAATACTAAAACCCTCATTGGTTTTATGATCATAACTTGGCTAAAACTCAACCGATTTCAGTCTGGTTTGCTGTTTTCTTCTTGGTTTTTAAATGCAAACATTTCTGCATTTAAAACTCGATTTCTAATTTTTGGCCAATTTTTGACAATTTTAACGATGTAACCCCTTACATATTTTTGAAAAATACTAAAACCCTCATTGGTTTTATGATCATAACTTGGCTAAAACTCAACCGATTTCAGTCTGGTTTGCTGTTTTCTTCTTGGTTTTTAAATGCAAACATTTCTGCATTTAAAACTCGATTTCTAATTTTTGGCCAATTTTTGACAATTTTAACGATGTAACCCCTTATATTTTTTTCAAAAATTGGGTAAATTTTTTTGGCTGAAAAATACTAAAACCTTCATTGGTTTTATGATTATAACTTGGCTAAAACTCAACCGATTTCAGTCTGGTTTGCTGTTTTCTTCTTGGTTTTTAAATGCAAACATTTCTGCATTTAAAACTCGATTTCTAATTTTTGGCCAATTTTTGAAAATTTTAACGATGTAACCCCTTACATATTTTTCAAAAATTGGGTCAAATTTGTTGGCTGAAAAATACTAAAACCCTCATTGGTTTTATGATCATAACTTGGCTAAAACTCAACCGATTTCAGTCTGGTTTGCTGTTTTCTTCTTGGTTTTTAAATGCAAACATTTCTGCATTTAAAACTCGATTTCTAATTTTTGGCCAATTTTTGACAATTTTAACGATGTAACCCCTTACATATTTTTGAAAAATACTAAAACCCTCATTGGTTTTATGATCATAACTTGGCTAAAACTCAACCGATTTCAGTCTGGTTTGCTGTTTTCTTCTTGGTTTTTAAATGCAAACATTTCTGCATTTAAAACTCGATTTCTAATTTTTGGCCAATTTTTGACAATTTTAACGATGTAACCCCTTATATTTTTTTCAAAAATTGGGTAAATTTTTTTGGCTGAAAAATACTAAAACCTTCATTGGTTTTATGATTATAACTTGGCTAAAACTCAACCGATTTCAGTCTGGTTTGCTGTTTTCTTCTTGGTTTTTAAATGCAAACATTTCTGCATTTAAAACTCGATTTCTAATTTTTGGCCAATTTTTGAAAATTTTAACGATGTAACCCCTTACATATTTTTCAAAAATTGGGTCAAATTTGTTGGCTGAAAAATACTAAAACCCTCATTGGTTTTATGATCATAACTTGGCTAAAACTCACCCGATCTCAGTCTGGTTTGCTGTTTTCTTCTTGGTTTTTAAATGCGAACATTTCTGCATTTAAAACTCGATTTCTAATTTTTGGCCAATTTTTGAAAATTTTAACGATGTAACCCCTTACATATTTTTGAAAAATACTAAAACCCTCATTGGTTTTATGATCATAACTTGGCTAAAACTCAACCGATTTCAGTCTGGTTTGCTGTTTTCTTCTTGGTTTTTAAATGCAAACATTTCTGCATTTAAAACTCGATTTCTAATTTTTGGCCAATTTTTGACAATTTTAACGATGTAACCCCTTACATATTTTTGAAAAATACTAAAACCCTCATTGGTTTTATGATCATAACTTGGCTAAAACTCAACCGATTTCAGTCTGGTTTGCTGTTTTCTTCTTGGTTTTTAAATGCAAACATTTCTGCATTTAAAACTCGATTTCCAATTTTTGGCCAATTTTTGACAATTTTAACGATGTAACCCCTTACATTTTTTTCAAAAATTGGGTCAAATTTTTTGGCTGAAAAATACTAAAACCTTCATTGGTTTTATGATCATAACTTGGCTAAAACTCAACCGATTTCAGTCTGGTTTGCTGTTTTCTTCTTGGTTTTTAAATGCGAACATTTCTGCATTTAAAACTCGATTTCCAATTTTTGGCCAATTTTTGACAATTTTAACGATGTAACCCCTTACATATTTTTCAAAAATTGGGTCAAATTTGTTGGCTGAAAAATACTAAAACCCTCATTGGTTTTATGATCATAACTTGGCTAAAACTCAACCGATTTCAGTCTGGTTTGCTGTTTTCTTCTTGGTTTTTAAATGCAAACATTTCTGCATTTAAAACTCGATTTCTAATTTTTGGCCAATTTTTGACAATTTTAACGATGTAACCCCTTACATATTTTTGAAAAATACTAAAACCCTCATTGGTTTTATGATCATAACTTGGCTAAAACTCAACCGATTTCAGTCTGGTTTGCTGTTTTCTTCTTGGTTTTTAAATGCGAACATTTCTGCATTTAAAACTCGATTTCTAATTTTTGGCCAATTTTTGAAAATTTTAACGATGTAACCCCTTACATTTTTTTCAAAAATTGGGTAAATTTTTTTGACTGAAAAATACTAAAACCTTCATTGGTTTTATGATCATAACTTGGCTAAAACTCAACCGATTTCAGTCTGGTTTGCTGTTTTCTTCTTGGTTTTTAAATGCGAACATTTCTGCATTTAAAACTCGATTTCTAATTTTTGGCCAATTTTTGAAAATTTTAACGATGTAACCCCTTACATTTTTTTCAAAAATTGGGTCAAATTTTTTGGCTGAAAAATACTAAAACCCTCATTGGTTTTATGATCATAACTTGGCTAAAACTCAACCGATTTCAGTCTGGTTTGCTGTTTTCTTCTTGGTTTTTAAATGCGAACATTTCTGCATTTAAAACTCGATTTCTAATTTTTGGCCAATTTTTGACAATTTTAACGATGTAACCCCTTATATTTTTTTCAAAAATTGGGTAAATCTTTTTGGCTGAAAAATACTAAAACCCTCATTGGTTTTATGATCATAACTTGGCTAAAACTCAACCGATTTCAGTCTGGTTTGCTGTTTTCTTCTTGGTTTTTAAATGCAAACATTTCTGCATTTAAAACTCGATTTCTAATTTTTGGCCAATTTTTGACAATTTTAACGATGTAACCCCTTACATATTTTTGAAAAATACTAGAACCCTCATTGGTTTTATGATCATAACTTGGCTAAAACTCAACCGATTTCAGTCTGGTTTGCTGTTTTCTTCTTGGTTTTTAAATGCGAACATTTCTGCATTTAAAACTCGATTTCTAATTTTTGGCCAATTTTTGAAAATTTTAACGATGTAACCCCTTACATTTTTTTCAAAAATTGGGTCAAATTTTTTGGCTGAAAAATACTAAAACCCTCATTGGTTTTATGATCATAACTTGGCTAAAACTCAACCGATTTCAGTCTGGTTTGCTGTTTTCTTCTTGGTTTTTAAATGCGAACATTTCTGCATTTAAAACTCGATTTCTAATTTTTGGTCAATTTTTGAAAATTTTAACGATGTAACCCCTTACATATTTTTCAAAAATTGGGTCAAATTTGTTGGCTGAAAAATACTAAAACCCTCATTGGTTTTATGATCATAACTTGGCTAAAACTCAACCGATTTCAGTCTGGTTTGCTGTTTTCTTCTTGGTTTTTAAATGCGAACATTTCTGCATTTAAAACTCGATTTCTAATTTTTGGCCAATTTTTGAAAATTTTAACGATGTAACCTCTTACATATTTTTCAAAAATTGGGTCAAATTTGTTGGCTGAAAAATACTAAAACCCTCATTGGTTTTATGATCATAACTTGGCTAAAACTCAACCGATTTCAGTCTGGTTTGCTGTTTTCTTCTTGGTTTTTAAATGCAAACATTTCTGCATTTAAAACTCGATTTCTAATTTTTGGTCAATTTTTGAAAATTTTAACGATGTAACCCCTTACATATTTTTCAAAAATTGGGTAAATTTTTTTGGCTGAAAACTACTAAAACCCTCATTGGTTTTATGATCATAACTTGGCTAAAACTCAACCGATTTCAGTCTGGTTTGCTGTTTTCTTCTTGGTTTTTAAATGCGAACATTTCTGCATTTAAAACTCGATTTCTAATTTTTGGCCAATTTTTGACAATTTTAACGATGTAACCCCTTATATTTTTTTCAAAAATTGGGTAAATCTTTTTGGCTGAAAAATACTAAAACCCTCATTGGTTTTATGATCATAACTTGGCTAAAACTCAACCGATTTCAGTCTGGTTTGCTGTTTTCTTCTTGGTTTTTAAATGCAAACATTTCTGCATTTAAAACTCGATTTCTAATTTTTGGCCAATTTTTGACAATTTTAACGATGTAACCCCTTATATTTTTTTCAAAAATTGGGTAAATCTTTTTGGCTGAAAAATACTAAAACCCTCATTGGTTTTATGATCATAACTTGGCTAAAACTCAACCGATTTCAGTCTGGTTTGCTGTTTTCTTCTTGGTTTTTAAATGCAAACATTTCTGCATTTAAAACTCGATTTCTAATTTTTGGCCAATTTTTGACAATTTTAACGATGTAACCCCTTAAATATTTTTGAAAAATACTAGAACCCTCATTGGTTTTATGATCATAACTTGGCTAAAACTCAACCGATTTCAGTCTGGTTTGCTGTTTTCTTCTTGGTTTTTAAATGCGAACATTTCTGCATTTAAAACTCGATTTCTAATTTTTGGCCAATTTTGGAAAATTTTAACGATGTAACCCCTTACATATTTTTCAAAAATTGGGTCAAATTTGTTGGCTGAAAAATACTAAAACCCTCATTGGTTTTATGATCATAACTTGGCTAAAACTCAACCGATTTCAGTCTGGTTTGCTGTTTTCTTCTTGGTTTTTAAATGCGAACATTTCTGCATTTAAAACTCGATTTCTAATTTTTGGTCAATTTTTGAAAATTTTAACGATGTAACCCCTTACATATTTTTCAAAAATTGGGTAAATTTTTTTGGCTGAAAAATACTAAAACCCTCATTGGTTTTATGATCATAACTTGGCTAAAACTCAACCGATTTCAGTCTGGTTTGCTGTTTTCTTCTTGGTTTTTAAATGCGAACATTTCTGCATTTAAAACTCGATTTCTAATTTTTGGCCAATTTTTGACAATTTTAACGATGTAACCCCTTATATTTTTTTCAAAAATTGGGTAAATCTTTTGGCTGAAAAATACTAAAACCCTCATTGGTTTTATGATCATAACTTGGCTAAAACTCAACCGATTTCAGTCTGGTTTGCTGTTTTCTTCTTGGTTTTTAAATGCAAACATTTCTGCATTTAAAACTCGATTTCTAATTTTTGGCCAATTTTTGACAATTTTAACGATGTAACCCCTTACATATTTTTGAAAAATACTAGAACCCTCATTGGTTTTATGATCATAACTTGGCTAAAACTCAACCGATTTCAGTCTGGTTTGCTGTTTTCTTCTTGGTTTTTAAATGCGAACATTTCTGCATTTAAAACTCGATTTCTAATTTTTGGCCAATTTTTGAAAATTTTAACGATGTAACCCCTTACATTTTTTTCAAAAATTGGGTCAAATTTTTTGGCTGAAAAATACTAAAACCCTCATTGGTTTTATGATCATAACTTGGCTAAAACTCAACCGATTTCAGTCTGGTTTGCTGTTTTCTTCTTGGTTTTTAAATGCAAACATTTCTGCATTTAAAACTCGATTTCTAATTTTTGGCCAATTTTTGACAATTTTAACGATGTAACCCCTTACATATTTTTTGAAAAATACTAAAACCCTCATTGGTTTTATGATCATAACTTGGCTAAAACTCAACCGATTTCAGTCTGGTTTGCTGTTTTCTTCTTGGTTTTTAAATGCAAACATTTCTGCATTTAAAACTCGATTTCTAATTTTTGGCCAATTTTTGACAATTTTAACGATGTAACCCCCTATATTTTTTCAAAAATTGGGTAAATTTTTTTGGCTGAAAAATACTAAAACCTTCATTGGTTTTATGATCATAACTTGGCTAAAACTCAACCGATTTCAGTCTGGTTTGCTGTTTTCTTCTTGGTTTTTAAATGCGAACATTTCTGCATTTAAAACTCGATTTCTAATTTTTGGCCAATTTTTGACAATTTTAACGATGTAACCCCTTACATTTTTTTCAAAAATTGGGTCAACTTTTTTGGCTGAAAAATACTAAAACCCCCATTGGTTTTATGATCATAACTTGGCTAAAACTCAACTGATTTCAGTCTGGTTTGCTGTTTTCTTCTTGGTTTTTTAAATGCGAACATTTCTGCATTTAAAACTCGATTTCCAATTTTTGGCCAATTTTTGACAATTTTAACGATGTAACCCCTTACATATTTTTCAAAAATTGGGTCAAATTTGTTGGCTGAAAAATACTAAAACCCTCATTGGTTTTATGATCATAACTTGGCTAAAACTCAACCGATTTCAGTCTGGTTTGCTGTTTTCTTCTTGGTTTTTAAATGCAAACATTTCTGCATTTAAAACTCGATTTCTAATTTTTGGCCAATTTTTGACAATTTTAACGATGTAACCCCTTACATATTTTTGAAAAATACTAAAACCCTCATTGGTTTTATGATCATAACTTGGCTAAAACTCAACCGATTTCAGTCTGGTTTGCTGTTTTCTTCTTGGTTTTTAAATGCGAACATTTCTGCATTTAAAACTCGATTTCTAATTTTTGGCCAATTTTTGAAAATTTTAACGATGTAACCCCTTACATTTTTTTCAAAAATTGGGTAAATTTTTGAAAAAATACTAAAACCCTCATTGGTTTTATGATCATAACTTGGCTAAAACTCAACCGATTTCAGTCTGGTTTGCTGTTTTCTTCTTGGTTTTTAAATGCAAACATTTCTGCATTTAAAACTCGATTTCTAATTTTTGGCCAATTTTTGAAAATTTTAACGATGTAACCCCTTACATTTTTTTCAAAAATTGGGTCAAATTTTTTGGCTGAAAAATACTAAAACCCTCATTGGTTTTATGATCATAACTTGGCTAAAACTCAACCGATTTCAGTCTGGTTTGCTGTTTTCTTCTTGGTTTTTAAATGCGAACATTTCTGCATTTAAAACTCGATTTCTAATTTTTGGCCAATTTTTGACAATTTTAACGATGTAACCCCTTATATTTTTTTCAAAATTGGGTAAATCTTTTTGGCTGAAAAATACTAAAACCCTCATTGGTTTTATGATCATAACTTGGCTAAAACTCAACCGATTTCAGTCTGGTTTGCTGTTTTCTTCTTGGTTTTTAAATGCAAACATTTCTGCATTTAAAACTCGATTTCTAATTTTTGGCCAATTTTTGACAATTTTAACGATGTAACCCCCTATATTTTTTTCAAAAATTGGGTAAATTTTTTTGGCTGAAAAATACTAAAACCTTCATTGGTTTTATGATCATAACTTGGCTAAAACTCAACCGATTTCAGTCTGGTTTGCTGTTTTCTTCTTGGTTTTTAAATGCGAACATTTCTGCATTTAAAACTCGATTTCTAATTTTTGGCCAATTTTTGACAATTTTAACGATGTAACCCCTTACATTTTTTTCAAAAATTGGGTCAACTTTTTTGGCTGAAAAATACTAAAACCCCCATTGGTTTTATGATCATAACTTGGCTAAAACTCAACTGATTTCAGTCTGGTTTGCTGTTTTCTTCTTGGTTTTTAAATGCGAACATTTCTGCATTTAAAACTCGATTTCCAATTTTGGCCAATTTTTGACAATTTTAACGATGTAACCCCTTACATATTTTTCAAAAATTGGGTCAAATTTGTTGGCTGAAAAATACTAAAACCCTCATTGGTTTTATGATCATAACTTGGCTAAAACTCAACCGATTTCAGTCTGGTTTGCTGTTTTCTTCTTGGTTTTTAAATGCAAACATTTCTGCATTTAAAACTCGATTTCTAATTTTTGGCCAATTTTTGACAATTTTAACGATGTAACCCCTTACATATTTTTGAAAAATACTAAAACCCTCATTGGTTTTATGATCATAACTTGGCTAAAACTCAACCGATTTCAGTCTGGTTTGCTGTTTTCTTCTTGGTTTTTAAATGCGAACATTTCTGCATTTAAAACTCGATTTCTAATTTTTGGCCAATTTTTGAAAATTTTAACGATGTAACCCCTTACATTTTTTTCAAAAATTGGGTAAATTTTTTTGACTGAAAAATACTAAAACCTTCATTGGTTTTATGATCATAACTTGGCTAAAACTCAACCGATTTCAGTCTGGTTTGCTGTTTTCTTCTTGGTTTTTAAATGCAAACATTTCTGCATTTAAAACTCGATTTCTAATTTTTGGCCAATTTTTGAAAATTTTAACGATGTAACCCCTTACATTTTTTTCAAAAATTGGGTCAAATTTTTTGGCTGAAAAATACTAAAACCCTCATTGGTTTTATGATCATAACTTGGCTAAAACTCAACCGATTTCAGTCTGGTTTGCTGTTTTCTTCTTGGTTTTTAAATGCGAACATTTCTGCATTTAAAACTCGATTTCTAATTTTTGGCCAATTTTTGACAATTTTAACGATGTAACCCCTTATATTTTTTTCAAAAATTGGGTAAATCTTTTTGGCTGAAAAATACTAAAACCCTCATTGGTTTTATGATCATAACTTGGCTAAAACTCAACCGATTTCAGTCTGGTTTGCTGTTTTCTTCTTGGTTTTTAAATGCAAACATTTCTGCATTTAAAACTCGATTTCTAATTTTTGGCCAATTTTTGACAATTTTAACGATGTAACCCCCTATATTTTTTTCAAAAATTGGGTAAATTTTTTGGCTGAAAAATACTAAAACCTTCATTGGTTTTATGATCATAACTTGGCTAAAACTCAACCGATTTCAGTCTGGTTTGCTGTTTTCTTCTTGGTTTTTAAATGCGAACATTTCTGCATTTAAAACTCGATTTCTAATTTTTGGCCAATTTTTGACAATTTTAACGATGTAACCCCTTACATTTTTTTCAAAAATTGGGTCAACTTTTTTGGCTGAAAAATACTAAAACCCCCATTGGTTTTATGATCATAACTTGGCTAAAACTCAACTGATTTCAGTCTGGTTTGCTGTTTTCTTCTTGGTTTTTAAATGCGAACATTTCTGCATTTAAAACTCGATTTCCAATTTTTGGCCAATTTTTGACAATTTTAACGATGTAACCCCTTACATATTTTTCAAAAATTGGGTCAAATTTGTTGGCTGAAAAATACTAAAACCCTCATTGGTTTTATGATCATAACTTGGCTAAAACTCAACCGATTTCAGTCTGGTTTGCTGTTTTCTTCTTGGTTTTTAAATGCAAACATTTCTGCATTTAAAACTCGATTTCTAATTTTGGCCAATTTTTGACAATTTTAACGATGTAACCCCTTACATATTTTTGAAAAATACTAAAACCCTCATTGGTTTTATGATCATAACTTGGCTAAAACTCAACCGATTTCAGTCTGGTTTGCTGTTTTCTTCTTGGTTTTTAAATGCGAACATTTCTGCATTTAAAACTCGATTTCTAATTTTTGGCCAATTTTTGAAAATTTTAACGATGTAACCCCTTACATTTTTTTCAAAAATTGGGTAAATTTTTTTGACTGAAAAATACTAAAACCTTCATTGGTTTTATGATCATAACTTGGCTAAAACTCAACCGATTTCAGTCTGGTTTGCTGTTTTCTTCTTGGTTTTTAAATGCAAACATTTCTGCATTTAAAACTCGATTTCTAATTTTTGGCCAATTTTTGAAAATTTTAACGATGTAACCCCTTACATTTTTTTCAAAAATTGGGTCAAATTTTTGGCTGAAAAATACTAAAACCCTCATTGGTTTTATGATCATAACTTGGCTAAAACTCAACCGATTTCAGTCTGGTTTGCTGTTTTCTTCTTGGTTTTTAAATGCGAACATTTCTGCATTTAAAACTCGATTTCTAATTTTTGGCCAATTTTTGACAATTTTAACGATGTAACCCCTTATATTTTTTTCAAAAATTGAGTAAATCTTTTTGGCTGAAAAATACTAAAACCTTCATTGGTTTTATGATCATAACTTGGCTAAAACTCAACCGATTTCAGTCTGGTTTGCTGTTTTCTTCTTGGTTTTTAAATGCAAACATTTCTGCATTTAAAACTCGATTTCTAATTTTTGGCCAATTTTTGACAATTTTAACGATGTAACCCCTTACATATTTTTGAAAAATACTAGAACCCTCATTGGTTTTATGATCATAACTTGGCTAAAACTCAACCGATTTCAGTCTGGTTTGCTGTTTTCTTCTTGGTTTTTAAATGCAAACATTTCTGCATTTAAAACTCGATTTCTAATTTTTGGCCAATTTTTGACAATTTTAACGATGTAACCCCTTATATTTATTTCAAAAATTGGGTAAATCTTTTTGGCTGAAAAATACTAAAACCCTCATTGGTTTTATGATCATAACTTGGCTAAAACTCAACCGATTTCAGTCTGGTTTGCTGTTTTCTTCTTGGTTTTTAAATGCAAACATTTCTGCATTTAAAACTCGATTTCTAATTTTTGGCCAATTTTTGACAATTTTAACGATGTAACCCCTTACATATTTTTGAAAAATACTAGAACCCTCATTGGTTTTATGATCATAACTTGGCTAAAACTCAACCGATTTCAGTCTGGTTTGCTGTTTTCTTCTTGGTTTTTAAATGCGAACATTTCTGCATTTAAAACTCGATTTCTAATTTTTGGCCAATTTTTGAAAATTTTAACGATGTAACCCCTTACATTTTTTCAAAAATTGGGTCAAATTTTTTGGCTGAAAAATACTAAAACCCTCATTGGTTTTATGATCATAACTTGGCTAAAACTCAACCGATTTCAGTCTGGTTTGCTGTTTTCTTCTTGGTTTTTAAATGCAAACATTTCTGCATTTAAAACTCGATTTCTAATTTTTGGCCAATTTTTGACAATTTTAACGATGTAACCCCTTACATATTTTTGAAAAATACTAAAACCCTCATTGGTTTTATGATCATAACTTGGCTAAAACTCAACCGATTTCAGTCTGGTTTGCTGTTTTCTTCTTGGTTTTTAAATGCAAACATTTCTGCATTTAAAACTCGATTTCTAATTTTTGGCCAATTTTTGACAATTTTAACGATGTAACCCCTTATATTTTTTTCAAAAATTGGGTAAATTTTTTTGGCTGAAAAATACTAAAACCTTCATTGGTTTTATGATCATAACTTGGCTAAAACTCAACCGATTTCAGTCTGGTTTGCTGTTTTCTTCTTGGTTTTTAAATGCGAACATTTCTGCATTTAAAACTCGATTTCTAATTTTTGGCCAATTTTTGAAAATTTTAACGATGTAACCCCTTACATTTTTTTCAAAAATTGGGTCAACTTTTTTGGCTGAAAAATACTAAAACCCCCATTGGTTTTATGATCATAACTTGGCTAAAACTCAACTGATTTCAGTCTGGTTTGCTGTTTTCTTCTTGGTTTTTAAATGCGAACATTTCTGCATTTAAAACTCGATTTCCAATTTTTGGCCAATTTTTGACAATTTTAACGATGTAACCCCTTACATATTTTTCAAAAATTGGGTCAAATTTTTTGGCTGAAAAATACTAAAACCCCCATTGGTTTTATGATCATAACTTGGCTAAAACTCAACTGATTTCAGTCTGGTTTGCTGTTTTCTTCTTGGTTTTTAAATGCGAACATTTCTGCATTTAAAACTCGATTTCTAATTTTTGGCCAATTTTTGACAATTTTAACGATGTAACCCCTTATATTTTTTTCAAAAATTGAGTAAATCTTTTTGGCTGAAAAATACTAAAACCCTCATTGGTTTTATGATCATAACTTGGCTAAAACTCAACCGATTTCAGTCTGGTTTGCTGTTTTCTTCTTGGTTTTTAAATGCAAACATTTCTGCATTTAAAACTCGATTTCTAATTTTTGGCCAATTTTTGACAATTTTAACGATGTAACCCCTTATATTTTTTTCAAAAATTGGGTAAATCTTTTTGGCTGAAAAATACTAAAACCCTCATTGGTTTTATGATCATAACTTGGCTAAAACTCAACCGATTTCAGTCTGGTTTGCTGTTTTCTTCTTGGTTTTTAAATGCAAACATTTCTGCATTTAAAACTCGATTTCTAATTTTTGGCCAATTTTTGACAATTTTAACGATGTAACCCCTTATATTTTTTTCAAAAATTGGGTAAATCTTTTTGGCTGAAAAATACTAAAACCCTCATTGGTTTTATGATCATAACTTGGCTAAAACTCAACCGATTTCAGTCTGGTTTGCTGTTTTCTTCTTGGTTTTTAAATGCAAACATTTCTGCATTTAAAACTCGATTTCTAATTTTTGGCCAATTTTTGACAATTTTAACGATGTAACCCCTTACATATTTTTCAAAAATACTAGAACCCTCATTGGTTTTATGATCATAACTTGGCTAAAACTCAACCGATTTCAGTCTGGTTTGCTGTTTTCTTCTTGGTTTTTAAATGCGAACATTTCTGCATTTAAAACTCGATTTCTAATTTTTGGCCAATTTTTGACAATTTTAACGATGTAACCCCTTATATTTTTTTCAAAAATTGGGTAAATCTTTTTGGCTGAAAAATACTAAAACCCTCATTGGTTTTATGATCATAACTTGGCTAAAACTCAACCGATTTCAGTCTGGTTTGCTGTTTTTTTTTGGTTTTTAAATGCAAACATTTCTGCATTTAAAACTCGATTTCTAATTTTTGGCCAATTTTTGACAATTTTAACGATGTAACCCCTTACATATTTTTGAAAAATACTAGAACCCTCATTGGTTTTATGATCATAACTTGGCTAAAACTCAACCGATTTCAGTCTGGTTTGCTGTTTTCTTCTTGGTTTTTAAATGCGAACATTTCTGCATTTAAAACTCGATTTCTAATTTTTGGCCAATTTTTGAAAATTTTAACGATGTAACCCCTTACATATTTTTGAAAAATACTAAAACCCTCATTGGTTTTATGATCATAACTTGGCTAAAACTCAACCGATTTCAGTCTGGTTTGCTGTTTTCTTCTTGGTTTTTAAATGCAAACATTTCTGCATTTAAAACTCGATTTCTAATTTTTGGCCAATTTTTGACAATTTTAACGATGTAACCCCTTACATATTTTTGAAAAATACTAAAACCCTCATTGGTTTTATGATCATAACTTGGCTAAAACTCAACCGATTTCAGTCTAGTTTGCTGTTTTCTTCTTGGTTTTTAAATGCAAACATTTCTGCATTTAAAACTCGATTTCTAATTTTTGGCCAATTTTTGACAATTTTAACGATGTAACCCCTTATATTTTTTTCAAAAATTGGGTAAATTTTTTTGGCTGAAAAATACTAAAACCTTCATTGGTTTTATGATCATAACTTGGCTAAAACTCAACCGATTTCAGTCTGGTTTGCTGTTTTCTTCTTGGTTTTTAAATGCGAACATTTCTGCATTTAAAACTCGATTTCTAATTTTTGGCCAATTTTTGAAAATTTTAACGATGTAACCCCTTACATTTTTTTCAAAAATTGGGTCAACTTTTTTGGCTGAAAAATACTAAAACCCCCATTGGTTTTATGATCATAACTTGGCTAAAACTCAACTGATTTCAGTCTGGTTTGCTGTTTTCTTCTTGGTTTTTAAATGCGAACATTTCTGCATTTAAAACTCGATTTCCAATTTTTGGCCAATTTTTGACAATTTTAACGATGTAACCCCTTACATATTTTTCAAAAATTGGGTCAAATTTGTTGGCTGAAAAATACTAAAACCCTCATTGGTTTTATGATCATAACTTGGCTAAAACTCAACCGATTTCAGTCTGGTTTGCTGTTTTCTTCTTGGTTTTTAAATGCAAACATTTCTGCATTTAAAACTCGATTTCTAATTTTTGGCCAATTTTTGACAATTTTAACGATGTAACCCCTTACATATTTTTGAAAAATACTAAAACCCTCATTGGTTTTATGATCATAACTTGGCTAAAACTCAACCGATTTCAGTCTGGTTTGCTGTTTTCTTCTTGGTTTTTAAATGCGAACATTTCTGCATTTAAAACTCGATTTCTAATTTTTGGCCAATTTTTGAAAATTTTAACGATGTAACCCCTTACATTTTTTTCAAAAATTGGGTAAATTTTTTTGACTGAAAAATACTAAAACCTTCATTGGTTTTATGATCATAACTTGGCTAAAACTCAACCGATTTCAGTCTGGTTTGCTGTTTTCTTCTTGGTTTTTAAATGCGAACATTTCTGCATTTAAAACTCGATTTCTAATTTTTGGCCAATTTTTGAAAATTTTAACGATGTAACCCCTTACATTTTTTTCAAAAATTGGGTCAAATTTTTTGGCTGAAAAATACTAAAACCCTCATTGGTTTTATGATCATAACTTGGCTAAAACTCAACCGATTTCAGTCTGGTTTGCTGTTTTCTTCTTGGTTTTTAAATGCGAACATTTCTGCATTTAAAACTCGATTTCTAATTTTTGGCCAATTTTTGACAATTTTAACGATGTAACCCCTTATATTTTTTTCAAAAATTGGGTAAATCTTTTTGGCTGAAAAATACTAAAACCCTCATTGGTTTTATGATCATAACTTGGCTAAAACTCAACCGATTTCAGTCTGGTTTGCTGTTTTCTTCTTGGTTTTTAAATGCGAACATTTCTGCATTTAAAACTCGATTTCTAATTTTTGGCCAATTTTTGAAAATTTTAACGATGTAACCCCTTACATTTTTTTCAAAAATTGGGTCAACTTTTTTGGCTGAAAAATACTAAAACCCCCATTGGTTTTATGATCATAACTTGGCTAAAACTCAACTGATTTCAGTCTGGTTTGCTGTTTTCTTCTTGGTTTTTAAATGCGAACATTTCTGCATTTAAAACTCGATTTCCAATTTTTGGCCAATTTTTGACAATTTTAACGATGTAACCCCTTACATATTTTTCAAAAATTGGGTCAAATTTTTTGGCTGAAAAATACTAAAACCCCCATTGGTTTTATGATCATAACTTGGCTAAAACTCAACTGATTTCAGTCTGGTTTGCTGTCTTCTTCTTGGTTTTTAAATGCGAACATTTCTGCATTTAAAACTCGATTTCTAATTTTTGGCCAATTTTTGACAATTTTAACGATGTAACCCCTTATATTTTTTTCAAAAATTGAGTAAATCTTTTTGGCTGAAAAATACTAAAACCCTCATTGGTTTTATGATCATAACTTGGCTAAAACTCAACCGATTTCAGTCTGGTTTGCTGTCTTCTTCTTGGTTTTTAAATGCAAACATTTCTGCATTTAAAACTCGATTTCTAATTTTTGGCCAATTTTTGACAATTTTAACGATGTAACCCCTTATATTTTTTTCAAAAATTGGGTAAATCTTTTTTGGCTGAAAAATACTAAAACCCTCATTGGTTTTATGATCATAACTTGGCTAAAACTCAACCGATTTCAGTCTGGTTTGCTGTTTTCTTCTTGGTTTTTAAATGCAAACATTTCTGCATTTAAAACTCGATTTCTAATTTTTGGCCAATTTTTGACAATTTTAACGATGTAACCCCTTACATATTTTTGAAAAATACTAGAACCCTCATTGGTTTTATGATCATAACTTGGCTAAAACTCAACCGATTTCAGTCTGGTTTGCTGTTTTCTTCTTGGTTTTTAAATGCGAACATTTCTGCATTTAAAACTCGATTTCTAATTTTTGGCCAATTTTTGAAAATTTTAACGATGTAACCCCTTACATTTTTTTCAAAAATTGGGTCAAATTTTTTGGCTGAAAAATACTAAAACCCTCATTGGTTTTATGATCATAACTTGGCTAAAACTCAACCGATTTCAGTCTGGTTTGCTGTTTTCTTCTTGGTTTTTAAATGCAAACATTTCTGCATTTAAAACTCGATTTCTAATTTTTGGCCAATTTTTGACAATTTTAACGATGTAACCCCTTACATATTTTTGAAAAATACTAAAACCCTCATTGGTTTTATGATCATAACTTGGCTAAAACTCAACCGATTTCAGTCTGGTTTGCTGTTTTCTTCTTGGTTTTTAAATGCAAACATTTCTGCATTTAAAACTCGATTTCTAATTTTTGGCCAATTTTTGACAATTTTAACGATGTAACCCCTTATATTTTTTTCAAAAATTGGGTAAATTTTTTTTGGCTGAAAAATACTAAAACCTTCATTGGTTTTATGATCATAACTTGGCTAAAACTCAACCGATTTCAGTCTGGTTTGCTGTTTTCTTCTTGGTTTTTAAATGCGAACATTTCTGCATTTAAAACTCGATTTCTAATTTTTGGCCAATTTTTGAAAATTTTAACGATGTAACCCCTTACATTTTTTTCAAAAATTGGGTCAACTTTTTTGGCTGAAAAATACTAAAACCCCCATTGGTTTTATGATCATAACTTGGCTAAAACTCAACTGATTTCAGTCTGGTTTGCTGTTTTCTTCTTGGTTTTTAAATGCGAACATTTCTGCATTTAAAACTCGATTTCCAATTTTTGGCCAATTTTTGACAATTTTAACGATGTAACCCCTTACATATTTTTCAAAAATTGGGTCAAATTTGTTGGCTGAAAAATACTAAAACCCTCATTGGTTTTATGATCATAACTTGGCTAAAACTCAACCGATTTCAGTCTGGTTTGCTGTTTTCTTCTTGGTTTTTAAATGCAAACATTTCTGCATTTAAAACTCGATTTCTAATTTTTGGCCAATTTTTGACAATTTTAACGATGTAACCCCTTACATATTTTTGAAAAATACTAAAACCCTCATTGGTTTTATGATCATAACTTGGCTAAAACTCAACCGATTTCAGTCTGGTTTGCTGTTTTCTTCTTGGTTTTTAAATGCGAACATTTCTGCATTTAAAACTCGATTTCTAATTTTTGGCCAATTTTTGAAAATTTTAACGATGTAACCCCTTACATTTTTTTCAAAAATTGGGTAAATTTTTTTTGCTGAAAAATACTAAAACCTTCATTGGTTTTATGATCATAACTTGGCTAAAACTCAACCGATTTCAGTCTGGTTTGCTGTTTTCTTCTTGGTTTTTAAATGCGAACATTTCTGCATTTAAAACTCGATTTCTTATTTTTGGCCAATTTTTGAAAATTTTAACGATGTAACCCCTTACATTTTTTTCAAAAATAGGGTCAAATTTTTGGCTGAAAAATACTAAAACCCTCATTGGTTTTATGATCATAACTTGGCTAAAACTCAACCGATTTCAGTCTGGTTTGCTGTTTTCTTCTTGGTTTTTAAATGCGAACATTTCTGCATTTAAAACTCGATTTCTAATTTTTGGCCAATTTTTGACAATTTTAACGATGTAACCCCTTATATTTTTTTCAAAAATTGGGTAAATCTTTTTGGCTGAAAAATACTAAAACCCTCATTGGTTTTATGATCATAACTTGGCTAAAACTCAACCGATTTCAGTCTGGTTTGCTGTTTTCTTCTTGGTTTTTAAATGCGAACATTTCTGCATTTAAAACTCGATTTCTAATTTTTGGCCAATTTTTGAAAATTTTAACGATGTAACCCCTTACATTTTTTTCAAAAATTGGGTCAACTTTTTTGGCTGAAAAATACTAAAACCCCCATTGGTTTTATGATCATAACTTGGCTAAAACTCAACCGATTTCAGTCTGGTTTGCTGTTTTCTTCTTGGTTTTTAAATGCGAACATTTCTGCATTTAAAACTCGATTTCCAATTTTTGGCCAATTTTTGGCCAATTTTTGAAAATTTTAACGATGTAACCCCTTACATTTTTTTCAAAAATTGGGTCAAATTTTTTGGCTGAAAAATACTAAAACCCTCATTGGTTTTATGATCATAACTTGGCTAAAACTCAACCGATTTCAGTCTGGTTTGCTGTTTTCTTCTTGGTTTTTAAATGCGAACATTTCTGCATTTAAAACTCGATTTCTAATTTTTGGCCAATTTTTGACAATTTTAACGATGTAACCCCTTACATATTTTTGAAAAATACTAAAACCCTCATTGGTTTTATGATCATAACTTGGCTAAAACTCAACCGATTTCAGTCTGGTTTGCTGTTTTCTTCTTGGTTTTTAAATGCGAACATTTCTGCATTTAAAACTCGATTTCTAATTTTTGGCCAATTTTTGAAAATTTTAACGATGTAACCCCTTACATTTTTTTCAAAAATTGGGTAAATTTTTTTGACTGAAAAATACTAAAACCTTCATTGGTTTTATGATCATAACTTGGCTAAAACTCAACCGATTTCAGTCTGGTTTGCTGTTTTCTTCTTGGTTTTTAAATGCGAACATTTCTGCATTTAAAACTCGATTTCTAATTTTTGGCCAATTTTTGACAATTTTAACGATGTAACCCCTTATATTTTTTTCAAAAATTGGGTAAATCTTTTTGGCTGAAAAATACTAAAACCCTCATTGGTTTTATGATCATAACTTGGCTAAAACTCAACCGATTTCAGTCTGGTTTGCTGTTTTCTTCTTGGTTTTTAAATGCAAACATTTCTGCATTTAAAACTCGATTTCTAATTTTTGGCCAATTTTTGACAATTTTAACGATGTAACCCCTTACATATTTTTGAAAAATACTAGAACCCTCATTGGTTTTATGATCATAACTTGGCTAAAACTCAACCGATTTCAGTCTGGTTTGCTGTTTTCTTCTTGGTTTTTAAATGCGAACATTTCTGCATTTAAAACTCGATTTCTAATTTTTGGCCAATTTTTGACAATTTTAACGATGTAACCCCTTATATTTTTTTCAAAAATTGGGTAAATCTTTTTGGCTGAAAAATACTAAAACCCTCATTGGTTTTATGATCATAACTTGGCTAAAACTCAACCGATTTCAGTCTGGTTTGCTGTTTTCTTCTTGGTTTTTAAATGCAAACATTTCTGCATTTAAAACTCGATTTCTAATTTTTGGCCAATTTTTGACAATTTTAACGATGTAACCCCTTACATATTTTTGAAAAATACTAGAACCCTCATTGGTTTTATGATCATAACTTGGCTAAAACTCAACCGATTTCAGTCTGGTTTGCTGTTTTCTTCTTGGTTTTTAAATGCGAACATTTCTGCATTTAAAACTCGATTTCTAATTTTTGGCCAATTTTTGAAAATTTTAACGATGTAACCCCTTACATTTTTTTCAAAAATTGGGTCAAATTTTTTGGCTGAAAAATACTAAAACCCTCATTGGTTTTATGATCATAACTTGGCTAAAACTCAACCGATTTCAGTCTGGTTTGCTGTTTTCTCCTTGGTTTTTAAATGCGAACATTTCTGCATTTAAAACTCGATTTCTAATTTTTGGTCAATTTTTGAAAATTTTAACGATGTAACCCCTTACATATTTTTCAAAAATTGGGTCAAATTTGTTGGCTGAAAAATACTAAAACCCTCATTGGTTTTATGATCATAACTTGGCTAAAACTCAACCGATTTCAGTCTGGTTTGCTGTTTTCTTCTTGGTTTTTAAATGCGAACATTTCTGCATTTAAAACTCGATTTCTAATTTTTGGCCAATTTTTGAAAATTTTAACGATGTAACCTCTTACATATTTTTCAAAAATTGGGTCAAATTTGTTGGCTGAAAAATACTAAAACCCTCATTGGTTTTATGATCATAACTTGGCTAAAACTCAACCGATTTCAGTCTGGTTTGCTGTTTTCTTCTTGGTTTTTAAATGCGAACATTTCTGCATTTAAAACTCGATTTCTAATTTTTGGTCAATTTTTGAAAATTTTAACGATGTAACCCCTTACATATTTTTCAAAAATTGGGTAAATTTTTTTGGCTGAAAACTACTAAAACCCTCATTGGTTTTATGATCATAACTTGGCTAAAACTCAACCGATTTCAGTCTGGTTTGCTGTTTTCTTCTTGGTTTTTAAATGCGAACATTTCTGCATTTAAAACTCGATTTCTAATTTTTGGCCAATTTTTGACAATTTTAACGATGTAACCCCTTATATTTTTTTCAAAAATTGGGTAAATCTTTTTGGCTGAAAAATACTAAAACCCTCATTGGTTTTATGATCATAACTTGGCTAAAACTCAACCGATTTCAGTCTGGTTTGCTGTTTTCTTCTTGGTTTTTAAATGCAAACATTTCTGCATTTAAAACTCGATTTCTAATTTTTGGCCAATTTTTGACAATTTTAACGATGTAACCCCTTACATATTTTTGAAAAATACTAGAACCCTCATTGGTTTTATGATCATAACTTGGCTAAAACTCAACCGATTTCAGTCTGGTTTGCTGTTTTCTTCTTGGTTTTTAAATGCGAACATTTCTGCATTTAAAACTCGATTTCTAATTTTTGGCCAATTTTTGAAAATTTTAACGATGTAACCTCTTACATATTTTTCAAAAATTGGGTCAAATTTGTTGGCTGAAAAATACTAAAACCCTCATTGGTTTTATGATCATAACTTGGCTAAAACTCAACCGATTTCAGTCTGGTTTGCTGTTTTCTTCTTGGTTTTTAAATGCGAACATTTCTGCATTTAAAACTCGATTTCTAATTTTTGGTCAATTTTTGAAAATTTTAACGATGTAACCCCTTACATATTTTTCAAAAATTGGGTCAAATTTGTTGGCTGAAAAATACTAAAACCCTCATTGGTTTTATGATCATAACTTGGCTAAAACTCAACCGATTTCAGTCTGGTTTGCTGTTTTCTTCTTGGTTTTTAAATGCGAACATTTCTGCATTTAAAACTCGATTTCTAATTTTTGGCCAATTTTTGAAAATTTTAACGATGTAACCTCTTACATATTTTTCAAAAATTGGGTCAAATTTGTTGGCTGAAAAATACTAAAACCCTCATTGGTTTTATGATCATAACTTGGCTAAAACTCAACCGATTTCAGTCTGGTTTGCTGTTTTCTTCTTGGTTTTTAAATGCGAACATTTCTGCATTTAAAACTCGATTTCTAATTTTTGGCCAATTTTTGACAATTTTAACGATGTAACCCCTTACATATTTTTCAAAAATTGGGTAAATTTTTTTGGCTGAAAACTACTAAAACCCTCATTGGTTTTATGATCATAACTTGGCTAAAACTCAACCGATTTCAGTCTGGTTTGCTGTTTTCTTCTTGGTTTTTAAATGCGAACATTTCTGCATTTAAAACTCGATTTCTAATTTTTGGCCAATTTTTGACAATTTTAACGATGTAACCCCTTACATATTTTTCAAAAATTGGGTAAATTTTTTTGGCTGAAAACTACTAAAACCCTCATTGGTTTTATGATCATAACTTGGCTAAAACTCAACCGATTTCAGTCTGGTTTGCTGTTTTCTTCTTGGTTTTTAAATGCGAACATTTCTGCATTTAAAACTCGATTTCTAATTTTTGGTCAATTTTTGAAAATTTTAACGATGTAACCCCTTACATATTTTTCAAAAATTGGGTCAAATTTGTTGGCTGAAAAATACTAAAACCCTCATTGGTTTTATGATCATAACTTGGCTAAAACTCAACCGATTTCAGTCTGGTTTGCTGTTTTCTTCTTGGTTTTTAAATGCGAACATTTCTGCATTTAAAACTCGATTTCTAATTTTTGGCCAATTTTTGACAATTTTAACGATGTAACCCCTTACATATTTTTCAAAAATTGGGTAAATTTTTTTGGCTGAAAACTACTAAAACCCTCATTGGTTTTATGATCATAACTTGGCTAAAACTCAACCGATTTCAGTCTGGTTTGCTGTTTTCTTCTTGGTTTTTAAATGCGAACATTTCTGCATTTAAAACTCGATTTCTAATTTTTGGCCAATTTTTGACAATTTTAACGATGTAACCCCTTACATATTTTTCAAAAATTGGGTAAATTTTTTTGGCTGAAAACTACTAAAACCCTCATTGGTTTTATGATCATAACTTGGCTAAAACTCAACCGATTTCAGTCTGGTTTGCTGTTTTCTTCTTGGTTTTTAAATGCGAACATTTCTGCATTTAAAACTCGATTTCTAATTTTTGGCCAATTTTTGACAATTTTAACGATGTAACCCCTTACATATTTTTCAAAAATTGGGTAAATTTTTTTGGCTGAAAACTACTAAAACCCTCATTGGTTTTATGATCATAACTTGGCTAAAACTCAACCGATTTCAGTCTGGTTTGCTGTTTTCTTCTTGGTTTTTAAATGCGAACATTTCTGCATTTAAAACTCGATTTCTAATTTTTGGTCAATTTTTGAAAATTTTAACGATGTAACCCCTTACATATTTTTCAAAAATTGGGTCAAATTTGTTGGCTGAAAAATACTAAAACCCTCATTGGTTTTATGATCATAACTTGGCTAAAACTCAACCGATTTCAGTCTGGTTTGCTGTTTTCTTCTTGGTTTTTAAATGCGAACATTTCTGCATTTAAAACTCGATTTCTAATTTTTGGCCAATTTTTGAAAATTTTAACGATGTAACCTCTTACATATTTTTCAAAAATTGGGTCAAATTTGTTGGCTGAAAAATACTAAAACCCTCATTGGTTTTATGATCATAACTTGGCTAAAACTCAACCGATTTCAGTCTGGTTTGCTGTTTTCTTCTTGGTTTTTAAATGCGAACATTTCTGCATTCAAAACTCGATTTCTAATTTTTGGTCAATTTTTGAAAATTTTAACGATGTAACCCCTTACATTTTTTTCAAAAATTGGGTCAAATTTTTTGGCTGAAAAATACTAAAACCCTCATTGGTTTTATGATCATAACTTGGCTAAAACTCAACCGATTTCAGTCTGGTTTGCTGTTTTCTTCTTGGTTTTTAAATGCGAACATTTCTGCATTTAAAACTCGATTTCTAATTTTTGGTCAATTTTTGAAAATTTTAACGATGTAACCCCTTACATATTTTTCAAAAATTGGGTCAAATTTGTTGGCTGAAAAATACTAAAACCCTCATTGGTTTTATGATCATAACTTGGCTAAAACTCAACCGATTTCAGTCTGGTTTGCTGTTTTCTTCTTGGTTTTTAAATGCGAACATTTCTGCATTTAAAACTCGATTTCTAATTTTTGGCCAATTTTTGACAATTTTAACGATGTAACCCCTTACATATTTTTCAAAAATTGGGTAAATTTTTTTGGCTGAAAACTACTAAAACCCTCATTGGTTTTATGATCATAACTTGGCTAAAACTCAACCGATTTCAGTCTGGTTTGCTGTTTTCTTCTTGGTTTTTAAATGCGAACATTTCTGCATTTAAAACTCGATTTCTAATTTTTGGTCAATTTTTGAAAATTTTAACGATGTAACCCCTTACATATTTTTCAAAAATTGGGTCAAATTTGTTGGCTGAAAAATACTAAAACCCTCATTGGTTTTATGATCATAACTTGGCTAAAACTCAACCGATTTCAGTCTGGTTTGCTGTTTTCTTCTTGGTTTTTAAATGCGAACATTTCTGCATTTAAAACTCGATTTCTAATTTTTGGCCAATTTTTGAAAATTTTAACGATGTAACCTCTTACATATTTTTCAAAAATTGGGTCAAATTTGTTGGCTGAAAAATACTAAAACCCTCATTGGTTTTATGATCATAACTTGGCTAAAACTCAACCGATTTCAGTCTGGTTTGCTGTTTTCTTCTTGGTTTTTAAATGCGAACATTTCTGCATTCAAAACTCGATTTCTAATTTTTGGTCAATTTTTGAAAATTTTAACGATGTAACCCCTTACATTTTTTTCAAAAATTGGGTCAACTTTTTTGGCTGAAAAATACTAAAACCCTCATTGGTTTTATGATCATAACTTGGCTAAAACTCAACCGATTTCAGTCTGGTTTGCTGTTTTCTTCTTGGTTTTTAAATGCGAACATTTCTGCATTTAAAACTCGATTTCTAATTTTTGGTCAATTTTTGAAAATTTTAACGATGTAACCCCTTACATATTTTTCAAAAATTGGGTCAAATTTGTTGGCTGAAAAATACTAAAACCCTCATTGGTTTTATGATCATAACTTGGCTAAAACTCAACCGATTTCAGTCTGGTTTGCTGTTTTCTTCTTGGTTTTTAAATGCGAACATTTCTGCATTTAAAACTCGATTTCTAATTTTTGGCCAATTTTTGAAAATTTTAACGATGTAACCTCTTACATATTTTTCAAAAATTGGGTCAAATTTGTTGGCTGAAAAATACTAAAACCCTCATTGGTTTTATGATCATAACTTGGCTAAAACTCAACCGATTTCAGTCTGGTTTGCTGTTTTCTTCTTGGTTTTTAAATGCGAACATTTCTGCATTCAAAACTCGATTTCTAATTTTTGGTCAATTTTTGAAAATTTTAACGATGTAACCCCTTACATATTTTTCAAAAATTGGGTAAATTTTTTTGGCTGAAAAATACTAAAACCCTCATTGGTTTTATGATCATAACTTGGCTAAAACTCAACCGATTTCAGTCTGGTTTGCTGTTTTCGTCTTGGTTTTTAAATGCGAACATTTCTGCATTTAAAACTCGATTTCTAATTTTTGGCCAATTTTTGAAAATTTTAACGATGTAACTAACCCCTTACATTTTTTTCAAAAATTGGGTCAAATTTTTTGGCTGAAAAATACTAAAACCCTCATTGGTTTTATGATCATAACTTGGCTAAAACTCAACCGATTTCAGTCTGGTTTGCTGTTTTCTTCTTGGTTTTTAAATGCGAACATTTCTGCATTTAAAACTCGATTTCTAATTTTTGGTCAATTTTTGAAAATTTTAACGATGTAACCCCTTACATATTTTTCAAAAATTGGGTCAAATTTGTTGGCTGAAAAATACTAAAACCCTCATTGGTTTTATGATCATAACTTGGCTAAAACTCAACCGATTTCAGTCTGGTTTGCTGTTTTCTTCTTGGTTTTTAAATGCGAACATTTCTGCATTTAAAACTCGATTTCTAATTTTTGGCCAATTTTTGAAAATTTTAACGATGTAACCTCTTACATATTTTTCAAAAATTGGGTCAAATTTGTTGGCTGAAAAATACTAAAACCCTCATTGGTTTTATGATCATAACTTGGCTAAAACTCAACCGATTTCAGTCTGGTTTGCTGTTTTCTTCTTGGTTTTTAAATGCGAACATTTCTGCATTTAAAACTCGATTTCTAATTTTTGGTCAATTTTTGAAAATTTTAACGATGTAACCCCTTACATATTTTTCAAAAATTGGGTAAATTTTTTTGGCTGAAAAATACTAAAACCCTCATTGGTTTTATGATCATAACTTGGCTAAAACTCAACCGATTTCAGTCTAGTTTGCTGTTTTCTTCTTGGTTTTTAAATGTGAACATTTCTGCATTTAAAACTCGATTTCTAATTTTTGGTCAATTTTTGAAAATTTTAACGATGTAACCCCTTACATATTTTTCAAAAATTGGGTAAATTTTTTTGGCTGAAAAATACTAAAACCCTCATTGGTTTTATGATCATAACTTGGCTAAAACTCAACCGATTTCAGTCTGGTTTGCTGTTTTCGTCTTGGTTTTTAAATGCGAACATTTCTGCATTTAAAACTCGATTTCTAATTTTTGGCCAATTTTTGAAAATTTTAACGATGTAACTAACCCCTTACATTTTTTTCAAAAATTGGGTCAAATTTTTTGGCTGAAAAATACTAAAACCCTCATTGGTTTTATGATCATAACTTGGCTAAAACTCAACCGATTTCAGTCTGGTTTGCTGTTTTCTTCTTGGTTTTTAAATGCGAACATTTCTGCATTTAAAACTCGATTTCTAATTTTTGGTCAATTTTTGAAAATTTTAACGATGTAACCCCTTACATTTTTTTCAAAAATTGGGTCAAATTTTTTGGTTGAAAAATACTAAAACCCTCATTGGCTTTATGATCATAACTTGGCTAAAACTCAACCGATTTCAGTCTGGTTTGCTGTTTTCTTCTTGGTTTTTAAATGCGAACATTTCTGCATTTAAAACTCGATTTCTAATTTTTGGCCAATTTTTGAAAATTTTAACGATGTAACCTCTTACATATTTTTCAAAAATTGGGTCAAATTTGTTGGCTGAAAAATACTAAAACCCTCATTGGTTTTATGATCATAACTTGGCTAAAACTCAACCGATTTCAGTCTGGTTTGCTGTTTTCTTCTTGGTTTTTAAATGCGAACATTTCTGCATTTAAAACTCGATTTCTAATTTTTGGTCAATTTTTGAAAATTTTAACGATGTAACCCCTTACATATTTTTCAAAAATTGGGTAAATTTTTTTGGCTGAAAAATACTAAAACCCTCATTGGTTTTATGATCATAACTTGGCTAAAACTCAACCGATTTCAGTCTGGTTTGCTGTTTTCTTCTTGGTTTTTAAATGTGAACATTTCTGCATTTAAAACTCGATTTCTAATTTTTGGCCAATTTTTGAACATTTTAACGATGTAACCCCTTACATTTTTTCAAAAATTGGGTAAATTTTTTTGGCTGAAAAATACTAAAACCCTCATTGGTTTTATGATCATAACTTGGCTAAAACTCAACCGATTTCAGTCTGGTTTGCTGTTTTCTTCTTGGTTTTTAAATGCAAACATTTCTGCATTTAAAACTCGATTTCTAATTTTTGGCCAATTTTTGACAATTTTAACGATGTAACCCCTTACATATTTTTGAAAAATACTAAAACCCTCATTGGTTTTATGATCATAACTTGGCTAAAACTCAACCGATTTCAGTCTGGTTTGCTGTTTTCTTCTTGGTTTTTAAATGCGAACATTTCTGCATTTAAAACTCGATTTCTAATTTTTGGCCAATTTTTGAAAATTTTAACGATGTAACCCCATACATATTTTTCAAAAATTGGGTCAAATTTGTTGGCTGAAAAATACTAAAACCCTCATTGGTTTTATGATAACTTGGCTAAAACTCAACTGATTTCAGTCTGGTTTGCTGTTTTCTTCTTGGTTTTTAAATGCGAACATTTCTGCATTTAAAACTCGATTTCTAATTTTTGGCCAATTTTTGAAAATTTTAACGATGTAACCCCTTACATTTTTTTCAAAAATTGGGTAAATTTTTTTGGCTGAAAAATACTAAAACCCTCATTGGTTTTATGATCATAACTTGGCTAAAACTCAACCGATTTCAGTCTGGTTTGCTGTTTTCGTCTTGGTTTTTAAATGCGAACATTTCTGCATTTAAAACTCGATTTCTAATTTTTGGCCAATTTTTGAAAATTTTAACGATGTAACTAACCCCTTACATTTTTTTCAAAAATTGGGTCAAATTTTTTGGCTGAAAAATACTAAAACCCTCATTGGTTTTATGATCATAACTTGGCTAAAACTCAACCGATTTCAGTCTGGTTTGCTGTTTTCTTCTTGGTTTTTAAATGCGAACATTTCTGCATTTAAAACTCGATTTCTAATTTTTGGTCAATTTTTGAAAATTTTAACGATGTAACCCCTTACATATTTTTCAAAAATTGGGTCAAATTTGTTGGCTGAAAAATACTAAAACCCTCATTGGTTTTATGATCATAACTTGGCTAAAACTCAACCGATTTCAGTCTGGTTTGCTGTTTTCTTCTTGGTTTTTAAATGCGAACATTTCTGCATTTAAAACTCGATTTCTAATTTTTGGCCAATTTTTGAAAATTTTAACGATGTAACCTCTTACATATTTTTCAAAAATTGGGTCAAATTTGTTGGCTGAAAAATACTAAAACCCTCATTGGTTTTATGATCATAACTTGGCTAAAACTCAACCGATTTCAGTCTGGTTTGCTGTTTTCTTCTTGGTTTTTAAATGCGAACATTTCTGCATTTAAAACTCGATTTCTAATTTTTGGTCAATTTTTGAAAATTTTAACGATGTAACCCCTTACATATTTTTCAAAAATTGGGTAAATTTTTTTGGCTGAAAAATACTAAAACCCTCATTGGTTTTATGATCATAACTTGGCTAAAACTCAACCGATTTCAGTCTGGTTTGCTGTTTTCTTCTTGGTTTTTAAATGTGAACATTTCTGCATTTAAAACTCGATTTCTAATTTTTGGCCAATTTTTGAACATTTTAACGATGTAACCCCTTACATTTTTTTCAAAAATTGGGTAAATTTTTTTGGCTGAAAAATACTAAAACCCTCATTGGTTTTATGATCATAACTTGGCTAAAACTCAACCGATTTCAGTCTGGTTTGCTGTTTTCTTCTTGGTTTTTAAATGCAAACATTTCTGCATTTAAAACTCGATTTCTAATTTTTGGCCAATTTTTGACAATTTTAACGATGTAACCCCTTACATATTTTTGAAAAATACTAAAACCCTCATTGGTTTTATGATCATAACTTGGCTAAAACTCAACCGATTTCAGTCTGGTTTGCTGTTTTCTTCTTGGTTTTTAAATGCGAACATTTCTGCATTTAAAACTCGATTTCTAATTTTTGGCCAATTTTTGAAAATTTTAACGATGTAACCCCATACATATTTTTCAAAAATTGGGTCAAATTTGTTGGCTGAAAAATACTAAAACCCTCATTGGTTTTATGATAACTTGGCTAAAACTCAACTGATTTCAGTCTGGTTTGCTGTTTTCTTCTTGGTTTTTAAATGCGAACATTTCTGCATTTAAAACTCGATTTCTAATTTTTGGCCAATTTTTGAAAATTTTAACGATGTAACCCCTTACATTTTTTTCAAAAATTGGGTAAATTTTTTTGACTGAAAAATACTAAAACCTTCATTGGTTTTATGATCATAACTTGGCTAAAACTCAACCGATTTCAGTCTGGTTTGCTGTTTTCTTCTTGGTTTTTAAATGCGAACATTTCTGCATTTAAAACTCGATTTCTAATTTTTGGCCAATTTTTGACAATTTTAACGATGTAACCCCTTATATTTTTTTCAAAAATTGGGTAAATTTTTTTTTGCTGAAAAATACTAAAACCCTCATTGGTTTTATGATCATAACTTGGCTAAAACTCAACCGATTTCAGTCTGGTTTGCTGTTTTCTTCTTGGTTTTTAAATGCAAACATTTCTGCATTTAAAACTCGATTTCTAATTTTTGGCCAATTTTTGACAATTTTAACGATGTAACCCCATACATTTTTTTCAAAAATTGGGTCAAATTTTTTGGCTGAAAAATACTAAAACCCTCATTGTTTTATGATCATAACTTGGCTAAAACTCAACCGATTTCAGTCTGGTTTGCTGTTTTCTTCTTGGTTTTTAAATGCGAACATTTCTGCATTTAAAACTCGATTTCTAATTTTTGGCCAATTTTTGAAAATTTTAACGATGTAACCCCTTATATTTTTTTCAAAAATTGGGTAAATTTTTTTGGCTGAAAAATACTAAAACCCTCATTGGTTTTATGATCATAACTTGGCTAAAACTCAACCGATTTCAGTCTGGTTTGCTGTTTTCTTCTTGGTTTTTAAATGCGTACATTTCTGCATTTAAAACTGGATTTCTAATTTTTGGCCAATTTTTGACAATTTTAACGATGTAACCCCTTACATATTTTTCAAAAATTGGGTCAAAGTTGTTGGCTGAAAAATACTAAAACCCTCATTGGTTTTATGATCATAACTTGGCTAAAACTCAACCGATTTCAGTCTGGTTTGCTGTTTTCTTCTTGGTTTTTAAATGCGAACATTTCTGCATTTAAAACTCGATTTCTAATTTTTGGCCAATTTTTGAAAATTTTAACGATGTAACCCCTTACATTTTTTTCAAAAATTGGGTAAATTTTTTTGACTGAAAAATACTAAAACCTTCATTGGTTTTATGATCATAACTTGGCTAAAACTCAACCGATTTCAGTCTGGTTTGCTGTTTTCTTCTTGGTTTTTAAATGCGAACATTTCTGCATTTAAAACTCGATTTCTAATTTTTGGCCAATTTTTGACAATTTTAACGATGTAACCCCTTACATATTTTTGAAAAATACTAGAACCCTCATTGGTTTTATGATCATAACTTGGCTAAAACTCAACCGATTTCAGTCTGGTTTGCTGTTTTCTTCTTGGTTTTTAAATGCAAACATTTCTGCATTTAAAACTCGATTTCTAATTTTTGGCCAATTTTTGAAAATTTTAACGATGTAACCCCTTACATTTTTTTCAAAAATTGGGTAAATTTTTTTGGCTGAAAAATACTAAAACCCTCATTGGTTTTATGATCAAAACTTGGCTAAAACTCAACCGATTTCAGTCTGGTTTGCTGATTTCTTCTTGGTTTTTAAATGCGAACATTTCTGCATTTAAAACTCGATTTCTAATTTTTGGCCAATTTTTGACAATTTTAACGATGTAACCCCTTACATATTTTTCAAAAATTGGGTCAAATTTGTTGGCTGAAAAATACTAAAACCCTCATTGGTTTTATGATCATAACTTGGCTAAAACTCAACCGATTTCAGTCTGGTTTGCTGTTTTCTTCTTGGTTTTTAAATGCGAACATTTCTGCATTTAAAACTCGATTTCTAATTTTTGGTCAATTTTTGAAAATTTTAACGATGTAACCCCTTACATATTTTTCAAAAATTGGGTCAAATTTTTTGTCTGAAAAATACTAAAACCCTCATTGGTTTTATGATCATAACTTGGCTAAAACTCAACCGATTTGAGCCTGGTTTGCTGATTTCTTCTTGGTTTTTTAATGCGAACATTTCTGCATTTAAAACTCGATTTCTAATTTTTGGTCAATTTTTGAAAATTTTAACGATGTAACCCATTACATTTTTTTCAAAAATTGGGTCCAATTTTTTGGCTGAGAAATACTAAAACCCTCATTGGTTTTATGATCATAACTTGGCTAAAACTCAACCGATTTCAGTCTGGTTTGCTGTTTTCTTCTTGGTTTTTAAATGCGAACATTTCTGCATTTAAAACTCGATATCTTATTTTCTGTTTTTATTTTAAAGTTGAATTCAAATTTGGCAGTTAACTTAGTTGGCAGTTATCTGTCATTATTTTAAAATTAAATTCAAATTTGGCAGTTGACTGATTCGGCGGTTACCTATCATCATTTAAAAGTTGAATTTAAATTTGCCAGTTAATTTGTATAGCGGCCACCCACAGCTTTTTTAAATTCGATTTCAAACTTAACGACTAACCTATATGGCGGGTAACTATCATTATTTTAAATTCAAATTTTGCGGTTTAGTTAACATATTTAATTTTTTTGTTGTTGTTCTACAACATATTGTTATTGTAAAATAGTTGTTGTAGTTGTTGTAGGCAAAACCCGGCTTCAATCTCTACATTTTCAGTACAAATTCACCATTTTCTGGATTTCATGCACCAGGCGAACAGAAAGCAGAAAAGAGCGACGGAGATCTGTTATAAGCTGTTATAAAATTCCCGAGTTTCGAACCACCGACAGATCTTGGTATGGAAGTTATCGCAGACTGTAGCCTTGTTAATCGGCGGGACCTATCGTCATTTTGAATTTGAATTCAAATTTGGCAGTTAACTTAGTTGGCAGTTACCTGTCATTATTTTAAAATTAAATTCAAATTTGGCAGTTGACTGATTCGGCGGTTACCTATCATCATTTAAAAGTTGAATTTAAATTTGCCAGTTAATTTGTATAGCGGCCACCCCCAGCCTTTTTAAATTCGATTTCAAACTTAGCGACTAACCTATATGGCGGGTAACTATCATTATTTTAAATTCAAATTTTGCGGTTTAGTTAACATATTTAATTTTTTTGTTGTTGTTCTACAACATATTGTTATTGTAAAATAGTTGTTGTAGTTGTTGTAGGCAAAACCCGGCTTCAATCTCTACATTTTCAGTACAAATTCACCATTTTCTGGATTTCATGCACCAGGCGAACAGAAAGCAGAAAAGAGCGACGGAGATCTGTTATAAGCTGTTATAAAATTCCCGAGTTTCGAACCACCGACAGATCTTGGTATGGAAGTTATCGCAGACTGTAGCCTTGTTAATCGGCGGGACCTATCGTCATTTTGAATTTGAATTCAAATTTGGCAGTTAACTTAGTTGGCAGTTACCTGTCATTATTTTAAAATTAAATTCAAATTTGGCAGTTGACTGATTCGGCGGTTACCTCTCATCATTTAAAAGTTGAATTTAAATTTGCCAGTTAATTTGTATAGCGGCCACCCACAGCCTTTTTAAATTCGATTTCAAACTTAGCGACTAACCTATATGGCGGGTAACTATCATTATTTTAAATTCAAATTTTGCGGTTTAGTTAACATATTTAATTTTTTTGTTGTTGTTCTACAACATATTGTTATTGTAAAATAGTTGTTGTAGTTGTTGTAGGCATCGGGGTGTTTCCTGTCATAGGGACCGGACGTGTTTCGTTTTCTGTGCTCTAAAAAAAAAAAAAAAAAAAAAAAAAGTTCTTTTTTATTGTTCTTCAAAATTTTTTCTAAATTTTGTAAGTTCTTTTTGGACAACTTTTCATTTTCACCTACGCGTTTTTATATTGCGTAGTGAATAATTTTCCCTGCCGGCTGCGGTCCTGTGGCCTCTGCTGGGCAGAAGCCGCCCGTAGCTGGTAGGTGGTAAGCTGTTACCTGGACTCCGCCAAAATCCTTGAATTATATCAAGAAAAAGCAAGTTACACGCTGCCCCTCGCTTCGCGCTCTGCGCAGGCGAGAGGTTCTTATCAACATAATGGATAATACACTTAAAGAATCGCAATCTAACATTCGATGCGATAAGGACGCGGAAATGCGTACAATATCTGGTGCAGACCCAGGAGTTATACGCTCCCAACCCAGTGAGAGAGGTAAAGATTTATCTGCTTTTCTCGCAGGATTGCCAACATCATCAAAGGTCTCCAACTCGCTGGTAACAATCAGTAGTAACACCAGCCCCACTGTTAACTGCACCATTTCAAATGTAAAGGCTAGTCTGACCTGTACTCCTACATATTCCTGTGTCACAACTATGATGTCAAGCAAATGCTCAACCACATCGACAACTTTGCCTTCTCCGGCAATAAAACCAGTCAAAGAGAAGTGTTTATTTCAAACCTACGTTCGTAAGGTAAACAGAAAACGCAAGGATGTGTCGCAGTCCCCTTATCCGGTTCTCACCCCATCTCCAAATCGTAAAACTAAAAGGCAAACCAATGCGCCAGCAAATAAGGCGGCCTCTCCCTCTGATGCTGTTTCATTGAGCAACAATCGTTTTGCGATATTGGCTGCTGAAGCAGAGATTATGGAACAGGACATGCTAGATGCTGCTTCTGACACTGACGACTCATCTGCTCCGGAGAATTTTGGACAGTCTGCAAAATCCAGTAAGCCCCCAGCTATCTGTGTACCAAATGTTAGTGATCCGCTAACCTTGGAACGGACCCTTAATTTGGTTATTGGTTCCTCCAACTATTATATTCGCACCTCTAGATTTGGCGTCTCTAGAATTTACACATCTAATCCTGACTCTTTCCGTAAAGTTGTAACGGAACTTACAACTCGGAACTGTCAATTTTGGCATCACCAACTTAGAGAGGACAGGCCCTACAGAGTTGTAGTTAAGGGAATGCATGCTGGAGTTCCTAGTTCCCAGTTAAAGCAAGCTTTTAGTGACCTTGGCTTTGAGGTCCTTAACATATATTGCCCGAAAAAACCTGACTGGAAAAACATAAAAGTTAATTTGGATGACAATGAGGCCACAGCTAATTTCAAGACAAGGCAAAATTTGTTCTTCGTGAACCTTAAGCAAGTTCCGAATGTGGCAGAGTCTCTAAAAATTACAAAACTGGGTAATTATAGAGTTACTGTTGAGCGTGCTGCTCGTAGAAAAGTTTTGCTGCAGTGTCAAAGATGCCAATTATTCGGACACTCAAAGAACTATTGCGTCCAGGACCCTATTTGTGGTAAATGCAGTGGTCCTCATATGTTTGGATCTGCTTTATGTACAAGTGACGTAACTCTATGTATAAATTGCGGTGGCAACCATGCCTCGTCTGACAAAAGCTGCCCTGTTAGACTAGATAAAATTAAAAAACAAAAGTCGAGACCTCGTCTCCCGACAATCAACGATCCACGACTCGCTTCGCGTGGTTTCATACCTGCTGAAGCATTAAGAACGAATATATCGTATGCTGATATAGTTAAATCCAAGGATATACAAGCAAGGACTGACTCAACCCTGCAGAGTAATGCAAGCTCTCCTTCTGACCCTAGGCTCAACCACAAGTTCACAGCGATAGATAATGCCATCCGCGACATCAATACCAAACTGGACACTCTATTCAAGCTGTTGCAAGAAAATGCAGAGTCCAATAAGGCTTTCAGAGAGCTAGTACAGGTTCTCATTGCACGATTGCCGAAATGATGCCACCAGCACTAAAAATCGGATTGTGGAACGCTCGTGGATTAGTCAGAGCATCTGAAGAGCTTCGATTGTTCCTTAGCGCTTATAACATAGATATACTGCTTGCTACAGAAACTCACATGCGCGCTGGACAGTGCATCTACCTTCCAGGCTATCTTATATATCATGCTCATCACCCTAGTGGCAACAGCAGAGGTGGCTCTGCAGTCGTTATAAGGGATTCTCTAAGTCACATTCCCCTGCCACCCACATCTAACAACGACAGACAGATTGCGAGCGTCCAATTACAGACTTCCGAAGGGAATGCCACATTAGCGGCGATATATCTACCTCCAGCTGAAAGATGGACTCAATCAGAATTTGAATCCTTACTGGCCAGTCTTGGAAGGAAATTTCTTGCTGGTGGAGACTTTAATGCCAAACATGCATGGTGGGGCAATTCACGAGCCTGCAGCAGGGGTAAGAAATTGCAAGAAGTCATAGCAAATGGGCATTACCAAGTACTTGCCACGGGTGAACCCACTTTTTACTCATCTAACCCCCTGATAACACCGTCAGCGCTTGATTTTTTCATAAGCAATGGTTACGCTACTGACAGACTACAAGTAAGAACACTACATGAACTCTCCTCGGATCATACACCTATCCTGGCCACACTGCATGCCACACCTGTGCAAAAACCACAGCGTCCACGACTCCTTGCCAGAGGTGCTAATTTAAGCTCTTTCAAAGCCCACCTAGAACAGCTGAGCGAGGTTAACATTCAAATCCAGGAACCTTCTGACATTGACAATGCCATCAGCCTTTTTATGAGCATGATAAACCAGGCTGCTGAGATAGCTACACCCAGGAATCGCCTAAACACAGAGACCTCTAAACATCTCCAACTACCACCCAGAATTGGTGCACTCCTTAATCTAAAGCGAAGAGTAAGAAGAGAATATGCAAGAACCGGAGACGTCCGAATCCATCGAATACATAATCGGTTGGCTAATTGTTTAAGCAAGGCGCTCGCCCGAAGGAAACAAGAATCTTTAGACAGCTTTTTGGAAAACCAGGACACGGATGCTAGTTCTAACTATTCGCTGTGGCGTATTACAAAACGGTACAAGGCTCAGCCCACCCCAAAATCAGCTATTAGAAGCTCCTCTGGTGGTTGGTGCCGCACGAGCCTAGAGAAAGCTGAAGCGTTCGCTAATAACCTCGAGCAACGTTTCAAGCCTTACGACTATTCGCCTGAAAGCATCCGTCGACAAGTTGAAGAGTTCCTGGATTCTCCTTTTCAAATGAGCCTGCCTGCCGCTCCTATCTCACTGACAGAGGTGAAAGACATTGTAGGTAAACTTTCACCTAAGAAATCTCCTGGTGAAGATCTTCTGGACAACAGGACAATTCGTCTTTTACCGGATCAAGCCTTGGAATTCTTGGTGATGATATTCAACAGCGTGTTAACTATTGGATACTTCCCGAAAACTTGGAAATCGGCGAATATAATTATGATTCCTAAACCAGGAAAATCGCCGACTGAAGTGGACTCATACAGGCCGATCAGTCTTCTACCATCCCTGGGTAAAATCATGGAGAGGCTGATCCTCAACAGGTTACTGTCTTACGAGAATATTACCAGTGCGATTCCGGAATTTCAGTTCGGCTTTCGTCTTCAACACGGGACTCCTGAGCAGCTGCACAGAGTTGTCAACTTCGCTTTAGAAGCCTTGGAGAAGAAGGAGTACGCTGTTGCTGCCTTCCTTGACATTCAGCAGGCTTTTGACAGAGTGTGGCACCCTGGTCTTCTATACAAAGCTAAAAGCCTTTTTTCGCCTCAGCTGTTTCAGCTCGTGAAAAGCTTCCTAGAAGAACGCACATTCCACGTATCTGCTGATGGGTTCAAGTCGTCCACCAAGCCTATCTCTGCTGGAGTTCCCCAAGGTAGCGTTCTCGGTCCTACTCTATACTCTATCTTTACTTCAGATATGCCTACACAAACACCAATCACTGAAGTTGAAGAACAAGACGTTCTAATTGCGACCTATGCTGATGACACTGCTATCTTAACTAGAAGCAAAAGTATCTTGGCTGCCACATTTGCACTGCAAGAGTATCTTGACGCATTTCATCAATGGGCCATGAACTGGAATATTCGAGTAAACGTTGAAAAATGTGCAAATGTTACGTTTACCAATCGCCGAAGTAGCTGCCCCGGAGTCAGCCTCAACAATAGTCAAATCAGAGCCCTTCCTGCATACAAATACCTCGGAGTCACTTTGGACAAAAGACTCACTTTTGGCAGGCACATTACTTGTGTCCAACACTCCTTCAAGAAAAAAGCTGCTCGGATGGCATGGCTTCTTACACCACGCAACAAACTTGCACTTGATTGTAAGGTTAAGATTTATAAGTCCATTCTGGCGCCAAGCCTTTTTACGGACTTCAGGTTTATGGCATCGCTGCGAAATCGAACCTCAATAAAATACGGATCTTACAAGCGAAAACGCTCCGAAAGATCTGTGGAGCTCCGTGGTATATGAGGACGAGAGACATCGAACGCGATCTAAATGTACCAAAAATTGGAGATAAACTGCAAGAACTGGCTCGGAAATATATGGAAAGGCTAAATGAGCATCCCAATAGTCTAGCCAAAAGGCTTGGTACGGCTGCTATAAACAGTGCAAACGCTAGAAACCGAGTCAAAAGAAGACTGAAGCGACACCACCCTCAAGACCTACCAGACCGGATTTTGACATAGTATTTCTACCACCTTCATTATTACTTTCAAAAAAAAAACTATATGAAATTCTTCTAGCCCTATTTTACACGTAGACTAATTTTTGTACTTTTTTATATTATAACCGATTAGATTAAGCTGTCAATTCGGTAGCAGTGCGCTAATCAAAAGAATAAATTTCCACATTTATAAACGTTAAAGTTGTTGTAGGCAAAACCCGGCTTCAATCTCTACATTTTCAGTACAAATTCACCATTTTCTGGATTTCATGCACCAGGCGAACAGAAAGCAGAAATGAGCGACGGAGGAGTTATCGCAGACTCTAACAATATTAATCGGCGGGACCTATCGTCATTTTAAATTTAAATTCAAATTTGGCAGTTAACTTATTTTGCGGTTAACTGTCATTATTTTAAATTTAAATTCAAATTTGGCAGTTAATTCTTTTTATATTCATTTTACATTCGAATTTAAACTTGGCGGTTAATCCAAATGGCGGGCACTCATCGTCTTTTTAAATTCAAATTGAAACTTGGCAATTAATTTAATGCATTTTAGTATATTTGAATCAAAATTGTGTTTTTATCAAATAAAAAGACCTTTTATGTTATTTTACATATAAAAAAATATAATAATATAAAATAAAAGTGTATTAACTTATTAATTTTAAAATAATATAATAACTTATAAATTTTCCTACACTTTATTAAAAACAAACAAATAAAAGACAATTCTAATGAATGTAAAATGTTGATAATATTATAAAATTATTATTTAGTAGGTCGGAAATAAATATATAAAATAAAATAAAATTGGGTCAAATTTTTTTGCTGAAAATTGCGAACACCTTCAACGGTTTTATGATCATAACTTGGCTAAAACTCAACCGATTTCAGTCTGGTTTGGTTTTTTCTTCTTGGGTTTTCAATGCGAACATTTCTGCATTTAAAACTCGATATCTAATTTTTGGCCAATTTTTGACCATTTTAACGATGTAACCCCTTACATTTTTTTCAAAAATTGGGCCAAATTTTTTGGCTGAAAATTGGTAACACCTTCAACGGTTTTATGATCATAACTTGGCTAAAACTCAACCGATTTCAGTCTGGTTTGTTTTTTTCTTTTTGGGTTTTCAAGTTTTTTTTAATGCAAGCCATTTGAACTTCACCGGGCGTTTAGAAGGTAGGGTAAACATGGTACAAATCGGGACATGCCCCTGGACTATGGCAGAACTAAACGCCGTTTAATATTTAAAACAGCCTAAAAGTATGCAAAGAATAGAAATGCAAAAGTGGTCCAATTAAATTGTTTTCTCTTTATTTATGAAGGGAGGCGCGGATAGCTTGCTGTGCAATTATCTGGCCTATAAAAACGTTCTTTTTCTCTCTCTGCACGACTGTAAATATGCACTGCACATATCTATTTTATGCTGCCGTTTATTGTTTGCCCCCCAAAAATAACAACAACGGCTGGTGGCATGCGGGCTTTGGGCTTTTGCATGTTTAATGCGTCTAATCAACATTAAGCCATGTTTTGGCAGAGAACGCAGACCGCATTTCCCCAAAATCCCCCCTGCTGCCCGGTCCCGGCGCTCATCGCATTACCATTGTATTCGGGGGTCAACCACTGCTGCCATCACCCCGCTCCCTCCCGGAGAAAGATACAAAACTCAGTTGCAGATACATCTCTGTTGCGTTGCGTTGTTGCTGTCACATTTACATAATTTCATTTGCAACACACATGCCGGCTCCTCCCGCCGTTTCCCCGGAGTGTTACATGTGTTCGCCTGGCGGCAAATTATTACACGCTTTTATTAACAAAAATTATGCTCGACTGTTGATTTGCCGCGTCATCGGGAATGGTCAGAGGATGCTGCTCATGCTGCTCATACTTCTGGTCCTAGAATTCGCATAAATATTCATCAGTTAATATCGGGGACCTATAAATAGATGCAGGCCGCAGTGCTGGACTCAGAATGTGGTCACAGGAGCAGCGACCACAGAGGATGAAAATTAATTAAGTGCGGGTTTTGTGCCTTCTTTTTGTGCTCTGCCTGGAAAAGAAGAATGCGTTATCAATATGAAACAAGGTCGTGGAAAAATACGGAAAAGGGGTACTTAAGAGCTTGAAAGGAAAGCGATAGATTAAACACAATCAGCATACTGCTAATATTTAAAGAATCTCACATATCCTAATAATTACGAAATATATAAATTGTAAATATATAAGATTTATTAAAGGCCGCAGCCTTGATTAACACACTGTAATTAATCCTGGCGCCCCTCTCAAGTAATAATTTGTAATACCGCCCCTTTTGCGCCCACGCCCCTGTTCGATAACCGGACAGCCGCGAGGACGATGACGATGACGATGACAGCGATACACGAGCCACTCAATCTTGTTGAGTAAGCACCACTAATTTGTTTTTAAGGTCGGCGGGATGGTCACTCCGAAGGCCACACTACCTCCCAGAAACCCCACCTTCTCACGCTCCAGCTCCTGCTCCCGCTCCTGCTCCTTTTCCTGCTCCTTCTCCTCTAGCAGCCACCACTTTGCATACTTTATTGACCACAGCAGTGTGTGTGGGTGGTTGCAGAGGTGAGGTGTGTGTTTCAGGCAGGAGTGCGACCACAAATACGCTTTTAAGAGGCATTTCCAGGACGAAGGCAGCTGCGTCCTGCCTGCAGGATCCTCATGCAATTTGACTATTAAAAATCATTAGCAGAACGGAATTTCCGAGCCTTTGGGCCAAATTTGAGGTGTGTGCACTCTGACGGAGGCAGGCAGCAATGTTGCAGCTCCATTGCATACTTTGTGGCACGCTGGCCAGGCATTTTCATTAAAATGGCTCCAAGGCAAAATGCCAAGCTGGAAACCAAGTCTTTAGCGTCACTTAAAAGCGAAAATCCATGCTTCATTTTTAACAATGATGATTCAGGTACAAAGCCTTTTCCAAGTAGGGTTTTCCTTAAAGTGTCAATCTGAAACAAATCAATCTTTGAGAGTCAATTCACTCATTCACTTAGAACTTTTAACCAGGCTCACTCACATATATATATCCGAAAAAATAATACAAACACACCATAATCCAATACAAAGATGTCCTGCCGGGCACCGGGATTGCCCCAGAGTGAGAGCGAAATATTGCTGAGCTCGGCCCTGGACGACATCCGCGAGGGGGCCAGCTCCGAGCTGGACCTCGAGGAGGCCTATCAGCAGCTGGAGAAAATGAAGCAGCGCGTGCTGCAGATGAAAAGCCAGATAGTTCGCTCCCTTCCTACAGAGGCGGGCACAGCCCAAGTGCCCTCAGACAATGTCAACTTGAGGGAGATCCAGCTGGAGACCTCGCGGGGCTTCCAGCAAATTGAGGCGGTCAAGAGCCGCCTCAAGGAGACCTCCGACGAGCTGAGCATCGTGGGGGCACGGATCGAGGAGTCTGTGCGTTGCACCGAGAAGCTGGCCAGGCAGCTGGACGAGGTGCCCAAGTGGATGGAGGAGCACAAGCAGCAGGCGGGAGAGTGCCTGGAGCGGTACAACCAACTGGACACTTGCTGCTGCTCCGACTTCGACTACGGCTCCACCATGCGGCCCCTCATGATGGCACTTAAGAACCAATCTCGTAACAGGGTGGGTCCTTATGAGGCTTCAATTTCAATATTTATATTCTGTATTCTCTTCTTAAAGGTCCCCTTGAAGTGCTACAAGATCGAGTACCGGGGGATGGCGAGGAGATTGGGCCGAACCCGGTGTATGCTGAACCGGAACCGCGATCTGCTGATGCATTCCATTCGGAAAATTGAGGAGGCCCTGCACTCGCCGGCCACTGCACGGGAGTCTCCCTTCCTTATGGTGCTGCCCGAGTTGGTAGAGGCGGACGAGCAGCTCAGCGACCAGGACGATGCTGACACGTCAGAGCCAACTGTGATTCAAGGCTCTCCCGCAACAATGGCTCACCGGATCCCCACACAATGACGGGGCTAATTGAGCAAAAATGCTTTTCCAAATATGCACGTTTGTAACAGATTTTGCAGTCATATAAGCCACAAAAACGCAATTAGCCATAAACGTAATTAACCAAACAGAATGTGAATAGAAACTGCAGTGCAGCCACTATAAAATAACACAATAAAACATGGTAAAACCGCGAAGCGGATGCGTAATATTTATGAATTTCTATTTAATTCAAGGGAATATTACCCATACGCCATGGGGTCACGGGGTCACTGGGAGTGGACAGGGCCTGCGATCTGGGGAAAATTGATGGCCGGCATGTCTTTGACACCTCAGCGGAGCTTCATTTCAGGTTGACAAGGGTTCAGCGCCAGCTTTCGGCTTTCGGCAGCGAATTTCCCTCGAGATAGGGGGACGAGCGGGGAGCAACAAGTTTGTCATGTCCAGGCTCGATGGAAGACCGGAACTTCCAGCCATTTTGGCTATCAAATTGTGCAAACAACGGCCCAAGTTTGTTGCCAAATTAATTGGAGGGACCTCCTGGCCACATCTCCATTTCCAGGACGTCGCCCTTCGCCTTCTCACCTTTGCCAGGGAAAATGTGAAGCGAAAAATGTAATTTAATTAGTCGCCTTGGAGTTTTCCCAGCCTCAAGCCCGAAGCTTTAAGGCCCAAACTTTTATGGCCGCTGTCGAGCAAGGATATTGGCTGTAGTCCTCCGGCCCCAATTCGCCCCTTACACCGGTAATTGCACATTGACTGCACATGTCCTGGCTGCCAACTCCCCGGGCCCATTGTCCCTTTGTTACCTGCTCTCGTGCGAATGCCTCGCATAGTTGTGCTCGACTTGTTCTGACCCTGCGGCCTATTCAAATAGTTGAATGCAAGGACTCCTCGGCCGAAGTTACGCCCTCATTAGGGCCTGAATCATGTATTCCCAGCGGAGATACACACACATGAGTGGGGCAGAAGGAATATTTTACAGAGTAAATTAATGTTTTTAGGTGCAATAAGTACCCCAAACATCTACAGAATTTCAGCTACAACCAAACTTCGCTCAGTTACCAGCTCATTCCATTCAGATCAATCAATCAATTCATTGTGGCTGAGCGTAAAAAGTTTATCTGCAAACAAATTGAAAATTTTAATAAAAATTCTTGCGCTAAATTACGCTCAACAATCAAATCCCCACCTGCCGTCGCTCTCCTCTCGGAATTCCCAATGCCCAGTCCCTGTCGCCAGTCCCCAGTCCCTGGTCCTCCTCCATCATGGTCGTTGTCCAACTGTTCGCTTAAGTGGTGTTAAGTATTTGAAAATCTCTGCTTCGGTTTTCCGCCCGAATCGCCTGCCTGCCTCCCCGAATGCCTTCCGTTTTATTGTTTTACGACAGTTGGCCGAATACTTTGGCTGGCTAAAAGTTTTGCCCTCATGGTCATCCAATTGTCTGTGATTTACGGAGGCTCCTCGGCAGGAGCAGGACTCCCGGGGTGGACACATCCCCTAGTCAGTCAGTCAGTCAGTCAGCGGAGCGGAACCCACAACAGAAACTGCAATCCAGCATTTAGTGGATATTGATTTATTGCTCTCTCTCTCTGGGGAGGAACACAAGCATGTTCAGAAGCTGTATTAAATCAAAGTTGAGTCCAAAGTTCTTTCTTAATAAATTATTAATTACCTTTTTAGTTTGAGTAATTTTTAAATCAAAGAAGATCTTAAATCTTCTCGTAGCTCTCTACTATGCCCTGAGCCCGTACTTCCTTTAGGTTCCTCAGGCACTTATCCATGGGCGTGACCACGCAGAGGGGCTTCCGGCCGCTGAAGTAGGCGCTGCTGGGGCGGGCATAGCTCACTCGTCTTCCGTCCAGCCAGGCGGTGATCTCGTCCAGACACAGACACTGCCAGGGGTTGCCCTCGAGGCTGATGTGTCTCAGCAACTGCAAGTTCTGTGCAGCCTTCAGATCTGGCAAGAAGGTGAGTCGGTTGTTGTTGATCTCCAGATGGGTAAGCCGCTCGAAGGTGTCCAAGATCTCTGGTTCGATCTCCTCTAAGCGATTCTCGCCGATTGTCAGCATCTGCAGTCGACGAAGAGGAGCAAACATGCGCAGGTCGAGACTCACGAGCTTGTTCCTCCTCAAGCGCAGTTCCCTGAGAAAAGGCAGCGAGGAGAGAGCCAGAGGATGCAGCTCCGCTATATAGTTGTTGCTCAGATCCAGCTGGGTCAGCTTGCGGAGAATGGTGGCGCCAAAGACCGATAAGCCTAACTTTTTGATATTGTTCCTGCTCAAGTCCAGCCGCTCCAATGCAGTCAGGTTAGCGAAGAGCTCGTCGGGCAGCGATGAGATCTTGTTGCCCTGCAGCTGCAGGGATTGCAGGGACCACAGGCCCACAAAGGCTCTGGGATGTATCCTGTTGATCTGGTTGAGCCACAGATTGAGAGTCTGCAGATTGCCAAGCCTGCAGAAAACCGAATCCTCAAGCACCTTGACATTATTAGAGCTGTAGTCGAGCAGCTCCAGAGGCGCTCGCTCGTCGGGGGCCATAAACAAGGTTCGCTTTATCTCGTACAAGTTGTTGTTGGAGACATTCAATACCCGCAGCTTGGGCAGGGCATAGAATATGCCCATGTCCAGGTTCTCCAGCCAATTACTGTGCAGGTGCAGCTCCTCCAGCTTGGGTAAGCCACGCAGGCGGCACCACTGAAACTGAAGAAGAAAACCCTTTAGTATAAAGTCACTATTTTCTTGGGGTTACTCACATCTCTCACGTTGTTGTTGCTTATGGACAGGTACCTCAGATTCCCGTTCTCTCCCAGAGTCACATTCTCCTGGTAATTGGTGGTGAGATCCAGGAAGCGCAGGTTCTTCATACCTTTAAAAGCATCGGGCTCCACCTGGGCAACAAGATTCTCGGAGAAGTTGGCATACACCAAATTTGCCAGACGACTCATCACCTTGCCCGTGATCAGCTGGATGTCGTTGAAGCTCACATCGAGGCTGGTGAGCTTGGAGGCGTTGGGAAAGTGCTGCTCCTGCAGCTCCTCCAGCTGACAGTGGGTGATATTGAGCTCCTGGAGAGCCACAAAGTCCCGCAGTCCCCGCTGGCCCAGGGTCAGGCCACCGGACTCGGATAGATCCAGTTTCAGGAGTCCGGCGAGACTGGGAAACTCCCTGACCTGCTCCTCATCCTCGATGCCGGTGTGCTCGTTCACCACCTTGACGCTGCGCCAGTTCTCGCCGACATAGCGACTCAGTTGCTCGAAGCTCTCGATCTCGCGGCACAGGTGACTGCCCTGTCCCAGATCTTCGCACTCCTGCAGGTCCTTCGCCAGAACCAAACCGCAGAAACTAAGGCTGAGAAGAACTCCTCCGATCAGAACTCGCACTGGCTGCATTTTGGACTCGACTGGACCGACTGCGAGTGCAGTGCGTTAATTTGTGTTTATTTTTAATCAGAGCAAACTCGTTTCGGTTCTTGTTTTGTTTTTCAAGAAGCCGGTTTCCATGCCACAAAACCAGATGAAGTGACGAGCTAGTGATTGTCTCCCCTTCCCAGAGAGATGGGTACAATGTAGAACTGCAAAAGCATGCATGTTTACAATGATGTCGCTGGCTAAAATCACAACATCACAACTTTAAATTGGACACATTTATTTAACCGTCAAGGAATACATAAAAAGAATACATAAATATCTTCGGTTTTATCGAATAGGGTATTCGTATATAAATTTCCAGCCAGCTTAACAATAAAAAACGTAGGCTATTTGCATCTCTATACATAAGACACTCAGAATAAGGTTTAAAGTACATCGGTTTATTATCGATTAGTTCGTTGGTGAGCTTCTTCGTCATAGTGGCTCCGTAGTAAATTCATGAAGGAAGCTGATAGATGGCAAAAATGCTTTATAACTTATATATGAGAGTAGTAGCTATGAACATCCTGAACATCTACGCCTGAGTTTATTATGTTCCAGTTTCGGATTTTCCATCAACATTAACAGAGGAGTTCCGTAAGTGCGTTTCCATGTCCATCAACAAGCATTTGGTTTCGAAGACTAGTACGCGACAGTTCACAGGGAAGATAGAGGAGAGAGAGACTTACAGGAGGAGCACCTGGATCCTAGAAGTCGAAGCAGCCATTGGCCAGCTCGAAGCCACAGTCGCAGCACCAGTCGCACGAGTTCTAAAGCATTCCAGGGCGATCCGTCTCACGGTTGCCTGCTTTCTCAAAGAACATGGCATCCTTTGGGGTAGAGAGAAGAATATCAATTAGATGGGTTATAATTAAAGGGAGACTACATATAGCTGGGGGACTAGCCTACGCAAACTAAGCTGGGTTCAACAGGTTACCTCAGCACCAACGTAATCTGCGTTGCAGTCGCCGCAACAGCTTGAATCGATAAAAGTGAACGGAATACAACTGACAAACACCAGTTAATAAATTAATCTCTTAACCACCAACTGTGTACTTACAATCAGGAATGTGGCGCCCAGCAGAACCGCCTTCATGCGCACGTCCAGGTCCAGCGGGAAGCTGATGCCAAAGAAGTCCGCATCCGTGAAGACTTCACGCGCCAAGCCCGACCACTGCTTCGAAATCTTGCCCACCTTCTCGCCCGTGAGGGAAACCACCTAAAAAACACAAAAAATAATATATTAATAGGATAACTCCATAAAAAGCAACCCCAATAAACAAACTCACTTCGAACTCCACATCCCCGCAGAGCGAAAAGGTGCAGAAGGGACCCTGGATGCGCAACACGGTGTCCCCAATGTGATTCAAGATGCGGAACGAGGGCGAGCAGATGGACCACTCCTGCTCGATGGTGCCGATGACATTGCCCGGCGGGGCCGAGACCTCGATGCTCTGCAGGCAGCACGGAAACAGGCAGGAGGAGCAGGCCAGCGGCCGATGCATATGGATGACCTCCTGCTGGTAATTGTCGAAGACGCGCATGTCAAAGGGCCGCGCGGGGCCGCAACAGTTCCGGGTGCAGCAGTCATTGTCCTCCACCGCGTAGTAGACCTTCTGACCCAGGGCATTCTTGATCGAGAACTTGTTGTTGGTCTCGAAGCCGGTGAAGGCCTCGAGGAGCTCGACCTTTTGCTTAACCAAAAGCTGGTCGATAGTCGTAAGGTACTCCAATCCGCGCGGACAGTTCGGAATTCCGGAAGGTATACTCATCCAGTCGCCTGAAAGGTGAATTTAAAAATTTATTAGAGACCATTTTTATAGCCCCAATTCCTATATTTATTATAGTAAAAATAGATTGTTGTATAAATTCTTTGGCTTAATCTTGTCGTGCAAATTGAATTAGTCTTCACAACAAAAGGGCATCTCGTTCAGCTCGTTTAGTCGCCAGTGTGTCAATTGGTCAATGTCGCCGGCACAATTGCTCGGCCTCTCTAATTGGAGGCCTTACAATGGACCCACCCCACCACCACCTCTCGATAATATCTTGTAGAGAAACCTCCCCTGGCTACAGCCTCTTGTGCTAGCATCACGACTCTGGTATCTAATCTGTGCTAGAAAGATATCTTTTATTAGCAGCTCTATTAAATCTTTAATTTCACAATGCAAGGCAACCTTGAAATGATTTGCATAATCGGGAGATATGCGTTCTGGAGGGAAGTGTACTATCTGAAGATATTTTGAGATTGAAGTACTGAAAATTTTTATGAAATTCAAAACCATAGAGAAAATAATGTGATAATAAAATAAAGTCATAAAATGTAGGAACTATAATAAGAGCTACATTTGTGTATAAAATTTATGCTCTTCCTTCTGAAGTTAGATTCGAAGACACACCTACGTGACATAACCATAAGATTTGGCTTAAGTAAACTATATTCTAATCTATGAAAAAAGGCTAACGTTATACAACTTGTTTGACCATTTATGGTGATGAAAATCATTGTTCTGTACGATTTGAAGATTATCTAACAAATTCTAGTGATCAAAAGGATCGTTCTACATGATTTTAAGATCTAATCAAACCTGTAACGTATTAGTTTCCTCTATTTCCTATACTCCTCTTCTACACTTTGTCACCCTGAACCCCTGCTCACCTCCTGTCCTCATCGCTGATGTAAAACTCGTAGCCCTTCCGCTTGGCCGACTTGTTCAGGCGCATCGTGTGGCGCAGCTTCTTGGGCAGCGGCTTGTTGGCCTCCCGGCAGACCAGCTGCCTCAGGGTCTGGGACCTCGAGCAGAGGTGAGTGTACTGGCTGTACAGCGAGTGCCAGATGAGGCGCAGCACCTTGGAGCCGCTCTTCACGCCACTGCCCCTTGTAGCATCCCCTGTGTGGTTTTCCCCGCTCAGATCCAGCGTGGAAACGCAATTCGAGACGCCACTTGTTCGGTTCTCGGTGGACATTTTAGACACTGAAGACACAACCGCTTGCTCTGCTGCCCAGAGATGAACTAACTGAGGCTTCGCACTCGCACGACGGGGAAAAATCAACGCCGTACCCATGGACAGCGTTTTAAATGCCGCTTTTGTATTATTTTATTGGTTCAATTAAGGCGGACGCGCCGCCTTCCGATAAGCGCCGAAGACCTGACAGGGTTCTCAGCCTATTTGGGACGGATGGACGCACGTGTAAACAAAAACACATCCAGCAGAAGGCGGAGATAACAGCGGGGACAGTGAAGGAACCTCGAAATCTCTCACTCTAACACCCTGAGTTTTGTCTAGGTAAATATTTGCATCCCACTTTTGGTTTTGTTTCAGGTTTTCGGTTCAGCGTTAGATGGCACCCTTTGTTCTCCACCGATCTAGCACGGAATCTGGTCTTTATCTCTGGGATGATGGGTTCAGGCTGGCCTGCACTCCGAGAAATCATCAACCCCACATGATTGGGCATTATCTGCGATGCAGGGCAATGACACGGGGCTCTCACAAAGATGCTTCTTTGTGCCGAGCCAGGGACTATAGCAGAGAGCTAGATAACTAATAGCAGATAGTAGTAAGATTTTTGCAAGGTCTGAGAGGAACTATTTTGCTTGAGTTTGGATGTCTTGAAAATGGTAAAGAACATTTAGAGTTAATGAATTTGTATTTGGATAGAAGCTTACTGGGTACAGCTTGTAGCTACAGAAAAGAAGGTTGTCTCTCTAATTGCTCATAAGATAAGCATTTAAAAACGATAAAGATCAAATATACAGTTCAATAAAGAAGTTCTTTAGGCGATGTGACTTGTGTTCCTATAAAAACAACATCATAATACCCTCCAGAGGACCATAAACTGTCAAAATTAAATCCCTATAAACTATCTTCAACTTTTAAGTAATAAACAATGACATATTTTTATCTATTAACAAACAGAAGATAGTACTAGCAATACATTATGAAGCCCTCGTTTTCTGAACAGCACAAGGTCTGAAGATAACTAAAATACTGCTACTTCTTGGGGGGTCTTGCCCCCCACAACGAGTGTTAACCGTACAGTAAAATCCCTTGAACGTATTCTAACCATGAGTCAATTTAAACCTTTCTCTAGATTACTCACCTGCTGGTCCGCCTTGTCCCATGCCTGGTTGCATTCCTGCTGGCATTCCCGGGCCACCCATCCCGGGGGGTCCCATTCCTGGCTGCGTGATCACTGGCTGTTGCGGCTGTCCCGGTGGATATCCTCCGAATCCCTGCGGCGGTCCTGCGGGACCGGGCGGGTATCCGCCGAATCCCTGTGGCTGTGGTGCGCCGCCACCGACGTACGGCGGCTGTCCGGCTCCATAGGGCGGAGCTTCTCCGTAGGGCGGCATCTGGGGAACTGGAGCGTAGCCGGCTGACTGATGTTGACCCGGCACAAAACCCTGAAACGATCGGGAGTTGAGCGAGGAATGTTCGATTGGGGGCGTCGTCGTGGTTAGTTATCGGTTATTGCAAGTGGATCGAACGTCGCTGTTTCTGCTTATCTCTGCCTTTTACAATTGCTTCACCAGGAATGGTGGGGAAAGAGTGAAGTATCCTCCATGGAAATGTAGGTTCATATCTACAATCTCTCGTGCATGTGGTTTCAAACAGAATCTGATAATGCCCTGCCCTTTAAATATGTGTAGCGGAAGCAATTGCCACTTTGCCAAGATTATAAAATGTTTAAAGTTCGTCAACAGAAAAATCCCAAATCACAATATTATGTGTAATCTCTTGTAGTTATCAGAGGAGTTAGCTTTCTGAGTCATAAATATAAATGCAAGTATATAACACTCCCTTTAATTTGCAAATTTATGGAATGCATATTTATTTAATGATTATTTAAAGTTATTTGTCATTAAATAATTGCTCAACGCATTTAAAACAACGCTTGAAAATATACTAGACTTGTCTTCCTTTTAAATAGATTAAGAAATTAATAAACACTGATAAAACCCTTTTAGGTTTACTTTGTATTGTTTACTGACACAATATTCCCTTAATAATTATTTATATTATATTATATTAAAGCCAGGGCAATTAAATATTGATTTCCTTATCCAATCAGATTTTCTGTTAAAAAAAAGAAGCATTGTTTTTTCAGTTGTTTACGTCGACAGAAAACACTTGTTTGCAATTATTTGCACGCTGCTTTCGCTGTCTCCCCAGTAAGCCGAATCAAGCTCAGCGTTATGGCAATGCAGACACGAATGACGTGTGATTATGGTTTAAAAATAAACACAGTGGGCACTTAGGAAACGAAGGACTTAATATATTTATTATTGATTTATTTATTTGAGAGCTATAAAAAAAATAAATATTTAGAACCAGTTTCTCAAGTTGTCTTCAAAATTTGTCGAGCCAAAAAACACGCACGTTTTATACTAGATTAAATTGATTACATTAAATAAATTAAATGTAAACGGATGTTTTGTGATAATAATTATTTAAGAAATAAAGCAAAAATTGGTTGTACTAAACCGATTAAAATTTTTAATATTTTAAAAATATATATAAACTTTCGTTTATTGTATTCTTTTTAAATACATTTTTTAAAAACCTAATTGAAATTATTTTGTTTATTTATATTTAGCATTTTTTAATTATTAAGTGCATTTCTTGTAAAAAAAAATTAAAAAATAATAATAAATAATAAATCTCTGCAGTTCACTGCACCGAGTCCCCACTGTGCATACCAACCCAGCAGCTAATGACGTCATGACTGTTCCTCCCCCAAAAATTCTCACACTCACAAATAGTGTGTAAATATAGCGACACATTTGGAACTCACGTAATTCATGGGCGGCGGCCCCTGTTGGTGTCCTGGAGGCGGCGAATAAGGAGCGGCCTGATGCGGCTGGGGTGGCGGATACCCGAATCCTTCCGCCGGAGGAGCATTGGGCTGGTATCCGGCTCCAAAGCCCGGGGGCATATATCCGCCCTGGTTCACGTTGCTCTTCATTTTCGGCGCCTTTGCAGCAGTCCCTGTGCCACGTTGTTGTTGCACTCGCCCCTCAGCGGAGTTATCTCGGCCACGTTTGAAGCGGAATCGCAACAATTTTGCTTTGTTTTGAAACGCCGCGGCTTTTGATTATTACTTTTCGCAAGTTAAAATTTTGTTGTGGAAAATAGGGTTGTTGATAATATATCAAAACATCAATATATCGATATTTTTAAAAATATTTATATCGTGATTTTTTGTTTGCCCAAAAATATCGAAATTGTGTGGCGGGTACAATCGGCATACTTTAGCTGTTTTCTCAGTAGATCTCGGGTTTTTTGTAAAATAAAATATTCGACATCCCTAATCAAAATATCAATGTGTCGAAATTTGTTTTAAATATTTTCAAATATTTATATCGTTATTTTTTGTTTGCCCAAATACCGAAATTGACAAAACGTAATCGGGTAACGTTGTGAGAAGGTGCTAATATTGGATAACCAAAAATTCGTTTCAAAAGCAGGTTTGCGTCTAAGCTTTCATGTTGCACCAGTCGGTAAGGCAGTGCTTCAGGTAACGTCGATGACTCCTGTAAATTCAAAATTAAAAATTCTATATTAACAGAATAGCTTATCAGAAATAATAAAAACATCCGACTTTATAAAGACTTTATATTTTATGAAACATTCTCAAAAGTCCTGTCGATCTAGTTATGTTGGCTAAAAATAAATATTTACTCAATTTTTAGCAAATTTAAAAATATGTACATTTAATTTTATGAAATTTTGAATTCATAATGCAGAAAATGTGGAAAAGCTTTGTAAATTTAAATGTATGTATTTATGCGTTACTTATAGTCGAAATATAATTTGCTTTCTTGGACCAAGGGTATGCACTTCGGCTACCCCAAGATAAATTTCATTCTTGTTATATATCGTGTTAATAATTATAAAGCAAGTTTTTCGAATGTTACATTATAAACGTAAGATTGAGATCGATCTACAAAAGCTCAATTAAATAATAGGGAAGATATTTTTATAATTAGGTGATAGTGGGGCATTTTTGCCTATACCGGATTCTTGCTGCTCGCGATAACCTTTACTTCTTATCTGTAAAAAGAAAAGAAAAACATTCTTTAGGCAATTCTTGTGGAAAGAATATTTTAAGGTTTAGTTTAAATTTAGTTTAATTAAATTAGCTCCAAGAATAAAATAATATAAATTATATATTATCAGAAATACTTTAAATTGAACTGATTAAAACACTTTTAATTTGTAAAAACAATGTTTTACAAAAGTAGCGAAAAAAATAAACATCAAAATAAATTAATTAATTAAAAATCGTTCTAAAAAATTATAGTAAATATTAAAGTAATAATGTTATTTTGTATGGGTGATTCCAAAATGGTGCCTTTTTCGTCACCATACTTTGTTCTCAAATAAATATAGCCTAAGCTATAAAATAAAATACAATTGTTGTAGCTTTTAAAAAAATTACAAAAACTCCCATTCAAGTTAGATTAATTTCTACAATTCTAGTTGAAAAATCTTCAAAATATTCCCCTAAATAATGACGCGCTCTATTATTAAATAGAAATAACAGGCCGGCGGTATTACAGAAAAAAATCCATTTTGTATGCCACACTCACACTGGCACACCCTCGCTGACACACACCCTCGCACAGCACTCGCACACACCGCACAGTACAGCCCACATTTTTTTCTAATGCGCAAATTCGCAGTGCGAGGGTGCGACAGAGAGAGAGAGAGAGAGAGTGAGGGGTGGCCGGCGAGGGACAGGGAGGGGCACAGAGAGGGCGGCGTAGTTAGCGCGCATAAAAAATGGCGGTTTCCGACGCAAGTAAAATGCAAAAAAAAAAAGAGAAGTGGGTAGAAAAAAACTGCGGACAGGGTGAGCTGGCTGTCGTTAGAGCGAGAGAGTGGGTCTGCCGGGGGAAGCAGCATAAAAAAATGCTAAAACACAGGGTATATAGAAAAAAACGGCGAGCAGAATCCACCCCATTTCCACGGACATCCAGCAGACGTCGACGTCCTCACTCACACTAACACCAGCAAAGGACTCAGTAATTACCCATACAGATGCAGCGGCAAATGGAGAAATCGTCATCATCATCATCATCGTCGTCATCATCATTACATTAATAGTGATGGGAGGTTCTCCCCCCAAACAGTAAGAAAAGCGGAAAACTCTGAACTTGATCTTATGAAATGTAATCGTTACTGGAAGCAAAAAATATATGAAAATATAATAAAATGAATTTAAGGTTCAAAATACTTTAAAGGTACTTCTTTTCGTTATATTCTTTTATTAAATTTATAATATTTGATTGCATTTTGAAGGCGTTTTAAATTTATATTAAATATTAAAGGATTTCTGTGTCAATCTTTATGTGTTTAATAAAAAACATTTCTAAAAACCTATCAGAAACTAATTTAAAATTTCTTGTAAACGTTTCCTTATTTTCTTTAATGTATTTAGAAATATATTTCTTTAAATATTCTACATTTTAGCTATAACAACACTCACATAATTAAAATTTAATTAAATTAAATTTTGTTAGAGAATAAAAACATGAAATTTAAGAATTTTTGTACATTTATTAGCTGTACTTTTTCACTCCTCTACATTTACCTTTGAGTAAATATAATCCCAAATTAATTTATAAATTAAAGTAATAAAATTTGATTGTTGTTTTATTTGCCTATTCTAACTTTGCTATTTAATCTATTTTTGCAAACATATATTATTACTCATTTTAAGCTCCTTTAAAAGGTGTAATATTTTTCTCATAAATGAGGTTTTCTTATATATATATAAATAAATGAATAAATAAAAAAATAAATTAATAAAAAAATATTCTAATTATTATCATTCAGAATCCTTTCTCAAACCAAACCAAAATATTTCCTGTGCAGCGTAAAATCAGTGGACTCGCGAGGTCCTGGCAAGGCATCCAGAAATGAGCGCTTAATGCGCCATATAGCACGATATCTGCGTTTGTGTGGGTGAGTTTAGCACATTCAATTAGTTGACTTTGCAGTGGCGGCAAATCCAGCATTCAGAATCAGGATCCAGGATCCAGCATCCAGAGTGCAGGATGCAAAAATAAAACAGCCGAACGGGAACATATTTGCGGTTGGCAACCGACCAAAGGCGGCACAAAAGCCCGCCTCGGCAGCGTGCGGCGGCAATTGTTGCTATGCCCGCCCATCTGCGACCCCAACCCCCTAGGGGCCGCCACCCCTGACCTTTGTCATGGCCGCCGCGCCGGTGAACAGTTTGGGGGGAGTGCGGGAGGAGCTCTCAAAAAACCAGGCAAGCGGCAAGCAGAAAGCATAATACAACGGTAAACAGCCATGCGGGTTCCTTTTCAAAAAAAGCGAAAATAAAGGAACCTGGCTTAAAAAAATATATACTTTTTAAAAGCTACTACAAAATAATGCAAATAAAATAAAATATATGATATAATTTCTCCCTGTGCACCATTCCCGGTTCCCTTTGAGCCCTGCCCCACGCCTCATTAGCCTTTGTCTCGTCCTTAAAGCTGCTCTGTTAAGCATCGAATTCCTATAAGCCAGAACTTTGGCAACGATTATCGCCGGAGCGATCTAATTTATGGCTTTGTCCTGCGACAGCAGATCGAAAGGAGCCCGGCGGCCATAACTCAAGATTCCGAGATGCCATCAAGCAAAACGAGACCACCGATAGATCAAGATGAAGAGGCAGATGTGCCTAAGACGAGGAGCCAATCAATCAAGCAGGAAAGGTGGAAAGTGAGTGAAAAGGAACGTGTTTTAAATTAGCAAAATAAAAATTAGCAGAGGTCAAGCAGTGGGTTTTAAAATAAAGAATATTTTATGGAATTCTGTGCGAAAAGGAAATGTAATAAATAAATAACGAAAGGCAACTAGAAATAATTTGGGAAGTTGTGGACTCAAAACAACTTTATCTTAAGGCAGTAAAAAAGACCTTCAAAGAGAAACTAGGTTTATACTTTTAGAACAAGTTAAGTTCCCTTAAAACCTTTAAAAATTAACAATACATTTTCTATTGAAACTTAATTAATAATGATTAGGAACAATTAAGATTTTTATAAGCAAAATACTTCAGAAATATGTACTACATCTTAAAAGTTAAGGACTTATGTTGAACTTCTCTTGTGTGCTAATAAATCTCAGTCAAACTCTGATCCTAAACTAAGGTTCATTCTTAAGGAACTTAATTATTTAGCTGCTTGTTAGTATAAAATATAGAAGGAAATTGCTTTGACCTGATCTTATATAGCTTATAAGCCAGTTACTACTCCTTCCACCTTAACCAACTCCGCATTGCGTTGGGTCAGTAAAGCGTGGGAACATTGCGCGAAAAATCGAATAAAAATGTGTCAATGCCGCGAAAGGGGGAACTGGCCACTGCAACTGGTCGGAGGAGAGCGGACGTGGACGTGGACAGTGGCCATTGACCAAATGCAGTGTGCTGGCCAGCCTGGCAGCAGTCTGTTGTTGGCCAGCTGCGTGACCCTCGGAGAAGCGGCGGACGAGGTGCACATGTGCATATGCCAAATGCAATCACGATGTCGCGATTTCCAAAACGAATGACAGGAAGTGCGCGCAGATACACAGATACTCGGGTACACAGGGAGCGGATAAAAAAGGCAGCCCCTGGCGAGGGGTCAACACACCTGGCCCAAGGCACTTCACCTTGCCGTGGGTCAGTTACCAGCAGACCACAAATAAAGGACGAGAGCCGAGAGGCGGGCGACGAGAGGCGAGAGTGTTTTCTAGCTAATTGCTTAATTACAATCCCGGGACAAGAAGGTCAGCCGAGGAAAACTGGGTCAGAAAAGCCGGGCGGAAAAAAAAGGGTTATGCGGAAATCTTAATGAGTTTTCAGCCACCCAGCGTCCCGCGTCCCGCGTCCTCGGAATGCTTGCTAATTAAAAGCACAACGACCCGTCGGCAACGACCCTTTTTCAGGGCCAAGAGTGGGGGCTGGGGGCCATGCTAATGAGTCCGGCACGCACTTTGGTGTCCTGGAAAATTAATTATCAAGTGTTGAACTTGAACTTGGCCTGGCCGCTTTTAAAGCCGGCTCTTATTGATTTTCTGGCCGCGCTCTCGAAGGGGTGGAGAGTGCAGAGTGGACCTTGTCTGGTCGCCACATGTCAGGGCCAAAGATTTAAATCGGAACCGACAGCCGGTCGAGGCTGAGAGGCAGCGGCGCAGTCTGTGTGTGTTTTTTGTCCGATTTTTGCTTCCCCTTTTGCGAACCCTTTTTGTGAGAGCGCTTTGTCCCTTGGCCGAGTGGCTCAACCCTTTTTCGGGCGGCAGGACGCTGGGCAGGACTTTGACAGGATGCTGGTCGCTGGCACACGGTAATTGCTTATTTAAGCGCGCGCCTTTATCCTTCAACGGGATGCCAGGATATGCAAACAGGGCAGTGTCGAGGAGCGGAAAATAAATCTAAAAAACGCAGCAGCTACGGCGAGAGCGCGAAACAAAGGCCAAGCAAATGCCCCGTGTAATTACAGGACGAGGGGCCCGGAGGTCCAGGGGCGGGGCAGCTGTCTAGCCGGACCATCCAGGAATATTCTGCGGAATCCAGAAATCCAGGAGCATCTCGAAATGAACTGCCAGCGAGGAGGCAGGATCAAGGGTAGCAGCGGCGAGCCACGGGTCGTCGTGCGTGCATATTAAAAATGTTTCCCAGTGAAATTTTCGGCTGCTTTTGGACCAGCCTGGACTTGGGCATAGGGGGGTAGGGATAGGTGAGGTAAATACACTCAGGAAATAAATTTTATGAAAGGTAGTTGTGTTTAAAGATTAAAAAATTAAAGAATACGGAGCGCAGAAAAGCATTTTAACGATTCTGAAATTTATATTATATTGATTATAAATGTCAGGCAATGATTTATCTCTTATTTTCTTCTAGAACCGAGGACTAACTAACTAATATGAATCTATTTTATACAATTGTTTATGTATGTTTTCCCACTAATTAAATTCTACTCGATTTTTTCTTCAGAAAGACCTGGATTCTTATAATTTTAAATGACTTTCAATTATATCTTTTACTCCCAAAATTCTCCTTGTTAGTAAGCCAGATCTGTGATATTTTTTTTTCAAGTGTTCTCAAAGGGTTGGGCAGCTTTTAACTGTTCACCGAACTGTGAGGTCCTCGCTCTCCCAGAATAAACCCTCCTCTATCCCGCTAAATAAAGAGCAGCTGTCGCTATCTCCTCGTCCATATCGCCATCTCGGAATCTGAACGGTTCCTGGGGTCATCTCGCCACTCGACCTAACGGGGTGGATCCGATCGATCTGCCTGCCCTTCTGGGGTTTTCACAGACTATCGCTTCGGACCTTCGCCTCGATGTTAGATGGGCAAACACTAAACTGCGGACAGCTGGTTGGCAATCGCAAACAACTTTTGTTAACAACTCAATAAGCATGGTAACAATTGCAGAAAAAGCTGCCACGAGACTGAACGTTCATAAATTATAACCAGTTGTCTCTTGGGTTGGTGCAGGGAAAAAATATGTACTATACACTTTCAAAAGCTTTGTTAACTAGTAATAATTATAAGGTAATTTCAATTATTATGTATTGATTTGCTTGAATTATAATTATAAATAAATAACTGACATTTAATGCATGTTATTAACACAACAAAGTCAAGCAATAATATTTTCAAACCTCTCGTATACATTTCCTCTCAATTCCAAACCTGGCTTTACTTAAGCTCAAATTTCTACGAAATATATATTAATTTTCTTCTAAATTTTATGCCACATAATTTATTAAATATTTTTAATGGTGGATACCTTTCCCTGTGCTCTTGTCTTGATTGGATTTTACACAAAAGCAGCCCAGCTTGCTTAGGCATTTTTCAGCCTTAATGACACTAAACGAAGGTGGACGACGACATGAGCTGGATATAGCATTCATATATGTATAAAATCACCATACTGCAGACCCAAGAAATAACTGAAATTATTGTCAATTAATTACAAGCGACTGGGGCTGGTCTTTGACGCGTTTGACAGACGGTAGGAGTTGTCCATAAATAGCAGGCGTGCGACGTTCTCTCTTTACATTCAGTTGCCTCAGGTGCACAATTGGACAGGGAAGGAGACTTCAGAGGGGATTGTATACCACAAGAAGACTTTATTTACTTAATTATTAAGTTATTGATATTAAAGTTTATTAATAATAAAAACTAGCATCGCTACAGCTTCATTTTAATTGTGAATTTTGCATGCTTACATATATTCAATAAATAATATTTTATAAAATCATTCAAGTACCATAAATTGGCATCTATATAATCCCCTTAAAGACACTACCTCTGGACGCCGCCTTTTGGCCTTTTGCCAGTGTGGCTTAGCTGCCTAAATGGCTCAAAGCGCTTTTCGCCTGGCATTTGCATAGACTAAAGACCAGGCCGCTTTGGGCCAAGAGCGGCAAAGGCGGCAACAATTGCCGGCATGTGAGCAGCCGATCGGAGTAATAAACGAATGTAATAATAATGAATTTTAATGTCGCGCATTAACAATTCTTGCATTTTAATTGGTCCACCCAGGCGATCGGAGTCTGAACCTGAATCGGTATATGTATCTGACTCCGACCCTGCATCTGCATCTGCATCTGCATCTGCATCTGTACCTGACTCCGACTCTGGGGCCGTGTGGGCTGGCATAAATTGTCGCTGTTGATATGATTTAGTGACATGGAACAATGCACTGGAATTTATGGCAAAGGCTCTCCAATGCTCTTAAGCGGATTATGTCCGAGCTCTGCGGTTTGGCGTGTAAATAAAGTTCAGTTGTAATTTGTCAGCAAACATGACAAAATCGACTGGCTCAAGCTCAAGCTCAGCTCATTCGCATTCGCATTCGCATTCAGCCATTCGCAATGTTCGTAAAATGTTAATGAATGCACAAATCATAATGGGAATACTTCTCTCTGATCGAAAATAAAAACGAGTAAAAAAGGAGGCGTATCCCCAGCAATCGATAAGCGACAATCCGAGGGCGTTACCATTCGAATTGGAAGGGGCTTCAGATCGGAGAAGTGGATTTCAGGCGGTGGCACCGCTTCCATTAGGGAATCTGCTCAATCAGTGTCAACGATAAACTAATTTTCATAGCCCCACGGAGGGGCAATCTTTCAGATGAGGGAGTTTTGGTTCAGTAGGAGACTTACTGACAGTATTTTATAAATATTTTTAGACATTATAAGATGTTTGATTTATTAGAAACATAGGATACATTTTTTCAAAGAATTAAAAGTGTTCATTTAATATTTTACAATATTGTTTGATAGATATACCTTTTTTTAAAGCAATTAAAATATCTAAATCTAATTCCTCTACAAATAATAAATATTATAAATATATTTTATTGAAAAAAAATATAAATTAAAATTCACTGAAATTTATTTGTAACAAATCTAAATTGGAGCAGTTTTCACTCTCTTTTTCTTCCATATAATATTAAAAGTAAAATTACCAAGCAGCTTTGCTTAAGCTCTAGTTTGCCACATTTCTCATAAATTTAAGAGTAGGGTATTTCTTTGACATCTTCTCTGGACCCTAGACCGCACACATCTATGCCATCGCCCTGATTTGCAATCCTTTTCTGCCTTTTGGCCTAAGCCATAAAAGTTTTATTTATTTGCGATGGCGCTACAAGCAATGGGTGGGATCTTCATTAGCGCTAAAATGGTTTTCCAATTTGTAGCCACCGGCATAACTAACGTTCCACCTTGCACCGCCCAAGCCTTGCTGGAACATTGGACCATTGACCACCGGCCAAGAGGAGTCATTGGTGCTGGTAAGAGTATGGAAAAAGTAGCTAAGATAAGCTAAAAGTTGTTGAAAAAATATCATAATCTTAATATATTCTCTGTATAAAATTAATTACATTAAGACTGAATTTTAAAGAATATTTTTAAATTCATTTAAGTCCTATTTCTACTTGCATTACAACATAAAACAATTTTTAAATGCTTTATACGGGTCAGAATTGAGGTATTCATTAAAAATTTAGAACTTTTTAGATATTAAATATTTTATAAATTTATTTTTACACATTTCCTTTACCTAATGATATAAATTTTGTTTATATTAAAGCCTTCAACTACAATATAGCCAACTAGCTAGCACTGCTGGCAATTTGCAATCGAATTATGGCCATCAGGGAGATCGCCTTGGTTTATGAAGTCGTAAAGAGCACTCCCCTGGGCCTGCACCTGCCCCTGCCCACAGATCTTTCCCCTCGGATTTTTCTCTATCCCAGCAAAGGCTTTCATCCAGAACAGAGCAAGTGCAGCGGAGGAGCTGGCGGCATCAGCATCTGTCACATGCAATTAGAGTGCACACCACACACTAATTAACTGCAAGGCGGCCTCCGCTCACCTTTTGAAGTGGAGGTGAGTGCAGGTGGGCAGGCGGGATATCTGGGGCCGTAAGCATCCTTATAATGTCGCAGCGCCACTCGAGGATTTCCCAGAGGCAGGGACACAGCAGTTTGTCAACAGGAGACACGCGAAATGAAAAGAAATTGCCACTGTCTGCCGCTGGTTTGCTTTTTACGCCTGGCAGCAGCAGCAGCAGCATCAGCAGCGGCAACGGAAAATAACCGGGGAAAATGGAGGAAAAGTAGTAGGGAAAACAACGAGTAGAGGGGAGCAGGAGGCAGAGGGAAGCCAAAGGGAAACCCGGGGAAAATGTAGAAAGAGAAACGCCAAGGAAACGCAGCCATCTGCACGAATTGTAATTGAAAAGATTTCCCTTGAAGGAATTACAAGAGCGTGGCGAGGATCCCTACCAGCTTTCCAGTTTTTCATCTTTCCTCGCGCCCTACCCCCTCCCCCGAAAAAGAAAAGCTACGAATTTAATAAGGACACCCGCGGCGAGTTTATATTGTACTTTGTGTGAAAAATAATAGTTTTCTAACCAGACTGAATTGGCCAGCGGCGAAGGCCGCGGAAATTTCAGGAGTCTGAGGCTCGGCGGGCTTCAAATAATTTTATTAACTGGAAAATGTTCTGGGCCAGGCGTCGGCCTGAAATGCCCTCAAATATGCGGCCTGATGAAGAAATATTAGTGAGCCAAAGTCACAGCCGAATGGAATTCAACTTTCAGCTTTAAGGCATTTTCATTTAGCTCCTCCTCCCCTCGGACGCCCTTCTATCAGCTTCTCTTCGCTTTTCTCTGTCTTTCTGCGGTTTTGCAAATGTGGCAATGGCAAATGGAAAAGCTGAGGCATTTTTTAATGAAATCCCTGAAAGGAAGTCCAGCCACAAGGACTCGCGGATGAGCTACAAGTTAAAATTAATGGTGAGAGTACAGTTGCCCCAGGACTTGCCAGGGTGAAAAATGCTCGAAGGAATTCTAGATTTTTCTGAGGAAAACAGGTGGAGAAAACATGAATGCTGGTCATTTACTTAAAAAAATAAATGTAATCTTATTTGTCAATTTATGATTCCTATACTTTTAAATTTATTTCTTAAATATTCACCCATTTTATGGACATTTTCCCCAAGTGTATGCCTCTTCGGTGACTGTACATTTATTTCTATTTTAGCCGGCTTTTCTCCGCTGAGCTTTTTGGCTGAAAACGAACTTCTTCTGGTTGGTTTGGCCTGCGTCTGCGGCATTTCCATTTGGCATCCGCGCCTGGGGAGCCCCGGGGCGGCGGAGGGGTCACACAAAGGGGTCAGTTGCAAAGGTGGGCGTGGCGGAAGGAGACTGAAGAAAACCCCTGGGGAGGCGCCAATGAACTCAGGTGGCAAATTAAAGTATTAAAATAATTACTTGGCCTCCGCCCCGCACAGACAATGCAATTATGAGCAGCAAATCGAGGAGGCCGCAGGGGCAAACCCAACCCCTGGGGTACTTTCCCTCCTAATGAGAGTATCAACAATCGATATTCCAATCAATGACAACCGCACAATCGATCAGAAGCAGAAAGCATAATTCCAAAGGCAACAACAGTGGCTAAGTGATCAATCGGAACCTCGAACCCCGAACCCTGAATACTTAACCCTGACTTTTGAGCGAGGGGTGAGATCCTGCTGGGGTGCAACCCCTCACATTTTTTTTTTTTGGCAGCAGCAAAGGATAATAGGCTTACACTTTTTTGTCTCGTCCACTTTTGTTTATTGTGAAATTTGCTCAAGCACTTGAAACTGACAATTTCGTGACTCTGCTTTATTGACTTCCAGGCGGTTCCGTCAAAATCCCATTTGTTTGTCAATAAATTTGCAAAAAAAAAGGAGAGCACAGAACATGGAACGCGGAAAATGGGAAAAGGGAGGGAAATAGATATGGCTGGTATATCTGTTATCCTGTTGCTGTTTTCTGGTTCGCTTTTTCTCTCTCGACGCCACTTGATTGATGTTCTCACATTGCCTGGCAGATTAATGTGGTTTTAAGTTAGTGGAAAGTTGGTTTTTTTGATGGATTCTAATGAAGTTGTCTACGCGGGGGAAATCTGGCGGAAAATGTCTGTATAATTGGTGGATAGTTAATGGTTTTTTGGAGGCTATTAATCAAGGGAATTGGGTGAGAGATGAATGAATGTATATTAACTTGTGGCTTTAGAGCTAAAGGTGGTTTACTTATTGTATTAATTTAGCAATTTATGTATAAATATTTAATAGAAATACATAATAACGGAATGTTTAACATATAGCTAAGGCATATTATTATAATGCGTTTTTAAAACTATTAATTTATACAAGTAAAAGATCTTAAAAATTGGTTGGTTAGTAAGAGAAAATCATTATTAAAGTTGTGAATCAATAGATTATCAAAATATAATTTTTTGGTTTGGCTATGTAAGCCATTAAATACATAACTACCTTATAGAAAATCTAATAAATATAGCTTAGTAAATAACTAAATAAATAAGGAAATTATGGAAGACCCTTAAGACCATTTGTTTATAGAATGAATAGTTTAATGAATTAAGGAATTAGTTTAATAACCAATACAAATATTAATAATTGACTCAATTTGTATATATTTTTGCAACTGAAATTGTATCATTCTTATGTATAGAAAACATAAATATTTCCCAGTAAATAGCGAGCCAAAATTATTGTTTCTCCTATGAAATACACCTTTTACTCCCCAGAAGATCACTCCAAAATTCGCTTCAACCGATTTGGTATTCCACTCTACCAACATATCCCCGAATTAAGCCCCGATTTTTTTCTGGCCGCTTTGGGTCAAAATTTATAACACTAAGTGGAGAAGACAGCTTGTCAGTGGCAATGCGCTTTTAGGCTAACAAGCGTGAGCGAAACAAACACGGTAACAACAGAGGGAAATCCATTTACATTAAAATTTATAGAGCATAAAGTGAGCGCTTTTTTATTTTAATTTCATTTCGTTTCCAGCATCCTGTTCGTGATGCAAAAAATTGTTACAGTTTGGCTATAAAATTACAACTTTTTTGTTATTTTTTTTTTCGTTTGCTTTTGGGTCCTTTATTGTTGAAAGAGAATATGTCAGCATGTGATTCCAAAGAGGAGAAAAAAAACGAAATCTGGAAACAAATTTTAATAAAAACTCACCGGAAATTATGTGCGTAAGGCAGGGGGACGGGGAGAGGGCAGGAAACCTCCGCCATAAGGTATATAAATTCACCTATATAGACCAGGGACCGTAAGTACGCAGCAATATTGTTGTCAGGGAGATTTTGTTCAGCTTTTTTTCGGCATTTTCTCTTTTTTTTTGGGTTTTTGTTTTTTTATTTTTTTGTTTGGTGTTGCGTTCCGTTCACTCTGCCACACTATTTTAATTTTTCCGCGTCGCTTTCTGTGCGGCACGAACAATTGAATTATTTCGGTACGAGAAAAGGCGAGGGGTGGACCAATTCCCATTAGCCGAGTGCCACCCCACGATCATCGTCGTAGGCACAGCCCAGGGGGAGTTCCGTCCTCATCAACGCCTCGCCGAAGACCAGAGTAAAAAATCATCGAAAAAAATCTGGAGAAAAAAATGTGAATAAACGGATCCTGGAAAAAATTTGTAGCAAAAGTTGTACGACGTGACTGCCGGCAAGTTTCTCGTTTTTTTTATGTTCTATTATAATATTTTTTTTTTTTTATAAATTTTTAGACGACTTGATTGGAATGTCAGATAAAGTCAAATGGATTTCAGCGTAAATTAAGTTGCCACAAAAATGGAGAATTTCACCCAGGTCAGCTGCTGGTTTGAGACGGAAAAAGTTTACAGCGGATAATGGTTTTTTAGGGGGAAACATTGCAGGAAAAACTGTGGGATTATAATTTTTATGGAAAATTTTGAAGTACAGAAAGTTATTCAAAATAAATTTATACAACTATTTTTAAAATAATTGTGAATACAGAAAAATGTGAATATATATATACTACTTTTGGAATACCAGATTACAAATGTTGTTGTTACGAAATATGTTGATATAATAAAAAATATTTAAACTACGAGCTCAGTTTGTAAAATCTCAGAGTTAATATTGCCTTAATTTACATTAAAAGCTAAGAATATAGCTTTTACAATAAGCCTTCTCCTCTCAGCCCTAACTCTGCATTAAATGAGGTTCCTTAATTACGAAAACCTAAAATGATATAAAAAGGATATATTTATGTTTACGAAAACCGGTTGGACCGGTTCTCCTCCTTGACGAAATATTGTGGTATTTTTTATGAAAATATTTGAGCCATTTCGCATATGAATATCCCAACAGAACGAATAAATTAGAACCCTTTTTCGGGCCAAGGCAGGCAGCTGGACAAGTTTCGGGTGAATTCAGGTAGGAATTCAATTAAAATAGGTGGAAATAGGAAATAGGCAGGGGAAGTAGGGCAGCAGCATCCTTTACAATCCGCAGCCCAAACACGGAAACAGAAAACATAAAACAGAGATGATCGCCACACATTGTGAGAACACAATCACATAACATCGGAACGGCGACCGATCTCCCATTCATTACGCGGCATTCATCCTTTCACCCTTTCGCGTTGACAAAACTGTTGCCTTCGCTTCTAAAGCCGCATTATCCTTCGGCCGGGACTGGGTCCTGCGAAGTGACATTCCGTCTAATTTGAATATTGCCGCCGTCGGTCGTCCTTTCCCACGATTTATGTTTATGATTTGCCGGTGAGTGAAGAAGAAAGGACCTCCTTTTCAGGCTTCTTCGGCACTCGAAAAGCGCTGCCTTAACCCCTAGCTATGCTAATGCAGTTGCCATAAATTCGGAGAGAGAGCTCCTGGCACAGGTTTCCCTGTACATGATTCCCCTTCTCCTAATTCATATTCGAACGAGGCCTTTTGTCTGGCCTGGGCAATTGTTGTAGAAATTATTTACACGTTTTTAATTGGCACTCAAGTGGTCGCAAACCTCCTGCTGCTCGCATCCTTGGCTCTGAACTTAAATCGAAGGCCGAAGGTTCCCCATTAGCGAGATTTCTAAAGCATAATAATTGAATTAAACTACATCAAGTGATTTACTCTTGAACTTATAGTTCGAAATTCCCGATTTAACCCATGCCCACTTTTGACCTACTCCTTTTTGGCACCGCCACCGATTGATCATCGCTCGCAGGACATCCCCCGTGACGTATCATCTGCTCGGCTGGCTCCAAGGAAAGCGGGTAAAAATGTACAAAAAAAGTAATTATGCCGACTAAGAGCTTCATCAGACATCCCATTATGCGGCCTGCACTCGACAACAAACACACACATGCATGCGGTCTACAGTGCACCGTGGAAACAAAAGCTACCTTTGTGCCACGGCCACGCCCCTGGTCGGCCCCCATTTTCCAGCGTCATCATAAATGTTTGCATATGAAAGGGGGGCGTCGGGGGTGTGGCATGCACTTGAGTTGAGGCATTGAAAAGAAGAGAAAAACCTTGCGTTGGGATTAAAAATGCAGTGCATTGAATTTGCACAGCCTCCGCCGCCAGGGTCCCCCTTTTCCTTTTTGCAACAAATAATGATGCACTTGAAAAAGCCCACCAGTGAGTGTGTGTGTGTGTGTGTGTGTGCACAACAACAGCGGTAGAAGTTGCAGAGAAAAAATATATCATTAAAAGCCTCCCCTGCTCTCCAAAACGGGCAAACACCCCTTTTCATCCTGGGAGCATCGCTTTATTAGAGCCAAAGAACGCTGCCGTTGCCGTTCCTTGCCGACATCCATGCCATTAATATTTCATTTAACGCTGCAATTGTCCCAAGAGCCATGCCCACCCCGCCCACTTACACCTACCTACGCCCCTAAATAGCCTTAAAATGTTTAATTCATTTTATGCGATTTCATTCAGCGCTGGTTTTAATTATGAGCGGAGACCAGCGATGACGCCGAGTCGCCAGGAGCTGCAGGGGGGGCCATGCACTGGGGGAAAATTATGATAAATAAATAAATAAAATAAATAATAAATAATGTATTAAAATGTATACTCAAGCAACTGCATATTACCTCATTTTAAAAGGGAATAGGTTAAAAGCTTGATCTCGAAATTCAATTATTAAAAACATTCATGGAATCTCTCTCTAACTCTATTAAGACCTTTCCTTAGACCCTAAAATATTAAATAAATTTCTAAGCTGTTCCTTATTACTTAAATATTTTAATTGTATTTTTAAAGCTTATATTTTATGGACAGTGCACCTGTGTAGATGCCAGTCAACTGACTTGTGTAATTTGTGCATAAGTTTCATTTACTTTGGGGGCGACATAATCTTCAGTTGCTTACTCCGCCTCCACCCCGGCTAATGTCAGCCATGGCTCCAGGTCCTGGTCCTGGCACTCCCAGCTCCCTCCAGCATCCTGGTGCTCCTTGGGCATCTGCTCCTGGCTGCTGTGTCAGCCGCATTGGGCGTTGGCAGCTCTCCTCTCTCTCTGGAGAAATGCAAAAAATTGTCTCAATGGCCTTGCCCGGTTTGGTTTGGTCTGTGATTATGCACTTGATGTGATGTGCATAAAGCTGAATTTTAATTACGAGTAAATATTTAAACCATTAAGCCTGAAAAGTATGCTGCCGGCTAAGCAGCATAAATAGGGCTAAGACGAGGCGAGGGTGGTGTCCAAGTGGATGTCGCTGAGTTTTCTTAGCAAGTAAGTAGTTATTTCCCAAGCGAGGGTTTTCTTTTTAAGATATAAGGAACTGGAAGGCCCTTGGGGGTAAGTAATAGGAAACGAGGTAAGGGAATTGGAAATATAATTAGAGGAAAATCATAGGTGAAAGCTGGGTCTAAGATCCATTACTTAAAAAGTGAGAAAAGTATTTTCAGAGAAATATTTATGGAGGTAATAAGGTATTCCATCGAGTCTCAAGGTTATTTTTAGTAGTTATTATAAACATTTTCCAAAAATATTAAAATGCTTAAACACTTTCCTCGATGAATAAAATATTTTATAAATTAAAGCGTACATAAGGACTTCTATATGTTCATATATTCTATAAGTAACTTTATTTCTGAATAGTTTTTAATAATATTTATACTGCCTTTTACCTGGTTCTGTTAAATACATAAATGTTAATTACGAAAGACCCTTTAAATGATTTAAATAAATATCGTCCCTCACAATTGCATATTTTATTTTCCCTTGTTACTTTTCCAACTTTTGCAGAAACATATATCTTTTTTTTTTGTTGCTTTGTTAATACTCTGATTAATTTGAACAAGAACAACGGGAAATATTTTATTAATTGTCCGAAGCCTGGGTTTGGGGCACTCAATTAAAAGTTTCAACATCGCCGGCAGACGAGTGTCGATAACAGTGGCGGTCAAAAGTGTGTGTACATGGGTAATCAATGCAAATAAACGGGAATCACTCATCGATCGATGTTAATAAATAAAAAAGAGAGCGGAGGAGAAACGTGAATAAAAAACTGTGAGAAGCAAACGAACGGCAAAACTTTTCAACAAAGCCATACAAAAAAAAAATGGCGGAATATACAAATGGGAAAAATAATTCCATTTCAAGAGGGGGGCGGAAAAACAAAAAAAGAAGAGTGGGTGGGCTCTGGTCAGGACCTCCGTTGTTTTTGCTGTTCGCTGCCTGCCGCTCTGCTGATTATGTGTATTTGCATGCTAAAGCAGTTGTCCTGCGGTGCCCACTCCCTCTCCCGCCACCCCAGGAGCCCCTCCTTCCGGTCCGAGGCCCCCTTCCAGTCCCTTCCTGTCCAGTAATGGCCGCCCGTCACCCGCTTGTCTACGCGTTGTTAACGTAATTTCCATAAAACATTTTGTTACTTATTTATCTTAATTAAAATAAATTTACATTTTTCTAATTTAAGAGCGCGACGGAGGAAAAACAACAAGGACAACTAGCCCCCCTCCGCCGCCCTGCATTAGAGAGCGACATTTTCTTAACAAGCCAAAAGGACATTTGCCGTCCCCCGAGGAGGACGAGGGCAGGCAACTTGGAGAGCCATCGCGCACAAAGGTTCAAAACGAAACACACAACAAGCAGGGGGGGAGGAGTGGGAAAATCGGTGGAAAGGCGAGGAAAAGCTGGAAAAAGTCGACGTAATGGAAAGTTGCCTGGTGCCTGGACTCCGCCTCGCTCGGATCTCATTAGCGCCGGTTGCCACGAGACTGAGACCTAAGCTGAGACTCAGCCCGGGACAGGACTCAGGACACTCCTCGGCGAAATCCCGGGAAGAGCATAAAATTAAAAGCTGATGAGCGTGAATGCCGGGACAAAATAAAAAGATTTCTTCACGTATTTGCGTAGTTTGTGTCCAGCTACATTTTTTTTTTTTACCGCCACTCCATCGCCTTGTCCTGAAAGGTCCTGGAAATGGCGAAGCGAAATGTTTGTCTTTGGACGAAGGGAAAAATGCTGCAGGAAATATGAGCAGCAAATGGAGTGGATGCCGTAATGGGGGACAGGGAACATTCGATAAAAGCTGATGATGTGTACTGGGAAAAGACACGAGGATACACAGGGAATACTGAGTGGATTTCTAGCTTAATTAATTCCAAGGAATAGCTGAAGGGCAGAGACTCGGGGAGTTCCAGAATCTGGGACTTAAAGTTGCTTGTTTATATTTTGAGAAAACTAAACCTACGAGACATCAATGGGAAAGTGCTTAGCTATTAATTAATAATAGAATTACCTTGAATTGTTCCTTATATTTCATGGACTCCCTGGACTATAATTAATAAAAAAAATATGTAGAGTTATCTTTAAAGATCTATCAACTTTAGTTTACAATTATATTTGAAAGCATTTAGTAATATATTTACTATCAAATTAGCTATACATTATATTAAATTAAACATTACAAATCTCCTTAGTAGAATCAGTACAGTCAGTCCTCTTCAGACTAATCATAATCCCGACTTAGCCCCGTATTAGCCGCCTTGTTGGTCCTGTACAGTGAGCCCGCAATCTGGACACAAACAAGGCGGCGAATCGGCAATAAATCAAAAATCAATACAGTCAACGCCATTTTGCAGTGGCTGCTGGGAAGCAGGACCATAAGGACGAGGTGGAAACTGGTGGGGGGAAAATGGATGGCGGGGAAAAGCCGTCAACTGAAACCAATACAAAGGCCATAAGTAAATCTGTGAGGGCTCCTCTCTTCCTCTCTCTCGCTGTCGCTCCTTATCGGCCTGTCTCTGTCTGTCTCCGCTGCTGGCTGACAAGAAATGTTAGAAAAGAAACAAGCCAAGGGACGCGGAGGAGGGGAAGTGGGAAGAAAAAAGCATCCACCCGCCCAGGAGCAAGTCCAGCAAGAAGGGGAGGAGTCAAGTCAAGCCAAGGGAAGTTGGCAGAAAAAAAAAGAAATAAAAAATAAATTCAAAGCAAACGAGACTAAAATTATAAAAATTGCCCTCCTGGTGGTGCCTGCCAGCATCCCACTCCGCAAGTCCTGCAAGTCCTGCTGCTGCTGCTGCTGCTGCTGCTGATGGTGATGGTGATGATGACGATGAGGACAAGGACCACGACCACGACCACGACCAGGGCCAGGACCAAAGCGAAACGAACGCGATTCCAATACGGGACATCAACGTCACCGAGGGTGGATCGGTGGATGGTCCGAGTTCGAGTCCATATCCTGGGGGTGGTACATAAGTAGAGTCCCCCTCCCCGCCAGCCATTATATACAGCACTCACTTCTTCGCCTTGTGTACACACTACGCTCTGGCTATATAGCAATGGCCCGCAGCGTCAATGGACCAAAATAATAACGACTAACGGCCTGTTAAGGGAAAATGCAATGAGCTTGGCGGGGGCAGGAGGAGGTGGAAAATGGCAGGGAAGGGGGCGTGGGGTGTGGGTGAAATGGAGAACAGGCCGAGTAGGTGGTCAGAGGGGGTGGTGGGGGCCCAAGGTTTTTTAAGTGGTCGCGCGTGACGTGCACATCGGAGTCATGCACGAGGAGAAAATTGAGTGAGGTTCTTAATTAACAATATTTTTAATATTATTTAAATAAATTAAATAAAACTAACTAGAAATAATATTTATAGATTTTTCTAAACAATTTAAATCATTTAAAATAACCAACAAACTTATAAATATTAACACTCTATTTTAAATTAAATAAATTAAAGAAAACTAACTAGAAATAATATTTATAGATTTTTCTATACAATTTAAATCATTTAAAATAACCAACAAACTTATAAATGCTACTACTCTATTTTAAATGAATTTCTGTTTAATTTTATATAGTAAACATCATGATCTATATTATTATTGAAATAATTTAATTGGTTAAATATAAGAAATGTGCATTGAAGTTACAAAAACTTATTTAAAATTAACAATATATTAAAAACTATTATGTCTTTGAACTTTACATTTCGGAGCTGACAAGATAACGTGTTAGCAGTTTAGTTTCAAAGAATTTAATCTATGAAAAGGTTGACTTTTAATAGTTCTATCTGAATAGTACATAATTTAAATCACCTAAATTATCCTTTGAAATATGTAATTATATCATTTTGTTTTGGTTCTTGTAAAGAAAAAGTTTACAAAGATTTCAAACTAAATGATAATAAAGTTAATGCAACGAATACACTCAAATTCGTAACAATTTTATTTAATTAAGTGACCTGAATTAATCCAAATTAATACATATTTTTAAAAGAAAAATGTTATCAACACATCTATAAAAGGTATATACAAAATATAGAAAATATAGAAGTATTACATTTTTTAGACCTTTTTTGATTACAGAGTTCTTGAAATGGTGAAGCCATAAAATACTTCATAACCGATCCATTTAAAATGATTTAAGTCTCACGGAATTCTAGCTTATTTACTCAAATTTCAATGCTTATAATTTCTCTCCGTGCATGCTGTTAAATCGTGGGAGTCTGGGCCAATGGGGGCCATCTCCTGCTGACGTGGTATTTGCCAGCTCCGACTCCGATCGGTTGGCCGCCATGGCAAAACAAATTTTTCTACCCTCCCACTGCCCGCCGCCTATTTGCACACAAAACTCTTGTTACTAGCTGCCATTATGATTTTGAAAAGCCATTGCCATTGCCATTCCACCCCCGCACTCCTCCCGTGGCTTGGATTTTTGTTTTTCGCCTCCTCACTTTTCTTTTTTTATTTTGTTTTTTTTTTTTTGCTCATTGAAAAACTGTGAAATTTTATAATAAGCATTTTTTTGTTGGTTCCCGCTGCTGCCCAGATTATTGTCGATGATTGTGATTGCGTTTTATGTTGTTCCTTTTATTACCAGGTCAGAGCGGGGGAGTCCTCAAAGGACTCCCTTTGCCCGCTGATTTTTTGTGGCCCTCGTTCTTGGCGCTTTTTTTGTGGGCGGACTGCGGACTGCCGTGCGCTGTAATATTCCTTTTGAAAAAATATTATTATTTTGTTTGGCTCGTGTGCGGAGCCCTCAGCTCTTGCCGGATTTTTGTGCTCGGCCAGGCGCTATTGGTCTCCATTTAAGCTTATTAATTTTAAATGCGATTTTTAATTAAATATTATCAAAGCGTGTCGAGGGCGTCATTAAGTTCGAAGGCCTTCGATTGGCAGGCTGTGAGTACCGAGAGAAGGTGGATATTTCAAGAGTTGTTAAAAATAACGTTGATTTGTAGGAAAGAGATTTCAAAGCAGAATTAAGTGTTTCAATTAATCAATTAACTTGGAATTCTAGCAGGGACTTTTATTTTGATTTAAAGCAAAGGCAGGTCAGAATTATGCGATTTATAATTCCTTTAAAGATTGATAAGCTAGTTTACAACCACTAACTGGTTTAATTAGTTTGCCAGGATAGAGATGCTTTTATTTGTATATATTAAAACAATTAGCCATCACTGTAGGTGGTCCTTAGAAGGGCAAAGAACTGATACGACATGCTGATGACCTAAGAAAGAGGGGAATAATTTATACAATTCCAAATACTCTCACTATAAAATACTACCTTCATATAGGTAACCAAAGATATGGGCGGAAAAGTCGGCGGCCTTATAGAGGCAGGCTTCTGACTTCTCATTATGAGTAACTTTAACATGTGACAATAGGTTCTGCTACACTGAAACCACTTCTGATTGTAGGCTGCATCGCCCACTCTAAGACTCTGGGAATACACATTTGTTTAAATGAATTCTTTGATAAAAATGTAGGTAAATTTACCGCTGCAATCAAGGAATCTCCATAGTAGCAAACCAAGAAAACCTGAACCATGGAGGTCATCAGGAAAATGCAGTAGATGATGATGACCTCCACAGTGGACTCTGTGACCTGAAAGGCGATGAAACAGATCTGCATCGAAGCCATCAGGAAATTGAGTAGCAACGAGAAGCTGTACAGACTGTTGACATGTTCACAGAGACTGTCAGGAATAGGTTTTGATATATTTAAGTGAGAAAAATAAATTCTAAGATATATTTAAACTCACGTCAAGCACTTGTCGTGATACCTGATAATCCACACCAGAAACTCTATGTTCTCTTTGTCTTTTCCCGGTTCGCAGGGATGATTCTCTAGTCTAATGGAGATATAATTAAAGTGCATGCAAATCTGGGTGATGACCACCACCAGCAGGAGATCTGCACAGAGGAAGGCTATGCCAGCCAGATAGGCCCCGTGGGCTATGTCCCAGTACATAATCCAGTAAATGAGATTACTGCTGGTGGCATCGAAGGGAAACCAAATCAAGAAGCCAAAATTCCTATCAAAGGTCTCGTAGCCCAGGAAATTATACTTCACCGAAGCCTTGATGGCCGGGTAAAAGGAGAAGGTCGTGGTATAGGCCAAGCACAGAAAAGTAAAGATGTTGATCACTCGCTTCATGGTCTTCTCAAAGTCCGACATCTTGTATTCCTTTTGCCTTGCGATGCTCTTCGGGTGCATGTCCTCGAGCTCGTCCAGGAGCTGGATCAGGAGCTGCTTGCGGTAAGCCATGGCGAATTGCTTGAAGTCGGCCACCAGGGAGAAGCCAATGCAGGGAGCCACGGCAATGGCCAGGCGAATGGTCTCAAAGTCCTGGATGGACTTGTAGAAGAACACCAGCTCGCCAATCACCAGCAAATTGAAGTTAATAAATCCCGCGTAAAGATATATCTTCAGCAGGAGTGATTTAAGGGGATTCTTGGAGCGATGGGCGTAGATATCCTCGCCAATGCTCCTGTAAAACTGCACTGGCACCCGCATCATGTCCTCAAAGGTCCTCGGTGTAGTCTCCTCCACTTCCTTGTCCATTTTGTATAGGTTACTTTCCACGGAAATTTCGAACAAGAACTGTTTCTGGTCAGTCCTGGACTTCAGTCTTATATATTGACTGCGTGTGGGCGTGTCTGACAAGTTTTTTTGTGCCCCATCATGTCGCGCCTGGCAAAGTGTTGATAATTGTGCCTAAACTTTTAAACTAACCAATGTAATTAGCTGTGAACTTTTCTCACTCTTCACAGGACAGCTGAGAAGGTTCTCAACGAAGAGGAAAAGGAGCTAGGAAAAGGCTGGTAAGGACAGAAGACGACCTTCAGCGGCCGCTAATCAACGTGAATTGCAACAAAAGATGCCGCCATCTTGGCCAGTGAATAAATTGCAGGGAACACTTTACGAAAATTGAGTGTTTAACAATTTATAAATATTAAAAATTAATTAGGAGATTTATTGAAAATTTTAATTAATCCATTTACTAATTATGTACCTAATTAAAATGGCAACAACTAAATCCTTACAAAAAAAAGGAAAACAACTTTACCTTTAAATCGAACCCTCTTATATATAATTTCCTTATTTAGGACGACCAAAGGACTTACTATTACATAGAAAAACTATTCAATATTCTAAAATATTATTATTAAAATATTATTTATTTTTCTATATTTATTTTTTAAATTAATTAATTAACAGAAGTTATACGAAATCACCCTTAATCACCTCCAACTTAATCTCTTTAGTGATTAAATATTTCTCTACTCAAAAACCTGTAACAAAAGCCCAACGAAAGGTGCGTGGCAGTGGACAAGGACTACTCTCTGGGACATAATGAATGTGTTGAATGAAATGAAAATAATTTTTCTTGTTATCCTGCCTCCCCGGGAGCACAAATTGAGCGGAAAATAACTAATAAAGTCGGACGTGGACCAAGGCCATGAATAAAATGCAAGGCTCCCAGGCATTTGCCAAGATTACCCAAGGTGGGGTGGTGTTGGGAGGCAGGGAAAAGCGGGGAAAACTCAACCAGCCATGGACCATTAGAGGCGATGGCGGGGCAGGGCGGAGGTCAGAAGGAGGAAGCCTTCTCCGGGCACGTGCAAAATGGCAGCTCAAATTGAAATGCTGCCGATGCCACAATGGGTAATTTTCATTTCAATTTTCACAGTTTTCCCCCACTCCTCCTCCCTTTGAAGTCGGACAATTTTTTGCTCATTTGCAGTTTGCATTTGAGAATTGAACTTGTGCCCGAGGCGAACGAACAATGATGTTTTCCGATGATGATGAAAATGCTGATGATGATGATGGCGAATCTCTTGCAGGATTTTTTCCTTTTTGGCTCAGCAAAACCGAAACTTTATCCCGGCAGCTGCGTGTGGCAAGAAAAAGTTTGCAAAATGCCGAGAATGTTTGCAACATATTGAAAACACTGGGCATTCTTTGCCGTTGGCCCTCTAACTTTTAGTTAATTTCGGGATTTAATATGAGCAAATGGGGATAACTGGCAGGAAGAGTTCTACGGTTGTCATCTGACATGGTATGAGGGGGTGGAAAATGAAGTGAGAAAAGGGGGGATAAAATACTATAAAAATTAAGAATTGTGTTTGAAATCGATATAAATCTTAGTAGGACTTTAAATTTACCTCAAACTAATATTTATAGATTTTAATAATTATCTTATTAAATGCTGAAGAAAGGAAATTAAATGACTATGAAGGAGAAAAACTAACTAAATGTTTAATCAAATGTGGAGAATGTAAACCATGCTTAAATAATTTAGTTACTTTGCATTTTATGACAAAACTGTATTATTTTAATATTAAAGTAATGTTTAGTATGTAATCCATGTGTACTAAAATATCCATATAAAATATGCCTTTTGTTCTTGGGATTATATCAAATAATTTCTCTTCTTTATAATTAGGACTTTGACATTATAAAAAATCCAGAAATGTATTATAATATATATTGAAAACTAAACAAGTCCTAGGTTAATAAATATTGTTTTTTATTCTTTAAGAATACAAATAGTAGCTGCTTCTATTGTAGTTAGTAAATATTTAAAAAAAATTTGTACTACTCAAGCAATGCCATAATTTTCTTATATATCTTTTAACTACAAATACATTTTCCATTAATTCTGTTCAATTACTGCACAGTTTCGATTAATTAGCACAGCTGCCCGAAATGGCACGAGTAAATACATGGAAGTAATGTCTATATAAGGAAGGGGCTTCTTTTTTAACTCAACTCGATGAGCTCATTCATTTTCCTCCCCTTAAAAAATCCTATTGAGTTTGAGTTGCTTTTGAGGAGTAATTTTTAAGGGGTGAGTTTGAGTTTGAGTTTGAGTTTGAGTTTGAGTTTGAGTTTGAGTTTGAGATTGAGTTCGAGTTTTATTTTGAGTTTGCTTCCAAGCGATGTTTATGCCTGGGCGATGTTTTACTTCTCCGCTATGTTTTCAACCCCTGCGAAACATTTATTCCACGTTTTCTTCCCCTCTCTGCAAACTGTTCTCACATCGCATGTGTCCGGGCTAAACCCAACTGAGAACAGTTTTGCCAGCCAGCAGAGGGCGCCCTTGTCTTGTCTAAGGATATTCTAATACAATTTAAGGACATTATTTTCCCTCTCTATTTGCTGAGATGTCCTTTAAGCTTACGCACGACCCTCGCCAGAGGTCGCCTTGAATATTCAAAACTGTATTTACTATTTTTTCTGGCCGATTTAAGGACCTCCTCCCCGTCAGAGGCTTTTAAATCCTCCTTTTTTTATTACTTTCCTTGCTGTTTCCTCTTATTTTTTACTTTGTATTGCAGCATTTTGAAGAGCTGCACTTAAGCGCAGATTTTAATTACTTTCCGGCCGACTGGCAGCGGAAGGAGCACACAAGGATTCCTGGAGGGGGCAGGCCGTGCATATCCTTTTTGCAACATTTAGAGAGAATGCATTTATCTGACGGACCCCCGCCTGAATTCTGGCTTCTGAATTAGCCAGCCTGCCGGCTCGTTCTCGCCTTTGTCACACACGCCAAAAGGAAGGCAGCAAAGAAAGGAGTCCGCCTCAAGTGCAGGGCATTATGTATTCATGGCTAAAAGAAAGGCACACACACACACACGCACACACACACTCGTGTGGGGGGCGGGGGAAGGAGCAAAAAGAAATGCTGGGCAAGTGCACTTAGCAGCTTGTAGACGCCCCAGTTGACATTGCCACACGCAGCAGCAGCTCACTGCTCTGTGTGTGTGCCTGCCACTTGGGGGTTGTTTTCTTCTTCGAGCCATAAAAAAAAATTCGCACATGAGCAAAACACACACACTCGCACAACCGAGACAATGGCGTAGCCAGAAGGGGGGTGGGAACCTGCCTCGAAGTGGTTGCTGGCTGCAACCCCTGCTGCAATTTTCAAATGGCCCAAACGCTCAAGGCGCAGCAACAACAACCCAACAGCGGCAGCAGCAACGACATGTCCATGTCCTGGCCGCCTTTGTTACAGTCATCCATCCCCCCGTCCCCATCCTGTCAGTCCCCTGCCGCCCCCCGCCCCATGTGTAATCACAAACATGCAACAAAAGCCAGGAGCAGGCTCAAGTTAATGACTTGGCAACATGTTGAGAACGCGGCGAGTGGAGAGCACACGGATGCAGTTCGAAAAGGACATGCACTGCGAGGACTGATGATGAAATCGAAAGGGAAGAGGGTAAATTTATATAATAAAAATTTAAAAAATAATTATAAGCATTATTTTTCAAAGATTTATTAAGGAATTAATAGCTGAAACCAATCAAAGTTTTGACTTTTTTATTTCTAACTAACAAAGTCAGTAAAGTAAAGACAAGTGATCCTTTGCCTTTTGTTAAATCTTTCCAAGTAAATTTACTAATTTTACCTTTAGTTCAATATTTTTTCTTTGGAATTTAAGCTCTTTTAATAATATAATTAAAATTTTTCCCTTTTACTATTTCATCGTTTAATCCCAATTTTCTTTCCAGTGCAAAGAACTGCAGTTGAAGTTAAAGTCAAAGCTATGGCCATGGAGATGGATGTGTTTGGTTGTGGGAAATGGGATATGCACCTGCATTTTATTGCATCCTGCCGCCGGAGAGTCGAGACAATGCCAGCCTTTGTCTAGGCCCGCTGTCTCTCTATCCGCCTATCCAGCTGTTGGCCAAGAACAATTCCCAAGCTTGCGATGATCTTGATGGCTAATTGAGCTGGGACAGCTGGTGGAGGAATTTGTCCTGGGACAGAGAATGGTGTGTTTACCATATTGGCCAGCGATTGTCCAGTCGCCATTTGAGGCAGTGGAGCTACGAGTAGCTCTCCCCCCAGGTTCCCCCCAGCACAACCAATTGCATGTCGAGTCCATCTCTTGGGGGTGTCACGCATGCGCCGATGTCACCCGTCGCAGCCATGTCAACACTTCGCCGGCTACTGGCCATTTTTGGGCAAATAACTTGCTCAAGAAATCCCGTTAAACGCGGACGGCCTAAAGAGTTGTCAGTCAGTTGTCGCCGCGGACCACCGCTGGAGATTTCAGCTCAAAGAGACTTCTCTGTCTGTGTCGGTGTCAGAGTCTCTTATGCGAGGGATCTCCATCTGGCTGGGGTTTTTGGATACTCTTTGGGAAGGTGTATTCTTTTTTTTACTAGAGATTTGAATAATATATCCTGGATAAAATAATTAATCTAATTTTCCCTTCTTTAATTTATTTAAAACTTCTTCAAGACTTTGCTCATAATTCTTTGAATAATTTTTGATATCATTCTTAGAGCAGATTTGTATTCTTCTTATAAAACCCAAGGAACATCTAAACACTTTAATTATCCCTTAATAATACCCCATTATTAAAGAGTACTTCCCTCTTCGATCTCTGAACTTATCCCACCTTTTTTGACTTCTCTTTTTGAGTCAAGCCTGAAAGCTCCATCTTTGTCTTCTCAGTTCGCGGCGTGTTGTCGTCTGCAAATTGTTCGCGTCGCTATTATCCAGGGGCATCAATCTCCCGGCAATTGACAGGCCTCTGCTCCACTGCCCTCCTGCTCCTCCCGCGAAAACCTCGCTTAACCCCCTCGCAGTCCACCCGTCTTAGCCCAGGCAGGTCCCCACGTTGACAGCCTTTTTATGGCCAAGACGAAATTATTTACTCAGCAGCCAAGCCATCGCCAGCACCACCGACACAGCCACCACCACCGCCACCACCACCGCCACCGCCACCGCAATTGTCAACCCGGGAATTGGCCAGCACCGTCAGATGGCCTCGTGTGTCGCGTCACAGGCATCAGCTCCTGGCCTGGCCTGGACCCCGGTTTTATGGCAATTTGATTTGCTGGCAGTTTTTCTTTATTTCTGTAAATTGCTGCCAGTCTGCCTTTTGTCTCGTCGCTGCTTAATTTAATTTGTATTTCGGCCAAAGCAGCGTATTTATGGTTAGTTGGCGGTCTTGACTTGATTTTTCCCCGCGACTTCAATGGCTGATTGACGGTTCGGTTTTGGTCGAGAGGTGGGAAAAGTCGGGATTGATTGGATGTAAATTGGAGAAGGGTTGATTGTGTACAGGGTTTCATTAAGTTATAATTGCTGAGATTGGTTAAGAAGAAACTGTTACAACATTTTGATATTTAACCATTAAGGTTTTTAGACTAATTAAGTTATATATTTCTTTAATGGTTTCTACCTTTATAAATGTGTTTATCACAACTTCTTCTAGTAACCTCTAAGTAATCAAGGAAAAGCTCCTCACAAGTTAATTATCTCAAATAATATATTGCTTAAAATATTCCCCAAAGAGTTCAGTAATTTCCACAGAAACCCTCATTCCTTCTCACTGCATTTTCCTCGCATAAAAAGCCACAGTTCGCTGGCTTTTTCAGCTCCATCAAGCTGTACAACTTTAAGCTGATTTTGCGGTCATAACTGCCCCAGACTCAGACCCAGGGCCCTCGGCCGAAACAACGGCAATCCGGCAGCAACTTTTGCCATATCAATGCCAGGGAAAATAAAAACCAAAACTGAAAAGCACACAAAAACAGGGCGAGGAGTGGAAAACCCAAGGCAGGGAAAATGGTGGGTCCGTTCCATTGCATTTCCGTTGCTTTTGACGCGGTTTCAGCGCCCTGCCCCCTGCCTCTGCCCCGCCCTCTGCGTTGCATGCAACAAAAGCGTTGAAAACAAAAACAAAACTTTTGCCATTTTTAATTACAGCTCTGAAAAGCGCCGAAAAAAATTCGCAGTTTGCTTTAATTACCGCGCGAAAAGCGAGATAGAGTGGGATGGATGGGATGTTGGATTTCCAGCGAGTTGTGTTTTTTATTTCGCATTTTTTATTCTTTATTTCACTGATGAGGCGCACTTTGATGAAAGAATCGCAGGGACGCAATTATGGCAACATGATGGAAATAAAGAAAAGCGAAAATAATTCTCGTACTTGAAGGCATATCGCCCGACTCCATTTTCGCGGCTGTGCCCCTCGAGCTCTTGGTTGGCTGCTCGGCAAGTGGAAATGCATTGAGGCATGCAACGCAGAGAGAGCCCGGCCCCAGCCGGAACCTGCAACAGAGGCAACTGCCGCTGCCACAGCTGCACTTTAACTTTGGCGCGCAATTCAGGGGATCAACTGAATAAGAAATGTACTTCGCATGGCCGCCGCCACGCCCCCGGCTGCCAGGCATCGCGGCCATTCCCCGATTAATAGAGAACTTAGCCTGAGAATTCTGCGGCGAGTCATGCAGGCAGTTAATTAATATTAAAATATTCGGCCTCTTAAGGGGTTATTTATGGCTTACTAATCGAGGAACCTGGTACTAGGGGACAGGCTTTGAAAGAAATGGCATTCTGCATTTAGAGACTCATAAAATCATAAACATTTTAAGTGGTAAAGTGGTGATAATAAAATATTTATAGGAATAAAACTTACACACTTATTACAATAAATAAAATTTAAAAGAGTCGAAGCTACATTTTTCTTCTCATTTAAATACCTCATAAACATAATAAATGTGAAAAGGTGATAATAAATTATATAGAAATAAATAATTCATTGTGAAAAACTAAATGTAAAAAATTCTACAAGATAATTTGCTTTCAGACAAATCATAGTTCTTAACACTAACTTATTTTTTAAGTATAAGCTTAGTATAATTTATTTCTATTCCTTTAAAGTTAACAAATATGATTTGTCTCAAAGCAAATTATCATTTTTCTGTATCCTACTATCTTCTGTGTCTAACAATATTTCCCTGGCTCAAACTGCATATGGAAAATAAACCGAATAATCAACCAACTAAAAAACAGCCTCAAATAATGAAAAACCTAGCAAAAAATTAAAAAAAAAAACCGACAAAGAAAGCCAGGACCATCTAGACATTCACTTACAAAGGCAGGGGGACCTGAGAGGCCGCCACACAGCCCGTAATTATGCTGACAAGAGTTTTCTGGCTGCGGATCCATCTTCTCCGCCAAATGCAATGGAAATGTCATTAATATTCGCGCCCATTAAAATCGACGCCAAGCGGAAAACCCCAAAGGGAAAACTCCACTCCCCGCGGCGCCCCTCCCAAGGGAGAGTACATAGGTAACATCATTGCACTTTGAATGGGCTTCATTAGTGCGGTTTATTGAAACGCTGATGCCGCCGCCATCGCCGCCTGCTCCTCCTGCACAGATACAATTACAAGTGGATGCCCGGATGGATACGGATACGGATACGGGATAGATCCCTCAGATAGATAGATAGATACAATTGCAAAAAATTAGTAACCAACTTGCCGGCTGAAGTGGGCGTCAGTCCATTGAGAATCGCCACAATGGGCTCTGGGCCAGGCTCTGATCGGATCTGAAGTGGCCGCTGAATGGAGCCAATAAACGAGTCAATAAGCCACGAAATGCAATTCAATGGAAAACCAGTTACGCAACGCGGATATGACGGTCCGCCGAGTAAATATTGTTCGAAATCTAATGAGAAGCCAGCTTGGTGTCGGTCCGCAAATTAATTAAAATGCGAAAATGTGAAAAGAAATGGGTGTTTGGAGAGCAATCAATTAATGCCATTAAGAGTGCAAATTTAGTTGTATTTTTATACATATTAAAGCGTATTGAATGGTGTAGTTTTTTAAATGCGTTTTCTGTTTTATTTTCTTTGGGAGAAAATTATACCTTTTATGACTTGCAAACAAATATATTTCCTTAAATGACTTTTTTAAACATTAACTCTAAAATAATTATTTTCAGACCTTGCTTCCTTTCTTACTTCTGTAAGATTATGGCATATTTTATTTGGTTAATTTGAAGACCTTCACATCAATTTATTTCCATTAATTCTTTATAATGCCTCAGCAGTTAATTGTATTGATTTTTCGTAAAGACTATACTTAAAGCTCTTACACCCCTTCCAGGTAAATGGAATTCATTTACTTTAACTACAATTTAATTAAAGCCTCAAGACCCAAGACTATTCTTATTTTTATGCCGTTGATGCTCCTCCTATTTCCATTACCCTCGGCCATTATCAACTTGGTTTCCAATTTCAATCTACTTATTGTGCCCCCTCTCGAGTCTTCGTTTGAAATGAGCTCACATCAATTTTAATTACCGTCTAAATACCGGACTCCGGACTCCGCTCCCCTTGTTTTTTCACTTGGCTTTCCGTAACGCCCTCCGAAATTAACTTGGCCATCATTTGCAGCGTGCGTTGAAATAATTTGCGTTAATTTTTCGGCATTAACAAGTGAGGTTTTAGTGGCGCTGTCGTTGCCTTGGCCCCTGCCTCGCTTCAAATGGTTACTTTTTTCGCGGAGGTTGGACCGGCGCCTGCAAGGGGCAATTAATCATAAGCTTGCTACCAAAAAAAAAAGAAGTGGAGAAAAAATTCGGTGAAACGGCTCCCTTTCGGGGTTTCGCTTCCTTTTTTTTTGGCCAGCAAATGTAAACAAAATGCACGCCCCGTCGTCATTCGGATCGTCATCGCTGTCTGCGGCAGACAAATGGTTGCCCAAATGGCCAAATGGCCAAAGGGCCACAAATGTGACTGCCAACTGCAATGCCACTCCCCAGGTTCCCTTTTTCCCTTCTGTACACTACTAGCATTTTTTGTATTTTTTAATTTTTTGCTTGGCCAAGAAATACGCCTGTGAAACAAAGTCTGTGCTACGGTCATGGGGGTTGTGCAGAATTGGTCACATGTGAACGAGGGTTTTGACATGGCCGAGTAAGGAAATTTATAGGCCAGAGACTGGAAAAAATATGAGTCTTATGTCTATAAAAAATATACCATTTTTAGACCTAGTTTATCAATTATAAAATCTTGAAAATTAACAAAGCTTTCCTTGCTTTTGAGTTCGCTTTTCAAGAGAAGCCTCTCTCTTGGCTATAAATAGCGCCTTAATAAATTAACTTCTCTTTAAAATATTAACCTCATATGAATACAAACCCCTTAACTTATTTAATAATATCCGTTTCCTCTACTAAATTAAGTTGTTCACTGAACTAAACCTTTATTTTCTTTGGGATGTCGTCTCTCCTTGACGACTCCTCTTATCGAATGCATCAAACAAAGGCTGGCAATCTTTTGAAGGCTGGCCTCGTTTTAAGCTTGGCTGCTTGAGCAGTCGCTTTTTTTTGCGCTTAGCTCTTAATGCGCTCTTAAACATGCAAATTGGCTCATTATAAGCCACGTTTTCGGCTCCTATTCATGGGTGCGACTTAATTAGCCTGGCTAATTGCAAGGCGCTACCGTTTGCCGCCGAGTTCGAGTTCCTGCTTCCACGGCTTAAAGGCATTTCGAGGTATTCGGAATCCAGTTAATGGCCTGCTAATTGAGACCGCCTTTGTTCGGGGCAAGTTTTATGGTGCCTGAAATTGATTTTGGCCCGAAAGTGCAGGTTGCATTTCAGGCTGTGACACTGAATAGAGATTGAAATCTAAATGGGAAAGGTAAGAGCAGCAGGTTAATTAGTTGTGGGTTTTTTGTTTACGAAATTAAAAAGGCAGAAGCTTGGTAGAGTGAATTTCTATGACCTTTAAGCTACTTTTATTTTGATTTAGAGACTTTTGCAAGGCTCCCGATTTCCTTAGTTCTGTATAGAATACACATGCCTTTTGAATTTCCCACTCTTTCCTATATCATTCAAGCCTCAATTATCTCTCTTATTAACTTTTTATGAAGTGATCTGCTATGGGCATCGATTTCTAGGAGAACAGGATATACCACTGCCTTGCCAACCCTGTAATAATCCGCCACTTGACTTGCTCAGTGTAACACGTAATTACGATTCATGAGAGTCAATTGCAGGGCACAATTAAAATGGAAAACGGCAGTGCCAATCCTGACAAACTGACAATGCAAATTAGCACTTATGCCATTGATTATTGCCAATTGCCGATTGCCAATCGATTGGCACAAAAACGAGAGCTCAGGAGGAGGCTCACTGCCACAACAAAAGGCACGTAAAACCCATGTCCTGTTGCAAAAGCGAACAAAGGATGCTGGTGCTGCGTTGCAATTAAGCCTGGGTGTCTGTGTCCCCTTCAAATCCATCTCCCGGCGAGGATATCGTCCTCGCCTGCATTTGCATAATTTCCATATAATTCTCTGTCGCCCGGTTAGAAAAATACATTTCGAGCAACAATAGGGAAAGGGTTTTCGGTTCCCCTTTTCCTATGCAAATTATTTTCCGGCGGCGTGTGAAAATTCTATGCCGCTCACAGAGCCAAGACAGCTGCTCCTGTTGATGCCTTTCGCACCTTAGATAGGGAGGACAACCCCCACCTGAACCCGTGTGGCCTCTGCAGTCTATAAATATTCAAAGGCGCCTGCATTGACAGGCCCGCGGCCGAAGTTTTTCCTGGCCAAAGTTTCCACGCTGCGACAGCTTAAAACAATAAAAATGGTTAGGAAAAAAGGAGGAAAAAGCTGAAAACCGAGAAAAGCAAACCAAGTGAACTGTAACAGCAGAGGCTGAGAGGGGGAAAAACGGTGCAAAGTTAGCGAATCATTTGGTGTTTTTGTTTTACGCTGATTTCCACTGGCCACCGCAAGTTGCAACTTCCACGGCTCTTAAATTTAAACTTTGCGGGCCGCAAAATGAACTGCGTGGCAGAAGCTGACACCGGGGAGTACATAGTGGTACCCAGTAAGGAAAAATGGGGAAAAGTAGTAGAAAATGGGGAGAAAGTATAGGAGAAGTTTGTCATTTCCATAGAAGCATAGAAAAAGCTTTAGGAGCTGGAACTGATACTGTTGCAAAGATAATTTCTAACAATAAATTTAAATTAAAATATTTAAAGGCTGAACAACATAATTTTAATATAAATATTGTCAAAATACATTATTTTATATTTGTTTCAATTTAATTCTAATGATTTTGCATTCTAATAAACTATTCTCGTACTCAATTGTGTTTATTCTTAAACAACCCAAGTAATTACACCCTTAAGCAATTTTCTCTCTCTCCCATTTAATTCCTTTTCTCAACCCATTTAACCCCTTGAAGCCATTGTTGAGTACTTGTCCCCCCTTTTAACCCCATCCCTCCCAACAAAAGCCAACGCAAATGAATTTTCCTATTATTTCCTTAAACTTCGCCAGCTTTTCATTTCTGTTCGCCGCTTTCCTTTTTGGCAGCCAACGCGATGCCCTTTTATACCGACATCAAGGACACGCACACGGACACACACAGTACACACACAAACACTCACACACACACAAAGGCAGTGGAAAAACTTTGGGGCCACGCCCACTGTTTGCACTGTAAAATTAATTAAAAGAACTCTGCCTGCAAGTGCTGGGAGCCTGTTACAAGTGACGGCAATTTGCTCCACTTACTTGGCGAGTGAGAGAGAGAGCGTGAGAGTCACTGACAAAGAGAGAGTGAGAGGGGGAGAGTGGATGAGTTTTCCGAGAGAGTGTTAATTGCATTAGCGCCTGCGAACTTTGACCCCGTCTCCAATTTGCGGTCAGCAGCGGCATTTATATATTTTTTTTCCAACACTTTCGTAACGAGGTCAGGCGAGAGCCACCTGCCGGACGAAACACCCAGCCACTCCCACTTTTTCACGCCCCTTTTCCCTCTAGAAAAAATAAGGAATATTTTTCTTAAATATTTTCCCGGCGTTAATAAACTTTTCTGCGCCCTTCCTCCTTCTTGGGTTGCTTAATGCGACAGTTTTCTTTGCTTTATTACAGAGAGAGAAATGCGAAAATAATATTCATTTACAACAAAAATTAGGGTTTGAAGTTGACTTAAAAATTTGTATAAAAAACTACTTATGACGGTCATTAAATATAAACAAATTATTATAATTAACTAGTTTTAAATACTTGCTATTTACAAATAACGTACAATAAATAAATTACGGGTTCTGTGAATACATCTCTACTTTTAATGTTTGAAAGTCTCTCCTATTTGTTTTTTTATTTAATAAATTAAAAGTTTTACAAATATTTTTATGGCTAACTAGAATTTTTTGTTTTTAAAATGCAAATAAATATGTATTAGAATTTTAATTATTTATAAAAACAATAAAGAACCTTTCCTTGCTGCCTCATGGTCTAAGCTCTCATAAAGCATTGTATCTGTGCTTTAAAAATCCTTGAAATTCTCCTTGAAATAAGCTAATTAATTTTCAACTTTTAACAAATAGTATTAAATATTTGAAACATATTTTCTCGCTGTGCTTTTTTCATCTTTGGTTCGCTCGACCTTCGCCGCCTGTTTCTTGGGTGGTTTTCCCGCCCGACTGCCTTTTTCTCTTCAGATCTCCTTTTGGCTCCACAGTTTCCCGCCCGTGACAGTGAAAATGATAGCAAGGACAAGGCAAACGGGCTAATTAGGTTTTTGCCCCGGCTTCCTTGGTGACGTCATGGTTGTGGGTGTAATTTGGTATGAAATGAAATTAGGGAAGGCGGGGTGGCGGGATGTCTGGCTGTTTTGGGTGAGTTTTCGGGTTTGGCCAAAGCTTTATAATGAGTTTTTGTTTTTATTTTGTTTGGGACTGGGTCTGGGCCTGGGTCTCGGGGTTCCACTAATTTGCATTTCCCTTATTTTGGTCAAGGTCAAGGTCGACATAAATTCAGAGAGTGTCGGGTCAGGGTCAGGGCAATTTGGTTCAGGATGAGCAGGGGAAAAGGTCGCTTCAAGGATGTTGCCTTTTTTTAAAGGAATTTAATGAATGTTTCAATGGGTTAAAGGGGAAAGAAAGGGTTTAATAAGAGAGATTACTACACAACACTTATTTTTTAAGGGTTTTCTGGTTTTTATATATTTTTATTTTGTTTATAAAATATATATTATATTATTTGTTGTTTAAACAACGGCTTACTTAACAAGATCCTTGATTGAAAATGTTCGTGGTAATAATATTTTATTTCTAAAAATTTAAAGCTACTCTAACCATCTTAAATTATTTTTCCCGCATAAAATTTGCATTCTTTGCAACCCCTAAAATGTTCCTATTTTCATATTTAAATTGAAACTTTTGTTCTCTATTTTTTACCCTCTACCAATCTCAACCACTTGAAACGCTTTCAATTTGGAGATCCCTTCTTGGTTCAAAGAATATATATTTTTGCTTCCTTCTACCTCGGCCTGAGCCTGAACTTAACCAAAACTGTACTCACATTTGCCTCCTTACACCGATTTTCTTGTACTTTTTCCCTGCCTATCCTGGATGTGCGTGTGTGTGTATTTCCCCAGGAAAACTCACAAGTTTCCGCCCACCATTTTCGGTTGTTACCGACCCCCAAGCCAGCTCCCACTTCCCCATTTTTCTCTGACATTTTCGCAAATCAACGGCAGACAAAAATCTTTTATTCAAATTTTATTTGATTGCTTTGCGATTTTCGCTGTTGTTCGGAGTGAATAAGAAAGGTACGCCGAGAAAGAGACAACCAGAGCTGGGCAGAAAGAGAGGCAGGATGGCAGACGCATGAGAAATCAACATTGGAGGGTACAGAAAATATTATTACGAGGACGACAACTTAGGGTTATTGTTCAATTTAAGCACGCAGACAGTGGCTGCAAAAGAGTGGAAAAATTTCACGTCGCTGGACGGGACAGCCGAAAAAGAAAAGCTCGCTGAAGTTCAGCATCAGCAGGATAAGAGAGAGTGGAGGAGGAGGGACCAGGACGAGTGGCAAGTCTGATGGACAGAAGTACCCAAGGACAGACGGGCAGTCACTTGCAGTCATAGACAAATTTGGCAAGAAAATAGTTGAAGGAAGCACTTTAATGCAGAAAAGTTAAGAGCTTGTGGAGAATATTTTGGAATAGAAAATAAAGACAAGGGAATATATTCTAGATAGAAAACTAGAAAAACTTTAACTTAGCTGAACAAATTACAAAACAAATCGTGTGCAAAAAACTCCTTTATAAATTAAATTAGGAAAAGAAAGGATAATATATAATACATATCTCTTAAGATTACAAAAAGTAGTCCCCCCTCTGGTTTCATTTTCCCAGACATTTTCCCATGAATTTTCATTGGCAGTAAACTCTTTAACCGTTGCCCTGGCCGCCTCGTAATACTTGATTATTAAATTTTGCACATTAACAACGTTAGTGGAGGCGTTGCGGGGCCCAAAACAAAATCTAGATAAATATGCCAGCCCAGATGCAGGAGGGGGCGTGGCAGGAGCAGGAGCTCGCTCCAACCAGGCAGTCAAGCGCAAGGTTCAATTTTGAGGCGAACCCGGGGAGCTGGGAACTCATAAGCGAGGAACGCGCCAGTCAGTCGTCTATAAATTATATCCGTTCCAAATTGAAATGCGCGTTAAAATGCAGTTAACTTGGTCGTTCTGCTGTCTCTGGTTCAGGTTCTGGTTCTCCGTTCTCGGTTCTCGGTTCTGGCCACGTTGTTATGGCCACCGTGGCCAGGACTGCGCCGTTTTATGGCATCCTCTCCATCCCCATCATCAGTACCCGCTCCTGTTTTTACAGTTTTGTGCGCACATAAAAATAGAAAATGGCTCGGAGCAGTGCGCTCCTGGGTCGGTGGCATGGACACGAGCACATTAGAGTCCTGTTGCCAGTCGTCCTGCCACCTCCCTTTCGGTTCTACATTGTCCTACGGTCCACCTGTTTGCCCTAAATGTTGATGGTCCACTGGAAAGCAGAGGAAAAAAAAAACAGGGGGAAAAGCCAGCGGAAATTTCATGGCAAGTAAAGACAAAGAAAATATCTGATGGGAAAATAAAGAGGATTTTTTTGGGGTTAGCCAAAGGAGGGGAAATCGATTGGTTTGGATATAGAAAGCTATACGATTAAGGTGGAGAATCTTACTGGGAAAATAATATTTTAAAAGGAAAATGATTTTACTAAGTGAAATCTTTAAACTAATCCCTACTTTGTCAAAGGTTATTTTATATATATTATTTTATTAATCAATTATAATTTTCTATATTTTATGCACATGCAGATTCAATGAAGTGTATGTCTCGGGGAGAGTAGCACAGATTTATAAATCAGAATAAAATAAATATAGCCACGCTCCATGCTTCTTCCCCTTTTTCCCCAGAAACACTTTACCCTAATCGAACCCCTTGCCAATTCGAAGCTCATGTTAACCCCCTGAACACCTCCTTCTTCGCTGCGTATGGCGCTCAAGTGTTAAGCTTATGTCATCATTGAGGCATGAACGAGCTTTGGACACGTTGCCTGATTAAGCATACGCCGTGTGGGCCAGCATTGCGAATTTAATATTTAAATTTAAATTCTATGCGAGTGCAAACAAATTCAGCTAAAAGCAAATGCCACAGAAACAGGCGGGGGAGAAACTATTCAAGGCAAGGCTTTGCCTTTTTGAAAGGCTAAAACTTTCCAGGCAAGAAGATGAAAATGCCACGCAATTTGGGGAAAATGCGTGCAAAGTTTTGAGGTTGCCAGCGAACAAACATGGCCGTCGTCCCGAAACAGAGTTCTGGGCTTGTAAATACATTTGCCGAATAAATGCTGAATAAATACGAATGCGAATTAGGAGCAGGAGCCGGGGACGGAGACTGAAAAGCCATTTCGCATGGGTGGAAAAACTAACAAAGGCCACATAAAGAAAATTTTCCATTTTATATGGAAAATAGGGAAACGCGGCCGGCTGGGATACAGACGCAAATCCACCACCACCGCCACATGCATGTGTGTATTGCTTTAATAGAAAATTGCAAAAGTTTTGCAAAAGAAAATGCCTCAGCCAAGTCAGAGAGTTGAGCCAACCCAAGTGAGCTGCCCGCCCACTTGCTCCCTTCACCCTTATCCCTATTTTTCCAACCCGCTTTCTTTTTTCCCTCCCGCAGAAATTGAAAAGAATGTGCAAAAGTAGCAAACCAGAGCGAACAGGGGGCGGGAAAATGGGAAATGGAGCTGCCGGAGGGGAGGCGGATCGGGAGGGCTTACTGGGGGCTGCAAGAAAGCCAAAGTAAGCATGAAATAAACCCTCATCGTCCACGCAACCAGCACAGCGACGATGTTGTCTGCCAGGAAAAACCAGGAGGAAACTTTGGGGAAAATTGTAACGAAAATTTAGATACACTTTTTGCAGAAAAAGAGAAAGGACTGGAAATAAGTCCTGTGAAATTCAGTAAAAACCGTAGTTAGAATGATATTATAAAATCTTTGATAAATGACTTTTGATTTTGATTAATAATTAAATGTGAAATATATCTTCAAGGTCTACTTTTCAAATAGTAATTCAACCATTCAACAATTCAAAATCTTGAGTAAATTTATAAACATAGACTTTAAATTGTGTTTGACCAAAAAATATTATAATAAGTTACTTAACGTCACACAATTCTGCATTAGACTTCAAGTTTTCTTTGAAAATTTATAGGAGTTTCTAATCTTAATGTTATGTTTTGTATGTATTATATGTATAGTTTAATACCTTTTAGAATATATAATAATATTTTATGCAGCAAACTCCACCCAGGAACCAACCATTTCCAACTGACTTTTCCCGAACTTCCCTCTTTTTTACTTCAGGGAAAACATTGCAGGCCAACACACGCAGCGGGCTCCATGAAGATTTACAGGTTTTAACGTTGCCAGTCAGCAGAACGCTTCCAGTGGGTGTTTGAGGAGTGGGTGATCCTGGGCAGGGTTCACTGTACAGTGTCGCGTCTGGCATTATTCGTGGCATGGCCCCATGCTCGGTTTCCTGTGCGCCCTGCCATGTCGTCATGCTATCGGAGCTGGCGAATCCGGAGATGGATGTGGGGAAATGGGCAGGGGGATACGAGGACACAAGGATGCGAGCCTGAGGATGTGGCCAGGAACTGAGGCAGAGAGTGTATCGATTTGTTTCGAGGTTGAAAGAGACACAGCTGAAGGAACATTGCCTCGAAAAGAGTTTAAAAAGAAGCAAGAGACATCCTAAATTATGAACTATAAATTCCCGTCAAAATATATATAAATATTTCATGAAAGCCACTGTGCAAATTCAATTTATCCGATGGAGCATACAATGTGCTAATTGCAGAGGAGTCCGGAGGAGTAAGAGTTCCTGGGTTTCATGATTTCCAGTCGTATTTCTCCCGCTTCCCCATACATATTTGATGAGCGATAGCCCGCCCATAATTAGGCGCTACCCAGCGACCTGAAGCCCCGACTCCTCCTTCTTCCTTCTCCCTATCTAGCCACCACCGGCAGTTGCATGCAACATTGTAGCCACACCGCTATCATAGGGCAGATACAACCCGGGATCTGGGATCTGGGATCTGGGATCTGGCCTTATCGGCGACCACTATCTGGGGCGAACGAAGGCCCAACTCGACAAGTGCGTGCGACCCGGTAATAAACGGAGCATAAAACGGATACCTGTTCCGGTGTCGCTTCTGGCATGGAATGGAAAATAATTAAGTTAATGCAAAATGCATTTTCATTATAATTGCCACGGGGTTGTGTGCGAGCTAAAAGCTAAAATCTATCACTTTTAATGATCGTGCTTTGGAGTTGGAAAATTGAAATTCAAATGAAGGCGGGAAGTCGGTGGGTAGTTAGAGGTTGTCCCTGTCAGTCTTTTCCTTCTGTAAACTGGGAATAAACTGAAATATAGAGTCTTGAGTATACATTTAACTTGGTTCTCACTCTATGCTTCATTGTAGCATTTTAACACCTAATTTTACCTTGTGAAAGTTCTACACTTCATATATATTTATATAATTAATTTCTCAACTGGTTATCACCACCATAACCACCTTTCGGCTTAACAAAATACACGTTTCCCCACACACAGACCCTGCAATTGAAATTCAAAGTACACACATTCCCCGGTAAAATTAAGCAAAATTAAGTGAAGCCAACCGACAATTTGGTATCTTAACATCTCGTTAAGCAGCTTTCGTTTTGTGAAAGGAGATCGGTGATCCTTTCAACGCTCTCTTTTTCTTGCCAAAAGGACCCTCAATGAGGGGACCATTAAATTCATTAAAAGTGCATCAATGTGTATCCTCAAAAGGCCACGTAATTTGCCTGTAATCCATCAGCGTGTCGCCATTGACACCCCGAGGGGAACCTCTGTTCTCGTGGAGCCTTTATATGTAATTTAATACATTTTAAAAAGAGGAAAATATGAATTACAATGTGAGCCTCGACATGTTAATAAGATGAAGTACGTGAATATGCACTTTGGCTGCAACTGGCAAATTCAATTAGGGACCCAGGACAGTCCCAGAGCGCGATAAGTGGCCGCCACAGAAGCCGCAGACGGGGCCCATGGCCTAGCTTATCCTGGATGGGGATCGGGATCGGGATCGGGATCGGCAGCTGCGGATTCATTGTGTGCGAAACGAGCGGAATGCGTAATTTAATAAACTCGCGAGGGCAACTAGGAGCAGGTTCGGGACATTTGCCACAACGCCTGCCAGCCATCGAAACTAGTCCTGACGACGAGGCAGCTTTAATCCTGCCCCGCATTTGCGTAATAAAAACTTCAAGTTTATTGTTAATTAAAAGGCCAGCCAGGCAGGTCCTTTCGGTGTCCTGCTCCTGCCGCTGCAGGCCTCTTGACAGCGCAGCTGCCGTCCACTCGGGCCATGTCTATCAATGTAATGGCTACGCCGCTGACACAAACGTGATCTGTCCATAGCCCCAAAGTGTGGAAATTATAATAAATTTAGCTGCATTTGGCCCGCAGTTTCTCGCGTAATTATCCTGGCCAGTCCCGGACACCTTTAGCCCCGTCCAGCGAGCAGCAATTGCATATTGCCATATTGACAGCTTGATGGATGTTTGGAGCCCAAGTAGTTTTACAGCGAATCGAAATTGACGGAGACTGTGCTCCTGCCTGCACTGTCCAAAAGGACTTAAGATATTTAAGGAGGAATTTGTTGGGGAAATATATTCTTTACTGAATAAAGGTATATTTATTTAATGAGCTAAGCTTATGAAATATATATTAGAAACATGGAAAATGATCTCGAAATATTTTTTAACATGAGAAGTGCTTTCTTTTCTGTTAATATTATATAGGATTTTATTATAGAACCCTTTATTATTTGTAATTAATTTTAACTTGCTTACTATAAGATTTTATTTACGAATTTTCTTCTTTGAAAACATACACCCTCTTTTGGCCAAGTGCATTGCCAATACTGCCACGGGTGGTCCGCCGTCAAGTGGCTGGACATTAAGATTCGTCCGGCGACTACCGTTGGCCATTTAAGACAATAAATTTCATAAATAGCTTATGCATAAAATGCAGTTGCTCCGCTCTGGACCCGGCTGGCTCTCGACTCCCGCTGCGTTGATATTAATTGGACGACATAATTGCGGGGCCACGTTGGCCATAATAATGCCGAGTGGAGTTCGCGGATCGTGGATCGGCGGCTCGGCGGTTGGCGGGGTAATTGCTCTGGAAACACGTTCCGCTGGCAGCACTCCCCAATCGCCGAGGACTACCGCACTTTTGGCTGGAATTTGTATAAATTTGGCAAAGTTTCGGAGGGACCCTCGTAGTACCATAATTATGGGTTTGTGGCGGTGCACACTCGCGCACACACACACAAATGGGTGCAATTATTGGCGAGTGTGTGTCCGCGTTTAATTTATTGTCTTTGGCGCTGCCCTAAATCCAATTGTAATACAATACGCGGCATTTATCATATTTAAGTACCGACTCCAAACGCACACACATCCTGTATTTACGGCCTGCTAATGCGGGGTTTAGGTTTAATGAGTGCAGCGAGGGTTACCGCTAAGACCTCTCTCTGAGAGTTATAATCTGCTATAAAAATTATGCTAAGAATGTGAATGAAATTCATTTAAGAAGAATGTAAGAGATCAAGGAAAAATTTGGGAAAAAAAAAACATTTCTTCATTAAGAAAAATAATCCTAAGAAATTTATTGAGCAAAGTAATACTTAGGAAAATTAATTTTAGACTTATCTAATAATTCTTCAAACATTTCCTAGATAATTAATAAATGTTTATTTTGCTAAGAAAATATATCCATTTATTTGCTACTCCCATTCTTCATTTTAAATCTGAGTTTCCCAGAGTTTGTACAACATTTTAAAGCACTCTCTCTTTGAGTTTGTTTGCTCATCATCAGGCTGAGATTGGTCCTGGAACCAGTCAGGACATTGTTATGATTATAAATATTTATTTTATGCGCTGCTCTGCCCGGCTGCAGGCTTTCGCCTTCCACTCCCCCGCCTTCGTCCCGAAATCGGTTAAATGGACTGTGCTGTTTATTTTTTCTTAGTCCCTTAATAAGCCTCATGAATAATGGTCGAATAAAGGAAGGCGTTGCTCGTTGGGGGAGGCTGAGCCACCGGACATGTGTGTTAATGTGTGTGTGGGTGGGTGGGTGATGGCATGTGTGGAGGGGTGGGCCAAAAAAAAAAACAGGAAAAAAAATATAAAGAAAATGGCGCCCAGCCAAAGATAAAGAAACATATATATAGAGACAGAGGCAAACAGAAAACATGTCCTGGCAAAAATTGCGCACAATTACGGGGCTGAAACGTACTGTACCGAACACTCACCTCCAAACCCCCCCTCGCCTTATCCAGGCGGAAAAGAATTATTACGTTGAATTTTCCCCCCAAAAAAATAATAGCAAAAGGAAAAGAAAGCGAAGCGAAAGAATTCTCATTTTTTGATAGCCGCCCAGGAAGCTGCCGCAAGGATACAGGAAGGAAAATTAGGACCTAGATATTTTAGAAATATAATATATTATTTTTTTTGCTATTTTATATATTAACTATTTAATAGAATTGCTAGAAAGTAGGACAAATCAATTCAACATAAGTTAAGGTGTATTTACTTCAACGTTCTGATGAATAACTTTCAAGAAGATTGTCTAATAAACTCTCTTTCGATGTAAAGCTTCTTTAAATATATTCTAATTTTTAAATATTTTTTTACTACACTTTTTCTTACATTTTCCAGCCTGTTTTTTTTGGCTCCGTGTAGCCAAGGATATGCCAGCCACATCGCCTGGCTCACGTGCATATGACAGTGGAGTAAACAATTTCATTTCGCGCAGCAGGACCCACAAGATAACTGCTACAAACGAGACGCAAGATGCTGCAGTGGCCAGGATGCCGCGGAGATCGGGGCAGGGACACTGGCAGCAAGGACAACGACAGCACTTGAGTTCTGTTTTCGAAGTCGGGCAAGAACAACAACCACCCGCAGCAGCCGGGGAAGCAGCAGCATAAGAAGTTGCGTAAATATATTGTCCTGTCGCTTATTCCGGCATTTGGGGGATGGGAAGATCCGGAAAGGACTTCGGACTTCGGACTCCGGACTCCGGACTGCGGTCGGCCGGGACCAATTCGAGACTCTCCTGCCATCGTGCCGTGGGCGTTTGGGCGCAGTTAGTCGAGCGTGCCGGGCGGATTTTTTAATGCGTGCCTCTATAAATTTTGCACGCCTTTTGTAAACTGTGAAGGACCCCGGGACGGGCTGGGGGTGGTGTCCTGGAGTCCTGGGCAGCTGTACACGTGGCCAGGCCGGTTTTTTTTCTCCTCTTATATTTTTTGGAAACTGTCAAATTGTTGTTACTGCATCTTTGTCCTGTGCTCGGGGGGTTTGTCTCAGTTTAGAGGAAAATCTTGAATATTTGTCATGCGAAATGTTTATCCCCAATATTTTTACATAAATAACGTACACTTGGGGAAATATTTCACGAATTAAATATGAATCAAGATATTTTTTATTACACATTTTGGAAATTTGAATTGTTTTACACCTATGAAAAAATCTATAAACACTTGTTTCACTGTTGTAAAATCACTTTCTTTAAGTACCAATTTCAAAACACTTTAAGTTAAAACTCTTTATTGAATTAATTTGTTATCCTACCTAAAACCTATTCTATATGTTCTAAATCACTCACAACAGCCTTCATTTTTAATAGGTCGAGGAACTCCAGCCACTCGCCCAGATCCTCCCTCCTCCGCTCCTCGTGCTCCCGTCTATTCCTGGCCCTCTGCAGGCGCTTGTCGGGCGTGTGGGCCGCCACACAGAAGGCCAGGAGAAGACCCCGACGGGTGAAACGAATCGTGTAGAAGGGAGCATCCTTGCTGTAGAAGGACTTTATGAGAAAGTCCTTCTTCTGCGTATGCTCTAACCCGCCCCGACGCCTACTCCTGGTCGACTTTGTGATCTGGATAATTTTCTTAAAGTCCCATATCGTCAACTGACAGTCCTGACCGCCCACCACGAGCAGGTTGTTGTCCGAGCAGAACTGAATCGTATTGATTTTCGACTTGTGGTGGCTCAGAAAGTGAAGCAATCTCTCGTTGGCAATGTCCCAGATGATGAGGAGACAGTCGTCCCCACCGGAGACCAAATAGCGGCCACAGGGGGAGAAGGCCAGCTCCGTGATCCTCCCCTTGTGGCCAGTGAAGACCCGCACCTGGGCACCCTTGGGTATGTCCCACAGCCTCACCGTGGTGTCTGCCGATCCTGTGGCCAGGTAATGGCGATTCGGATGGAACACGCACACCTCCAGCTCGGCCAGGTGTCCCCTGAAGACGCGCACTGGCCGCTTGTTGTCCTGCACCCATATCCTGGCCGTGCAATCGTCCGAGGCAGTGGCGAAGTAGAACCCCAGGGGGGCGTAGGTCACACAGCACACGGGCGAGAGGTGGCCGGGATAGATGACCATGCAGTTCCAGGACATCAGGCACCACAGCCGCACACTGCAGTCCTCCGAGCAGCTGAGCAAGTACCGATCGTCCGGGTTAAAGGCCAGCCTATAGACCGATCCCTGGTGTCCCCGGAGGGTGCGCCGCGATTGCTTCTTGGTGGGGTCCAGCATCCCCCAGTCAATGCCCGCCATGCCCGTGTCGAGGGCCTTCAGCCACTGGGCCGACTTCAGCTGGACCAGCTTCGAGGCCTTCAGCGCGAAGATGTGTATGGAGCAGCTGACGGTGCCCACGGCCAGCATGCGGATGCTCTCCGAGAAGCTGGCACAGGTCACCACCTCGTCGCCGTTCTGGGCGGTGTACAAGTACGCGGAGGGAAGAGTCTTGCGATCCAGCTTCTTGCGATACTGCTCGTCGGTCTTCCATCGCTGCAAGTCCATTCTCTTGGGCGTCGGCGTGTGGATCTTGCCGCACGGCGGCAGGTGAATGTTCCTGTCCGGCAGCGTGCACTTCTTCCTGGACCGCCGTGACCGCAGCACGGGCCGAGCGGTAAACTCCTTCTTGTGCAACGGTTCCGGGGCAGCCCAGCAAATGATCTGCAGGAGGGGCTGTCCCGGGGCAAACCGCTGCTTGGGGTCCTCCTCCTCGCTGTACCTCCGCACGAGAATGTGGGTGAGCACCTTGTCCTGCTGCGACTTGGTCCAGTCCTCCATGTGCTCCATTAACTGGGTGTAAGCTCCCTCGGACATGTGCATCTCCAGCTTCTCGAAGCCGGCCAGAAACTTCCTGGCCCTATGGGGAACGTCTGCGGGCCTGCAGATGTTCATGAGCTTGTACAATCTGGAGGTAAAGGAGTCATCCAGCTGGCTCGTGTATCGGTTCAGGAACACCCTCGCCCTCGGAAAGTTGTCGCTGGCCATCATCTGCAGGTAGGTGAGGGCGATCAGAGGATACAGTAGCTGGTATATCTCGTATCTGTAGAAACTGGGGGCCGACTGAATGAGCTGCTGGAGCAGCTTGATGGTCTCCTCGTACTCCAGGAACACGGCTTCCTCCTTGACGACCAGGAGCCGGCTGCTGGTCGTGCTGCCTATTTGGAACATCACGTTGTCCTCGTAGAAGTCCAAGCCATTTCGCTTGTTGTCCTCCCTGCCGGAGTCGTCTGACCGAGACTCATCGCTCCAGTTAGGGGAGGATGATCTCTCTCTCCTCCGTTCCTCCTCCAGGATGGCCTGCAGCTCCTTCTCGCTAATTTCTCCCTTGTCAATGGGTCGCTTGGCCGTGGCTGCCCAGTACCTGAACTTTTTCTTGCCCTCTGAGATGGTGGTAACCTCTGGAAACTCTTTCTTGATCTCATCGTTTGTCTTTAACTCAAACAAACTGTCATTGGAGTCCGTCTCACTGTCGGAGAGAATGGACTTCACCTTGCGGGATTTCAGACCGGACTCCTGATCCGACAAAACCTCTTCTTTTCTGTTGAGGAAGAGGATATTAATGAGGCTACACATGTGTCCAGGCTTTGGCAACCCACATTTTAACGGGCAATACTCGGGGAAACTCCTCAAGTAGATTGAAGTCATTATCATAGAGCGGCATAGAGGGCAGGGGTCCGGCTGGGATTTGCGCCGGACGGTAGAAGTCATCGCTGGTTGCAAGTGGAGAAAGCAGTTTAATTTTCGAAAATCAAATTAAGAATTATCAAGACCCGCACCTCTCCTCCTCCGTCTCGTAGTCGGTGTAGTCTTCGGGGCTTGATGATGGGAAATCAAAGGCTGAGGCAAACGATAATAGTCTGGGTTAATTCTGCGGAATCCTATCATACAACACTTTGGCTTACTGTCTGAACCGGAGTCACCGGAATCCCCGTTCCTCGGCGATTCCGAGCTGGTTGACTTTGGACTTTTAACAGGATCGTATCTCCCGATATCGGGTTTCGTCTCTTCCTGGTAAATGCCTCCGTTTTTTGTACCCCATTGGGTGACTCCATTGCAGAGCTTTCCGGTGGAATTAGAAGGATTATTCCACTCACTACTTTTGTTAGTCGCTAGCTTTCCATTTTGCATTTGCGAGGTTGCTTCAGTTTCGTGATCGGAATCAGTATCGGATACGGAAATGGTTTCAATATCCTCATAGAGAGTCCGCATCACTGTGTCGATGTATTGGACATCGGGATCATCGTACGTGGCGAAGATGGCGTCCAAGGCGGGACCTATGTTATTCTCCTCCGAGGCCATTGGTGCCGCATCCACCGCCTCGCGGTTTGTAATCGGGTTCTCATGCTGTTAAAATGAAGCATTCCTTTAAACGAAACTCAGTAAGTAAGTTAGGCCGATGTCAGAGCAGTTGTTCAGTGTTATGGAATCAAAGTCACAAGGAAAATCACAACCGAACGGGAAGGACGGGTAGAAAACAGAGGGGAGCTCACTTGGCTCAATGCCTCGGCTCGGAAAGGTTCTCCCTTGGCTTTCAGCTCCGAAAATTGTCGCTTTTCCGCGCTCGCACTCTGACATCGGGCCAAGAAAGATATGTTCGGGTTTCTTACAATATTTTGTTTCGTTTCGGCGTTTAAATTCATCTTTTTTTGTGTCGAAATTTGACAGCTCCAGTTTCCAAGGCTGCAGTTTTCTTAAACTATTAGTGTGCCCATATTTTGGTTGCAGGAGTGTGGCCAGCACAGCTTTTGTGGTTTTTATTGTTCCATTCTCCCTTTTTTTTGTGTGTTTTTCCTACAATTTTTCCCTGACATGACGCGACCGCTGATCTGAGAGAAAATGCTGGCGCAGCATCACATGAGGGCGCCGGAATCCAAGGGCGGGTTCAAAAAAATATGTACAAAAAAAGCGGGAAGAGGGACTGGTCCGTGGGTTAAAAAAATTAATTTGCATACCCAATATTCAACGGATTTGCCGTGGCTTCCCATGCCAATGTCCGACTGATACCCTCGAAGAGGGTAGCTTAAATGGGGTATATGGGTGAAATAGAAAGGTTATTTATAGGGGCCTGTACATTTTAAATAAATTTCATTTCAGTAATAATGGTTTACAAAAATGGGAAAACGTTTAAAAAAATTTACATCAAAATTTATGAATTTTAAACTGAAAAAATTACCACTTTTCAATATAAAAATAAATTAAAAAGTTACCCTAGAACACAAGGTACAACCGTTGTCGAAGACTAAAAAATAAAAATGGGTATATTTTTGCTTTGACAACTAATTCTTCGGTGTTTTTAACTTCGACAACAATTCAGAGACCTTTCACAGTTTTTCCAACGCTCACTTGTTAGTGGAATTGTGCGAGTTGCTGGCGAGCTCAGCCCGCGGATGCGTTGGGAATTTTCGCTGTAGTTTCCCGGCAATATGTTGAGCCCGGCAACTCACTTTGCAGGACTCGGGCCAAAGAACCAAAAAAAGGATGTAGAAAAGACTGGCGACAGGACAACCCGCAGTAGAAGCTGAAACGCATTTCGAGCTGCATATTGTTTTGTAATTTCCACCATGATTTATGACGCTCCCTTGGGGGGGAAAGCACTTTAAAACTTTAAAATCGGAATGTAATATATAGTCATCCTTGCGGATGGGTATGTGTGTCAATGGCCAAGGACCTGTGTTAGGGGGAAACAATGGAAAACAAAGCCTCATTATGGGCAACAACAATTGCCAAATCACTTGATACGTACTGCTGGCCATAAATAAATCACACTGCAGCAGCATAATCCATTGTAAAGTGTCGAAAAACTGCAATTCAAATGCAAATCAATGCAAATCGATACTTGAATCATCGCACAGACTCACGGACACCCAAACCCGAGCCATGAATGATTCATGCAGCCGACGCACGCGAGCAACATTCAAATGCAAATGCAAACACACCGAATGCGAAATGCAAAATTATCCCAAAATGCAAATGGACAAAGTGCGAAAATTCGAAAATGCGAAAATGCCCGAGGAGCCGGGGAGGGGAAAACCCGCTGGGAGGGCAACAATCAAATCAAAATAAATGCACCGCCCGAAAACCCTAAAAACTAAACTGCAACAAAGGCCAAAAAATAAACACGCTGCAAACAATGCCTTGTGGATTTTCGCACTTCCGGTTAACTGTTGCTAATTTGATTAGGGAGTTTTTCCCGCGAGGGGGCAGGGGCCGGGAGCCAGGGGCGTGGCCAGCGAAAAGGCCATAAACATTTTTAGCTGCCGCTGATTTCGTTTTGGCCTGCCAACTTATGCAAATTATCCTGTGTGATTTATGCCCAGCATTTCCCTGCGTTTGCGGAGAAGCTGAAACTTTGCTCCTTGGGGTGTAGCCGTAAATTGAATTTCATAAAATACTGTAGGCGGAACTCTTTACTAGGTGGGTTAAGGTAAGAGAGAAAAGGTGGGCCTTAAGCTGCATGGGCTATAATATTTTTTTTGATAAGTGTATCTGGGTTGGAAAAATAAATAAAATTAAATTTAGTAGAGAAAAAGATATAAAAGTGTATTTCATAAAATAAGTTTCAGGTTTTTTTAGATAGAATTTCTTCCAAAAACATTGGAGAAGAAAGAAATTAAGTAAATACAATAATTATTCATTAACAACTTAATATTGAAAGTTTTCTAATGAAAATTAAAGTAAATTTTATATAATTATTAAAGTAATTTTATTTATTCCACTATAAACATAGTAACAGTAAAATAAATTATGTTGAAAAATTAAAAAAGGAAAATAAACGAAATAAAATAAAAGAAGTTGAAGGTATTAAAATCTAGTAAAAGGTTTGAAGTTATGGAAAACTAAGGAAATATATAAAACATAATAAGTTTACAAATATAGTTTCCTTTTATATTGTCTTCCAAAAATGTCCACAAATATTTATATATATTTATTATACTATTTTCTTATATCTTTTCTTTAAACTCATAAATAAGTTCCTTCCAGAAGTAATCAAAAAATAGTTTCACACGCAGCTCACCGAGGCTGCCACTGCTCTTTTATAGTTTCTTGTATTTATTTTTCATTCAGCCCAACCTAAGGCGTTTTTCATATTTAAATCTTCATCACCATGCAGACATATTCAATTCAATCATATCCTGTCATGTTCCCCCCAGGAAACTGGTTCTTGTGCCTTTCTTGTCCTTCCTGTCCCGGGCATTGTTCGCCTCCGAACTTGTCCGTGTCGATTGTCATGCTAATTGCGGCAAAAAGGATTCCCAGGACTCACAGGATTCCCAGGTAGAAGAGGATGCCGCCAGAGCTTAGTTTATGCCCAGACATTGTCGCGCAAAGTGCTCCGTGGATGGCGAAGGCAGTCAGTCGTTAAATAAACCATAAAACAAGCAATCAGCCATGGAAAACAAATAAAGCCCACCCACAAAATAAGCTGGCCAGGGGGACGGCAAGGAGAAGTACAAAAAAATAAATAAGAAATGAAAATGTCGCCGGGCGTTAGGCGAAACCACGAGCATGACAAACATTAACACGGCCTCTGACGCAATTTAACACCAATTACAATATCCGTTACATCTAATTATTGTGCGGAAGCCAAGGAAGCCACTGGGCAGCCGGCCGTCTTGCCGACTAAATTAAAGGAAAACAGGGCTCCTGCACCCCCCGACAGGACATGGGCGGCGCCATTTGCGGTTGCCAGGACATTAGCAATGGGAAAAACTGCGGCGGAACAGGAGCAGGAGCAGGAGCACGAGCAGGAGCAGCAAATGGCGGCCATAAAACAACAGAGAACAGGACCCATGAAATATGAGCAGGAAGCGAAAGGAAAACAGTGTCGTGGTGTCCTGCGGGGGGGACGGCGGGGGCATTTCTTAATTTCCAACAATTTACGCTGAAAGCTTTCAGCGCTCAAATGACGCACAGACGGCAGCAGGACTCGCAGTGTCCTGTTTTTCTCCGGCATGTTTTTTTTTTGTCCTCTCTCTCTACCGTCTTGGCGACGATGATGATCTAACGCCATTATTTCCCCGGCAAACGACAGGCAGTTGTTAATGGGGCTTACCACTTAAGCGCGACGGCATAAAATAAACACGCGGTCTGTCCCCTGTATTTGCCTCATGTCCTGCGTCCTTCGATGCGGATGTCCTGGCAAATTAATTAACATGGCGCTCGGTCGCTGCCAGCAGTTCGGACACTCAAAACAAAGGGCATAGGTTTTGAAGTGAATTAAAAATTTCAAAAACTAATTTAGGTTCAAAAAAAATCTTAGAGCTTTAAACAATTAAAAATTATATTTTCAATTTTTAATTATTATTTTAATATTAATATTATCCTTTGCTTAAACTATAAAATCAAGATAATCCCTAGTAGGAACAGTTTGTATTTGTTTTTAGATTGGAGTAAAGCTTTAACTTTTTCTAAATTACTTAGAAATTTCAAACTTAAAAGAATATATTTATTTTCCTTCTAAAAAATATGCCAATATATTTTTTTATGAAAATTACAATGCTTGAATAGGATTCATAAATATCCTTATTATATTATCATTTTGTCTACAACTGCAACCATTCTGATTTTTATATCATTTCCAATTTAAAGAGCTCATCTTAATATTTCAATACAGATACCATTTAAGTTTTTTTCACAATTATTCAACTTCATTTTCTAGATTTTTTGTCCCACCTTAAATATATAATTACTCCCATTTAATATGAAAATCTTTTCTAGTGCAGCTCTGTTTGCTGTTTTTCCTCAATTCATTCGCCTGTTGTTCTTGTCTTTTGGCGGCTTTTTTCTTGGGCTTAATTGTGGACCAACGTCTTTGGTCCTTCAGGGCGTCCTGTCCTGTTTTCCCCTCCCCAAAAAAAAGTATACAAAAAAATGGTGGAACTGGGAAGTTTGCCTGTGGCAGTTTAACAATTAAGAAACGTTTAAAGTTCGGTGAAATTGGGGCGCGGCTTTCCTTTGATTACCAGCAGACGGATCTCGTCGAGTCCTTGCCACCGGCAGGACATTGGACATACGCGGCACGTTGCCTGCATCCGTTTGACACCTTTGTCGGGCCCAAAATGGCACAGGAAATGAGCTGGCCCGTACGTGACTTGTTTTCCCTGTTTTCGAGCAAATTGCAAATGTAAAATACATATATTTCGGCTGCTGCTCAAGGTCCCCAAAGGGGCAAAGGGGTCAGCAGAGAAAACGAGAAGGAAGTCCCCACACACTCCTTAACGTGACCCGGCCGCTGTTTAAAATTCCAAATTTGTGCACTCGCTCAATTTCCTTCCATTCCCCAGATGTAATTACCCAAGAAATAAAAAGGCGGAGGTTAGTCTTTCTGATTTGACACGAATTTCTCGGCCGGAGTCCGGAATAATTAGTGTCCATTGAAGGGGCGGCCCTTGCCTGTGTGTTCTCTCTACGTGCCAAACACAACGCCCTGCGGCAAGGACGAACGCTCCTTGGAGGCCTGTCCTCGCTCGTCCTTGTCCCCCGTCTCGGTCTCGTTGTCGGTCCCGGCATAATTGCAATTAAAATGTTCGCCGGGAAGTGCAAACACTTGGAGGCAATTGCCGTGCACAGAAATAATAACAGGCAGATTGCGCAAATTAAAATATAATTAGAGACAAACAACGGAGAGAGTGGAGGAGCTGGGGTAATGATTATGAGAAAATTTTCGATATTTACCAGAAATTACTGGGTAAATATGGGTTCAAACTGAGCGAGAGATTGTGTTTCTTAAAGGAAAAGAAACTGAATTAATTAAATTTTAAAAGTAGAGTAATAAATGTTCTGTTTTCAGATACTTTGGTAAAAGGAAACCTTTTAAGAATATATCAGCTTAAGGAATATAATAAATATAAAAATTATAATCTTATATTTTTAATTCTTGATTTAAAAAATAATTTCTCAAGTGATTTAATGTCTAACCTTTTTAATTCCCGATTTGTCTGGTATTTCTGATCTTAAAATGAAACTCAATCTATAAACCAAGTAAAAATGCTTTCATTACCCCTGAAACCCACTCCCTTTTCCTTGGAAATTACAGTGTACCACAATGCTGCCCTCTGGTGAGCCACGCACTTTCCACTGGAAGAAGTTTTGTGTTCGCCTGGAAATTAGCGGCAGAAGGCCCACCTTTTTTTTACTTCCTTCGAGGGTTGAACCCAGGCAGAGCGCGAGAGAGAGAGAGCATAAGTACAGACAGGACTCGAAGGAATATACAAATACCTGGGCAGGGGAAACACCTGGCTAAGGGGGAGAGGGGGCACAACTAACGAGCAAGTAATTTTGTGGGCCAACTGAGCTGCGAGCTCCTTTAATGTTGCCTTGCCAACTTTAAGCCGGAGCGGCTCTGCTGTCCTGCCGCCGCTTTCCACATTAAGTATACGCACCGGAGAACCTTGAGGGGTGGTGCTTTTTTTTTTTGGCTCACTGGCTGGGAGGGTAGGCCTGTGAGGGTCGTTTCATTTTTTTGGCAGGCCACACCTTCCACGCTCGCAGGGGTGACTAAACAACTGCGTGCGCCGGGCGTTCGCTTTTACTTTTGTTTGCCCGGATTTTCGATCGAAAAACACACATATATATATATTTATATATGCACAGAGAGAGGGGGGGAGAAGAAAAAATCGGGAGGAAAATAAAATAAAATAAAAGCGAAATGAGGAAGAACGAACGAAATTTGCTTCGCTGAAAATCTGCTTTATGAAATGTCAAAACTTCAAAGCGAACTCAAACTTAAATGCAAGAAAATGAGAAAATATTCACTTGAGTGCGTATGCGCTGGCGACGACGCCTCTCGTCCTGTTTCCTGATTTCCTTCCCATTGTCCTTCCACTGTTGTTGTTTGTGCTGTTTGTGCTGCTGTTTGAACTGTTGTTGATAGCCTTTATTAGTTGTTGGCCCGAAAGCTTAGGCGCTTACGCATTTCCCCGCCACTTTCACTTCCTGCCCCGATGCGAGCAGGACTCGTGCGCTCCGCAAATAGACATAATTTTTTGTGCCGCCCTCTCTGCCTTCCGCCTTTCCTTCCTTTTTTCCGGCAGGCAAATTTTATTAAAAAATTTTATATTAAATCAATTGCGTGGAGATTTTCTTCTTATATTCTGTATTTTCTTCCAGGTTAGGGGTGTCAGATGTGTTCATGCATAAAGTTGTTTTGCCCAGAAGGTTGGGTGTAAGTCGGTGGGTTTGTGAATCAATCGATAAGGAGATAACTAACCATTATGGAATAAAGAATAGGTACAGGAAATATTCGCTATATTTACTAAATTTTATAAGTGAAAGTATTTTAAATGTAGAATAAAGGTTGTTTTTTAAAGAAAGCGAGTACAAATCATTTTTAGATACATATTTAATGAGCATAAAAATATCGGAGGGAATTTAAAACTATTAAAAAAAATATACGCGATCATGAAGGAATATTGCTATTTCCCCAAATAAAATTACTCCTTTTTTGGCACAGAAAAAAAAAGCATACAATATTTCTAGAAGGGTTTTTAAAACCTAGAAATTCTTAAATTAATATAATTTAAAGCAATGTTATACATTGTTAATACTATATTAAAATTCTTTGAAAAATACCTATTACTATAAATCCACATATATACCAATACCTTCTGTGTTAAAACACCTTTAAATTAAATATTAACATTATAATTAGTTTACAACAATTATTTCTTTTAATACCCCAATTAAGTTGTCAATATTTTGACATAAGCTGTCTGGGGAAAATCCCTATAAAAGCGGAATTTCTCTTGGGCCAGAAAACACTTCCTATCAACCTCTCGTTCAGTTAAAACTTATCCTTAATAATGGCTAGTGTTAAGCCTGTAGACCGTTATCGAAAGGTCATCTCGCTGATCCGCTTCTGTGTGGGTTTCTGTGGCAACGACGTGGCCGATCCGGACTTTCGGATGTGGTGGCTCACCTACGCGGTGATGGCAGCCATTGGCTTCTTTTTCGCCTGCACCATCTACACCATCTATGTGGGTGTGGTGATCAATGGAGACCTCACTGTGATCCTGCAGGCCATGGCCATGGTAGGATCCGCCATCCAGGGATTAACTAAGTTACTGATTACTGCCAATAGTGCTCCACTGATGCGACATATTCAGAACAGTTACGAGGAGATATATCGGTGGGTTAATGGAAATAGATCTGTTAGGGAATTTCAAATCTATAGATTACACATATTTCTATATAAATTAATATATATCCAGTGACTATGGCTCTCGTGGCGGTGAGTATGTCAAGTGCCTGGAGGCCAGAATTCGCACAACCTGGAAACTGATCATTGGCTTTGCCGCCCTGTACATTTTGGGTCTGGGCATGATCATCACCTTTCCCATCTTCTACCTGGTGGTATTTAAGGAAAAGGTCCTGGTCATGCAGTTCCTTATGCCGCTTATTGATCACACCACCGACAGTGGCCACCTGCTGCTGACTGTGGTGCACATATCCCTGATCACTTTCGGTGGCTTTGGAAACTATGGCGGGGACATGTATCTGTTCCTCTTCGTCACCCATGTGCCCCTGATCAAGGACATATTCTGTGTGAAGCTCAAGGAGTTCAACGAGGTGGCTCTTAAGCACAATGAATATAAAAGAATGAGGGAGATGCTGTTCGATCTGGTGGATTGGCATCAGAAGTATGTGAGGTAAGAAAACGTACTTTAAACTTTACAAAAATGATGGAAAATGTTTCTTCTAGCCTTCTGAGAGCTACTGAAAGGATATATAGCCTTGTCCTGTTTGTGCAGCTTTCTACGACCTGTGTGAGCCTGCTGTGCACCATTTCCTGCATTTTTATCGAGGCCTGGCCTGCAGCACCCATATATCTGATGTACTCTGCCATAGTTCTCTACACCTTCTGTGGCTTAGGGACTTTGGTGGAGAATTCTGTAATGATTATTCAATTCAGAAATAGAAGAAATATGTTTAAGTATATATTCCTTTTAGAACGAATCCTTCACCAGGGTCATCTACACCAATTGTTTGTGGTACGAGCTGCCTGCGAAGGAGGAAAAGCTAATTATCCTGATGCTGGCCAAGGCCCAGAACGAGGTCAGCTTGACAGCAGCTGACATGGCGCCTTTATCCATGAATACGGCCCTCCAGATGACCAAGGGAATATATAGCTTTAGCATGATGCTTTTTAATTATTTGGGGAAAAAGGAGTAGGCTTCTTACGTACACTCAAAAAGAGTAGTAAAAATAACTTTAAAATGTTAAAAAAGTAGGAAGAATTAGCAGTATTATCAGTAGTATTGCAGAAGTTTAATTTAGTTAATATTTATGATGATGAAGCCTCTGTCCAGCTTTGTTAGCCGTGGCAAGGACTGAGTTTTCGCTGATTAATTTTTGCTCTTTGTCTAATGAACTTGCCGCAAAAGGAATTTAATAAACAGCACCGCCACACTTTTATGGTCCCACAAAAAAATGATGTCTGCTCGGCCACAGACCGTGAAAAATAGTAAAAAATAAAGATGAAGGGAAGAAGACGCTGTAAATGAGGGAAAAGTATGAAAAAGCATCGCTGGTAAGTTGTAAAAATTGTCTTTTAATGCCGCCCAAATCCAGCAGATTGCCACGTAGTGCTAATAAAATAAAGTTATGTCCGGGCATAAAGTACAAAAAGCCCGCTCCCGAATAGTGTGCTGCGGCCTCAAGTAAGAATCCACCGAAATCCACACAAAAAATGGCGTTGAAAATTGAGTGCGCGGGCGCAGGACGCAGGACGCAGGACGCAGGACAAGATGGATGATGGGAGGCGGCGGCGGTGAGGTCGGTAAACGCATCATTAATCAAATGTCCGAAGCGTAAGCACCGTTATTCATCATTGCTTATGGATAAGGTGGCCGCCCACCTACCCCTCCTTCAAACTCCTCCACTTGAAGCAGTTCCTCATCCCCAAGTGGAAGGACCCCCAAGAAAGTCTGCATGAGTTGCCGTATTTTGGTAATGAACAAATTCTTATGGGGTATATTTTTGAGAAAGTACCGAATGGAGTACCTGGATCTACTGAATAATTATGTTATTTTTTAGAAAAAAATATTTTTTTTAAATATTATATATAGAAATACATAAATCACAAACATTTTTCAAAACAAAACTAAATTTAATTATTTCACTTTAAAATTTGTTGAATTACATTTTGAACAAATGTTTTTATAATTATTTTTAAGACACTTTCTTTTGCACTATTTTAATGATTTAATTTTGTTAAAATAATAAAAATAATTTTTATTGTGTTAGGAAAAATAATAATAATAAATAATAAATTCTGAAATAAATTCTATAATATTTTTATTTATTTCTATTTAGCACAATAACTATTTGTAATAATATTGATTATATTTAATTTGCATAAATAAGTATTCTATATTTTTTTTATCTTTTAAGGAACTCTTTATATAAGTGTCTAATTAAACTCATAAATATATTTAAAATAGTTAATTGCATAATTATTTTTTATGGTTTTTAAACTATTTAATATAACTTAATTTAAATAAAAACTTTTAACCAAATTGGTTGTAATATATTGTATAAATATACTTATATTTATAATAGCTAATATTTGTCATAATTAAAGTAGGGAAAAATGTTTAGAATAAATTTTTTTTTAATTCAAAAGTAAAATATTTGTGTAAATATGAAATAAGACATATTTAAAGCTTTATAAAAAATATTTCTATAATTTTTTTCATGGTCTTAACATGTTTTAAACATAATAAACAAAGCCTAATCAGCATTCGTTTTCCCCTTACAAAAATACTCTCTAAGTGACACACACAATTTTTCTTTCTTTTTCTCTTAATTTCTATAGAATTTCTAGACGACTTCTGACAAACCCACACACACGTGTCCTGAGCCCAAGAAAATCCACAAAAAGTGAACTCTAGTCTAGAGCCTCCTCCTTCCTCCACCTAGCCCACCCTAATCACTTTCTCAGCCACCCTAATGGCGCATATCAATTTGGCTCAGCCACGTGCTGATGATTTCTTTCCTTTCCTCTCCTCAAATTTTTTTATATATTTATTTTCCTTTTTTTTCCTGGTGTTTTCAGCAAATGTTTGGCTATATTTTGGAGAGCTTGTAGTGTATATTTTTGCGGCCTGAAAGTGAATTTCGTGGGCAACATCATAAATCAGGCTTACATTGCACAGAATCATCAAACGGGCGACAATTTTTAGCAGGAAAATCGCGGCAACCGGATGTGCTAATGGAGTTTTTACATTAGAGATTGCTTCCCGTCGACGGGATGACTGGCTGGCTGACTGGATGCTGATGTTGCTTTAACTGATGTTGTTTTATCGGGGCAAAAACATCGAGATGCTGCTCTAACACCCCTTCAAGTGTCAGTTACATATTGTCGGGACAACAAAACGCTTCACTTTCCATCACAGCAGCCGGGGGAAAATATGGGAAAAAAAGGATAGAATCGAAAAAATTTGCATACACAGCAGCTGAAACAGGAAGCGCGTCCTTTTTTTATTTTCCTATATTTTTTTCTACTGTTTTTCTGATGCCGTTGTTGTGGTTGTCTGTTCAGGAAGTGTGCACACTGAAAGGTTTCGGTTTTTTCTCACTGCCTGATTTTTTCTAGCATCCTTTTTGGTGGAAAAAATGTTGTAGTCAAAGTGAAAATGTACGCTATTAATTGGCCAGTGGAAATAACCGAAATGAAATGTTTCCAGGGGGATGCAGGAGGTGCCAGACAGCTGCCCGGGGCAGTTGGGTGGAAATCGCCTAAATTAAATAGAAATTATATGCAAATTCGAATCGGGTTTTCCATTAGCCCTTAACTCCTTCGGATTCGGTTACACTGCCGCAGCACGTCGACGTGTTTAAGTACGCATCATTTGGCGGCTGGCTTGTAATTTAATTGGTTCGGTGTATCCTTGAATCCCGGCCACGGCTCCTGGCAACTAATTTATGCCCCTGCCCCGAAGGCCTCCTTGCACGTGCGTCGCCGTCGAGGAGTTGCCTTATTAATTATTATTCTAATTAATAAGACGCAGATGGAAGATGGCAGACGAGGAGCAGGGAAAAAGAATGCAAATAAAAAGAAAAACACGGAGACGGCAATTTGCATATGAGTGACACAACAGGACATTTGCTTCCTGTCACGCAGCCCCCGGGAGAAGAGGACACAAAGGAGGCGACAGGCACGTTCGTTCCGAAAGGATGCAGATCCTGCCAAGGGGTGGGCCGCCTGGGTATTTTTTTACAGCCTCTTCAGAAATCCGGCAAATCTCATGCATAATGCAAGTGAAAAGGCCCGTGAGAAACGAAATCTCCCAGGCCGAAAATTATATAGACAAGCATTCTGGTCTTTCCGTGGCAGCTGCCTTGAAAAATAGTTCTTCAAACTCTCAGTTTTTTTCTGCCAGAAAAACCTGTTGATGCCGCAAAAAAATCAATCAGTTGACGCCCAAGCAATTTGCCAAAAATCCCTAAGCCCCTATTGGTCCTGTAATCCCCGCCTTTGTTGAGGGATCAACCCCTGATCGATTTGCGAATGAATCGTTTGCCAAATTGCCAGAGTCAAATGTCAAAGCAATTAAGTCGCAAAATCGAATCGATTTCCAGGGGACACACTCCCCTTTTGTCACTCTCCCTGGCATTATCATTGTCGTCATGTTTGCTAATTCCCCTCGTTGTTTGCCATTTCACTTTCACTTTCACCTTTCGCCTTTTGTGTGTGCCAATCTCCTCGGCTTTTCTTTTCTCTCTCCCGGGCTGCCGAGGGTTAAAAGTGTGCCAATTTCCGGTGGCTCAACTAATTATGAGGTGAAGTTATGACAGCCAGGATTAAGCGAGTAAACAAGGCACTTGAAAGGGCTTATGATTACTTTCTCGCCTTTCTTTTAATGAGAGTTGATTAATTTGAGGTGAAAAATTATTAAAGGAAATATAAGAAGATTAATTGGGATTGGGAAATGATTTTTATATAATATATAATTAAGTTTTAATCAAAAATATAATATATAATAGATGATTTCCCTCTTTAACTTTATTTTCCCTCCATTAAAACCCCTCCATACCTATTTTTTCTAGTGTAACAATTATTTGTGAACTTCTTTTCTTGTATTGCATTGTACTTCCAAGGAATCTCTTTAACTTGGAGCCTTTGTTTTCGGCTCGTTTCAATGAAATTCATAAAAACAATTTCTTTTATGGCAGCCCCAGCTCCCAGCCGCCCCCTTCCTTGACGTTGCCTGGGTTCTCAGGCTCAGCGAAATTGGTTTTTAAAAATATTTCACATTTCAATCTCCCCGCGATCTCTCTCTGGCCAAAAAACTTGTAATAAAAGCCAGTGTCCTGCCTTCTGTGGGCGTGGGACTTGCGGAAGAACCAAGGAGGCAGGACCTTCCTGGCGGTGGGGGAACCACAACAGTTGGCCGAGGCAAACGCACCGCACATTGTTGGCTTTTTTACTGTCCCCACAAATAACAATCAAAAAATATCCTCGGCCGACGCTGGTTGCCACTGGGGATAAGATGGCCCGGGCCAGTGCCTGTGCCTGTGGGGAAATTGCCGTGAGTCCTGAGTCCTGGCAGGATCCCCTGGAAATTACAGGTGCCTAATGCAAATTTGTGTGGCATATTTCGCCTCGGCACAAATAATATTCATTTTAGCAGCGTTTGCTGAAAATTTCCGCCGCTCTCCCTCTCTATATTTTCTGCTCGAGGTTTTGGGATTTGGATTTGGTTTCGGTTTTTGGATTTTTTTGAGTTTGATTTGCAGTTTCCCTTTGGCTTTCGGCTCGACGGCTTGATTGTCATCATTGAGGCTGAAAAACAGATTTGCCTCCAATCAACGTGGCACTTAATTTCGTTTATTTGATTGGATTTGTGTTTACATGGCTGCCTCGCTGCTCCGCAGGATAAAAGGACGGGCTGGCTGATGGGACAGACGGGCCAGAGGCCAGACATGTGGGTGGACCGAAACGAAAATTCGTTGCAAATTAGAAAATCAAATCACTTTTGGCCGGACTCACACGCCGTCGGCACAAAAAGCGAGCGAAGAGCGTCCGGGAACACACACACAGAAATTTATGAATATTGAAAAATTAAATCGACATTTTCTCCGCCGGAACCTCACCCTCAAAAAAGCCAAAAAAAAAAATATTTGCCAAAAAAAGAGAAGAGAAATAACTCCGTAATGCAGAAAACCGACTATGAAATACCTGATAATTTAAGTGTCTTTATTAAAAGCTAAGTAATATTTCATTTACTTAAACTTTTGTGGATTTAAAAAATAGAATTTGTTGTTCCTTTAAATGTTGTATATAATTTCAAAGTTGTAATTAAATATTATACTATTTAAAAAGATATTATACTACTTAAAAAATGTATCTTGGTCATTTAATAGTTTTTGAAATACCTCTTTAGATCTCAACTTTTCAAGTAGTCAAAAAGTTTTAAAATTATAAAGAATAATTTTGAACTTGGTAAAAAATATTATTTCGTCTTGAAAATACTAAATAAATATGCACAATATTTGTAATAAAATAGAGTATAAAACCATATACAACACGCTGAAAAAAAGAAAAACATGGCCACGGAAGTGGTGCGCTGTTGTTGCTTTCCCTGTTACTGTGCTTTTTTTCAACCATTTTTCCAATGATGGATTTTCGAAATTTTAATGGTTGCTCTCGCTGCTTGGCTGCGTCCAGGAGTCCTGAAGTCCTGAGGTCCTGCGAGTCCCGGAGTCAACTTTCTCAGCGGCGTCACCGTCGTCTGGCGCTGTCAGCCAGAGGTTGAGGGGGTGGAAATCGGCCGCGAGGGGTGAAATCCTTGGGTGGGTGGTTTTTTTTTCCTCTCCTGCATATATATATATGTATGTATTTTTTTCTGCCAACTTCCTTTGTTTGGCAGCCATTGAGGGTGAAGGCGGTGTGTGTGGGTGCCAAAGCTTAAGGGATGGAATCGATATTTGTTTTTTTCCTGGCAGCAAAAAACACAGAACCAGCAACTGCCAGGACACGCAGGCCACCCAGGACAACCCACCATCGATGCCACCGCCTAATCCAATGTCTCAGGAGCTTCGTCGTCCTAATCAATATGCACAAATGATAATTTTTAATGGCTTCCGAGCGCGTTTGTTTACCATCAGGGCAGGCCAACATCGCTGATTTGGCCCAGAGGCAGTGAGGAAAAATTAGGATCGAAAGCTTAGTTTAAAGTTAATTGTTAAGACAATTATTTAAACTCCAAAAACACTTAGTTTCGTATTACAGAAATGATTTACATTAAAGTAAGTCTTGTAAGAAAAATATTACAAGTTCTTGGAAAGGCTTAGCATAATTATAAATTTTTCTTGTGGTTACCAAGCATTTTAATATATATTTTAAGACTATACCAAGACTTTTTTGAGTTCTTTCTTGTTTTTTTAGCTGTGTGTTAACCACACTGAAGTCTCCGTAAATTTAATTTCCAATCGCCGCCAAAACGTCAGCGTCAACCTTAACGGAAATTTAATTTCCAACCAAACACAGACAACGCCGAGTCCGAGGCGAATCTCTGGGATATATACCTAGAGTTAATGCCCCCGCTCGAGGTGCCACGCCCCCCGCCGAAGGGATGCCATTGTCTTGAGTGGGCGCGATAGGAGGAGATTCGAATGCTAATTGCTTTCTAATACGGTAATTTCCACTCTCCGACGACGTCTCGCTGCGAGCTTATTGCGGATTAATTCTACAAGCCAATTTCTTATGTAAATGCCAGGCCATTTCATGTTATTTTTACCCCAGAATTACGGACCCTTCAAAGGGAGGGGGGAAGGGAAAAGAACCCGTGTTTCAGGTGAGGAAAACGCGATGGAAATGCTAATTCAAAGGCGTCGTCTGTAATTAGAAGGCAATTTAAGTTCTAATAAATATTTCACTGGGCAGCTTAACTTTGTGGATAAGTCAAAGTAGAAAAAGAAAAGAGAATTTTCTGCATTTTTTTGTAAGATGCCAGGGATTAAATGGGGATTTTGGGAAAAAGATTTGTGGCCATAGAGATGGCTGGGAGTGATTGGATAGGCATGTCGAAAAATGTCTGTCAAGGGAAAAGTAAATGAATTCATGCTTAACCAAAAGAAAAGCTTTCTTGGAAAGAGGTTTATATGGAAACCTTTTCTAATATATTTTCTAAATATTTAACAGACAACAAATTCACCTTCAAAGTGTCCTTTTTAGTTTCTCAAAAATAATCTTGATCTAAACCATTTTTGTGCTTCGTTTAACCAGCGAAACGAAACTCAATCCTATCGATTACAGCCCAAGAACCGTCATGAAAAAAAGGGGAAGTAGAGAGAAAAAGTGAAATCGTATCCATGCTAATTTCCAACCATCGTTCGGAGAGACAAAAAGCCTGAAAACGATAAACCGAAAACTGACAGGGCACAGAGAGATCTATGGGACAGGCCCCGACAAACCGACAGATGCACGGCATATTAATCTCAGACAAACAGATAGCAATGAGCCATTTCCTATCACACACAGGCACAGGAATAATAAGGCACAAAAAATGGGATAGAGGTTGAGGAAAAAAAAAATCGAAAAAATCCTTTTTTTCCTGCCCCGTTTAATGCTAAATTATATCCCTATGCAAATAAGTTTTTTTCACTTGATTTTTTCATTAAATCATGACGATTTGACAGGAAGACCGAGAGGGATGCTGCCAGGGAAGGGGCAGGAAGGGAGACAGGGTAGCAGCAAGGACTCGCAAAGGGTTGTCCAACCTTTTGGCCCCGAGCGTCCAGAGTTCGCTTTAGTTTGTTTGCTTTACCGACTGGTTTCGCCTCGGGGCCTTTTAATGGCTTTTAGAAATCCGAAATTGGAGCCCAGAGCATGAGTTAATGTGTGTTTGTCCTTGTTGTTTATCCGGCTTACTGATCCATGAAATTGTATGAGGTCAGGGGTCAGACGGAGGCGGAGGCGGAGGCGGAGGCAGGAGCACCTTGTCATGTGATTTCAGCTCCATCCTCTGGTCTCTCACTCGCCTTTTCCTCGCTTTTCTATTGATCTTCCAATCGCTTTCGAGCAACCCCTAAATCAATATCAACTCTTTGGCGGCGCCCTCTGGCGTTGAGTGGCCCGGCCAGTGCTTGTCAAACTGTTTTAAAGTTCAATAATTCGCAGTTTCTGTAGGAAAATATCCTTTATGTAAGGACAGCTGGGGCGCAGTGTATGATTAGCATCAACTACATCAACTACAAACTCATTAAGCCAAAATCAACAACTGCAACTTTGCAATTGCCATTTGCATGTCTTTAGCTTCGAATTCCTTTTAAGCAATACTTGAACAATGGAGGGCAAAATATTAGTAATGGGAGATTAATTAAGTTAATAAAATATTAATGATTTAAAAAAATTTTAAGTATTAAATTTGGTATTTAATTTTAATAATAATAATAAGTGAAAGACATTTAAAAGGTAAGTTCTTAAACACCTAAAAAGGGTTTATGTCTAAAATCATTTATAATTTATCATATTTAAATATTAAATTATTAGAAAAACACAATTTTTTTATGTTATCAACATTTTAAAAGTTATTTGTTTTCGCTTTAAGAAAATATTTTACATTGAAAATTTTTTGAAATAAGGTATGAATGTAAAAATTATTTATTCATAACTTATATTTCAAACAAAATAGTTTTTCATACTTTTATGTTTTATATTTTATAAAATTATTTATATTAAAATAAATTTTTCGACTTTAAACACTATTTATCATTTAAATTACCTTAAATAGAATGAAGTTATGTGTGAAAATAAGTTATTATGAATTAAAATATTTTATTAAATTAAGACAAAATTGAAAACGAATATAGTTTAATGTAATTACAATTTTTAAATGTGTTTCTTTTATGTGTATGTATTATTTAAGGTTACAAAAATATTCAAAAGAGTATATAATGCCTCAAATTTAAATTATCTAATTTCTTTGAAAAAAACATTTATGTTAAATCATTTAATTTATAATAAAGGCATTTTAAAGTATTAAAAACAATTTTTTCTACCTGTCCCTAAAGTTTGAAGATGATTCGAAATTTTTCATATATTTTTTCCTACCATTTACCCTTCGACTGTAACTTTAATTTTCAACACAATCGATCCATCATCGAGGAGCCAGTTCTGGCCGGCGACCCAATAATGAGACCGCGTGCGTGCAGCCTACTTAATTTTCGGGAGCACCAGACAGCAACTTTCGATCGAGTGACACACACAACACACAGCTCATTGAGGCTGCTCCTCCTTTCGGCGGCGAATGTCCCCCTGCAATTACCACGGCAAAAATGAAGCAGGAAAAGGAGAAAAAATGAAGAAATAACCAAGTGCCGCCGCAGCAATGTTGTCCTTCGCATTTTCGGCGAAGTTCGGAGCTGTCATCATGGTTGTCCCTGTCGTTGTCGCTGTCGCTGTTCTCCTCGTTGTCGCCGGGACGCAAAAAAAGCTGAAAAAGCTGTGGCCTGTCATTAAAATAATGCATATACCTTGGCGAAACTCTGAAGTATGTGGGCAGAGACCCATTGGAACTTGCAGCGAGGGTTTTTTGCCGTAGGAAGGTGTTTATTAACAGATCGTTTGGCCAAGCGACGGCTGCATCGAGGACCCTTAACCCCTTGCTTCCGCCCTCCACACTACACACTCCACACTCCACACTTAACCCTGCAGTCGGGCGGAAAATCATGCAAAGTGTCGCCATCGCACAATATATTTAAGAATAATTTTAATAACATGCATTACACCCCGTGGCCGGACTCTGTCATTATGAGTGCTTAATGGTCGGGTGTTGTCTTGGCCCAGTTTACATGGATCCTAGGCGCATGATTGCCATCTTTATGAAGACATAACGATGCGGGAATTTGCATACGTTGCCCAGCGTTGCGTGTGTGTTGCCATAAGTCCAAAAACATTGTAATTAGAACGCGAACACTACACGAAAAGTAAGAATAGCCTCGGGCTTATATCGATGCTAATTCATTGGAGGGGATTTCCTTTATATGCCGCTGACATGAAAGCGAAAATGTCTGGCAAAACATAATATTAAAGGAATACATTGTTTCGGACAACACTTTGGAACATGTGAATTCTTGGTTAATTTTTGATATTAATTTGAGACATGTGAAAGGGACACAAGGGAGAATGTTGTCTGAAACAAGCATGTTGAACTATAATAAATGTATGTTCTTTAGTTACATTTATTCTTTAAAATGTTGAACCTTCTGCCCTTTAAATCACTTTAAGCTCTGAAATTACAAAATAAGAACTAATTTCCTTGAACAACCTCGACCAGGTCCACTGCCCTCTTGTTAAGTAAGCGAGAAAAACCCGTTTATATCCCCCTTTTTGATTGGGGACTTTCACTTTTACACTTGGCAGAGGAAGCGCCAAGTACATAAAAGTTCAACTCCCGATCTTGTTTCTCACAAGACTCGCAGCCTAATTGCACTTAATTTGAAGGCAAGAATGAAGGTTCGGGGAAAGAGTTAAGGGCTTATAACTGCAAACTGCAAACTGCAGAATTCTTCACTCGAAGAGCTGGGTTTTGTTTCCTCTTCGAGACACTGGCCCGAGACTTTGCAGCTCATCCACTTTGTTTGCCCAACAGTGCGAATCCTAACGCCGGCTTTAAGGACACTTAAAAAAATACATTGAAATATAATTTGAATACTATTTTAAATACTTCAACCATAAAGAATATATAATATATTATTTCAGGTATTTTAAATACTGTAAATATTACTTGCAGGCCTGAACTTAAAAAAGGTAACTGCTAAGAAGCCTTCTTTCGAAACAAGTGTAACAATGATCCATAAATATTATAATATTAAAAAATATTTCTTTAATCAATTTTTATTGCGAATTTCCTTTAAAAGTAAATCCAAAATTTATTAAAAATATTTCCAGTGCTTTTTAAAAGTCAGCCAGTTGGTCAGTTGATCGGCAATCGTCGATCGAGGCGCAAGGGGGCCTCCTGCTACGTGTCTTTGGCACGCAACCCCGATGCGTGTTTACACTGGCGATTATCCCGTTGGCCCTCCAAAACCCAGAAGATCCGATCCCATCCGATCCTACCGATCCGATCCGCAAAAGAGGAGATAATTTGCCGGGGCCAAAGTCATTGGCGATGGCTAACTTGTTTGTTTTGCCCACCGAGGCGATCCCTTGCCGGATCGTTAACGCAAATTAACGAGCAATCATCAAATCGAAGCCAATATTGAGAGGCAGCCGGGTTAGCTTCGTTCTTGGGCATTAAGAGCGTTTATTTTGAAATTAATGCGCAGGCCGGGGAGCAGCTGCCTGTTCCTGCTCCTGGTCCGGCTCCTGCTCCTGCTCCTGGCTTGCGGTATTCGCTCATTAACCCTTGGAAATTACAACGGGCAGGAGCCGGTCCGCTGGTCAGCTGGCAATGCCCGGCATTTACAACATAATTCATTTCGTGGCCCTGCCGGTTAATAATAATAATAATTGCGGCGCACACAACTTGTTTATTAATTGCTTTTTAATAATTGCCGCAAGTACAGCATTGAAATATGTCTGCTAAATATTCGCACAATTTATCAGGACAGTCCCGCACTCGCTTGTTGCAAATTATTGAAATTAATTTTCGCATTGCATTCTTGAAAATGCAAAATGATAATTGCTCGCGGGACCCTCATTACATTAATATTTATTAATATTTATCTTGGCTTTGGTGAAGGGTTTTGTGTAGTTATTTTTTGTAATATTCTGAGGGAAGGTCCTGGCGCACTGCTTGCCCTGTGCAGCATCCTGTGAACTGCTTGATTTATGTCAAGGTTCTTTGGCTGTTCAGCAGATGGCGCCTGCTGACGTTGGGATTTGCGAATTTCTAAGGGTTGATTTATTGCCATTAGAAATTTCGATTGAAATTTAGTTTGGTTGGTTCTGGATAAATCTAATTCTGAAAGGATTTTCTTAATAGTAATTAAACTTCATTATTTTTTTAAATTAAATAATGCCTATTTAAGTGATATGCTTATAAATATTAGTTATAAGATCATTTTATTGGTTCGGATAAAATGAGTATGATTTCGGTAATTCTTATTTCGGATAAGTGGCATAGCATTTAGCTTTTAAGAGCAGATTTTGCAAATTTTTAAATTTATTGAGTTAGAATTTTTAAAATTTCAGACGATATAAATAATTATTTAAAATTATACATCTTTAGGAAGTGTATAAATGTGTTTCTACTACAAATATCAAAAAAATGTATCATATATTCGGTTACAAATTAAACTTTTCAATATACATAAATATTTTTTTATCAACAATTTATTTATTTTTAATATAAAATTAAGTACAACCAAATTAAAAAAATATTTTTAACAATAAAATGGAAGCAAAAAAGAAGTGAATATCATTTTAATTTGAAGTAGAGTTAAAAGAAATATAAAATCGATAAAGTATTCATGGAATACGACTAAAATATAAATAAATACTACAATTACTAACTGGTAATACTTATTTATACAAAATATTAAAAAAATTAATAATTTTCTAGACCACTATATTTTTAAAAGTATATAAATCAAAAATTAACTAAAAATCTCTTTTGATCTCAGTTAACCCACAATTTCATAGCAATCAGCTTTCACACCTTAACCCACAATTTCGCACCCCAAACGATCGCTCTCCTGCCTTAACCCTTAAGAGCCGTGCCCCTTGGTCTTTTGTATGCTAATTAAACAAAAGGAAAACCCTTTCACACCTTGTCCTTGCGATGGAAAACTGTTACAACTTCTTTTGTGCGGTGCGAGAATAAATTTGCATAATTTTTGCGCAGCGTCATCAAATTGCAAAATTGCGAAATTGCGAAGCTGCGCGAGTAACCAGAACAAGCGAAAATATTAATTTTCGCTGTTTGACATGTCGCCCTGGCATCTGCCTCAGGTTTTCCCCCACCTTCCCTCAGGTTTTCCCCTGCAGCGGCATTCGCATGCAAATGAGGCAACAATCGAGCCGACATTTGATCGTTTTTTCGAGTTTTTCTTTTTTCATGTTACTCCACAGCGATCCTCTGGCCATTGTCCTTTGATGATTTTGCATATAAATCAAGTTTCCTTTTGCAACCCTCTCTCAAGGAATTTGCATGCGAGTGAAAAAAAGGAAGCCCGAAACGGAAATAAAAAGTGAAAGGGCTAGGCAGGCTACCCTCTTTCCGGATCGTGTGAATGTTGTGGGTAATTCAATTAGAAGGTTCTAAGGTTTGCAAGGAACTCCTTTGCCAGCGAGGATGTGTTCTCATCTCCTCGAGTTGCTCTTGAGAAATTCCATTTCGACAGGCAGTTAGAATGATTTATTGAACCGGCATGTCGGGGCACGAGGATGGGACGTGAGGGGTTTTCTAGGACAAGCCAAATGCACACAGAGATACACAAATAAAAAAAGGAGTTTGAAGACTAAGTAAGTGCCACTTTTTAAGAAGTGAAATCACCATACATAGTTTCTGTATAAATTATTTAAAATTTTTAAAATAAAGAACAGGTAACTAAAAAATATTCTTGGGCTTGCAATGTACTGCTTTAAATATTACAAATATTTTTTCCTCATTGCTCAAAGCTAATATAAGATTGATAATAATTCTTCCAGCTTATTTTTTTCACAGTGCACTGTGAGAAAATTGTAGAAAGCTAGAGAAGAAGTGCTCAACTACACGTGTGCCAAATTCATTTCCATGCCATCCTTGTGGGCGACTATTGATGTTCTTGTGGGTAGCCCCTCCCCCTCTCACTCCCTCTCTCCCCCTTACTTAGTATGTGCCTGTGTGTCTGTTTGCTAAAGGATAACAACAGCAGTGGAAGCAGCAGCTACAGCAGCTACAGGATCTACAGCAGCAACAACGACAGCTAATACACAATTTGCATATATTTATCCATCAAATTGATGGATGCTACTGCATACATAGCGGATGGGGCGAGGCAGGATATAGAAGGGAGGAGGAGGGAGCCCCATAAGAGGGGGTGGGCTGGCGTTGTTGCTTTGACACGTCGCAATACCCCAAAGGGATAATGACAAAGACAGTAACAGCAACATCAGCAGCAACATCAGCAGAAGCAGCGGCCACGACAGCCGGAGCAGCAGTCAGGACAATGCCACAAAGCACTGGGCAGAAGGATACTTCTATTAAACAAAATATTAAATACATATCTAGCTAAGTTCTGATATAGTTTAAATTTATTTTTAATATTTGTATTAAGGTTATAATAGAGTCAGGGAAAATTCTGGAAAAAGGAGTATCTCAATTTATTTGTAAATCCTTATTAAAACTCTTTCAACATATATCTAAAGTTGCCCTTAAACTCCCAAGGATAAATATATTTTTAACCTTAATTATAGAATTTATATTAAAGTCTAAAAACGATTTTTTCCAGTGCACACACACATACACACTCACTTGGCAAGCGTGAGCAATTTGCAAGGCGCTGGCGAAAAAGGGCAACAGGAAACTGTCAAGATGGAGGAGGACTTCTGCTGCTGCTGCTCGGGAAAAGCGGCAAGGAGAAGCATCCTTTAAGTTTTCTTTCTCTCGCCTAGGTACCCAACCGACACTTCAATCGTGCCACGTTCGACGCTGGAAAAGCGGGAAAAGCGCGACGGGTGAGCGAACCTCGAACGAAGAAGAAGGTTGGCCTGCCATGAGAAAATTACATTTTCCCCGGAAAAGCACTCAACCCGAAGACATTTTCCGTTGGCACTGGCAACTCAGTGTGGTTGATGCTGCCGCTAGGGGGTGGTACGGGTGGCGGGGCGGTGGCTGACTGCCATTTCAAGTGGGGCCTTTGTGCCCATGTATGTGTTAGAATGTGTGTTTATCTGCCGCTGCTTTATATCCTTTCTGCCGCTGCCGCTGCTGCCTGATAACAAAATTTTCTATTTTATCTCATAAAAATATATGTAAGATGCGAGGGGGCAAGCTGCAAAGGGGGGAAAGTATAAGAAAAGGAAAATTCTTTTATGCATACTTATACATTTTTATGTTGCGATTGTTGAGAGAGGTTTCCTTGGAAAGGAATCAACTCCACCTCCAGAAAAAATGTCACCAAAAAACGTGTAATATATTTTTGAATCGGATAACAAGTCAGTATTACTCCTTTATTTATTAAAAATGTATGAATTAATATTTATTATTTATTTTTAATAGACTTATAGGTATTATACTGTGATAATAATATATAAATATTATATAAGCGGCTGGCTTAGGTTTTCATTATAAATATTAACTATAAAATGTACTTATTTCAGTTACTTATCAATATTTAATTTTATAAACTAACAAATTTAGGTATAAGTTATTTTTAAATTAATTCATTATTTTAAAAAAGTATATAAATAAGCCTTAATAAATTTCCTTTACTAAATACCCCTAGAAAATAATATCTAATTACATTTTTCCTTCCTCCTCCATTCTTCCTCTGAAAAACAATCCCACCTCCTTCGAGCTTTTCATTTTTATCACAATTAAGCGGGAAAAGTCTTGGCAAGCTCAACTCTTTGTGCGCTAATTTCCCTCGCTTTTCCGTCTAATGAACAGCTGTTTTTCCGCTAGCCGCGAATCTAACGATAAAAATAAAGCCAAGAGGAGAGAGCACACGAAAACAAGTCGCGGAAAATTAAAAAGAAAATGAGCAAAGGCAGTGCCGCGTCGTCATCAGCTGTTGCCTGCCTCCTGCCGTCGTCATTAGCGGGAGAGTGGAAAAATAAGGAAAGGTGGAGAGAGCAATGAGTGCGCGGGTGGAAAATGAGAAGAGGAAAATCCCGCCAGCTGGGTAAGTGTGTGTGCTGGTGTGGGCGCAATGAATGAAAATGAAAATCGCACAAATGAAAATGAGCGTCGAGCGTCGTGACGTTGCCGGTGTTTTGGACGTGGCCAAAAGCACGTGTTGCCGGCTAGCAAATTGGTAAGGAGAATGTGTCGGAAAATTAAACACAGAGCGGGAAAATTATTTCACATTGGACAGAGTTAAATGCTGTAAACGAAGATTATATACTAAAATTTGAAATAAAACACTGATATATATTTTAAATGTTTTATTATATAACTAAGAGGTTTTTATATTGTATGCTAATATTTTTAAAAATATATTATTATGGGCTTAGTAGTTATGGGTTAGTTTATAACCAGTATAAAAGTTGTATTTTTAATAAATAAACTTTGCAGTGAATAAGAACGATTCATTTGAAAAAAATTTTATTTAATGAAAAACTTTTATTAAGAAATGTTAAGAATAAATCAATAATAAATACTCATATTTCTATTTTTGATTTTAAGACTTTAAATAAATTAATTCCTTTATACTTTTATAGTATTTACAAAAAGTCTTTAAAAAAATAACCTTTTAAATAAGTTTATAATTTATAAAAACTATTTCAATACCAAAATTCAAATTTAATGGATAAAAACTCCTCAATACCTCTCCCTTTGTCAGTTCCCGAAAAAAATCCACAAAACACAATTAAAACCAGAGCGGCCCAAGGACACCAGGACACAAAACCGCCTCAACCGCCCACTCACCCATTTTCCAGTGGCACTGCCACTGCTTTTGCTGTTATTGTTGCTTGCCGGCACGTCCTCGCTGGGTCGTGTCCTTGAACTAGAAACCCGTTTAATTTAACTGTTGCTTAATTGCTGGCAGAACCGGAAGAGCAAGCAACGGCATCGGCGTCGCCGTCGTCGCAGCCTCTGCCGCTGCCGCATTACGTCATTAAGGAAACCCCAACCTGCTGCGCAGTAGCTGCATTTTCCGCTGCCCCTGTTGCTGCTGGAAAACTTCATTTTGGGTAATTTTCTTTGCCCTGTGCCTGTGTCTTTGTTTCTCATTTTCATTTTCATTCATTACCCGGTGTTAATTTCCTCGTTCCGACTGCCAGAGCGTTCCCGCCACCAGCGATTTTCCAAGCCGAAACGTTGGCAATGAAACGGGGGTTGCCAGCGAGCGGCCAGCGAGTGCGAGCGGGATGCCAGATGGACGCAAGCAGCGCGCATGCGCACTGGCCACAGGCGTCGACGTAGCTGCCGGCGTCGCAGTAGCGACGAGGGTTTCCCCTGCTGCAGGAATACAGGAGCAGCAGGGATAATGGCCGTCTCGCTCTCCCTGGCTCCCACCCCACTTTCCGTCTCTCACTCTCCGAGAGGACTCTTGTTCATCCCTCTCTCTCTTTCCCTGTTGGTCTCTATTGCTCTCTCCACCTCGGGCAGCGACGCTGGCAGCGAAGTCGACGCCGTAGGGCGACGACTACGAAATTTGCATGCGCCCAAAAATCGGGTTAACTATATAGATAACGGTAAGACAGTGGAAATTGGGATATGAAATAAAGGGGTTTTAACAAAAAATTTCATTTAAAATTAAAAAAATTTATTTTTGATGTAAATTTATTGTATTAAATTATTTTATTTATAGTTTATATCATTTAATATTTGATTTTATTTCTGATTTTATTTATTTCTTTTTCTTCAATGTCAAAAAATTTAATTAAGTCAGTGAACCTTTTTAAAGTTTATAAATATTAAGTTTCTAATAAAAACGTGGCATCTTTGGCACCTAAAATTCTCAAGTACGAATTCAGGGACCCACTATTTCAAAAACATTCAAAGTCTTTAGGCTGGAAAAGTCATCAAAATGTGTACTAAGGAATATTATTGACGAAAAACAATGACATATTTCTACTAAGGATACTGCTGATTCTCTTAGAATAATATTTGTCTAAGTCACTATTTAAAATCATTATATAATATCATAATATCATGGTAAAATTTCCATTGTCTATAAGAAATCCTCTAAAATTAACATTTTTAATTGTACCATAAAATATCAAGTAATATTCCCTGAAACCCACATTTCTTTTCACAATTTTCCGAGTGTCTACTGTACGCAGAGATATCAGTGTACACATACAAAGGCGAGTGTCCTGGGTGGAAATGTGGTGCTTTTGTGGAACAGGGGGTGGCAGCGGGTGGAAGAGGAGCGAGAAGTGGAAGCTGAAGGCTTCAGCAATATTGCTGTATTTTTGAAATTCCAATTTGCATATTTTGATGTGCGTCGTCGACGTTCGACGGTGCCACCAACTCACCGACTCACTGTCGTTCGCCGTTTTGCCCCTCGGCAATTTTCGCAATTTTATCGAATGCGCCCTGGGAGAATTTCCCAGGAAAATGGCGCTTCCAAGTAGGCAATACTTTTTATTTTTATTCCACAAAAAAATTTTGTTGAAAATGGAAATCCCAGGACAAATCACAGGACAATTAAAAAAGGGCAGACAACAACAACCACCAGTTGCTGACTTTTCCCCGCAGTTCATTCACCTCTTCATTATGCTAATCAAGGAAAGGAAAAGCGAGGCGGAAAAAAGAAAACCAAGAAGGGAGGTCTCCGGCGTCGCCGCTTAATGAACGCAGCAGCGACGCGGGCAGAGCGCGAGAAGGAAAACAATAAGCGGCGTCACCTTGACCTTGAAACCCACTTTTTAAAATAATTCACTCGCTGCGGCTGCGGCTGCGGCGACGGCGGCAACTTCATCATCATCGCGCTTACGCTGCCGAGGGAGAAAAACAGAGACACCGAAACCATTATCTCATCAACGAAAATGAAAATGAAAATGAAAATGAGCGCAGCTCCCCCCTCACACCAACGCAGCAGCAGCAGGCAGAAGGCAGCGACCGAGCAGAGGCAGCTCTGCCAGCGTCAGCTGGAAAAGCTCTCATTATCACACGGCAATAAAAAAGTGGAGGAGTTTTTGGAAGTATCTAATAATTAAGAAAATTAATAGGAAAATTATCAATATAATTTTTAAAATTTTAATTAAAGAAATCTCTCTCTCTCTCATTACTTTTTAATTCTAATCCTGAAAATGCTTACTACTTTCCTCATTTTTCTCTGTGCCTTTCCTCCAACCAGTCCCATTTATTTTGTGGGCTGAGGGAAATAAAAAGGACCTCGCTCTCTTGCGGCTTTTGCCCCAAAAACAAACTAACGAACGCCGACGCCGACGAAGGACGACCTGCAACACCAACAACTTGCAACATCAGGAGCAGCAGCAGCAGCACCAGCGTGGCAACAACTGCGCCAAGCTGGCTGGCAGAGTAAATTTTTAATGGGCGAAAGAAATTATTGCCCCCAAAGGAGGAGCAGGAGGGGCAGGAGGAGCTGGGAAATTCAGTGAAACTTTTGCCGGCGCCGCTCTGAAATAAATGAAATGAAACAAGCGGAGCCCAGCAGCAAGGAAAAGCGAACGGCAAGCTGACTAACTACGAACTTGGCTCATTTTCGCAGTGCTGCTCAACAGCGATGACGTAGCCTCCGTTGCCTTTTAATGCAACAGTTTTTCCTTGCCACTTTTCCCACCCACATTTCCCAGTGCTCCCCCTCCTCCGCCTCCTCCTGCTTTGGTGAACTCATTTCCATGGGGTTTCCCCAGACGCAGCCTTAGATATTTGTTGCTGTTGCAGTTGGCCTTGCAGCGTCTACCGAAATGAAAGCGAAATTAAAATGGCACAAGAAATTAATGGGCTACGTGGGAGGACGCAAGAACAAGGGAAGTCCTATTTATATTCCAGGATTTATGAGACACCAAAGACATTTTTAGGTAAATGGGTAAAGTTTGTGAAGTTCTGGGAGCAAGAACTAGATTTGGAAGCTTTAAAAAGGACGTGAAAGGAAACTAGAGATCTCAGGTCAAGCATATTCATTTTCATTCATGTAAATTAGAATTTAATTATTAAAAATTAAACCAGAAACCTGGGTTTTAGCTTTTTATTTTAATTGAAATATATTTCAAATATAAATAAATTACATAGACAAGCAATTCAACAAATTAAATAAACATAAATCATAAGAAATAAATGATAAAATTCTACCAAACGTCCGCTACAATTGATTAATTCAACTCAAAAGGCCTAAAATATTTTTAAAATATTCTACATGAAATCTGTAAGCTATCTCTTTATCATTTTATTTAATTCCCCTTCAAATAAAAATAATCTTATTTTCCCTCAGTTGCTCTGCTCATTTAATTACTCAAATATCTCAAATTGGCTGGGACAATCACTCATGGCCATTGAAGCACCCCGCATCCATTGACAAGGACAATCAATCGTCTTAACCAGAAAATGACGACAATATCAGGAGTCATTCAATCTATACATTTCGCAATCTCATTGCCCCGATACTTGAAAGCTGAAAAATCAGTGAAAGAAAAGCCGGGAAAAGTGGGCGGGCAGCCCCAAGAAGCAATTGACAAAAGGATCAGCAGGAGCAGAGTGAAAAGCCGAAACTGACCCTTTTCCCTGGCTGAGATGACTGTGAATGCGAATGCGAATGAAACTCATTCGAGTGCAACCGACAAAAAATAGAATGGAAGTTCTGGTCTCCATTTTGTTGCCTTTTGCTGCCCGAGTGGCGTTCTCTGATTAGAATCGACTGTGGACACGCATCGTTGGCATTGAATGGCTTAAGGTTGCCAAAGTGTCAGCACACACAAAAATTTCTGAAGATACAAATGATGGCATTTAAATAGGGATTACTTGTATTAATAAAGAAAAAATAATACATGATGAAGAATTCCTTGAAAACGTGAAAACAAACAGACTCTTTAATACAAAGGATCTAGGAACTGCTAGGTTGTATTTTTGGATAATATTTTATGATGTTGGTAGTGTATTATATTCGTGAAACGACAACATATTAATTATTTTAGTGAAAATATTTTAATTAATTTGATTTCTTTTGTTTTTACAGCTTAGAAATCTTCTATTTATAAATTTCATTTACATAAATAAATAAACCCAAACTACTTTTCATAATAAATTCGGTTGTAATACTTTTATGGCTGAAATAAATATATAAATACAAATAATACATAAAGAGATAATTATACTATATATATACTATATTCTTAGTTTAAAAGATTCACTGATTTCAGCTTCTAAAACATTCTAAATAACATCAATCCAATTGATATTAATCTTTTCCCTTCAAACTGAACTTTTACCTTTGCCACACATTATTTTTCCCCCGGCTCTGTGTTTATGTCTGCAAACATACATTGTTCATATATATTTCCAACGATATTTATGCTTAATGGTTTTTATTTCTGCTCTTTGCTCCAAATGAGATTAAAGAACATTGACAACTAAATGAAAAGCTCCGGCCCTTTCTTTCCCAGCCCACAGTTTCTGGGGTGTTTCCCAGAAGGAAAAATGGCAAATTTCCAGTACATTAATATGGCAGCCGATAAGGCAGCGGCGGGCTACATGTGTGACATATCGCATGACATTCAACGCGTTGAATTTTCAAAGAGTTTTTTTCGCAGGACCTCCTCGTGGGCTCTCACTACCATTTTCCCTACTCTCCTGCTTGTTTTTTTTTTGCGAATTTCGCTTGCCTCGAAATTGAATAAAACAACCTGAAATGACAAACGAGACGGAGTTCGGGGGGTTGGGAAATATTTCGGTTGTTGTGGGGGGTGGATATGTGCGAGTGTGTGTGCGTGTGTGTGCACGTGTGCACCCGTAATTTTCCATTTGTGAACTTTTCCCTTTCTTTTGGCGGTAGATTTTCACGCTTCCGGCATTGATGAAGCTGCTGAAGGAGTCGGCAGCGGAAAATGCTGAAAAACCAGCGGCAGCCGCAGCTTGACAGCCAGATAGACATAACAACAACAACAACAAGTACAGCGTTTTCCACCAACAACAACCATACTAACAAGCCCTCTCCCCGCACATGTGTGTGGGTGCGAGCGTGCGTGTGAGGGTGTCAATTTGCAAAATAAAAAAAAAATGAAAACAAAAAATAAAAAACACGAAATGGAAATACGCAAAAGCGCGACAGGCAAAAATCGAAGTTGAAAAATAAATGGGAGACAATTTCGTCAGGACAAAATGATGGGGGGCTATAAGCACTGGGAGGAATATCTCAATTTATTGGAAAATTTATTAAAATAAAAATAAATAAAATAAATAATGTAATAAAATAATAAAGTATGCCAGAAAATTATACAAAAGTTAACAATAAAATTTCTAAGCAAAGGTTAGAAATTATTCTCTAATTATAACTTAAAAATGTCTGCCTTTGAGTTTGTATACAGTTCTAAGCCATAAAACAATTTAAAAAATATATTTAACTAATTTTGAGGTTAAAAGAATAAATTTCCAATTTTTTATATAACTTTGTTATCAAAATGATAAACTTTATGAATTGTGTTATTTTTGAAAACTACATTAAGCAAGCTTAAAACATGCGTCCAATGTCCTATAAAGTGTAAATAGATGTTATAGCTTCTTCTGAATTGTTTAATTTAAAAAAAATAAATAAATAAGAATATGAGTAAGATTTATCTTTTCAGATTTAAAATTTACTTCAAGAAGAAATTTAATATTAAATATGTTATGAATAATTTGAAAAAAGAGTTATGATTTTGTATCAAGAAGAACTCCGATTATATAGTAAAATAAACTTCACTAATCTGTAAAAAAAATTTTTAAATTACAAATATATTCTAAAAAATTTAAAACTTTGTTCATTAATCAGTTTCAACTCATTTTAAGGCAGCATTCTTTGGGCTTGTTATATATTTAATAAATTCTTTTCCCGTGCACCTTCGATGGATTGTGGCTCGGTTGAGTCCAATGGCGGGTCCTGTTTGTTTATGCGGCCTATATGAGTTTCAAATAAAAAATGGCTGCCAAAGGCAGAAGCACGCACACACACACATGCCCCCCCCATATATGTGTGTGTGTCTGTGTAATAAGATATTTTAGTGACTTGTGTCACAGCGCATGCAAATCCATCAAATGTGTAGAACCATCCCGCCTCGTTCCCTTCGTCCTGGAAGCTTCCTTTACTTATTTGTAATGGGATCACAAACACACTTCAATTTCATTTGTGACGCTTTACGCACAAACACACTGTCAACCCAGAGGAGGGGATGGCTTAGAAGGGGGATCCGGGGCTGGGGGGAGATGAGAGCTCAGAGTCAGCGTATCAATCACAAATTAATGAGATGTGAGTGCCGCACAGTTTCTGCACGGCTCGGGCCGAAAGAAGAACTCCAAACTGACAGTTTGCCATTTTGGAAAAGCGGGAAAAGCGAGCGAGCAAGCGAACGGTACCGGGGACCGACTTTTCTTCATGCAAATGTCGCCCAGCCAAATTACATACAATTCATCACATTTCATTTGGCAGAGTCGATCCAGGACGAAACTCTGTCTCTACTCGTGCACTGAGAAAATGGAATTTAAATTCTCGAGCCAAGATAAAGCGGGGAAAAAATAGGGAATAGAAGTTTTAAATAAATTGTTTAAAGATTTTTAAACTTCTAAAAAAGAAGCCCAAAAGTATGGCCAGAAATCTAAGTAAAGGGAAAGGAATATTGAAAAGGATCTTCGAAACTTTTGTTGAGAGATTTAAAATCATTTTAGTAGGGTGACTAAAAGTATGCTATGAAATTTAAGCCAAGGACTTAATCCGAAACTAATCATTGCCTACTTTAAGGCAGCATTTTTGAATCAATTAGAACATCTTTAATCTATTATCATAGCCTATATTTATGCAGCAGTTTTAAATTGATTTAAATTTCACTGAAAAAGTAAGTAAATTTAAAAAAAATTAAAACCATTGTAAAGATTTGTATTTTCTAAAATGCTACAAGTATTTTTCCCTCTGTGTTTATATTTCTATTTCTGTTTCGGTTTCAGTTTCTGCTGCTGTCTCAGTTCCTGGGCAAATTGGTGGCCCCAGCATTTAATGGGCTTTGCGACAAAGGCTTTCAAACGAGCTTTGTGCCATTGGAATACTCAGAGGTAGTAGCTCTACATATGTGTCTGGCTTTGTCTACCCAATTTGCTGCTAAATCCAATTGCTTGATATGTGTACATATAAATAAGGTAACTTTAGAGCCAAGATGGATGTCAATTTACGAGAGGTAACAGAGACTTTAAGTCAAGGAAATGTAAGTTTGCTTTAAAACTTATTTAAGAAAATATTAAAGTAATTGTATATTAATTATCAAGGAATTTTAGCTGTACTTGAATGTTGAAATCTACTTTTAAAATGAATAAGTTTTCTAAATAAAAAGGAAGCTCTTTAAGAGGTGTAATTCTACCATTCAATAACTAAGAAACTATCTTCTTTGCCCTGCCCAAAGTTGCTTGTCATGCTGTGTAGCAAGGTAACAAAAAAGCACAAAAAAAAAGAGGCAAAGAAAACCCTCTCCGTAACTTTTCCCTTATTCAAGAATCAAGAATTTGCCAAAGTCTTGGCAACAGCCACAAATTGCGCAGCGTCATAAAATGTAAAATTTTCAATTGTCTACAATCTGTGTGTGCGAAAGAGTAGTGTGTGTGTGTGTGGCTCTCCAGCTTGAACCCCAGTGAACCGATTCGAGGGGAAGTCCCGGGAAGATCTCCTCAAGTAGCCAGACCAAACATTTTTATGGACGCTTACAGTTTGGCAACCGTTGGCCGCTTACATTGTTCACATGCTGCCGCCGACGAGGCAGCAGCCACTAACTTGGCTGAAAAGGCAAAGTATTAGAAATACAATAAAGTCGAGTCAAAGTGAAAAGTTTTACGCAGCGCCTGCTGCTGCCGCTGCTGCTGCTTCTGCTGCGCCGCTACTGCGTATTTTCCAACAAAGAAATTGAGTAAAAAATGCAGGAAAAGCGACGAGAAAAAAACTTTTGCAAACAGCAAAGTTTGCTGGCGCCCGATGAGCACTACCTTTGTCGGAAGAAATCAAAAACGGGAAAGGTTACTGCAGACGGAAATACTCTTGAAGGGAAACTAACCCAATAATAATATGTGGAATAAATATTAAACTGAATTTACTATCATTATAATCCTTTTAAAAAATCCCTTCAATTTGATTTTATAAGTTACATAAATTAGAAACTATGATTTGGAAAGTGTTTACTCTATTTCCATACAAGACTTTTTCAAAAAACATAATATTATCGTATAGTCTTAACTCTAGACCTCTTTAAGCATGCAAATATTTTGTTATTCAAACTTTTGAAGGTCCCAAAAATGTAATGAAATTTATTTACAATTTTAAAGACTTCAAAATTCCATTACAAAGTCATACTACCCTTCTGCCAGAGTATAATAAGGGGCCGAAGTAGGGGAAAAAGCCAGCATAAAAGCGCTACCACAAATAACTTTGTTTGCCACATATGAGGCGGCGTTTCTCGTATCCCCTTTTTACCATTTTTTTTTCATATGTTTGAGGCGCGGCTTAAAAACTTTTAACAATGCACCAAAGCTGCCAAGTGATTTCTTTCATATTATTAACTTCGGCTTGGAGAGTCGGCTCATGTGAAGTGGCCACCGGTGGAGTGGAGGAGCGCTACTAGAACTGAACTTGAGGCGGCACCTCCCCAAGCGTTCCCAGATATGGGGTTTCCCTTTAAACCCTGGACGACCGTCACCCATGTCACTGCCACTTGACCGTAAAAGAGGAGTCACGCATGCGTGCCTGGACAGGGCACGTATCCCTGGGGGATTACACAGTGAGGGGAAAATATATAGCTTTCCCAGGCTTATCTAGGCAATAAACAAGGCAATAAATTTAGTAAGAACAATTAATTAAGGAGAAGTTTATACAATGCTTTTAGAAAATAGTTATTAAATTCAACTCAAAAGCGGCTTGCTTATATATTATTTATGATCCTTAAAGCTTGATTATTTCTGATTGTACATATAAAGTATGTAACTCCACACATTGTAGTTTCTTTCAATCACTTTATATAAGTAGTAGGTATATTCCACATTATATTTTCCTCCGTGCATTAGGTGGCTTTCCCATATCTATCCTCCATCTGAACCATCTCGCTCGAGCTTCACGCACAAACTGAGCCACGCCGAGGATCCTCAGAGCAGCTGTAAAGGGTTCGCTGCCTCAGTCATGCAAATCGCGCATAAATTCTAATTTATTCAACCGGGATCATCAGAGGGGAGGATGTCCTTTGCCCAGGTAAAAACCAAAAAAAAAAGGTTCTACAGCTCTCAGTTTTTGTTGCTTCGTTCTTTCCGTTTTTTTTTTAGCGAGGCGTTTACGCAGGCGCATAAATTACCCAGCGAGCGGTATTCGAAGGCTGGCTCAAAGATGAAACCCCTTTTGGGCACTGGTCACGTAATGCCCACATCAATCTGTCCTCTCCTTCGCCGTCTGCCTTTGATTTCTTCCCTGCGGAAGGCGTTCTGCAGGGGATTTTCGCGGGGCTTGGAGGAGATTCGCGCATTTGGTTATTTCACTCGGCTTATAAACTGACAAATTCGGCAAAGACCTTCAGTCGTTTGATTGATGAGCTGGCGTCTGTGGCGGCTCAGAGGAGGCCTTATTTTTATTTTCTTTCTGTTGGTTATTATTTATTTTTTGACGGTTAAGCCATGAATATTGCTCAGGTATTTGGTAAATGATGAAAAAGATAATGTAGAATGTAGCAAAAACATTTTAAAAATATTTTTGGTAAACTGTATTGAATGAGGAATATTTTTTAGGTAATAGAGAAAATATTCTTAAAAAAAATATGAACCAAATAATATCGCATAGGTTGTATTACAGATATTTTTAGTACTTAATCAAATATATGTATTTCTCTAATATAAATAATAGGACAAATAGAAAAGAATCTAAGAATACCCCTTCTATAAGCTCAATTACCCTTTGTTAATTTTTTGTTTTGTTTATTTTGAATGCCACAACTTTTCCGTATTAATTTTTCGCTATGCAAACACTTTAACCTATTGTGAAAGAGTCACCCAACTCTCTCTCGATGTCAACCAGCACAGCACTTGAAATTTCATGGGCAATTCAATGTACCGGAACCCTTTAACCCAGAACTATGTATACCCGTAGTTAACAAAACAAAAAAAATAAACTCGGAATAAAAAATAAAAATTGAGGACACACGTAAAAACAGCATGTAAATGTGTTGTTAAATGCCAGTGCGACATAAAGAAATATTGGCATTGCGCCGAAATCCAGGGCATAAATCAACTATTTCCATAGCAGAGCACTATGATATACCCTTTATGGATCCTGCAGGGGGAATCCTCAACATATGCCAGCCCATTAACATGCGATTGTCAGTTCGGTAGTGATTCGGCGCATTATGAATATTCATAGCCTGGCATTGTTTGGAATCGGCGTAACGTAAATTAAAAGGCAAATTTATAATAATGCCCGAGAGCCAGGGGACAATGGCAGATCACAAAAGGGGTAACCGCACCCCCTTAGCCTAAGACCCCTGAGCTGATCAGATAAATGTTCTATCTTTATGGGGACACTGGAAAAAATTACAGTATATATTTGATTACAAAAGGTCGCAATAGAAAATTTAAGGTAAATTATAGTCACCTTGTTAAAAAATTCAATAAAATATGATTAAAATTGGGAAGAAGTGCAATGCGAATTTTTATTTAAATTTCAATTAGTAAAGGTGTCTGTAAGAATTAATATTAACCAATAAATGCACGATAATAGTCTACATAATAAACAAATATATTATTTTTAGAGACCTTTACTTTGCTTAAAATATTTTATTTCCTGTGTGAAATATTCAAAATATTTTCAACAATTAAATAGTATTCATTCTAACCAGAAAATAAATCTTAAAACAGATTGTGTAGCAGATCAAGGGAAATATTTTTCCTGAATTTTAATTTCCTTTCAATTCCTATACATAAATACTCTTCATGTAATTTTTCCCAGTGCATCGAGCACTTTCCTTGTTCGGAGGGGCAAATCGGCAATAAATCGCCTTCGGATGCCACAGCAGACAATGAGAGCCGGGGGAAAAAAGGGTTTCAAGAGCATCCTATCTCTATACCACCTCCTGGTTTTTGTGTTCCTATATTTATGGACAATAGGGGTAGTAAAAAAGAATAATGTAAAGGGAATAATACCTGAACCTGACTTTCCACAAAAACATTGAACTCGTTCGCCGAGTGTTTGCGGTTCTGGGTTTCTGGGCTCTGCACTTAATTAGACTTTTATGCCAAACTTTCAATACACATTTCATGCTCAAATTGCTGATGTGGGATGGGCCCGAATCGTGCTCATCTGCATACAAAATCTAGGCCCGCATATCAATATCATCGTTTCCTTGGCTACCTGAAGCGAATTCGAAACGCTTTTGTCTTTTGTCTTCACGCATCATGAATTTGATTGAGGATTTTATGCTTTGCATTCGATAATTTTACGCAGCTTCTCCTCATTGAACCGAGGTTCAGGAAGTTGGCCAGCGGATATGTACGTATATAAATTTCTCTCTGGTGATTTTTTAACCTCTGTTTTTGCACAGCTCTGAAAACTTTTTTGAAAGACCAGAAAAATGAAAGGGAAAGTGCAAAGAGGGAAAAGTTTTGCATAGTACTTGACAGTCACCGTGTTTTTGTGGGTGTTTAAGATGCTTAGCAAAATTTTAAGAAATTCTGAAAGCCTCTGAGATATGGAAAATTTATTTGAGAAAATTAAATCATTAGTAAAAACTTTTTTAGTGAATTAGTAGTGAATTTTTTCTTACAGAGAGGAGGTAAACCTTTCTAATAAGGGTGTAATTTTTATCTAGTTCTTAATAAATTAAATAATTAAAATAAATAAACCCCCAATGTTACTTAGTAATTGAAATTTCAATAAGTACATTGCAACAAAAGATACAGCAGCTACCAGCAGCAGCAGCGCAAACTTTAAACACCTAGACCTGCAACTGCATCTCAGGTTGCAGCAGGAAAATCAGCAACAAAGTCAAAGGTAACAACAACAAACTTTTCTTTTTCCAACAACTGTAGCTATAGCAACAATACAACCCGCCAACAGGCGCAACATCTTTGGCAACACATAATGAAATTAAGCCACATTGTGCTGCTCCTGCCACCTTGTACTCCTCTTCCAAGGTCCTGTGTCTTTATGGAAAACTCAGGAAACCCCTGAGAAATTCGTGTACGTGAAAATGAACATTCTGTGTGTGCGCGCCCAACTTTTACCAGCTTGACTCATTTTCATTTTCCCAGCTTTCACCCAGGGACCGAGGCAGAGAGTGAGAGGGAGTCGGGCGCAATTAATTAAAACTTTGTTGGGGTTGGTTATGGTCGTGTCCTTGTGCGGGTGGCGGCGACGTCTGCTGCCAGGGAAATTATGTCAAAGTGTCTGGCTCAGTTTTTCCTCCTTCCATCCTCCTCTTCTTCATTTTCATTTTCCTCCCGCTGCTTGTCTGGGGCGTTTTGCGGGAATTCCCCCAATTATTTCGCCGTCGTCGTCGACGTCGTCGGAGAGCTTAATTTGTTTTTACTTTCAGTTCGGAGATGGTGGTGTGAGCTGTGGGTGGTTTTTATTTTATATACATATATCTGGCAACTTGTTGCTTTCTCAGCCATTTAATGAAATCAATTATGAAGAGCAGCAACTGGGAAGAAGCAACTGGTGGCTGTGAAAATTAAGTGCCACTTGTTAGCCACCGCAAATTGCTATTCCGAGGACTTTGGATGGGAATGAGGGAAGATGGAAAGGGATATAGCATGGATATGTTCAATTTTGAGTGAAAATATTATGAAATTAAATTGGATAATTAGGAAGTAATTATATCAGGCACCACACCTTTTTAATTTTAGAAGTTGCTTCTACAACATATATACTTTTTCCTATGAGGAAAAGTTTCAGAAAAATATATAGGTGTAAGAAAAAATAAATAACTAAATCCTTATAATACTTTCATTAAAATTGTATTTAATTAAATTTTAACATTTTAATTTCCCTATTTTCTACTGATACCAATAGTATCTATTAATTTGCATGCCCCAAAATTCGTTTCATATTATTTCCAACTAGAATTTAATGTTCTTAGCCAGCTTGTTGCTTTCTCTCCCATTTAATGACATCAATTATTGAAATGTAGGTAGCAGAGAGCAACTGGTGGCTTTGGCAAATGAAATGCCACTTACTAGCTGCCACAATTTGTCACGAGGACATCACAACAGCGGCACTATCCCTGTCCTTGTATTTTTGCTCACTTCCTGCTCTTCAAGTGGCTCGTTCCGCTTCCCTTTGGCTGAAATTTCAATAAGCGAACAATGACTGAAGTCGGGGATTGGTTGCTGCTCCTGCCTGGAAATTGTCATTCAAAATTCATGCAGCCCACGCAGGTTTCCAGGAACCGTTCCAGGAACAGAACATCCTTTGGCAGGCTCTCAACTCGCGACTCACACATGCAGATGGTTTCAGCCCACGGAAAAATTCTTCAGCACAGTAGGAAAAATAATTGAGTGATTTATATTTATGGAGAGCTATTTTTGGGGCCTAATGGGGAGGGGAAATTAAAGTTGGGTGGGTTTTAGGGAGGCAATGGTTTCTTAAAGTGGTCTTTTTCAGTTTTTTAATGAAAGAAGTCTGAGTTTAGAACTTTAATTGTAGTGAGTAGAAGAATATTTATTTTAGTTCATTTTATGCTGCTAGTTTGCTTCTTTTTAGGTGAAATTTTAAATTTATTTAGACATAACAAACCTTCTCTTAATTCCTCCTTTAAATTTTTTAAAACATTTTTTGAAAAAGTATTTTAATTATTTAAAGCTTTATTTATCTTTAAATTTTGTGTATTATTTTGTATATATTTTTCTCTCTGCACTTACAAATATAAAAACCCGCTTCCTGTGCGACACATTCAATTCCACATTCCTATACGTGCCCCTAGTTATCCTGCCTCCCCCGCAGACCCATCCCCTCTCTCACTACAACCATCCCCCCTCCTCACTCTTACCCCTTTTTCACCTTTGTCATCCTGCAGACTCCGCCACTGTACTTTGATTTTTATTCATTTCCCGCTCGCTCGCATCGACAATGACGCTTATTATGAATTCTTTGTGATTTCGCGTGTGTTTTTTCTGCTCTCGTGTCTTTTCATATTTTCAATATCTTCACCCTGTCCCCGTCCCCGTCCCCGCCCCCTCTTCGGCCCCTTCAGTCAATTGAAATAACTCGCATGATGATGATTGTTATTCAAATGTGATTTCGCTTCTTACGCTCCTCGCATTCCCATGCATCCTTTGCGCCAGGTGCCCTGCCCGTGTGTTTATCGTGTTGTTTGCTTTACATTGTGTATGCAAAAATAATTATTTATATTGTTGCATCCTGAGAGAATGGGAGAAGCTTGCAAAATTTATGCTAAGAGAATTTTTAGAATTTTTAATTATGCCTGGAAATGATGTTTGATGAATTTGGAAATTGAAATTGACATGTTTCTTTGATTGAATGTAGGGAGTACTTTATTTATTATTTCGGTTATTTTAATGACAAATTAATGACATTAAATGAGATTTATGAAGAAAGGGGAGGTGGTATTTATAAGTTTTTGTAGTGGGTTTAAGGTGATCAAATAATGTAAAATACTTTTCAAACTGGGTGAAGCCTTTCAACTACACATTTTCTGGGAAGCTTTATTAAGTTTTTGGTTTTAAAATAGTATTTTTAATAAATCCAATTAGAATTTAATTATTTTCTTACTTGGAAAATTGTAAAGCAACTTTAAGACATAAGCAAATATTTTTTAAGAAACTCATTTCCGTAAGTAAAATAAATTACATTAAATTTCCAGATTGATTTTTACATTTATCCCTGTTTTTTTTTTTTCATTTACCATCATATAATTTGAGTTTATAAGTCTATACCATCTATAAAAATAATACAAAAATTGATGACACTTCCCATAATTTTTCTATAAAATCCCAAAAAAATGTGCTCTAAAAAAAGGCGGAAAACAAAAAATAAAGAGCTGTGGAACGTTTCGCGAGATGAGCTATCGATTAAACCTTTCTTTGATGGACGAACCTTGAACCGAAATCGGTCTTCAAAATAAGGATATATAAGGATATAGATGCGGGGGATTCACCCTCATTGTTCGCTGAGCGAGTTTTGTTTTTTTTTTTGGTACGCTTTTCTGGGGCCGCCGTCCTCGGCTGTCATCAAAAAATATTGTATTGTTATTATTTTATTTTTATGTGGCAGTGTCGAGGACGCTGGGCTGATGTTATTTGCATAAGGATGCCGGGCTCGTGGTCCTAAAGGTCCTGCGGAGGTCCTGGAGAACCAGCAGCCAGAAGAAGCAACAAAAAAAATATATACAAAATAAAAAGCGTTTTGTGTTCGTTCGTTTCGCTTGCTTATTTCGCATTGTAAATTTTTATGCTAAAGCGGGGCGAGTGTGTGCGTGTGTGTGTGTGTAGGGGGTGGGAGGTCCTGACCCCCTCAACCCCCTGTTTAATGCCAGACCCCCTCCTAGCAAGCCAAGCAATCACACACATTGTAATTGAACACACACGCTCGAACGCATTTTGTTTAGATTTCATTTTTTTCCCGTTGTTCGTTGTTCGCTGTGTGTCCTTGTTGCTCCTGCTCCTTTCTCTTTATTCCTTGGCTGCTTCCTTCCATACGTATTTTTTTCGCTTCGTTTTGTGTGTGTGTGTGTGTGTTTTTTTTTATACATTTTGGGTTCAGGAGATGTCGACATAAAATGCAAAACAGAATTTCATTTTCGGCAGGAATGCTCTGAGCGGAGGAGTTGTTGTTATTGGGAATGCTACAACATTGTTGAAGCATGTAATATCCTGCCAAGGATAAGGGTTGGAATACACACACTCACACACACACGCTGGGGCACAAAAAGGACCCTCCCCTGCCACGCTCTACATCATGTATGTTGTTGACGATTTCTGCTGGAGTTTTCCTCTTCTTTTTTTCGCTTCTTGCGAATTTAGTTTATTGGTTTTGTGTGTGTGTGTGTGTGTGTGTGTGTGGGAGGAGCCGTCCTGCATATGTGTGTGCGAGAGTTCCTTTTTTGGGGTGATTGATTGGCATTACGAGCTCGACATTTACATACACATTTCATTTATGCAAATGCTCGCAATTCATATTCCACAAATACTTTAGAAAATTACAATAAGCAACAACAACCAGCAACTCACATTTCAATTTCCAATTTTAAGCATTTTCGCAGCTAATTTCCCCTCAAGATTTGCCTTAGTTAGATAAGCCCATTCCGAGTTATCCCCGCCCAAATCGGATCCGAATCTCCTGTAATTTCCTGTAGCAGCCATCTTCGAAAGGTGTGAGCGGGGAGGCAGCGAGGCCAACTGGAACGAAGATGGCCAAAATGCACTGAAGGTGTGGCCAAGCTTCGGTTCATCATTCCATCGGTCACTCGCTCAGTCACTCACTCAGACACTCAGTCAGTCACTCAGCCAGACAGTCAGTCATCCCGGGACAGGCATTAGCACATCCAAAAGCATAACCAGAACCCAGAATCAGAGCCAAAAGTACACGGGGGCTGCTGGAATGTCATGCCTGACGAGTTATGCTGATGAAGAGGCGTTTACGCTTAAGACACCGGCACAGTGGGTTAAAAACAGAGTCAAGTGTCTACTGAGGCGGGCAAAATTAAGCAGAAAAGGCTAATGGAACACGGGTAAAGAGAATATCATTAATAGTATGAGAGTATAAATATAATATTCGCATGTAACTAAGACCTAAGCAAAATCAAACTATATTTTGTCAGAATCTGAGATTATACAGCTTATTTTATAATAATAATCAAATAATAAATTTAAGTCTTTAGGATCTACCTGTAAATGTTGGAAATACTCATTTTAAATATCGAAATTCGAGCGTATACATTATATATTGTAAACAAATAAAATTTATACAAAAGGGTTAAATAAAAAAAATCAAGAATGAAACAGAATAATATTTCCATTTACATTTTGATTTGCCTGTTTTGTTTATTGTGTGTCAGCAGTATATTTGAACAGTAATAAATAACATTTAATTAAAAAAAAGAGTATGAAAAGGCATTTACTATATAAATAAATATTTAAAGAAATATATATTAAATTATAGAAAAAGGTCATCATGATAAAATCTCTTTGAAACGGAGAACTTTCTACCTCAAAATCGATAAATTAATAAATTATATTCCTACATTTAATAAAAAGTATGCTCATATAAATATTTATAAAAGCAATAAAAATATTTCCATTTCCTAATAATAATCAATAAAATAATTTATTGAACAAAATCGTTTAAGTTATTTTTTATTCTTCATTTAACTTAATTATTTAATTAAAATGAAAACCCCCAATGCCACTGTTCGTGCAACTCGCACAACTTCCGCGGCTTCGAGCTTGGATTTAAATTAGCATTTTGCATAAATGTTTGGCATGTCATCATAAAGCAGCACAGGCACGCACACTCGCACACACTTAACACACACATTAGGCTCCCCCTCCCCCCCCCACACACACACACATGCACGGCTGACAGCTGAGTTGGAAACATCAAACGGGCATCAACTTCTCTGGGCACACGCGGCGTATACGTAATGCAGACAGCTTCGGCTGAAAGCCTCAAAGGAATCGAAAGATTCGTCGAGTTTTTATTATTAACCACGATATTTTTTGTGTTTTTTTGGAGGAAGCGGTTTAATGTGCAGCTAGGCAAATCAGGCAAAGCTATCGCTAAAGTCGATCGCCTAGGTACTACAAATAATGTATAATGTCTCCTAAGCAGCGCAGCGGAGGAAATTAATGTTCCTTTTTTGGGGCGGAGCGAAACCCATCGGGAAGATGCCTGAAACTGACGTCTGATGTCTGAGCGAGTGTGGCAGATTAATGATACAAGAAGGAAGCCGGGGACTGACTCCTCCCCCTCGGAACCCCAAAAATACCAAAGCCCGAAACCGAACTCATGCCAGCCTGATTAGCTTTTTGCGATGGTCATTAGTCGCTGCTCAGTAGGAATTTGGCTTTATGAAATTCCAAGAGCTGCCAACATATGCGAACTTGAAGGCGGACAGTGGAGGGTGAAGTAGTAGGTATATCAGAATTAATACAATTGAGTTTAATAGGGATTTTTTAGTATTAAATGTGATGAGAAAGAAATAGGTGCGATTATTATAAAATTAGATACATGAGAGATCCATATTTCTACTTTCCCTTTAAGATATTTCTTGAAAGTTCTTGAGGTTTGAAATGTATTAAACTTTTTTAAAGCTAAATATAGTTTTGTATTTGACACAAATTTAAATAATTTTCCAGTAGATCCCAAAATAATAACAGAATATTGGGCTTTGATATATTATTTTAAGCCTTCAGGAACTAAGCTATTTTCAATAAAGAGTTTATATAATTTTAAACCAATAATTTATTATTTAATTGCAATTCAACGACCTCCTCGATTAACCTCTGCTGTCGAAAATACTCATATGCGGCAGCTAACTAGGGAAATAATAATAAAAAATATTTATATTTTTTTTTACTCCAGCCAAATAACTCGAAATGCCTTTTTGATGTTGTGGAAATATTCATGTTGCTGGCTGGCAGCAACTACAAGTTTCTCGCATTCATATATGAAGAAAGGGATCTTATAATAAATTCCAGTACGGGCAGACGAGTTGAGGATGATGGGAAAAGGACGAACGACAAGGATTGCCTCAATGCCAAGAAGGAAACTTTTCCTCCTCCTCCAGCTGTAGTTATTTTTTTTTTTGCCAAATTGTTGCATGCAAATGCGAGTGAGTGTGTGTTGTAGTTTCATTAGGATTACAGTTAGCTTACAGTTTTGCCAACGCCCCCTGGCCCATCCCCCTGCCTTTCGTCCTTTTTCGAGCTGGTTATTGAGTTATGACGCATGCGAATGGTAAGCAAGAGTATGGGGTAGAAAATAAAAATTTGCTGCTTATAAAAGTCGGTAACTATACCCACACACAAAAAACATATCCGAGCTGATTTCAACTTTATATAGCAATAGTAGGGTGCACTGGGGAAAAGGGGTTTGGAAATCTAAGAGAATTAATGAAAAAGTTTGTATTTAAAATATATTTAAAGCAGAATGTTATTTATAATTCCCGATACAGCATTAGAAAGGTTTTTAACTAGTTAAACTATTAAATAAGGTCAAGATTCTATAGGATATGCTTCAGACTTTAAAACTAATTTAAAATATTTTAAAACCTAAGGAATATCATCTGCTATGTATAATTTTTTGTATTAAGTTGACTGTAATTAATTCCTATTAAAATATTACAAATATGTTCGATATTTCATACTAAAAAGTAACCAATTATATAGAAAGTCATGCAGTAAAAGGCTTTCTTTAACGAAGAAATACATAGGGTAACCTGACCTTAGACACTCGTATACCTAATTTAAGAACAGTTTTAAATTTCTCTATTTTCTTAATATAAAAATTAAAAATCTACCTAATTTTTCCTCCCAGTGCCTAGTTGGATGTGAGTTTGTGGAAGTGTGTGCGAGATGGCATAACAAAAGCTATGGCAATAAGCATGGCAGCCGAGGCTGAGAGACATGGCTCGAGAAAATCACAGCAGCCGGCCCCCCGATCGCCCTCCTCCCGCCAACGCTGGCATCCCTTTGAATTGAAGTTGCAGCTGATCCATGAAAATATGTTGCATGCAGCCCCAGCAGCAGCAGCAAAAGCAACAACAAAATCTCGAGTACTGCTACTTACAGCTTGTGGCTCATAAAAAAGACGAAGTAAAAATACAACTAACACAAAATCTATAAAAATGTACAGAAAATTGAGAAGCAGCCTGAAGAGCTTAGAGAAATATTTGCGTAAGAATGCAATTTAGATTAGTTTAAAGGGAAAAATTTGCTTAAGAAAACTGAGAAAATATATTTGAAGTGAGGCATTCTTATTTGGAATTAGAAGGAAGTGAGGTTTTTAAATGGAATTTGTTACAAATAGATAGCTTTCATATGTTAAATTCTCCTACAAAGGTTAATTCCCTATAATAATAAAAAATACCAAGAACAAATTCTAGGAAAAACCTTCTGTTGGAGGAGGTTGTAAAGTTCACATTGAATTGTTTCCAGTTACTACTTTCAATTAGAACTCTGACCTATAAATTCCTAGAAATAAATATATGTTTTAAAAGGTAATTTCCCTTAAAGTTATCCTTTAGTTCTTCAAGTTAACCCTAGTTAACCCCATTCCTCGCCCTCAGTTTTGACGTGTGCTGCCAATCGCCGGTTAAGTCCCTCAACCCTTTGGCTGCCCCATTCGATTGGTTTGTTTGTTATTGGTCCTGCCTCCATTATCGATTCTGGCTTTCGAATCCGTTCATTCCCCCTTTCCTTTTTTTTTTTTGCAGCTGCAAGGACCCAAGCCCGGAATCGCCACCCATTTACCCGAGGACATTTCCTTGTTGGCGAATGCTGTTGGCATGTAGCTGCTGCATTTTACATTTTTACTTCGTTAACTTGATTTCCGCTGCCAAATGAATGCAGGGAAAAGTTGACAGCTGGAAGCGATCGAAGCCGCGCTTAAAGCTTAAATATTTGGTTACGCGCGGTCTGGGAATTTACGGGGAATATGCGAAATTCAATTTACGCCAAACAAAATCATAATCCATCTATCATTCATCAGGCGGCGAACACTTGCCGCCAGCGGAAGGAACTTCATAGATACGCCAACCTGCAGGCCCAGATACAGATACAACGCATATTAGACGGCAAAGGAAATGGGATGGGGATGGGTTTGAGGATGTGGGCCTGCTGGATGGAGGATGGATTTTCCTGGGGGCGGCCGGAGGAGGGCCTCTCATGCCGGGGCTTTTCTTTATTTCTTTTTACATATTTTGTTACGCTTGTAAAGCTCAAATCCCCAGCGTATAAGCATTTCTACTTCAGTCGCTGCTCAGTTTAGCAGGCTCCCCAGCTCCGCTTTTTATTTCCACTACCTCGTCTTTGTTACTGCACTGGGAGAAAAAAAGGAGCTCAAAGGAAATGCTTTAGAAGGTAAAAGGTCTTAAAACATAGACAGAAAATATTCAATTCACAAGCAGGAAAGTTTTTAAAAGTGCTTTCTCTATTCAGTGTACGGCTGGAAATAAATACTTTCATAGTTTTTCTAAAATTTTTGTTTTTAAAAAATTATGTTGAAGGAAAATAGAGGTTAGATAAAAATTATTATATTTAAATTCAACTGAAATGTTGGCTAAAAGTCTTACTGAAAAGATGAAAATTGCTAAATTGCAAACTTATATAGATTTCTAAAAAATTTCAAATCCTTAGAGATTTCTTTGGCTTTCATCCTTTTTTCATGCTATCCCTTCTATACTCCCACACATTTTCTCTTTGTGTACTTCAACCTCTACCTCTACCTCCCCTCCCCCTCACCCACTCTCCCCTTTCTCTTTTCCCCTGTTTGTCTTTGAATTTGACAAAATGCGTGGCTGGCATTTGCCTGATAACGTGGCTTCCACTTTAAGGCCCGCTCAACAAATGGCCAGAAAACGTTTCGAAACCGTGGTGAGTATCCGGAGTGCAAGTATCTCACGGATCTCTTGGTCAGAGAGGGGCAAAGATACGCGTGTCTCACGCACTTTTTGCCATTTTTCCCTGGAACTCTCGCCCAGAGAAGTTTTTACCCCTCAGAGTTTTTTCTTTCCATGTTTTTTTCTCAGTTTTTTTTTTTTTGCTTTTTCCGAAGGAGAAAGGCCCAACACCTGAGGGTAGAAAGAGAGGTGGTCTCGCAGAGTGAAAAAGAGGGGTATATGGGAGAGAAAAAGAGAGCGTGAAGCAAGTGCGCCGGCGCTTTAAATTCAACTTTGTGAGCAGCGCTGCCAACGTCGCACTTGATGTTTCTCCCTCGTATGCATTTTTTTTTGTATTTCTTTGGGGGTGGCAATGGTTTTGGTCTTCCAGTGCCTGTTGAGGGTGTGTGTGTGTGCATGGTTGTGTGTGTGTGTGAACCACAAAAACAAATGCCGCCGAAAAGTAAGTTCTGTGGGCAGTAGCTTCTGGGCCTTGCGCCCGGCAAGTCTTCGTTCTTCGGTCTTCGGTCTCCGGAGCACTCCCCCGCCAAAGTCCACCTCCCCTCGAAGTCCTGTCGACGCCGACGCCTCGCGATTACTCCGGCTCGTGCCTGCGTGTCCGTGCGCGATAAGAAACGCCAAGTCTCGGCAACTCGACACGGCTCGAGGACCAAAGCCAAAGTATCTTATTGGAGTCGCTGGCGGAATCATTCCTTAACGCGACGCGTCTCGGTGCGGTTGTGCTTACAGGTTCATCCCAAAAAAAAAAATATAGACAACAGCCGTGGATTAACATTGTGACAACTGAAGATACTTTGTTTACTTGGACAAGTTAAAAAAAATAAAATTAATGGGAACATAAAATATCATCACTAAATTCCAAACACCGAATGGTGCATCTTAAAAAATTCAAAGTTACTTGGGTAAGTTTAAGAGGTGACCAAAAGTGATTTAAAAAGAGTGAATTTTACAAAACAAAACTGTTTCAGAAATTCTAATGTCTATTGTTGCATTTATTTGGATTTATTTTGTGGCTTTATAATTAATTCAAATTTTAAGTCAGTGTAAGTGACTTTATTTTCAATAAGTTTTATGAGTTAGTTAAGGTCTAAAAATATTATGTTTGCAAATAAAAAATGTTGAAGATGTATTTCTAAATATTATGGAAATTGATATATTAAATTTACCAAGTCAAAGCATTCTATTGTCATTGAAAAATAATTATTATTCGAACTGTTAAAACTGAAAAAAAATTCTGTTTGTGTTATGATGAACTAACAGTTAAAATAATTTGAAAATTTTGGTTTTCATTGCCAGATTTTTATTAAATAAAATTTTCGTAGTGAATAATTCATTTTGAAATTAAAACATGGCTTTCAAATTTATTTCAATACTTTGAGGTAGTAATACATAATACAAGAAATATGTTTTGCTAGCTAAAATATATTTTCCAATTCCCGAAGGATGTGACTTTTGGAGTTTTGATTAAGAGTTCATATGTTATATATATTATTTGAAAATATTAAATTTAGTTGGCACTTTCACAAGCATCTACCCAATCATTGTAGACATCGATGGGTTCTGAGAGAAAGTTAATTGCAGTTTGGTAATCTTCTAAACACACTCGACATGTTATTTTCGCGGTATTCCTGCCCTTGTCCATTTTCACTTCACAGGATTTTTCATGATTGCAGAAAGGACAATTAAATTGTTGATCAAGTGGTTCAATATTCTTTCTTTTCGGTGGCGGCTTCCTTTTTGACTTCCTTCTGCCCATAGTTTAATTTTAAATTTAAAGATTTTAGACGGTGAAAAATATCAGTCTCTAAAACGAAATTTGGAAACTATAAAATGAAAAATGTAATCATTGTTAAAGTTAATAAATTTAAATACTGGTTGAAAATTATTTAAGTCCATTTAGAAATTTATATTTTTTTGTTTCGGCAAGAGTTGCAAATTTTGAAAAAATAGAATATTATTATAAGTTTCGCAGTGATGAATTTATGTAATTTCTAACCATGTTGTATGACCAGTTTTAATTTTTATTATAAGGACTCCATTGAGCATTTCAATATATTTTTTTTAATTCAAAAGACATTTAAAACTGTCTTATAAATTACAAAACTGTATTTAAAATTTTTTTGAAATTCTGTTCTTCGAATCAAACTGAATGCTTGTAATAACATTTCTGATTAAACATCATCAATACAGATGTCATTTAGTTTTCGAGTTCACATTTTTGGGAAATTATATTTTCAATTCACAAACTTTGCAACCTTCGTGAAGCTGTCTTGTTATTTTAGGGACATTTCAAGCTTAGTAACCTCCGTGATTATTATCACCTTCCAAAACCACGATTTTAGGATCACATTTTCACGATCACTTAGCCAAGGAAAGCAAACACATCCGCACCGAACGAGGCGACGCGCCAAAATAACATCACATCCTGCAAAATCAGTGGCAGAAGGCGAAACAGAAAACGAAAACAAGGACTCCAGGCAGCCGGCGAAATAATTGCATAAATTAAAATCTTAATTATGCCGGGCCATACACAACAGAGAGCGTCGAGTTCAGGGGCTCTCTCTGGCCCTGCTGCTCTCAGTCACAGCTCCTTTTCCGCTGTGACGTCACCAAATGAGCGCGGTACAAAATGAAAAATGAAACAGAGAGACCAGAGAGAGAGAGAGAGAGAGAAAATTAAACAAGAGGAGAAATTTGCTTGGCGGAAATGAGGGCTCGCTGCGGAAAATATGCAAAAATGCGACGGCAAAATTAATGAGTAACAGGAGCAGTTCTGCCGCAGTCCCTCGGTCGCTGTCTCTGCCGCTGCCTCAGCTGACGTCTCTGCCGCGGGCTCTGCTCATTACTCAAATGAGAAGCGCAGGACTCGTTGTCCTTGGCCGTGATTTTGGCCTCATGTTCGTGAGGCCAACTCCCTGCCCCGCCGTTCATTAACATAATTTTAATTTGGGTTAGTGAGACAAACGGGCGTTGAACTTGGCCGCGCAGGATGGGAAAACAGGATACACAGGATACACAGGATACACGGGGCACAAGGACGAGCGAGAGCAGCTGTTAGACACAGCATCAGAATTTGCTGCCTGATTTTATTCCGGAATATGTTAATGAGTGTCGGGGTCATACCTCAACCCCACAGCTACACCCTTTCGCTTTCTAGTTTATTTTTTGCCTCTTTTTTATGCAAATGAGCTTTTTTTTTTTTGTGTGTGTGTGTGTAGGGGTCCTTACCTGAGGGTAAGCTTACTCTCATTTTTTAGGGGCTGCTGCAGCTGGCTGGGATTTAATTGCAACACGCACATCTCGCACACACATCCTTCATCAGTCGCCGGCTAATTTGCATAAATTTTTCGCAATTTCGCTCCGAATTCTTTATGCAAATTCAAGTGCATTATTTGCAAATCATGTTCCGCGGGCAACTCTCCGTTGTCGTCGCTGTCAATTACCGAATTGATTTCGGATTTCAGGCTGATGTGGATGGCTTGAGTGCCTGTCCTGTGCGTAAATTTCGCGAATTGGGGTTGCCATCCTACTTTAGGGGGAACCTGAGTTGCGGTAGGGTTGCCTACTCTGCCAATTATGAGCTTAAAACCCGATTTACTAACGAGAATAAGGCTTGGGGGGTTATTTTACAAATCAGAAGAGGTTGTAAAATGTCAATCAAGATTTAGTATTTGACCAATTGTAAATTTTGAGGTTAATGAGGGTTGAAAAAACAAAGTAGGTGGTAAATATGCCTAATAGATAGCTTCAGGTTTTGTGATATATAATATTTTATAAATATTTATCATAATAAAATTAATTAAAGTGACTCAAAAGTCCTGCTCCTAACGTTAACATCATTTAATCAAAGATTTATAAAAATATGAAGATTTAATATGCTTATATTTAAAAAAAATCACTCTATAAAATATTGCAAAAAAAATTTTAAATATACTAAGGCTTCCTTAAATATAATTAATACTTTTTTTCCCAAATGTGATATATATAATCTTTGTTACTATCTTAAAACACTTTGTCCCCTCTTCCACCACAAAAATCCATATCTAACCGCCCTCAAAAAATGAAAGGACCCCACCCTTCAAATCGATATCTTAACACCCATTTTTGTGAGATGCGTTTCGCGATTTCGCTTCGCCATCAATCGCGATGCGAAATCGTTTTAGATAAGGCCATCCCCCCCTCCGTTGGCCATTTATGACAACGCATCCATAGTTCAAATCCAAAAGCGTTTTTCCACCCGCCGGGAAACTAAATGGAAAAGGGAAAATAGCCGCCCACCAAATACACACACATGTCCTCACGGAAAACTGCCATTTTCTTTTGGCATTTCGCACACACATGCTCGAAATTTTGGAGAGTTTTCTTCAACACACGAGCAAATGTTTGATGGTTGCTGTACCAATACAAATACAAATACAAACAACAGCCACAGACACACGAAAGTTGTGGGGGTGAAGACGACAACGGGCACGGAAAAAGAAAGGAAAATAGAAAAAAACCACACATGAAAGGCGAGGGTGGGTGACTTTTCCAGGGGGTTGGTTCAGTGCCTCGTGTTTCCATATTGGCATGTGCAAAAAGTATAAAATCGGGAAAAAATGAGAGACAGCGCCAGCGAAATAAACCAAATATTGTATCTGCGGCTGCCGAGTGCCATGAACCCCCCTTACAGGCCCCTTTTACAGCATTTTTACACCATAAAAAATAATTCTATAAAAATATAAATTAGTATAGCAAAGTACCTGAAAGTTAAATTTTCAAATGCGACATAAGTACCAAATATATGAGATTAATCTATATTAATTTAAAAATTATTACCCAATTTTTACCATTTAATTTTTCCTTTAGTGTACTTTCCTCCTTTTCATCCTTTGTGGCTCCTTGCCTTGCTTTTCTGCTTTGTGTTAGCGTAATCCTTTTTAGCAAAAAGCGAACGCTGTGTAAAAAATATAAAAATGGAAAAAAAACTACCAGTGGAAAATACATATCAAAATGTTGAAAATAACTGACAGGACGACAAGCTTTTCCTCTAGTGAAACCCCCTCAATTCTCACACCAACCAAGCTTCAGGATGTCTCTATCCTTGACGCTGTAACTTGCCATCCATTTCTCTGTCCAACTGTCGCGGGTTTTTGAAGGGAATTGAATTATAGTCAGACATACATGAAGTTTCCTTTAGCAGAAGCTTCTACACTTGAAGATATTCAAAGGGGACTTTGTTCTATAAGAAAATATATAAGGAAAAATCTGAGACACAAAGATAAGTTAAAGAGGAAATTCATATAGAGTTTGGAGAGTTTAATACTACATCAAACAAGGAAATACAATTCAAAACTTAAGCTAGGTAAAAATATATGAAATATATTAATTAAATGGAAGAGAAAATAGTTAGTTTATTGCTTTGCTAGATTTTACAACCTTTTTCAACCTTTTCTTCCTACAGAAAGAGCATTTCCCATTCAATTTCTAGCTTCTTCTGTGACCTCCAAAGTTCGTTGAATGTTTGCCTTTGTCAGGTGTGCCGACAAAACCAATTTTCAAATATTTTCACTTGGTTTTTTCTTCATTGGCAAAATATTTGCTTGACTAAACACAGATACACACCCAAAGAGAGACGGTCAGACAGACAGACTGTCTGTCAAAGTCAACAATGCCACTGCAGTGAGTGAGAGTGAAAGGTTTCGCGCTGAATAAATCCTTTAACGAGGCAGACGGGACAGATTATGCAAATTAGCGGCGAACAAGTTTTTATTTTTTCGCAAATCAATAACAAGCATCGAGTCAGCAGCTCCGAGTGTTAGGCAAAAAAAAAAAAGGGGACCAAAAAAATCTGCATAAATTTCCACACTCACCTACGGACAGCAGGGAAATTCCTTTTTGGCTTTATTAGTTTTCTGCGAGCGCATTCGACATTTTACAATTTTTACATTCTGCAATTTTGCAATTTGATTTTTATTTTTTTATTCTCCTGCGAAGGAGGGAGGATTCGAGGCGAGGCGAGTTGGCAAAATATGCAAATGAAGCTCAAGTTGTTAGGGTTGCACATTTGCCGCGGGGGTTTGAGGGTTGATCAGCGAAATATATATAGTATTCGCAGAGCGAAATCTTGTTATTGATTTTCTAATGCCAAAAGCTAGACATATATAGTTGGGAAATCTAGTTGGAGATGTCAGGGATAAAGCTAGCTTGTTATCTGATTTGTATTCTGAAGGTAACTAGTAATTTGGGGGGAATTTAAATCCAGTAATTTAATTTCAAGTATAATTTTAAAAAGATCAAAATCAGTTAAGAAATCTTCACATTCATATATATATTATTTGTAAACCAAATTTTTATAGTACTCATAAACCTCTATTTCTTTTCAAAGCTTAAAATATTGCCCATAAACACTTCCAAAAATTCTTTTCAAATATTTATAAACATTCTCGTTTAAACTACCTTTCAAATTAAATTTATTTGAATATTTTTATATATTATAAACATGATTTTACAAACCCTAATCCCCGAAATCGCAGAAACTCCCATCTAAAAAATAGACCTCTCAACGCTTTTCATCCTTTTGGCTTTTTCCACAAACAATTTGCTGCATTCTTTGGATGCTAAGAGATTGAGAGAAAGGCAAAAACTATAACAAACAATTGTGTGCTGTTAAGGAAAAACATTTTCAATTTTTCCACAAAGCAAACGTTACGAGTCCGCGCCAACTCAAGCTCAAGTACAGTTAACAGTATTGCCCCGCTCCTCGTCCCTGTGCTCCTGCCCCTGAATAAAATGCAAAATATTAAGCATAAAATATGTAACCCATTTCAAAGGGAAAATGGGGAAAACCGTGGAAAAGCCGAGGACGGGGCGGTACTTGGGACTGATGCTTGGCGATGCCAAATCTAGAGGCACATTCTGGCAGATTTACTGCATATTGGCCCGGCGTCAAAAGCAGCCAAAAATTGCGCGTTGCTATCCCCAAAAGGTTCCACTTTTCCACCCCCACCCAGATTTTCCCAGCCCTTCTTCTGTATGGATTTTCTGCCAGCGCCTCTGCCGCTGTGTGTGTACAGAATTTGCTGGCTGCGACTGGTTCTGGCAGTCGGCATTGTCCTTGTTCTGGTCCTGCGCTCTCGTGAATTTATTTCCATCATTAGTTTTGGCACTTGAAGCTGAACATAAATGTGATTTATAAAGATTTTTTTTCCCCATTTCTCGAGCTTCACACAAACGTACACTTGAAGAAAAAATCAATCAGGGGAGCAGAGGTATTCAAAGAGAGGGAAACATTTTCTGCTCCCTGAAACTTAAAAGAGAATTTAAAGTTAAAATATTTTTAAAATGAATTAAAGTTTCGTTTGAATATATTTCTAGTTTTCACTCATTTTCTTTCTCTGCATCGAAGGCAGCAAAGTTTTCTTCTGAGATGAACACACCCACATCATCGAATATGCATTATTTTGACATTAGCATAATTTACTCTGGGGAGTATCCTGGGACTCATCCTCCCACATCCTGACGTCCTGTCATTGGCACGACACGGCGGCTACACGCTTTGTAACAAATAGGATTCCATCATAATAATGTACCCTGGGCTCAATACATACTCGGAATATACATATATACTTATACATTATATATATAGAGTGTGGGATATGTACGTCCTGTGACAAATACGACAGGATTCGCAATTGCAAATATTTCAAACTCAAACACACGACACATCCCTGAGCTCTCCTATCCCAGCTCCTGCTTTCCTTTTTTCGGCTTGGGGATTTGCTTTCAGCTTTCTGGCAGGAGCAGGAGCAGGAGCAGGAGCAGCACCAGCAAAATTGATGACTATAGTGCGTGATGTCATTTGCATGACAGTTGCGCATCCAAAGGGAGCCTGAAGCCGAAGCCGAAGCTGTGGCGAGGCTAAGCGAAAAGTATCTACATCTCTAAGCGATTCGAGGTGGCTCTATATATATGTAGATATCCCTTTAGTCGCAGGACTACTATATACACCTAAGGACCTCAGGCGTTCAGCGGGCATTATCCTAGCTTTGCTCAGGTTCTCTTTGGATTTTAGGGGAATTCATTTGAATACTAAAAGATACTTGTGCATTTCATAAAGATTTTAGTTAGACAAGGTCAAGGTTTAATTAAACTCCTGATTAAACTCATCTTCTTCGAACCCTAGTCTCTCTTGTTTATTAAAATATCATCCAATTAAAGCACTCCCTTTAATCAACTTTCTCTCAAAATCTTTCCCTTTCATTTCCCTCTTTGAATCCAATTAAAATTTCAATGTCAACTGGCCTTTTTTCATTCCGCCTACAGGAAAAACCGCCAAGAAATGCCGGGCGGAATACGTTCTTGACCTAGAAACAAAGGCAGGCACAAAAGGATGACGACACCAGACCCGCAGACGACGACGACGTCACCAAAAAGGCCAGGACACGAAGAAAAGAAAAGCGAACCAAACAAAAATTAAAATTAAAACAAGGACACAGAAAAAAAAAAATCAAAAGAAAAGCGTCATCGTCCCCGCCCGCACCCAAGCCGAGACAGAGACCCAGCCAGGGAGAGAGAGAGAGCGAAGAAGACAGCCGGCAGCTGTGGGTTAAATATGGGGAATCCCCTTCCTCCTACCCCTACCCCCCCCTCCGGTAAGAACCAAGGAGATGGCGCAGGCACAACTGGGTTAATAAGCAAAACGCAGACGACGATGATGACGATGCCGGCGAAGTGCATAATCAACAAGAGAGCAAAATTGTGGGTGCGAACTTTACTCATTTTCATTTAGGACCTCCAGCAAACTTTTCCATCGGCATCCTACGCCGTCTCTTTCTACTCTGTGCTGTGTGTGTGTGTGCAAGGACGACTCCTTGCTGTTTTTAATTTCATTGCAAAAGGAAAATTGAGAGCCGGGAAAATGAGAGGAGAAAAACCTCAAGGAGCGCGAAAATGAAGCCAAAGACACTGCCACCCGAAGTCTGAGCGCCAAGTTTTCCACAAGGAGCCTCCCTTCCCCCGTTTGCCTGGCTTTTCCACCCACCTACCCCCGCTTTCCTGGCCTCCCCCGGGCTAAATTAGCTGCAGCAGCCGCGCGACATTAAAAAGTTTTCCCGGCTTCTTCGTCTGGCGCGAAATGAAAAAAGTCGAGAAAAGGAAAAGCAAAGCAAAAAATTCGACGTGAAAAGTGAAATTAAAATGAAAAGAAAGGAAGGAAACTTTGCTGGTACAATAAAGAAAAGCAAGTGCAGGGAAATTAGTGGCAGGAAAAGAAATGAGCAAGGTCAAAGTGGGGACTGAAAGAGGAAAGTCATTGAACCAGAGGTAGGTCGTTAAACTTTGACATTAAAAATAAAAGAAAAATATAGAAAATACAGAAAAATATATATAATCAAAGAGAAAAATATTTAAAATATATATTAAATTACTGAATCGTAAAATTAAAATCTAATACAGCTAAAGAAACAATTAAATATGTTCTAGAAAACAAACTCCGTCCTAAGATAATCAATCTCACAGATGCCACCAAACCGCATCCAACAGATAAACAAAAACCGATTGAAATCAAAAATAACTTAATTACTTTATTGAACCATCTTTCTTTCCCCCTCTCAGCTATCTGAAAAACTCCGTTTGAATTTATTTTGCCATCAATTAACGCCAGATAATGCCGGGGCTACTTTGTAAGCGACTCGCCATTAATTATTCAAACTCGATTTGGCCACAACTTCCTTCGCCGCGATATCAAAATTAATTTCAGCAAACAAGAAAAAATTGAACTGTAAATTGATTTAGCTCATTAGTCGGCGCGAGCAGACAAATGGCGGCAGTTAAATGAACCGTTAGTAGGAAGAGGTAGCCGCCAGATACAAATCTTGAGATACAACTGGCAAGGCGGTGGCTATGAATTTTCAATTCCTTTTTTTCTACCTTCCCTTCCTCGGCCAGAGTTTACTTTTTTAATTGCATTAAAAAAAACAAGTAATTTAGTTACAAGGATGCATTAAACATAAAACAGCATAAAATATTTATATTCCTAGACACGTCACGGTCTCTTGGCTTACAGTGCGTAGTGCACTTTAATTGAAATGGCCAATGGCGGCGGGCACAACCTGGCCGGGCTGGTAATTAAACTGGTTCCAAATTAACATTAAACAAAACTTAAATAAATAAGATAAGCAACTACAGTTAGCGCGGTCTCGCGGGGGGGTGGGCGAGGGGGCCAGAAAACATGTCTGAGTGCCGCACAAAATTAGCAGAGTGAGTGAGGAGAGACCGTGCAACATGTTGCCTGGCAGAATGCCGACGCTTATAGATAAATTTCTGTCAAAATTGCTGATTGACTTCATTAATAACCACGCGCCAAGGCAGTAACAAAAACCAGGCAGCCAGTCGGTCTAGGTGCACTGAAAATTATAACTTAGTAATATTTTTCAAAAATTTAAAATTACAGAAAAATTCTGAGGTCTTAAAATTCATTGCATACTAAATTAGATAATTTTCTTTACCATAAAATAACTAGGAAAGAGTTGTTAAAAAGTATGAACACAACCATATAGGAAAGATTTATAATAATTATTCTCCAAAATGATAATAATCTATAATAAACTGTTAAAAAAAACTCTAAATTGATAATATAACAAAAAAATATTTACCATAAAATACCCGGCACATTTAAGGGGCAGGTCTTCAGGAAATATTTCAATTCATAATAATAGCAAATTTTTCAAACCTAAAATCCATTCAAAACTATTTCAAAAGAATCAAAATTGCAAATATTATTAGAAAATATTTATCATGAAACACCTAGCACACAGCTACAAAAAAGTATAGCCTACTTTTAAGAACAGGCATACAGGACATATTTCGGTAAACAACTTAAATAGTTCTAGAAACCCTAATTCCCATCCGATTAAACTCCAATTTGGTATATAACCAATTAGTAAAATAACCAATAAATTCCACCATCCATTTCATAATTTCTAGTTCTACTCCTCCCCCATTTCCACCCCCAAATTTCTCTCTGTGCTGACTTCCAGCCTGGCTGACAGCTCAACAAGGCAGCTGCTGAAATGCAAAGCAGATGGGCGAGCCTGGCAGCTGAGAGGAGGGGGCGGCAATCATCATCAGCAGGAGGGGCTTGCCAAGAGGGTTTCTGGGTCTAGGAGAGGGAGGAGCCACCACTGGCGGGGACCCACACAAATTAATAGCAAACTTGTAGGACCTGAATGCAGTTTCAGTGGCGCGATTGATAAGCTGCGTGCTGCGTGGCCATGTTCGGTGTCCAAGTGCTGCCACAACATGTTTCGCGCCGCTCCAAGCCGTAAAAGAGCTCCGCAAAAAAAAAAAAACAAACCCAAAACAACAACAGAAAACAGGTTGGAATGGTCAAAATCAGTGCGAATATTTATGTTTGTCCAGGCACCGGCACTGGGAATTTTAATGGGCGCTCTACGCTGCCCATGAGGAAGCGATTTCGAGTCGGCGGCAAGTTTTGCATCTGCAAGTTACCCGGTTTTGGTGTCCGTTTAATTGCGGTGCAGAAACCGTTTGCTTTTAATTGGTCATCATCAGGGGGGGGATTGGGCAGGAGGGGCCACAAGGCGGTGGACAAATTAAAAATGCCAGGCAGATAACTCAATAAATGTACAGATTACTTACAGACGCAATCAATCAGCGTCAAAGGCGAGCCGCACTAAATTGTCAGACTTGCTAATAATTGCAACAACAGCAGCAGTGGCAGCCGAAGGAAGTGCAACAAAGAGTCAGCCTTTCGTTTCCAACAACAAACTGCCGATGTGGCACTCACTGAGCATCCTACACAGAGGGAAATAGTATAGTAATATAGTAGAAAATATTTAATAATTCGGGGATTAAATGAGAGAGATTGAAGGTGCATTTTGAGGTTGTTTTCTGCATATTCTAAAGATTTGAAATCTAAGTTATATAATTTATTCGGAAATAACTAATTAAAAATAAAAAACATATTGGAAGAATTCAATTCTTTAAATTTCAAATGAAAAAGGTTATTCGTTTATATGCTGTTTTAATTTTAAAAGAGTTTTAGGGACTGAAGAAGTCGTCTTTTCTTTTATTTTTTACACAAAGACTAATTATTATTTCAAGGTTTAAACATTGTACAAAGCAATATCCTTGCAATATATTAAAACAATTTCCGTCTTCTTATTTTCCAAATAATTTAATTTACATTTTCTGGTGTATTTTTCAATAACAATTTTACATTTACGTACCTTACAATTTTAGATATCTATTTTTGTAAATGTATTTAGACATTCGTTTTGATGTACCCACTCGAAAATAAAGCTTTAGGAAATTTTCAATTATATTTAAATTTTTTTAAATTTCATGAACAAATCATATTTTTCAAAAAAATTTTTATAAAATCTTATAAAGTTCCCGTTATTTATTTTAAATATGTTTTAAAAATCTAAACAATATTCTTCAAATATTTTTTTATAAACCCAGATAAAGCCCAACAGAAATTTTTTTTAAAAACCCTTATAAATCTCTAAGAGCACATTATTTTCTCGCTGTGCACCTGCCCCTGTGTGTGCTCGTAATTTGGTTGCCTTTCACAAAAGACACTTGACGTGGCCAAGACGCAGACGGACAGACAGACACAAGACACATCGACGTCGACGGCGTTGACAACGGACATGGCACATGATACGTAGCTGTTGCTGTTATTGTTGGTGTTGCCGTATTTTATTTTTTATTTTTTAGCCGTGTCTGTCGCTCTGTCCATTTGCCGACAGTTGGTCATCATCGGTCCGTATGTGCTGTGCATTTTTTACGAGCATTTGCCTCGCTTTAGCCGCCGCAGATGCGCCGAAAGAGATCGAGACTCCGGGAGAGAACGAGCTCTAAGCCTGGGCTACATAAATTTTGTGGCCGTGGCCCGGCGAAAGGCAAAAATTAAAATGCGCTTATAAAGCAATAAAATGCAGCATAATAGTAATAGCGGCAGAGCCGTAATGACCACGTAATGAAAATGTCTACGATTTTGAGAGATGTGCGAGCTGAAAAGATACACACGAGATGGATAGGATGCAGCTGTGTGGCTTGTGCAATCTATGAGATACACAAGGGAAAATGAAGCTAGAAAAGCCGAAGATATAAATTAATAATTCAAAGATTGCTGAAACACTGGGCAAGTTCAGTTATAGAAATTTTTTCCCGTGCACACATGCAGATTGCACAAGAGAGCGTGCTAAAAAAATACCACCAAAAACTGCAAAAAAAACAATTATAGAATGTATCTTGCAGATTGCAGATTGGATTGTACCGAGAGTTATGGCTCTGACATTCTATGTGCGCCGGCCCTGTCAACGGCAATTTGCCATAACATAAAACTGCACGTTTACACTAATAGCACAAGTATCTAAAACGCGCAGCAGGTGAGCGCCGCACCACAGTACCGCCGTACCTGTATCTGTATCTGTATCTGTATCCGAAGCTGCTGGACTGGCCTGGCGCCGAACTCGTCGCCATGGTCAGGCCTTCACTTTTGCACAGCCCGGCCACTTGATTAAAGTTCAATGCATATGAATTAATTAAGTTTTTTTCTTATTTTCGAACCTCTCTCTCTGGCTGGCCAACTCTCTAAGCTTATCTGCGGCACTCGAGTGGGGCACATCCATCATTCCGTCCAGTTCCAGTGCCAGTGCCAGTTCCAGTTTCAGCCGCCATGTGGGCAGAGCTTCCTCAGTAAAAATGGCACGGCTGAAAAAATTGTTTAAGGAAACTGGACAAATGAGCGACAAAACGGGTCTCGCCAGACCCAACATCCGACCCAATAACAATTAAAATGCAGTATGGGAGACTGCATAAAAAAGTCAACAAAAGGGGTTTGAAAAACGGGAACAAGAACAATGGGAAGTTCAATTAAAAATTTAACAAAAAATGGTAGAGCAAGTTTAGTAAATTAATCATTATTTCCTAATACAACACATTGTTTTAAGGAAAACAATTTAAAGTTCAAAGCACTTCTCATATTTAAGAAGTCAGGAACTCGGTAGGTTCCTCTATAAGATCTTAATCTTAAATAAATCTTTAATTAAATAATTTATAAGTACAAAAGTATTATTTATCTCTTTGATATATAATCATTTCCACTTCTCCTAAATTCTTTCCAACTTCTACATTTTATTATCTTCTTTATAAGCTTATCCCATAACCCCTCTCAGATACAAGATACTTGCTCAAGTTTCATCAAAATTTCACTGCACGTTCTCGGGCCTCCTACCCAAGAGGGGGCGTGGCACATTTGCCGCTGTCTGGGCGTGTATCCAAGCTTGATACATTTTAATTTAGTTGCTTTAATTAATTTTCGGTTTTGGTTCGCTCAGTTATTTCGCTGAGATTTTTCCCCAACAGATATGGTTTTTTGGTGGTTTAATTAATTCTTTGCTAAGTGAGAAATTGCCTGGCCCGAGGAGGAGAAGGAGGTTGTCTGTGCCCGTTGGCATCAATCAAAGTGATTGTTGAAATGGCTTGCAAGCATGTTAGGTCAGTCAGTCAATCCAGCAGTGGGCAGAGCCAGCTATCGCGGATGGAATTCACTTTAAGCGGCATGTGAGTAGATGTGTTTGGAGATAGCAAAGATACAGATACATTCTTAGAAAATGTAAATATTTATTAAGTTCATAATAAAATAAAAACCCTTCTAACAACATACTTTACCAATGTGACCAGGTACATAAGACCCGAATTTACCCCACATCCTGTCATCCAATGTGACCAAATGCGTTTTTAATGATCTCACAGTGCCACAAACACACTTAAAACACCTCTTAAATCACGATTTCCATCCCATCTCCGATTGTTTTTCCCAGGCTCATTAATTGCAAACTTATCGGCCTAAGCTCTCACTATATTTAAACAGCTCATAAAGCAGCCGGCTAATCAAGATCACTGAGATCATTAAGCAAAGCCAACGTCAACACTTCAAGCCCGGCGATAAAACTGTCAATCCAAGTCTCTCGTATAAACCTCAACCTCAGACGAGACCCAGTCCTGCGGATGCAGCCGAAAGTTTGCCAAGCGTTCGAGCTTCGATTTATGTGCGAGTTTCGCTGGCTCTGGCTCTTGGCTTTTCTGTATGCAAACTGTCAATCAAAGACAGCAGGAGCAGCAGCAAATGCATCGATGCTAATCAGCTCAGACTTTGGCAGTTTATGTACCCGTCTAGGGTTCAAAGTTATGGCGCCATTATAAACCACGAGGAACAGTAGCAGCTGGTCGATCTCGGGGAGGATCTTTGGAAGGAAAATCACTGGCCAAACAACACTGATAAATCGGAAAGAAGAAGCTTAATATTTTTGGAGATTAAAAAGGCAAGAGACATGGTAATTAAGACATGAAATTATTGTCTATTTTTCTATAAGATAAATCCAAGTTAATTTCCTAAAAATCACATATTCCGCTACCGTTTTGTAGGTGTCACATTTTTTGCTACAGTGAAGCCTTCGCCTGCCAGTCTCGTGACATCCCAGGGAGCACTCATATATTGAATATCTGCTGTGTGTTGGCTCAGAGGGTGGCTAAACATTTGCCTCGGCTACCTTAGACACACATCGGTGGAGGTATGAAGCTAAAGCCAAGAGCAAGACCAAAGCCAAAGCCAAAGCCAAATTGATTTACGTCGCTGGCAGACAAATGGCTGAAGGGGCAGCGGGAGCAGTCAAATCCGAAATGGCAGCAACTAAATGCAAATCATGGCGGAGCAAATGTATCCAGCGGATACTGGTGCCACAATCGAATGCATTTATTTTGCATATAATTCAAATGATAATTTGTGTGCAGTCAAGTGCTTTTGTAGTTGTAGTTGTTGTGGGCGTTAAAGAGTCGCCTTTTCGAAATGTCAACTTGTGCAGTTCTGTCAGATAAATCAATCAAGTTGATTAGTTTCTTAACGTTTTTCACTGGGTAATTAGCGTGTGGGGTGTGACTTTATATAGGAACAAGTACAGTGCACTTGGAAAATAACGATATCAGTTTAAAAAAATGTTGAGAAAAAATAATTATATTAAAAATATGTCTATTTTATATTTATTTTGTCTCGAAAATAGTTTAAAAAGATCTATGGCTACAAATGCAATAATTTCAGGGACTTGGATTCTTTTAAAAAATGTTTAAAATCTATATAAAAATATCTTTCTATCTATCAATTTCAAATTATTTTATATTTATTTAGATTTAAGTGTTTATAAGTTTGACTTGTATATATTTATTACACATGTTGTGATCTTTATTTTTCTTTTCTCTGTAAAAAAAAATCAGTTGGCATATTCCCTGCACTCGCAATTCAAGGTTAATTCAGCCATTGAAATTGTCTTAATTTCAGATTCCCATCGACTGGAGTGCAAATCAAATAAATGCCAACACTCAACTCGATAATCATGGCGGCGGGGCTTTGCTCAGACATACTATATATGCGGTATCTGTATCTTGGGAATACACGAGTACACACACTCACTTTTTGTGGCCAATGCATTAGCCAAAGTATCTACAACTTTACTTACATTCCCTTTTTCTGCCTTTCTTTTTTTTATTTTATTTTTTTTGCAGCCAACGGCGCCAGCTAATGTGCAAACATAAAATTTTAAGACGCTGCCGAAAAGGGAAGCGATGGATCGAAAGGATGGGGAAATCCGGTTGCCTCTGGGACTTTGATATTTGCCGAAAGTATTGGCAGCCAATTTCATGATTGAGCCCAAGCCAATATCTTGGCAAGCATAATCCGTTTATGACTCTAATTGCAGCTTATGTCTGGCGACAAGTCAAACATTGCCGAAAATAGCCACCTAAGGAGACACATGAAGTGCAGTTTAAGACCGAGTGAAGACCGAAAGCCGAAACAAACGAAGCCTTTTTGCCATCAGCGAGGTATAGAGTTCCTACGTTCCTCAAATAGTCGTAGGAACTTAATACCGTGCTCTTGGAGGGCTGTCGACCAACATAAAGTGTTTAAAAATAAAGAAAGACTTGTGTTTAACAAAGAAAAAGTGAAGTGAAAATATAATTTAAGAGAAATATTGAAGAGAAATTATTTTATTGATAAATTTGTAATAATGACAAGAATATAACACTCAAAATACACACAAAGTATTTATTCAAATTGTTTAAAATCATTTTAATACTTGAAGCGTAAACATGCTTTATATATTTAATATGTATATTTGCTTAAGTTTATTATATAAACCTATTAATCTATTTATGTTAAAAATATTACCCTATTCTTGTCTATGTTTGAATTCCCTTTAAGTTATAAGAACTGATAATATTTTATTTCACCCCTTTTTCAACCTCTTGTAACATTTTCTTTAACCTTCTGCAGATCTCTTTTTACAAGGAATAAAAAATAAGGGTAAAGATCGTATCAAATTGGACACTTTCCTTGAGGCAGATATTAAACCCCTTACGGTTTCGAATATCCTACGGACCCTCCAAGTTCAACGACCTTACGGATGCATCTTAGAGATACGCACTCGACCCAAGGATCTGCAACCCTTTTTTTTACACACACATATCGCTGGCTTTTTATCTATATCCTGGTATTTGCATTGGGCACGTTTAATTGTGAAAAATGTAATGTGCAAGGACGAGCAGACCGTTACGCAATTGATAACGGTTCATTTACTTTTTGCGGATTTTCATAACGACTTTGCCTAACGGTAAAGGTAAAGGTAGGGATCGAATGTATTTCGGTCAAAAAAAAGGGAGTACTTGTGTGCGGATAATATATAGATTGGAAATGAAGCGTTAAGTTAACTTTAAATTTTAATATTTAAGGGTTCATTTTTAAATTGTCATAAGGGAAATTTAGCTTTAATGAATGTTAACTAATAAGTTAATAAAAAATTTTATTAAATATATCAAAAATTTAAGAAATATGTATTTTTATAATTTTACTTTTCATAAGAAAAAAATTAAATACACCCCAAAATAGATGGAAAGAAATAAATGGAAAAATATCAATCCTACAATACATTTATAATAAAAGACATTTTTTTTTTATATAATGTAAGGCGAATTATATTAACGATAAATTTTTTTATGCGAAAACTGATGAAAAATTTCTGATGTTGTACTGTAAATATAATGTATAATATAATATATATTATAATATATAAAATTTCCTACAAATGTAAGGTAAATTATTTATTACGATATATTTTTTATGCGAAAACTAATGTAAATTTACAGAAATTGTAATGTAAATATAATATACAATAATATATTGTATAAAATATATAAAATTTCCTACAAATTTATATGCTTAATAAAATAATAAGAATCTAATAAATGATCTACAAAACAAAGAAAAGTAAACCCTTCATGTTTTATTTGGAGTATCCCCTCTTTAGGAAATAAATCTAGCACCACTGTGCTCCTGCGTACAGCCAAGTTTCCCACCATTGTCTAATGTCCTTCAAATAGGATTAATAATTCCCTCGCCTGCCGCCAGGGGAGCACACCTCTCCCTGCTGCTACTCCAGCATCTGCATCACCATAGCCAACAGAGGTCGCTGGCAAAAATCAGGACATCACAAAAGTCCTTGCCCAAGGGTTGAATGGCCGCGTACAAGAAATTAATTTCCATTTGATGGCAATTTCCTGGGGGAAAGCGAGCGGCGCGCGCGTCAAATAAAAATCAATTAACCGGGAGTGATGCTGCAGATTCGCATATTGCGATATTGCGAAATTTGTTCAATGCTTATTGGATTTGGCAGGCGGACGGGAGAGTAAACAAGCAAATGAGAATCAATGCGACTGCTCCTGCTGGCTCGTCTTCGACTTTGAATAAGCCACCTGCTGGGCTTTTGTTGGCCATTAAAAGCCAGAGAGGATGAAGGGAGAGCAGAACATGGACTTGGGGGGATTCCCCGGCTCAGCAGAGTGTCCGTCAGAAGCCCTCTCGGGGGGCACACGGCACACAGCACATCAATTATGTTAATTTAGCACAGCAATTACACAGCAGTTTCTTAGATTAAACTATGCGATTTTAAGTCAGCTAGGAGAGTGATATTTTTAAAGCAAAAGAGGTTGTAGGTTGAAATCTGTATTTGTTGTTTAAGAGTTATAATTAATTCAATAAAATTAATTGTTTAATTGTTTCTATATCAGCCTAGACAAAATCCTTGAAAATCTCGGCTTATCTAGCCAAGATTTCATCCCTTAGGCGATGTTTTCTAATAAGGATTAAGGGATCTGGGAACAGTTGAGCCTTCAGTGAGAAGAGTTTAGAGAAATAGTAGAAAAACTTAGAGATTTAAAAGGGTAATTAAGAGAAATTAAGGTTTTTATAATATCGATTTTAAGTTTGGGAAACAGAGAATACAATTTTTTATTTAGAAAAAAAAAGACATATATTTAAAAGCAAAAAAATAAAATAAATAAAATTAAGAGAGCTAAAAAAACCCTGAAGTCTTTTCTACGAGCTAAAAATAGATAGGAAAAAATTTTTAATTTCAAAAATTTCTGTTTTAAAAACACAATATAGAATATGTGTTTTTTAAGAAAACAATTTTCAAACTCAAACTGCAGAATTCCTCAAAAATCTCTTTTAAAAGTTGAATATTTTTAATATCAAAGATCAAATCTCTTTTAATAGTTGAATATTTTTAATATCAAAGATCAAATCTAATTCTAAAAGCAAAAACAAGTTCAGTTACAAAAAGGTACCTAGAAAAAATCCCTGGAGCGTCATTTCTAATAGCTACAAATATAAAGAACAAAATTCCTAATTAAAAAAAAAATGTTCTTCTAAGAAAACAACATAAAAAGTGTATTTTTTAGGAAAACAAATTAAACCCTCACTCATAATAACACTGAAAAATCCCCAAGAATCTCTTCTAATAGTTAAATTTTTTTTGAATATATTTAGCAAAGATCTAATCCTCTTTTCATTTTCTAAAGCCCCACAAAAAGGACCTGGGAACAGTTTCCCCTCCTCAAGAACAGTAGAAAACTCATAGAATGCTATGAGAAATCAGTGCCGCCGGTAAACATCGCCTCAGATTTTCCCCTCACGTCATTGCCTTGCCTTATTTTTTCACTCAAAACATCGCCCCGGTGTCGCCTTTTCCACTCACTCGCAAACATCGCACGACGAGTGAGTCAGCCAAGTTAAACAATACAAAAAGTGGGCGGAGTCTGAGAAACGAGGAAAGCGCTCAACACGAGCACATCGCAAACATCGCCAGCGAGTGGAATATAAATCAATTTCCCCTCTCTGTGGCGATGAGTGAGTGGGTTTCCGAGGGAAACGAATGTTTTCGCTCGAGTAAAATGTGAATTTAAAATTTCTGACCCAACCGCGACCACCTTTCTAGTTCAGTACCCAAAAAAAAAAGGAAACCCAACCCTTAGTTAACCCCTTTAGTTGCTTATATCTCTAACATCGGGCGGCATAACGGGTTTTCGTTTAATTGTTAAAATAAAAAAAATGAAAAGAAAAATACAACAGATGATCAACGATCAGTGTCATCTCCACAAAAATATATATTTTGCTTTGGGCGAGTCAGCAGTGTATTTGTTTCTGTGTTTTAACAAGATTAGGTAAATAAATTCACTTAAATTTGCTTGCATGTTTACTTTTACAGTGGTTGAGGTAAAAAATTATGAGAAAATTTCAATTAAAAGAAAAGAATATAAAGAGAAGAGAATGTATAAATACATTTTTGAGCCTATAAAGAAATATAGATATTTAGGAAAAATTCTGAACCAATTTTAAAAGCCTAATGCTATAAATGCTTAGGATATGAATTGTTGAATTTTCAAGAGACATTAGAATTTATATCAGATCTTTTTGATTTTTTTTCAGAAATTATTTTACATTAAAAAATTTTTTTTTTTAACGCTTAAGTTATTTGAACTATAAAGAAATATTATGTACTTTCTTCTAGAGAACTACAGCTTACAAAAAATTAAGATTATGAAGTAAAATTCTGAGAACCTTTCAGAACTTAAAAATAGTTTATAATTTTGACTTACGAGGTTTTTTAGATGGCTTAGCCTAGAGTTAAGGCATAATGAAAATATTTCTTTGGAAAGTAATTTATTTTATTTGATTATAAATAAATTCAAATGAAAAATGTTTTCTAAAACTGAAAGACCTTTTTTGAAGACAATCTGTGGTAAAAATATTTAAAGGAAATACATTTAATTAGTAAAAATTATACTAGGTCGTCTATTTAATTAATGGACCATTGCATAATTTATGGAATAAGGTTCAACTTTTAAGGATATTATTCAACTTTAAAATAATTTCAATAAGGCTGGATTTTAATTTTGTACTTTAACAAGATGTCCTTCTGCCAATTATAATCCCATTTTCCGTTGCGACCACTGTACATAACCGGGGCAGCGAAGCGCGGAACCCAAACCATGTGCATCTCTATCTGGCTGGCACTTAGTTGCTTCCTGTGGCACTTTGCATCCCCCACTAACCGGAATGGCAACCCTTTTACCTCTAACCCCTTAAACGTTTGACACTTCCATGCTGACCACACTCTCTCGCACACACACAGCGAGAGTGTCCTTATGGAGAGCCATTCTGAGTGTCCTTTGGCATGACGCACTTTTCCAACGCCGCGGAAGAGTCCGCGTCCCCGTCCCCGCTGCCGCTGGTGTTTTTGTTGTGGGTGACGCATTTTGTGTTATTGTTTTTCGCATTTTGGTGTTTGGAAGTGGCTCTGCCAACCCTGCTCTCTCCCACCCCCCCTGCGGCCCACTGGAACTGTGTGTTCTCTCAACCCTTTCGCCTAACCGAATTGAACAAGTTCTGAGTTTATGGCACACGCACAGCTTTCGGCCTTTGTCTTGTTTTCCTCCTCCGAAAATTGATGGCAACTTTCCACATTTACGCCGGCAGTTTGTCCGCGTCGCTCGCCTCGAACAGTGAGAGGGAAAAACGCGGGGAGCTGAGAGGAAAAACTCCTTCAGGAATAAAACCCGAAAAAAAGGAAGAGTCCGGGCTGAAAGGCTTGCTTTTCCCTAATTCCCGTATCGGTGTGTTTGTGCGTCCTCAAGAAGTTTCAATTTTTATGCAAATCTGTGTAATGTCAATTTTCGGATGGAAAAAAGGTAAAACAATTGGGAAAATGAGTCATTCGAGGGAATGGAATTCGAATGGCATTTCCATGGGCAAAGGGCCAAAAGGCAAATTAAGTGCTCAGCATCGATGGTTAATTGAGAAAAGGGAATTTTTATGGTTAAACGAGGAATTTAAGAGGTGAGTTTCATGAAGTAAAATCAATATTCATTAAAAAAGAGATTTTAAAGATTGGAAAGTGGAATAAATAAATTCATTTATTTATTCAAAATTATCTCTGTACAAAATAAGCCAACAAATTAATTAGAAATCCAAACATAAGCCCATTTAGCAGCTGTTTATGAAAATAATTCCTTGAGGCTATATTTTTAATTGATTTGTCAGGCCGCAGGCTAAATTTTATTCCAAATACCACCCTTTAACCCCATCACCTGAAAATGTTTTGGACAAAAACTAATTTGAATTGAAAACTAAAACCGCACAACAAAAGATCCAATTTTAATGGCATTTTAATGAGCCGCAAAATAAGCGTTCAATTTCGTCCAAAAATCAATTAACTTAATTAAATACATTTTATACATTTTATTTATACGTTTCCCATTATAAAACGATTTATGTACGTTTGGAGTTGATCGGCCGGATAATTATTAGGTTTATGGTGGAATGGAACACCCCAACCCAAAGCCCGTTAAAGATGTAACATAAAAAATTTGAATGAACAAATTAAATTTAGTTGGGGTTTAGTTTTTGGTAGAAAACTATTCATAGGTGTGTTTTTTGATGGGGTTCATTGAACTCTTTGGCTTAGTTTAATTACAATCAGGAAGTAGTTAAGACTGTTAAGGTTGTTGGGAGGGGTTTTAAAAATGCCTAAGGAGGTTTCTAAAATTTATTTATGGTATTGAGGATAAGTTATTGATTTGAGAGTTTGTTCTGATAAAGTTTTTGTTGTTTGAATGTTATTTAAAATATATTTTAATACAGATTTTATAGAGATATTTGTAGGACTTATCTAGATATTTAAGATAAGGTTTATATATTTTTTGTAAGCATTTAAAATGTAATTTTCTAAATATACATTTTAGACAGGTATTCAAAGAGAGTTTTCTTGAAACCTTAAAACCTCAATTAAATATTTATCCATCCTAAATCAATTAGGGATTTTTTTCTGGATATTTTTCATAGAGATCCTGTTCTCTATTTATTTTCCCATAATCCCTCGATTGCACTTTCCAAAATGGCGCAAGACGAAGGCGGTATCTTTTTCGTTGTATTTTTTTCAAACTGCAAAAAGAACCGCAAATTAGTGAACTGCATTCGGGATACTGTTTAGGGGTTGGGTGCAGCGTTTTTCAGTACTTTGGCTCAATATATATGTGTGTTTCCCGCCAGGGGGTTGGTTGCAATTACAAATACTCGACGGCGGCGGCGATACTTCCACTCGAGAACCGAGCACTGAGTTTAATTATGGCGTGCGACTAGCGAAAAAACTCAGCCAGCCGTTAATAAGCATTTAATTACTCATTCTGAGAGAAAGAGAGGAGAGGGTGTGTGTGTGTGTGAGTATCTGTGTGAGTGCAAGTGCCTGTGCGGGACCGAGAGAGAAAGAGAGAGCTCTCGCTGCCTCAGTTGGCGTTCTGCCAGCGTTTCGGCTTCACCTTCGCGCAGACGCTCGTCTTAAAAAGGGGGCGGAGTTTTTTTTATTCACTTTCTTGACAGCGCGACACCCACACCCGCGCACGGAGAGCACCACCCACCACCCTCCACCCCACCCAAAAAAACCACCCGCTTACTTAGTTCGTCTCGCTGCGTTGCCAAGGCAAATAATATTAAAAAGAACGAAAAAACAAACGAGGGAAAACAGGGAAAAAACACAGAGAAAAACAGAACAAGAAGCGGCAACAAGAAAAAAAAAGAAGGTTTTCCACCTTATTTTTTCCACTACTTGCCTCTCTTTCGCTCTCTCTTTCCCTCTCTTTGCAAATTGTGGCCATATTGGATTTTTAGCACTTTTTTTTCCGCCTCGCCTGAAATGCCGGCGGTTTCTGTGGGAGTTATATTTTCACCCTCATTTTGCAGGGTGGCTCAAAGCGCTGATTTCTCTATTTTTCCCCGTTTTTGCTGCCTTTTTTTGCAGCACATAAATTGTATATAAAATAGGGGGAGGCGGCACAAAGTGCTTGTTTCTGGTAGAATGGGCCGTTGGCATTGGTGAGTTTTTGTTGCTAGGTACAAATATTTTTTTGTTTCGCGCCTTTGATTTACTTGCTGGATTTTTTGGCTCAATATTGCACTCGAAGTTGGTTAGAGGGGAGAAAAATAAAGGAGCCATAAGTAGAAGTCCTGAAATATTTCCCCAATTTCGGGAGGAGAGGGACTAACCTTATGAGGTTATTAGTTTTCTAGATTTTCCGGTTTTTCTTAAGATTTGAACTTTAAAATAAGGGTAAAATATTGTAAAGTATGATGAAAAATATATTAAAACAAACAAATTTTTATTTTATTTGGGTATTTTTAAGGTACATAAACATTTACACAATAAAAAGAAAAATTAAAAGGAAAAGCTGAACCATTTGTTAGTAAATATTTTGTTAAAAAAAATGGAATGAGTTGCAAAGAATTTTATTTAAAAAATTTTTGTTTAACTAAGTAAACTTTCGTTCTCTATTCTTAACTAAAAAATGTAAATGAAATCATTTATAACTTCAATTTTAAAATAAATTAAAAACACAAATCCTTAAAAACCCAAAAAAGGAAGCCTCGCAAAAATTATACCCTGACCGTTTCTGCTCACAAAACAACTCCAAATCATGGAAAAAAAATCTGAAAAAAACTCCAGAAAAAATATATAAGGCACAAAAAAAAATCCACTACATTTTCCCCGCTTTTTTGAGCGCAAATCGCGCTTCATTAGAAAAAATATTGCAGCCGGCAGCGGCGCGCCGTCGACGTCTGCGGTTGATGGTTTGCTGCTCCATTTTTATTTCCAACTCCCTTTTTCAATTTGCATGGGTATTAGTGCGCGGCTATATGTATGTATATATGCGTTCCGATTTTTATTTATTTTTTTCCACGGAGTCCTGGAGTATTTTTTTGAACCACGGCCACGGCCAATGCCACCCCCTTTTTGGGCTGAAATGCTGCTGAAATCGCCGGGACAGCAGGCTCCGTGGTTCATCCTGCCAGTCGTCCTTGTGCAGTTACCCGCCAGCAGCCGATGTCGCCAGTTGCCAGTTGCCAGTTGCCAGTTGCCAGTTGCCAGTGGCCAGTTACCACTTGGCAGTTGGCAGTTGCGACAAATAAATCTTAGTCATCAGCAGGCAGGCGGCTGGCGCAGACTGGCCAAGATCGGGCCCGGCCTGGCTTTTTGGGATGAAAATCCAGTCAGAATCCAGTTGCTGTGACACTTGCAGCGGAACGAACGGCCGACGACAACAACTTCAAACTGAATTGATTTATGGCGCAAATTTTATTGTCTGGAACCAGTTGACCAACTTGTTAGCCGCTGTTAGTCGCTGTTGGCCGCTCTAACTGTAAAAAGTCGAAAGTGCCTCTGTGTTGGTGTTTCGTGCGCGTGTCATGTGTGTGACATTGACTTTTGGCTGCTCCTGCTCCTGCTCCTGCCCCCGTGCAACTTTGTGTATAAATTATAAATATAAAAACTCAAAACATAAACATCAACTCGAAACAAACTGTAACAACTTTCGCTGCAAGCCGCAAAATATAAACAAAAAACATAAAAAATAAATAAAAAACGGAGAGAACGACTCACGGGACAAAAGTTTGCGAAGCCTTTGTTGGGTCAACAGCAAGTAAGTTTTGAAGCCACACGTTTATCTCTGACAAATTGCTAAATAAAACATTTAAACTTTTTGGGAAAGATAGCTTTTCGAAATTGGTGAATAATTAAATGGACTTTTAAACTGCTTTTGTAGCTGAACTTTAATTTTTAAGAGTAATTTATCAGTGAAGGGGATACATATTAATCGGAATATTTTAATAAAACCCATTTAAAGTCACATAAATATATTAAAAAAAGAGAAACGTTTTTAGTTTTTATTTAATTATCATTAACCATTTAAATTACCATTTAGCAAATATTAAAATATATATTTATTGATCAATTAAGTTTTATGATATATAAAAGCAAGTTTTTATTCCCAAATATAAATAATTTAAAGCCTCTAAAAATATAAAAAACAAGTCAAATGCTATCAGTTTCTATATAAACATTATTATATTTAATCATTATTTTTATAAGACATAAAAAATTAATATTGGTTTAAATTAAATAAAAATTTATTGACCAATTAAAATGTATCAGAAAATAAAGCTATTTTTATTTACAAAAATTATAAAATGAATATTAATATAAAATATATAACAATAATAATAACGAGGAAGCGCTTTTAAATTATTTATAAATAAGTATTGAAATATATATATGTCATATATTTTAAATTTCAAATTAATTTTTTTTTTCTGTAATTACAATAACTATTTAAAAATAAGTGTTTATGTGAATGCAAGTTGCAGTTTATGAAATTAAATGATTTAATATTTTTTATCCTTAACTCAACTTCATCCAAATAGAACCAAAAAAAAAACGTTAAAGTTAAACCGTGAAATAGTTAAATTGACAAATAAATAGTTAATTTAAACAACACTCACATTAAATTATATTACTTTTTCAAACAAGGCTGCGATTAATTAATGAAAATTGATTTATCGTAAAAACAGCCAAAGAGTTCAATTACATATAATATCCCATTGTAAGATCAATCTAATCTGTAATTACTGACATATAAAAAAGTTCTCCTCTCTCCATTAAAAAAAAAGCACAAAACAATTTCCATTTAAATTGGATTTATTTTAATTAAATTTAGACTGCATATATGCTCCACAAATGCCGCTTAATTGAATAAAAATTTATAGACCTGCAACTAATTGACAATTGCATATAAATATTTACAATTTTTTGCCATTTATTAATATCACCTTACACATATGCAAAGGCTGAATTTTTTGTAAAGCACTTGTCTATATATTTTATACCCCCTGGACAGCGGCCACTCGTTAACTCTTTTCGTTTCTTAATGGGAAAACAGTGCAATCGAGTCGAATCTGCACCTGTCCGCCATTAAATAAATAATGAAAAGACAGCAACAAAAATCGGGGCGAAATCAGTGGCATTTTTAACGCTTCCACTAACTGAACAACACATTGCGCGAATGCAATCTCTTTTTTTTTTTATGCTCCTTTTATTTTTTCGTCGTCTCTCACGACTATCGAATTAAAATTTCCTCGGCCGCCGCTTCAATATTGATATTTCATCAGCAGCTCGAAAGGTTTACTTTAGATATATATATCTGGGTTTTTATATATATATCCGAATGTGTGCCCATTTATATGTATCGGCGCACACGCAAATATATATGTATGCATACACCGGAGGCTGAAGTGAAGTAAAGTTGGTAAAGCGCATTACGGTTTTAAGCTGGCAGCCGCTTATCAAGGACCACTTAAACAACCGCCGACCCACTGCGAGAATTTCGCATTCGCATCCACATCATCAGCATCCTTCTCATTGGGAACTCCAGCGCTTTGTCTCGCCTTTGTGCTCAGTCAGAGTCGGTGGGAATTTGCACAGGAAATAAAATTGTTTGCGGACATTCAAATTGTTTACCTTTAGAAGTTGATCTCTGTTGGGTCTGTGGAAGCTAAGGCATCAATTCCTTTTTAAATTTAAAAATATTGAAGTTTAAACGAGTTAGTGCTCAAAACGTGTTGCATACTTTTTGGAGGCGAGATTTTTTGGAGTTTAGAGAGCTAAGAAAATCTCTTTAGTTCCCTAAAGAATAAATAAATTAATCTGAAAATTGGTATAGAAGTAGAAAAATATATATGTTTTCATAAAACAGCCTCTCTGTCTTCAACTGAATAAGCAACTTATTTCCTTTGACATAATTTTTAGGAAGAAAAAACTCTTAATAAAAATATCTTCCTATAAAATAAGAAGATTTATAGATAAGTTTAAAATCAAAAGGTGACTCAATTTATTTCTCTCTCTGCACTCTCTGCGGTTTGGCTTGGCTTGGAATAAAAGGTGGCTGCGGGTAGGATGTGGAGCTCACTGAAGTGCAGATTGGCAGCTTCATCGCTGTTGATTCAGAACTGGACTGACGGGAACCGAAAAACCCACTCCCAGTCTCTCATCATTAAAAACAACCGAAAATAAGAAGAAAACGAGTCACTCGTTTCGTACATAAACAACAACGACAGCGGCAACCAGCCCAAATAATAGCAAGTGAAATGTGTTTCATATATTTATTAAGCTGAGAGGTTGGAAGGGGGGGAAGGCAGCCAGGGGCTTACACGTGTCTGGGCGTAGCTGCCTCACATGTATCTGTATCTGCATCTGCATGTGCATCTGCATCTGCAACATTGGTAGTGAATGCAGGCGGGTTTACATGTGGGAAAAGGTGACCCAAATTAAGAAATTCATGTAGGAGAAGATACGAAATTAATGTAAGCCATCAAAGGTAAAGGAAAATTCCATTAGAGTTGCACAGGAATTATATAATCAGAGATTAAATATTTATAAAGTGAAGAAATAAAGGAAATTAAATAAAGAGATTTAATAGAAAGCTAAATAGATATTGAATAGCTTTTCTTTATTTTAATTTAAAGTCATCACTAAATGCTTTCTCTTAGAAAAGATTGCCTTAAGTTCCAGCTTAATTAAGAAATCCTTGTTTCTTATTTTTTTTCTTACTTGAAACTTTAGCTATTAGTGGAAAATATTCTTTGGGGGATTTTTTCTTGTAAAGTACCTACCCGTGGCGACCAACTTTAAGTCCCACCACTACCCCCCAAATATACCACCGTCTGCCTTTTGGAAAACTCCCGAAACATTGCCAGACAATCCTTTCTTTTTTGTGTATCCTTTTTTTCCACTTCGGACTTTCAACCATCGCTTCATCAGCACATTTTTATCCTTTTCCTTTGCTGTCGTACCTTTTGCTTTGTGCTTCCTTCACTTTGTTCCCGGGCTTCGTTTTTAATTTTCAGCTGATTTTTTGATTAATGCTTAAACGTTTGCTCCTTTTTTGTGCTCCGGGTGGACGGAAGGAGGACTCCTTTTATGCAAATCTCCAAAGCACTTTAATTAGAAAGGAGCAGAGGAGAGAAGAAGGAGTGTCCATCGAAGGAGGAGTTAGAATGCCGTTCATTTCCAAGTTTTACTCATTATACCCGGGACGGTCGCTTTTTGTGTTTGTCATTTATAAATTGGAAAAGTTTCCTTAAGCAAATTATGCCATTTTTTCCCTGTCCCCCAAAAGAATGTATACCATCTTGAAGCCTTTTTAGGGGGACAAGAAAAATGGGACTGCTACAGTCATGAGAAGGTCCTAATTGAAAAATATAACTTTAAAACATATTTATATATGATTAAATTTACCCTAGAATATTTGTATATATTTTATAATTTTTAACAAATAATAAATACTTTAAAACCCTGTTTAAAAAACACGGGAAACCGGCCTCACAACCCTGATTTAGGTAAGCAAAAAACCCTAAAGAATTATCGCTCCCCGCTTTTTGAAACCCTTTCCTGGCTCTCGGCTCAGCTGACGTTTCTCAAAACAAACGTCACATGGTCCGCTTCCTTTTCCTCTTTTTATATTCCTTTTTTATATTTCATGTATTACGCATTCAGATTTGTTTTTCAAGATCTCTCATTGAGGTAGGACCTGGCGGTTCGGTTCGGTTCGGTTCTCAAGGTTCGCTTTCAGGTTCCCAACCTGGCAAGAGCTGGTGACGACTTTTGCATCCGCCTTTTGGCTCAACCTCAACCTCTGTTCTGGTGCATTCAACTTTATGCCTTTGATTTATTGCTCCCTGCCTCTGGCTTCCTTTCTCGGGGGATCTGGAATCTCTGGATCTGAATCTGAATCAGAGTCGGGGAGTCGTAGTCGGAGTCTGAATGAAAGGGAAACAATGACGGGCCCCTCTTCATCCTGAGGCCGTGGCTATGTAGGTCTATAGGTCTCTCTGCCTCCCGGCACTTTCGGTTTTCAGTTTTCAAGTTCTGTGATTGCTTCACCCTTCTGGCTATGATGTAATAAATACCGAGAGCCTGCTCCTGCTGCTGCTTCTGCCGCGATCCCCAGATCCGTATCTTGTATCTGCATCTGTCCCTGCCTTTTGTCTGCCACTTGGCCTTTGTTATGTGGCCAAATGGAAGAACATGTGCTTGCGCCCCTCGTTTTGTTGGCCATAAATTGCCGTTGAGTTGAGGGAAAATCTCGTTGATTAGTGGGAAAAATCGAAAACAATTTTGGGTAGAATAGAAACCGTACTTTGCGGTCACTCGGAAGGGAGCAGATTATGTTGTAAAGATAACCAGCTAGCAGACAACAAGTGTGTGCTGTTAAGCTGCCCGAGGTGTGTGCATTGTAATTAGCCTTTGACTTCTAAGGGAAAAGAGGGCGTGACCTTGGTCCTTTTAAAGATATTTCCTGTTCTCAATGAGAATGGCTGGGATTAGCTGCCTGGGATATGTGGGTGTTAGAAAAATCTATAGGCAATAATTAGTCATTAAAATCTGGCTAACAGGAAACTTATTTCCTGATAGTTTCGAGAGATTATACTGAATTTCTTTTTAAAGAAATTTTATGGCTTAGAAATTACTTCTTAAAATTAATTTCAACCATCAGGAAGGTATATAAACTTCATAAAGAATTTTCCTAGATTTTTATTACTTCCCCTCCAACTCTTAATATCAATATAAAGAATACTCTTTTTCATAATAGACATTTCTGACATGATTTTGCTGCCTTGTTAGCCACACACACAAATTATATCTTGCGGTTATATCACCAAAAACAAGAACAACACCCACAATTAGCGGGCGCTGCTGGCGTTGAACAAAAACAATGCAATTGACTGTGAGAAAAAAAACAGACTCGAGGCGGGAAAAACTCACTCAGGCCAGTGCGAGTTCCCCTTCGATTTTCCCCGCCGCTGCTCTGCTCTGCGCAAGTCTTGAGCTCCGAGCCTCGAGCTCCAAGTTCCGAGTTCCAAGTTCTGAGTTCTGCCCGGTTGTGTGGGGCTAAAATGTCACGTTCGATCATTGAAGTTGCCCCCAGCCCCCCAGCCCACACTTAACCCCTTTGGATCCAAACTAATGCATATGCCAAAGCGGGCACGTAGGCGCATCAAAAGGAAATGTCAGTCAGGCGACAAGCCCACAACGGCAACAGCAATACCAACAGGCAACACCGGCAACAATGCACAGGGAAAAATAATCAAGAACTCACTGGAAATTAACTTAGTTGAAGTTAAAAGTTAGTTTCAAATTTTAAAATATTTTATTATCACTTGAAATGCTGATTTCTGCGATGAAATATTTTTTAAATTCTGAAAGAATTAAAATAAAAGTCATAACGGATCATTTAAAGGTTTTCTGGACAGAAAAATATTTTTAAAAATATTTAAAATATTTTCTTTAAAATAATTTTATTTTCTATTGGAAGCGGAAATATTTTAAAGTCTCCCAATTTTTGTTTTGAGAAAAATATTTTAAAACTCAAATAAAATTGAATTAGTTAAATAAAGAACATTTTTAATGTTATGAAGCTCCTTAAACAATATCTAATTATCATTAAAATATTTATTTTCTGTGTTAAAGCATTTTTTAAGGATTGGAAGATTTTTTAAGATTGTTTTCATCATAGAAAAAATATTTTGTACAGACTAAAATCAGTCAAATAAAAATAATGTTAGGTTAAGTAAAGGTTTTTTTGAAAGAAAAATATATTTATAAATATTAAAAAGTGATTTCTGGGTGATTAATTTATTTATATTAAAAGTAGAAAATCTTCCAAGATATCCACATTTTTTTCCAGTGCCTTTGGCCAACAAAAACACAGCTGAGCTAGGTCCTACGGATGGCGGGTTCAAATCCTTTTGGCAGAAACACGTGCATGCCCACACAAAGATACCCTCACACACAGCGCACGCAACACAAACACACACACACACACACTCAGGCCCTTTGGCGAACTCACCGACACAGATACGCCGCCACAGATACAGATACATTCACAGATACGGTTACGAATTCGCAAGACTGTGGTGAGTTCTGTGCGCCTTGTGGTGGGCGACAAAGCCACAAAAGCACACCAGCAACATGTTGACTGCAGCTGCTGCAGCTCGCAGTACACATGCAACCGAGCGAGAGGGCCTGCCGGACAGAGAGGGAGAGAGTGCAAATATATATATATATATATATATCTGTATGTGCAATTCTTATTTTTTTTCTGCCTACCAAAAGTTGCTGCCGACGCCGGCGCTGCTGCTGTTGCTGTTGCTGCTTTTTAGCCGCCAGTTCGCCAATTGCCGCATTCGCTATTCGGCTTTGAAGCCGCTCGGGTTGCCAAAAGAACAGTTAGCTCCAGATTCTCCAGAGACTCCTGTGCTGGGAGAAGAATCTCCCAGGGGAGAGCCGAGCCTCTCCTGCCACACGTGGCGTCCTTTAAAAACTTTCGACAGTGCGTGACGGTGCCGCCTAACCCACTTTTCCGCACTTTTCATGCTGAACTTTTCAATCGACTGTTAACTGTTTTTTCGTGTGTCCAGAAACGAAAACAGGCAAGAAATTCTAACCAAGAATTTCGCTTGAAATCAGTAAGAAAAGAGAAACATTTTCCCCCAGTGAACTTGTGCGGTGATTGTGCTTCTGAATGTGTTTTTATTGCCGCTCCAGCTTCAATTTTTTTGGTAAGTTTTGTGGATTTTTAATTGAGAATTGCAAGAGGGGAAAGTTTTGCCTTAAAAATTAAAGTTCTTGGAGTTTTTGGTAATTAAATTAAGTGGCAAAAAGTTGGTTGAAAGGAAACGAAGGAAAGTCAGGAGAGGAATTTTTAAATTGGTTTAGAATCGTAAATTATTAAATCTTATGGAAAAGCATGTGGAAAAATATTTAAATATGTGAAATATATTAAATAATATTCCATAGATTTTTGCACCTTTTATATTACTTTAAAAAATATTTTGTTCTATCTGCTGAAGAGGTATCTCAAGATTTTAACATTAACATTTTAAAGATAAAAAGAAAAGAAGACTCAGAAGAATATTCTAGTAAATTCTTCTAGCTAAAGTTCTTCCGGCCTTTTTTCCTTTTTTGTTTCTTTATAAGAAAAATAGTCTTGGTAAGACAGGCATCTAGGGGCTTACGGACTATAATCGTCAGTTTCCTCTTGGCCAAGTCAAGACGAGGCTTCATCCTTCCTGCACGACACCGACAACTGCAACTGCAACATCAGTCGGAGTCGTAAAAATATTATACAGGCGAAGAAAATTATATTAAAAACTATGAAAACTTGAAACTTAAATATGATTAAATACTTTTAAAATGTAAAGCAACTGTCTGATAATAAATAATAATATAATGTGATTATCAAACAAAAATATAAAATATTTTAAAATACTTTTTCTACCCCTCTTTCTTTCTTGAACATTTAACTTCCAAACTAAAACCAAAAATCCTCAATTTCTTAGTTTTAAAAACCCAAATTCAACCACTGTTCAGCCACATTGCAATGCCAATGGACAATGGCAACCTTTGTGGACTGTCTAATATAATTTCGTTTTCAAATAACTCAACTAAGAGCCGGGCCAGAAGTGGCTCATCAAGATGCCAGCTTCGAGTTAGAAAAACAAAATGTTTGCTCGCAGATCGGAACCGGACCGAAAAAACCTAAAATAAAAAAAAAAGAGACACAGAGCCAGCCAGAAGACACAGAAGAAAAACACAAGTAGAAGTCGAGGCCAAAAGGGATAAGCCGGAAAGCAACACGGAACCCAAATTAATACAATAATTGAAGCCAATTTAGTGTAATTTTCTTCAATTTCGTGTTGTTGTTGTGGGTTTTTGCTGGCTGGCTGGCTGCTCGACCATCCCGTCTGTCTAGCCAATGACTTTGCCAACTATTATCGCATTTGTTTGCCATTTGCCAACCCTTGCAGCTAATCCACCTGGAAGTTAATTTTCCTAGTCTAGTTTTTGCCCTTAATTTTCCTCTCCATTTCCATGGGGCCGGGCCGGGCCCCACCCAAAGCTGGGTTTGATTAGTTTAGCTTGCTAATTAAATTAAAAGCCTGGCGACTCGGTTCTCTTTTTATTTTTTTTTATTTCCTTCAGGGGAAAGTGGCCACAGAATCTGGGGGATTGCGGCTCACCTTTCACTGCGGTGCAAGTCTTCTCACATTAACAGATTAGCCATCTCGGGGAAAGAGTCGTTAAAGCCCCGCCTGGTCTCGGAGTTTAAGTTTTTCTCTCTTTTTTTGAAGCCATGAAAATCAAACATCAAATTTACGGGCCAAGTTATGGGCATGGGAGTCGTTAACAGTTCGACGTTTTGTTTATAACTATGAAAAGTCCATGTGGAGTTGGGGAAAGCATAAAGTCCGCCCATAAAACGTACATAAAAGCTGACCTACGAGATTTAGTTGTGCTGGATTTCGGCAGCTTTAGAGTACCACAAAAAAAATAGAGATGTTTAAACCTAAACATCTATTTTTATTTTTGATGCTGGACATAGTTGAAAAGAGTTGACAGCCATGGGGATTTTGGGCAAGAAAAAATGTTGTGGATTTTAATTAAAACCCGAACGGGACACATTTTCATTTGCTCAATAAAAATAACAAGAGGAGGGATTAAAAATTCCGGCAGTGATGCCTGTGTAAAAATAACATTCTAAAATAATTTTTAAGTATTTGTATATTAAAGAACAAATAGTTTTTAATTATAAACCGTAAGAGGTCAGAAAACATCATTTTTTAGGTTTGCTTCAGTCAAAATTGGCAAGCTTTAATTAATATTAAAAATGTTATCATTCTTTTAATAAAAATTCTATATTTCAACCCTTTCACAATAAGAAAACAACTTAAATATCACCCGTAAAAAATACGATATGCCCAGCAAATCTCCTTCCTATTTTGTATATTTTTTTTGGGGCTTAACTTTTTGGTATTGCTTGTTGGCTTGTTGTCGTTGTCGTTCCCCGCTTGCTGTTTGTCGTTGCTGTTGTAAATTGTAATTTGAAAAACATCACCGCAAACTGTCAAAATGCTCTGACATTTACAAATTATTTTGCTGGCAGCGCGAACGGGTCTCTGCACCACCGCTGCTCTGCTGCTCCGCTGCTGCCACTGCACCACTCTGCACCACATCACCGATTTGACGCTTTGAAATGCGAAATGCGAAATGGAAGCGGTCGCCGTTAATTTGCGTCAACGGGCTAATAAAGTTTTGGCATTTTGTGTGTGCTTAGCTCTCGTTTTTCTCTATATACATTTTCACTATTTTTCTGTTTTATATTTTTTCTCTATTTTTCTATATTTTTTTTTATATTTTTTTCTATTTTTTCTCTATTTTTTCTCTATTTTTTCTATATTTTCTTTTCATTTTGATTTTGGCATTTGGCAAATACGACAAAGTTGATTTTAGCCACATATATCTGTATATGTATCTGTATCTGTCTGATTGGCTGTATCTCTGATGGAAAAATGTCATCACATATTAACAACACAAAGAGATACTTGTTGTGGCTATGTATATATCAAAGAATTTACTCTAGAAAATATTAAAAAAATTAAAAAAGTTATAAGGATTGTGTTTCTCTGGTAATTAAAATTGAAACTTGTATAATTAAATTTAAAATACAATTATTACTCTGCTAATCTTGTTTTATATTTTTTATAAACAAAATAAAACCTATCTACATTCAAATTTCTTCTTTAATTAATTAACTAGATTATCTTTAGGCTTTCTTTTTAGCTCTCCTACTTTTTTATGTGATTTTTCTTACTCCCTTTTTTTCAATGCATTTAATCAGAGCTCCACTGTCCGACGTTTGACTAACTCAAGCTGACATTTCAATAGCAACAACGTATATTCCAGTCTAGAGCCGAACTTCCGTTCTGCTGGCTATATTCAATTCCCTGCATTTCCCCTCGCCAGTATTTTTTTTTTTTCATCTACTCGCCGTTAATTGCATTTGATTGAGCACCTGAGCTGCAACAGAGTATCAATGAACTCCGGCCAGAGTTTCCCATCGCCGCGGGCTGTGCAACCGAATAAGTGAGGATCCGCTTTTCCCTACACCTCCTCCCCCGGCTCCTTCCCCTCTGCTCGTTGCGCAAGGTGCAAATTCCCAAGCCCAGATTGCCGCAGCATCGAAGGTAGAAAAATATATAATGTCCGACTCTTAGTACCTGTACCTGTTCGTCTGCCTAGGAGAGGCACTGGGAAAAATACTAGCTACTAGCTAAAAGAAATAAATTTATTTGGAAACTAAGTTGAGATACTTTGAATACAATATTTTTACCTAAAATATAAATTATATTAAAGAAAGAATCCTTAAGTTTTAAATGTCAAAGTAAGCTCTTTATTCTCGAAAGTTCAGAAATTTTATTACTCTGCACTCTACCTTTCGTTTGGGATCCTCACCTGTGTTCACCGGTGCACCTCCTGCCCCTCTCTCACCTGGCCACTTTATGGTCTGTGCCCTGAGGCTGCGTGTCTAGGAGTGGCCGGTGCCTAATAGCTGAGGAATATCAGCCCAGACGGGGAAAAATGAATTATGATTTGACGGTAGGCATTTAATGGATGGCCGTGGATCTTTGACTTTACCTCCTCGGCTCCTCAACTCCACCACAAAAAAAAAGAATAAAACTACAAAAAAAATTCTTGTTTGGCGCCAACATATTGACAGCTGCTCGTGGTGTATCTTTGTATCTACTGAGCCAGTATCTGTGTTTGTGTGTGTGTGAAGTTATTTCGTTGGACAGGTGAATGCTATTTAGTTAGAATGCCAACGGATCGTATCGCATCGCATCGCTTGGGTTTTCGGGCCTCCTTTGTCTTCTAATTGAATTTGCTTGGAGGGAAGGCGAAAGGTATTCGGGCCGGAGAGGGACTGCTTAAAGGTGCCATTGAAAAGCATTCCAAATTGGAGCATGACAAGTTTCAGACGCTTGATGGATTGCCCCTGGCTTGCGGTTGACTTTGATGGGTCTGATGGATAGTGAAAGGATAGTTAAGGGATCGCCTGGGTAAGGGAATTTTTGAGAGTATCTGCTGGGTTTTATCTTTACTTTTCCAAAGAAATAGTTGTGGGTATAAAAGATAGTTATTTCCAGGAGTGAGGCTTCTAAAAGATACAAGAAAATAAGCATGTATCTCAAGGCGAAAATTTGATTTTAAGTGTAATTTCTTTAGTAACTCTGTTCCCTGTATCTTCTACCCTTTCTACCCTGTAACTCCACTCCAAGAAGAGTATCTTTTTCACTCCTTAAACCCAGCTATATCTCACACTGCAGACAGCATCTTAAACTGTATCTCAAGTGCTCGGCCGCAGCCCAATTAGCTCGGCATCCCTGAGATTGAGGCTGTAACCGAAGCCGGGACTGCGGCACTTGCCCGGACAACCCACACAATTGACAAACCCTATGTGTGTGTGTGTGTGTGTATGATGGGCGGAGTTGGCCAAAAAGGCCAAAACCAGGCCACAAACCATAACAACAACCGCCCGCCCACTGCCAACTGCGGTGCTCTTCGCGAGGGAAAACAATGGCAATGCATAAATTTCAAGAACAACAATCCAAAAGACGGAGCTCAGCGAAAAACTCATTAGGCGCAGCGCCTACGAAACACAAATGCAATAATATTCAACGAAATTACGAGGCTAATAACATAAATTCAAAAGGGGTCTCCGGCTAACCTTTATATCCTATGCAGTTTTTCGTATATTTCTATGAGATACGCACTGCGTAAAAGTTCATTATAATAAAGAATGCGGCATCGGCTCTGAAAAAAAAGGAGTTCTGTGTGTTGGCCAACGCGTTCTCTGCCCCATCGTAACAGCGCTCTTATCATAAATTATGGCCCAGAAATATGCGTAGAGCCCAATGTCATAAACATAAACTAGGCGAATTAATTGAGACAAAGAGATAGAGCTGCGGAGCTGAAGAGCTGCCGAGCTCTGGAGAAAAACGAGGCAGATATGGCCGATAGAGCGGCTCATAAAGCCCACAAATTATGCGTTTTTAAGTCCATGACCCATCCCCAAGAGTGGTTGTGCTACCTCCGATGATTGCACCTGCCCCGTGGCCACTGAGACCTCACCTTACCGAAAAACCGGACTAAAAACTCGGCTCCCATTAGAGCGGCATTTGGCCAAAGTGCCAAATAGTACTACCTGAGACAGCACTTACAATGGAGGTCGAAAAACTAAGGTCTGATGTCGGGGGAATAAATATAAAAATATAATGGAGAATATAACTATGAATATAGTATACAATAATATACAAAAAATTATTTTCGTCTTTTCGGGGGTTCAATAAAATAATTTGTGAATTTTTATAGTCCACATATGTCTCAGTTTTAAATATTGTAAATCATTTAATGTGCATAGAATCATTTTTGTTTAACAAAAAAATTAAATAATATTTTCTATAAATTTTCAAGTCACATTTAGCTTTGATTTGAAAAGCTAAACCACAACAAAATTGTTTTAAATCATTAATAGCCTCTTAAAATTATGAACAAAAGCTAATAACAGCTAAAAGAATTTAAAAAATGATCTAAAAATTACCTATTTAATATATTACATGATTAAATACTATTTAAAATTATTACTTGCTAAAATCATTGAAAATTATGTACTAAAAATTAGGGAGAAAATATTTTACAAGATTAAAAACCTTTAAAAATTGAATACACAGTTTAAGCCTAGCGAAATCTTATATAAATTCTCTGAAAAATATTCTAGCATTTGCATCAAAAATTCCTTGATTGCTCTTTCAAAAATAAATCCTTATCCATAAATAAAATACCCATAACTTTCAACCAGTAACTATTCACCTGACCGCAGGTGCAGCATTAATCGCGGAATAGAGACGGAGACCTAATTGAGTTTTGAGCGTCGTTACACTTCATCGCAATGGGAGTAAATTAAACTGTCATTAGTTTACCCTTTGGCACTTTTGTCGCCGTCATGACCAGTTCACTTTGGACGGCTTTCGGCCTGGCCAAGAACATGTGAAGTGGCGCGTTTGTTTCTGCCAGTTTAATGTTATTTTGTGTGTGAGTGTGTACTGCTGCTATTTATTTTTTTCGTCTCGTATTCTCGGGTTCCTGTGCCCCGGTCTTTCCTCTGTAGTTTTCTCCGCTGTCTTCTCCTGCAGCCGTAATAATTTTGTAGGTTTTACGAGTGCCGCCAAGACAATTAGGCATTTGTTATGTGGCCGTAGCCCAAGTGTGGGCATTTTGTTTAGCGGCTTTTGACGCTTTGATGTGCGCAAGTGAAGAAAAAAACTAACAACAACAATACACAGAGAGATGAACAAAAAAAAATGTATATAAAATAAAAAATAAGAGGCGAACGCGCGCGCCCGCAACGAATCTAACGCCTTTTCAAACTCGGTTCTTTTTGGCTTTTTTTTTTTCGAACGCTTTTAACTTCTGCCGTGCCTCCCGAACATATCGAAGATTTATTTTTCCATTATGGCATTCCCGTGGCAGCGTTGTGGGTGTCGAATGACGGGCCAAAAAAAAGCAGGGTAAAACGAAGCAAACCCAAAAGTTTTCGGGGGTTTTAAGCGGTTTAAACAGCGCCCCGCTCGCCCAAGCGGTTTAAACAGCCCTATGATCGGACTTTTTGGCGGTTTTAACAGCACAGCGTTTTTCAGCTTAGTGGAATTTTAGAAAGAAAAAAATTAAATAAAGTAGTTAAAACGGTTTGTCTAGTTCAAACTTTGGCTTAAGCGGTCTTAAAATCGTTTGCCCGTATGAATAAAATATTGAAAGCCAAACGAGTGGGTTGATAAGTCAATTACAGAAATAACCTTGAATAACCGCCAACCAATGAGACTTTTACTGCGTCTAATGATACCCAGGCTTAGAGCTATTTTAAGAGAACTTCAAGTGGAATTGTACCCTCCTATTTAAGTACAATAAATAAGGCTTAAGCGGAAATTAATTTGCAAAAATATTATATAAAATTAAAGTGGTTTTTAGCACTCACCCCAAGCCAGGCTTTTGTATTTCTGAAATGAAAAGAGAAAAAGATTAAATAATTAAATAAATTAAAATACAATTTCAAGTCAATATATTCAAAACTTTTTTTTTTAAATAAAATGTTGCCAAATTTAGCTAGAAATAAATTATATTTATATTAATATTATAAATAAAACCAAATCAGCGTCTAAATAAATTAAAACTTAGTATTAAACCCAACATTCATTGCAAATCAAATTCAAAACAAGATCAAATAAAGCTTTGAATTTTATTTGAATTTATTAAAGGAATTATAATAAAATATTCAGTAAAACTCTAAACTATTTTAAGCTGGTCTCACGTATATTTTTGCAAAATTTTTAAATGCACTTAAGTACATATTAAATAATAATATTAGCTTATCTGCTTAAGCAATAAAAGATGGTATAAAAATCTGAATTAATTAAAATACAAGATATTCATAGTCAAACGATTCGCTCGATCAAAGTGCATATATAAATTTTTTCCTATATTAAATTCAACTAATTAACGACACACCATTAAAATATGCCAAAATGGAAAATGTTTATGATCGAAAGTCGTGGAACAAATTTCCCAACAGATCAATCCCCAAGCTAAGGCAATAAAAAAATCCAACAAAATACATTTTCTATAGTTTATACCCTTGGCTTTTGTTCCTAATGATTCACTTGCCGCCGCCAAGCACTGAGTTTTTGTTGTTGCTGTTAATGACTTGACAGTAAAGTAGCCTACACAATTTATGGCAAAAAAAAACAACATAATATGAATACTGTTTGGAATAAAAAAGAGCGAAAAAAAAAATGAAATGAAACGAAACTTGTCCGCCTACAATTTCTGAGTTTCCTTTCAGCTTGAGAGTTCGGTTGCTGCCTCTAGTTTGTGCTGTTTTTTAATTGAAACATTTTTGACCATATTTTCTTAATGATCTGACATGACATGGCGTCTGTTTTGTGTACGTCGTGTCGCTCGGTTGCCTCACATATCGCATCGCATTATAAATTTAAAGCAATTTCCACTAATTTAAGCACAAGCAACTAGCCAAATCGGTTGTATCTTTAAGCAGATGCGAGCGAGCCTGACATTTGAATTGCGAATGTATCCAGTGACATGGGTATCTATGTATATTCCCCCATATCATTATTATAATTTGTCCATTATGCTCCCCATCTCCCCCCGATCTCCCCGATCGGTTTATAGCTGCAAACGCCAACGCCTTTGGGCCACAAAAAAGCTGCAAATGCTGGCCACAATTTCCAGTCTGGGCCCAGCACTTGTGTCGTTAAAAAATGTGTTGAAAATGCCTTTTTTATGACACGAAATGAACCGCAGCTATAAAAATTAAGCCAAAAACTGAGCAAGGCACCAAATGACGGGACGATGCCTTCCTGGGGCTCTTTTCCTGCTTCGATCTTTGTCTTCTTACCACCTGGTTTTAAGAAGTGGGGATAAAGGTATCTGTAAGATCTTCTAGGGTGAAGATTCAAATAATTTTGGTTGCCTTTCAGAAGGCTTAAGTGACATAAAGTTTAGTTACAGGCAAAGTCTACTGAAAAGGTTGAAGATTTTACATGTAAAAATATACAAAATGTCTAATTTTTAACTAGGTTTCTTGAATTAAATTTTTCCTTATCATTTGTCATTAAATTATTGCTTAAAATATTATTTCAACTCAATCTTTAAACCTGTCCCTAACAATAGCAGCGATTTTTCAACCTTTTATTGCTCTCATTGATTTTATATTAAAATATTTCTTTTGGCACTCTGCAAATGTGTTGAGACAACGACAACTCCTGGTGACTTCTGGCTACCATTTATTTATATTTTTTTTATTTTTGCGAATCTGTGCGATCGGCTTATAATACCCCGCTAATTGAGTTGATTTATGCAGCTGCCGCCGTTTGATTCATTTGAATTTATTTAGTTTTTCATAATTTCGTGTGTCTTTCTTTGTTTTTGTTGCCTTTGGGTTTTCGCTATCAATTTCAATTTCGAACTTTTTGGCTATATAGTATTTCTTGTCGCTAATTTTGCCGGTCGGGTTGTCGTCTCGATGCTGTGTGTGTCCACACTTGCTATTTTTTATTTATGTATGCAGGGGTAGGGAACAGATTGCGCGCCATGATTTATGATTGGCACATTTTATGGCCATTTTGTTGGTAATTTATTAACAAGCTTGTTAACAACAGTCCGCTCTGCGCATCGGCATTTGGGGCCCGGCCCAAAAAGCGTCCCAGTCTCAGTCCCAATCGCAGCCGCAATATGCAGATGGCCAACGCCATTGCCAACGCAATCGCCATAAGCTACAAGCCTGCGCTTTTGGCCAGGCCAAAAACAAAAAAACAAAAAAAAAAACAAGACGAAAAGGTTAAAGGCCAAAATACGGCAGCTAGACGCAACATACCAGACAGCAGGTGGCTTTAACGACCGCAATCATGCCGATGTGTCCATGATGTTGATAATGATGATGGCCAACACTGTCAGAAAATTCTACTTGTCATTTTTTTTGGGGGAAGGAATGTGTTTAAGCAGGCTTAAAAAATTACTAGAGAAATTCTATGGAATTTTACAAGATACAGTTTAAGATTAAAAGAAAAAACATTTATTTTATTTTAGATAAGTTTTAAAAATGATTATTAAATCTAACTTCTATATTATTTATTTATTTATTTGCAGATTGAGGTTTTTAAAAACGGAAAGAATGAAAAGAAATCAAGTCAAGGTAAGAATAACTTCCTTAAAAAATTACAAGCAGTCATGTTTTTGTATTTATAAAGATATCCGCTTAATTGTTGCTAATGTAATATAAGCCAAAAAAATTATTTGAAAATATTTACAATACATTTTTATTAATTTCAATCGCAGAATAATTATTTAATTTGTCCAAATAATGTTTAAAGAAATTATTTGCATAGAATTATGTAAAAATAATCAAAAACGAGCTATAACAAACTCATTAAAAATATTTAAAAATATATATTTAATAGAATATTATACAAAATATATAAAATCTTTCAAAATTTTCGACTTTAGCCCGAAAATCATCTTAAATCAATATCTCGAAAACCTCTTCCGCCTTTCGGGGCCAAGATGACGATGATGTTTGTTGGCCGAAACTAGCCAAAGTCATGTCCATATTTATAGAAAGTTTAAAACACACACGCATACATATTCACAATAACTTTGACATGCAGCTTGGCTTAAAGCCCCCCCCCGCAATACAACCCTCCGCCCGGCCCCAACCCCTTTTCAAACATGATTTGTTTGCCGAAGCACATGCAGTAGCCAAAGTGGTCAAGTCTCCCCGTTAGCTGTTGCTCAAATATTCTAAATATTTGCTAAATAATAGAGGAGGTCGCGGGGAGGGGACCTGTCTTTAGTGAGTAGGCAGCCAGGCGTAGACAAACATTGGCGAAACCGGCGAAACGCGGACAAACGGAGCCAACTCGCAGCCAAAGCTAATGGCAGTTGCTTTGCTTTTGGCGTTTGAATAGCCACGGCTATTTGCGTAGTAAAGTGTACGGACAGCTCACTATATGGGCACACACGGCACAGTACACACACAGCACACACACAGCACACACACGCTGGCCAGCTGTATGTGGGGAGCACTTGATGGGCATTGATGGGTCGCCTTTTGTGAGCGGGCACAGCTGGGACCGCGCGATGGGAAAACAAAATAAAGCCCAGTCCCGGGACCACAAGACTTCGGCTCTATCGACCTTAAAAGCGGATGCGAAAGGTACTGTTTTTATGGAGAAAAAAATTTAAAAGAAATTGTACAAAATGGTTACAAAAAGCCTGAAAAGAACACAATGAAATAGAAAGCTTCAAGATATGAGTTGTAGGCTTCCTGGAGATATGGAAATAGATTTAATGTTCAAAGTTGTCTAGTATTTTTGAGGGTTTAATTTTGGTTCTATTATAAAAAAAAAACTTTCTTAATTAAATAGTACAGTATTATGAAATTTATCTTTATATATTTAAACACTTAATACAACAAAACTCTGATACAAATAAAATTTAAGCTTATCTAAATATCAATAAATAATTACAAGTTTTTCACATTTTTTTTTAGTGAATATTTGTTTTTAAATCCTTGACAAATTCCTAATCTTTTTCATACAACAATTATAAGACTTAAATAATTAATTATTCAGTTTTAACTTTAACAGAATATTCCTTTCTTAATCCATTTATAAGGCAATAACTATTTATAAATACCTAACAATTTCTTAAGTGGCTAAATAATATTAACAACCTCAATCGGGAATTTTTCAACTGAAAAACATTTTTTGTAACCTTTTTCCAAGAATATAACTCTCCTTCCTCAAACAATTTCCTATACAAAACAATTAACATAATATTGTCAACCTTAATTGGACAAATACCTTTTAAGCACCAACTCAAGATAATTTTTTTGTTAGAATTCTGCAACAGATTTATGCACTTTACTTCTGAGAAATAATTATTAAAAAATAATCAATAAACACTTTCAATTGCGGCCCAAGACTCGGCCAGTTTCTGAGCCAAGTCAGCAGCCAGGCAGCGCCAAGTTGTCAACTTAATTTACAGCTAACATGTGAGCTACAAGTTCGCGGCGATTGAGCAACGCGATAAAAAGTATTAATTTCATAGACCCCATGCAATTAACATAAACTGGACAGCGAGGAAAAGGCTTATAAATATGCAAAACAGTTTCGATTACACAGAACTCCATCGATCGATCCAGCGGACTGCAGATACAAATCTGCCTCCGACAATCTATATATCTAAGTAACGCGTATGGTTCAGTTTCACCTCCAAGAGAGGGCTATGATTTTATGGGCCACGGCACGAGCGACAAACATTTTGCATTTCAGATACATTTGCATAATCGGTAATGAGTTTTCACATTTTGTGAAATGCCAGCCAAGCCATAAAAGCCACGAGATAGCCTGTTGAATGCAGCTTAAAACTAGTCTAGAAAAAAAGACCTTATTGTTTATGTTGTTTATGAGAAATGTTTGGGATTACCTCGTTTTATTGCAAATAAATTTTTGACTTTATGTTTGCAGCTAAGAAAATATTGCCTAAATACAAACTGGATTTATAAGGTGAAGGAAATAATTAAAGCTAGAAAATATTAAAGTTGATATTCAACCTTAGGGAATTCGTTATTAAAAAATATTAAATTAGGACAACTAAGCCAGGAAATATTTAAAAGTGGCTATAAGACAGTTTCCAAGACATAAAATTGCAAAAAAGATCAAAGGATTTAAAACCATTATTGCATATTTATTGTTAGCAATTACAGAAATAATGAATTTACTGCTAAACAGAAATTAAAGTTTATTGTTTAGCATGCAATGGCCATAAACGAAGTTGAACAATAAAGTTATAAGCCCTGTTCTCATACAAATCATAAAAAAATATGCACTACCTGAAATGCGCGGCCCAAATTAAAGAAATCAACAGAAGCAATCGAGAAATAATTTCAATAAATCGTGCTAGGGCAATAAAACGAAATTAAACGTTTTCCGAGAGACTCTTTTTTTCGTGGATTGTGTCTCAATTTGTGGGACCGAGAAAATAAGAAACTGGAATTGGAGAGGTGCCGCTGCCAGTCCAGAGGATTCCAGCTGCTCCTTGATGATGAGGTGCCGCAGACATGGCCCGAGGAAAGGTTAAGGAAAGGCTAAGGCTTACGCGGAAGCTGCCACAAAAAAATACAACAGAAAAAAATGCAAAAGCATGCGGCCAACAAAAAATAAGCAGAGAAGCAACAAGAGCTGCAAAAGAACACAACTTTCTACCTTTATTTTTCAGTCAGGCCCCCAAGGAATTTTCAACTGGTTTTTGGTATTTTTTGGACGCTCTTTTTCGGTGCAAATGAAATGCAAATGTTGCAAGGCAGAGAAGGGGGCTTATCGGAAATCTATTGACTGAAAATTTGCAACAGATAAGGCGGGGCACTATTAAGCCATAAAACGCATGCAAATGAAGGCGTTGAAATGCGCATAAGGCCAGGAGGAGTCCTCTTTTGGCCGAAAAAGCCAACTTAAAGGGCGCAAAAACTAACGCGCCTCGAAAAAGATAAAGCCGGACGGACGGCGGCGGTGGCACAAGGGACTTGGTGTGGTGTGGCAGCTGTCCAGGCCGGCGAGGGGGTTAATTCAACTTCAACTTCAACGAGGCCAACGGCTGACTGGCAATTAATTATGCCCAAAGTCGCTCATTCTCACTCACTGGATCTGCCGTCCTTTTCTGTGCTGTATATCCCTCTCTCTCTCTCTCTCTCTGTCTGTCCCCCTGCTCCTCCTGCTCTTTTCTCGCCCCCTCCCATATCTGGTAGCCGGGCATATGTTTATTTACTTAATTTACTTAATGACACACATCTAGAGAGGAGCCACGAGTCACACAATTGCGCACAGAGAGAAAAAATAGAGCATTAGGGTTATGGCAATAAGAATACTATTTTTTGCAGAGTTTTTTATGTAAAATTAAGTAAAATAATAAATTAAAAATAAATAAAAACTATACTTAAATATAAAAAAAATGACTAAGATATCAAAATATACTTTTGTATACTAAAAACCATGAGTTTATAGTAAATAAGAAACTTAAATGATGAGTACATGTTGAATAAAATTTTAAAAATTTAAAATTTATTTCTAGAAATAAATATTCATATTTAATATTTATTTCTAGAAACTTAAAGGTTGAAAAACATTAAAAAAATTGTATAATAATTAAATTGTATAATTGAATATATTTAATAGTATATTGAATATTTTACAATACAAATTGTGGCCTTAGTTATAGCAGAAGCACTTCTTTCTTGCATATTTTCTTTAAATTTAAAAAGAACATATCTATTACTTTATTACAAGGTTAAAAATAAAAATAAAAATATTATGCTAAATAATTCACTTTTCAAGTTGACAATATTTGTATTAAAAAATATATTATTCTAAATATTTAACTTTCAAAACTGACAATATTTTTATATACCCTAAGATTTTAGTTAGAAAATCCCCAATAAAAAATATCTTCCTACCCACAAAAATGCTAATAAATTCTAGAAAAATTTCTTGAACTTCTCAAAATTTTCTCTCTCTGTTCAAACACACACACAATTCTTTTCGGGTGAGGTCATCCAGGCAACGAGGAGCAGGCCCATGTTTGTCTAATAAATAACATTATTAATTACCATTGCAATTAAGCATAAGTACGAGTGGGGACGGCACCCTCGCCAACATAGAGACCAGAAGCAGACATGGAAAACAGACCCCGGACTGCACTTGATGACCCAAATTTCGAGTTTATTGAGTGATATATGAATGCATTAATCTTAGTTTATGTTTATTAGTTTGTTTATCAAATTTTATGCAAACTAAAAGGAGAACAAAAAATACTAGGAGACTGAAAACTGATCCGACCCCAAATGCATAGGAGATCAGAGCTGTGATCTCTCAGACTGACAATTTATGATCAACATAATACGTTTTTATGTTGCTTTTATGGGTTCATTGGATATTTATGGTTGAACAAAAAAGTTTAAATGCAGAGGAAGTTTTTCATGCGCTCTTCTTATTTTTTGAACTTTAAAGTTTAACATTTAATTTGCACAGACTTGTTCTTCTTGGGTTTAGAGCCATTAATCTTAAGTTGGCTTGTTATTCGCTTAAATATGGCAACTGTCACCAGCAGGACAAATCAGGCGAATATACCAGAGGGAAAATGCTGAAAATTACAGAGCAGCAACTAGAAAGTTTTCCATTCCAGGAGGGAGCAGCAGCAGTTTAGTCAGTCTAGCCGTGTCACAACGTTTAATCTTTATTAATTACAGTGAAATAATAAGTAGATCCCTCCGACATGCACCCTTCTAGCAACCGCTTCTCTAATTCTCTCCTTTCTCTGACAATGTCAGACGCACCACCGACTGATTAATGCCGGGGCCAAAAGAGCCAAACAAGCAAACATGCCACAAGCAGCCAAACGGCAACTTTCGGTCTGCTTTTGGAATTTTAGCTAAGCACTGAGAGAAAATATGGGTGCCTATAAAATAGAGGAAATTAAGATATAGCTTATACATCAACTGAAAATATGGAATATACAATTCTTCTTCAAAGGGAAATCTTAGAAAGAAAAGAGAATATTTTTTGATTTGCTTTTATCATACAAATATTTTTCAAAAAATTCTATAAATAGTATAGAAAATTCTATATTTTTCCCTGATAATTTCCATGTTTCTCTAATTTTTCTTCGTGCCCTGGGCGTGAGGTTTTCCCATGTTCTTCTGCTGGGACGACATTCATCAACGCTGGCATTTCTCCGCATGGAGAGCCACGTCCCCATTTGTTTGGTGCCAAAAAGCGCCCAGCGGGTGAGACTTAGAACAGCGAATCGCCCAAAGAAAGGCGGAGAGAGGCCCAAGGAGCAGTTTGGGGAAAAAGAAAATTAGATAGCAGCATGTGCCGGACCGGCATTTGATCCTTTTTTTTAATGGCCAGGTCTCGGGGTCACGCCTAATTACACCTCTAATCAGAATCACAAAAATTCCAGGGCAGCTGCCGGAATTAAAGGGAAAAACTTGCGGCGAAAGCTGTTCAAATATTTAAACACAGAACCCAGCCTCCACTCTCCAGTATTTGCACTTCAACTTAGGTTAAACTGCAAATGCAAATGCAAATTCAAATGCAAATGCAACAAAATTCAAATAAAATTCTCCGCGGGGAGAAGGACAGTAATTAAATATGCGCATAACTGTGGATAATCATTGTCGAATCAATATGCTGACAATTTTCTCACGCATTCGGTAGATACAAGGCTCGGAAGATACCAAACGCAGAGATAGAAATGCAAATGAGTTGCATCCCAAATAAGGACAAGGACAAGGGTACCTCATCTCCAGCCTCATCCTCATCCTCATCCCCATCATCATCATCATCAGCTCGAGCGGCTGAAGTCAACAAGGACGAGGGTACCGAGCACGATTTGTTCCGCAGAACCCTTTCTTCCCGCTCGGAATTGAACAAGAAAAAAAATATAAAAAGGATTTGTAATTTGAATGTTAAATAGCAGCAGCCCTCCACCATTTCTCTAAACTGTATTTACTGCTGAATTAATTCTTACTTTTCCCAATAAAAAAAAACCGAAAGGACTTGCCCTGTTTGCTTAGGGTCTCCTTTCATTTCCATTCAATTCGCGCCGCGCTGCCTTTCAAGTCTCTCAAGAAAAATCTATAAAAAAAGTCTATTAAGAAAACCGATTTCTTCTGCAAAGTTTCTTCGGCTTAATGGCAATTGACAGGCGCAGTCATATGTAAATCTCAGGGCGTGGCGATATTCGCCGCTCAACCAGCTGCCGTTGGTCTCCGATTTCAGAATCGAAATCATTCAAGGGAGCCACGAAAAAGGGAGAGATTAAGTAGGGCGAAGGCAGAACATGTTTTTCACTAGTTTTAACGGTTTTTTCGGTTGGGAAAATATGGGAAAAACAATATGGAAATGTGGATAAGAGAAGGGAAAAGAAATAACCGAAAAAAATTGATTAAATTAATGGTAAAATGTGGGTAAAAATAAAAGTTATAAATGCATTTGTATGACTTGATTGGCTGTTCAATATTGTGAATAATTTCTTCCTTCTTTTAACTATTTATCTAAAATAAATATTTCAAAGGAATGTAAACGTCTCTAAAAATATATTTGTTGGCATCCAATTTATTTCATTTGAAAAATTCACACAAAATATCAATCGAATCTCCCACAAAAATATGAACCACCAATTAAACCAGGCAACCCTTTCCCCTAAACACTTTTCGCACAAAGAAAACATGAACTCAAAAGGAAACCCCACAAAGACACAAACCTTTCAAAGGGAATACAACTTCAAATTTACGAAATCAAGCCATAATCCTTTCTCCAGGATTTATTACAACTTTTCTATTTGCTCTCCTTGCCTGTGAACCGAATGGACAGCTCGGCGAACGTTGATTGCACTTTGAATAGGGGGTAAAACTGCTGAATTGCGGCAATAATACTGCAATCGACATCGATATGTGCCATTTGATTTGCATAATTCTGCAGGAAGACCAGACCCAACCCTAGTGCAAGAGGAAGAGAAATAAAACTAGCAAAATATTGACAGGACCTCGGGGAAAGGAGAAAATAAAGAGACACAGAGCCGCTTAAGCTGCACAACAGCCGCGCCCCTTTCGGCTGTCTGTTTGTGTTTTTGCAAATTCATCGATAATTGGCAATTTGAAATGGCAACAACAACGGGGACAGCGAGGGACAGGCAGTCAGACAGTCAGCCACAGGGGTTGCTTTCGACTTTCGACACATGAGTATTAAACCCAACCCATATTGACTTTGGCACTTTTGAGGCGGGCGAGAGACGCGGAGATTCGGGACCCTAAAAACCCGGCGGCCTCGTGTCAAGGGCGCTTGGCAAAAATTTGCCAAAATAAAAAAAAGGAAAACAATAAAAGCAATAAAAACAATAATATAAGGAAGCCAGGCAGGAGAAGGGGAAAACGATACCGACAACGAAACGAGACCTCGCACAATAGATAATGACTTAATGACACTTTAATTGTAAACAAGTTAATTCGGGCCATTGATGGGCCAGTCACAACCAATTATCGCCAAAAACGGTGGCAGCAATTAGTGTCAGATATTAAAATTGCCGAAAACAAAGCTGAATTATAATTATCGCCGCAATGGAAACCAGATTCGGAGCTCCTCTTCGACTCCAGCGAGATGAGAAATTAATGGGCCATGTCTGTCGGGCAAATGTTTTCGATTTGTTTAAACGATTTTCAAGTTCCTCGAGAGAGAGAGAGCTCGATAAAAATATTTCTTCGATTGATGGATGTGTCCATTCACACTGAATATATAAAAACCTGAGAGATACATCTCTCTGGAGAATAGAAAATAAGTTTTTCCTAGCCTTGGCAACAGCTTAACAAATGTTTTCTTTGCTTCTTCTATTTATAGGAAAGGAAACTACAACTACAACTACTTCTTAGGGGCCTCGAAGGTAAGAAACTTGGCCAAAAAAGGCAGCAGTTACGGCAGTTACAGCAGCAGAAACTTACGAAACAAAACAAACATATTGCAACTTTTACTTTGGATCTGAGGGCTCACAGTCTTTGGGCCCGAGGTCGGTTCGCTTTCAAGTTTCGTTTTTTGACAGCTGCTGTCAAATGCTGAAAGGCAGCTCCCCAGCTCCCATTCCGGCACAAATCTAAAACAAGTCACACACGAAAGAGTCGGAGAGTCGAGAGTCGGAGTTGAATCAGAACCAGGGCCAGGCTGCAAGTCTTTGGGTCTTTTGGGGCCCAGAGCATATCGCCAAAACATCTCTATACCGGCACATATATGGGCACAAACAGCAGAGGTCAAGACAATAGGAACCCTAAATATTTCTTACATTTTTTAGATTTTGTTTTGTTAAAAAAAAAACTAACGGAATTAAGCAGAGTCTTCTTTCACAACTCCAGTAAAATTCAATAACTTCCTTTTGTATAATTAACCCTTTGCCATAATTTTAACCCCTCCTGTATATGTGCACACCTTTTGGCCTGAGTGTGTGTTCCTTAACCTTCTCTAGGCAAGTTCTTCAAAACAAAAAACGAACCCAAAGAGAGAGGCACAGAGAAAAAACAATGAAAACATTTTTATAGTTTTCATGCACGAAGTCCACGAAATGAAAAATTCTACAATTTAAACTGACATTTAAATTGATAGTTCAAGAGATGCACACGACAGATACGGAACAGGGAGAGCAGTCCAGGCCTCTCGCAATCCCCCAGATACAAGCATGCATCCATACGGACGTAGGTTCATAAGTATCTGTATCTGTATGCTGGGAATGCATATATGCTTGATGCATAGTTTTTGCGGCCAGAGCTGCTGCTGCTGCTGCTGATGAGGAGCGACTGAGGAGCAACTGATGCTGATAACAAAAGGCACAGCACAGCACAGAAACGTGAAAAACAATTGCAAGTGAAGAATTCTGGAAAATATTATGATTTTGATTAACCGCATACGAAATGTTGGGGCTGTGGTTGTTGCCTGCAGATGATGGGAAAGTTTTAGAATGTGTCAGTTACAGGGTCACGACAACGATTGTAGATCTTGAACATAAAACCACAATGAATAGGATTTGGAAATCAGTTAGAAAATCAACAACACCAGCAGTGGTAGGAAAAACCACAAAAAAGCTGACTGTTCTAGAGGTTGAGTTACGAATCAACAACAACTATGTGTAAAATCACAAATAAACCAAGGTTGTTGTAAACTCAGACTCATTTTTCAACAACACCATGTTTATGAATTTATAACTACACCAATTTCACCAACAAATCACCATACACATCTAACTTCTTTAAACTCCTCAAAAACCTATAAAAGTGCTTAAGCATCTCAGCACAAAATAAGCTATAAAAATATATTAAACACCAGCGGTGCAAAACCCACACCAACTATACACCAACAATCACCACCGGATCCTCCAACGACACTGTCAAGTGTCATGTGCGTGTACGCTATCACCCGAGTGCCGCAGATGGAGATACAAAGATACAGAGATATGCAGACACCCATCTACACACACACACACACTCACCCCGCCAACGGAAAAAGTCAGAGAGAAATATATATATATTATATATGCCATGCGAGTGGAGCATAGATTGGGCTACGGCGCTAATCTTATAATTAGCATTCCTGGCAGATAACAACAACAAGAACAGAGTCAGTGACAGGCAACTGCCGACTGCCGACTGCCGAGTGCCGAGTGCCGGCTGACTGCTGACTTGGACTACAAATAACAAACAAGTTGCAATTACAGCGCCAGCGACGGCACTCGACTGTTAATCGGGTTGCATGATAACTGCACATTAATTAAAAAAAATATAAAGAAAGCAGGCGGGGGAGCGGCGGGGGAGTGGAAATTAAAGATCCACAGCTAATACATTTATGAAACGAAACCGAACCAACGAAACCGAAAGAGTGCTAATTGAATTATTGCAACAAAAGAAGAGAGTTCGCTTCGTTTGTTGCCATTTCTGGTTGCACATTTAATTGCTCCTCCGCTGAGCCTCCGCTGCCTTCGCTCCGTTCCCCATGGAACCCCTTTCGGGCGTATTGCTTACGGTTCCAGGAAGACCCACAAGTGCTCCAGACAAAGACCAGACTCCGTTCTAACGGTAAGCAGCTATAACAAAACCCAAAATAACCGAAAAAAGGAAATATTTTGGCAGGGGGAATGCTCACGGAGAGAAAATGTTGCCTCTACTTCAAACTCATAAATTACAAGAAGATTTGAAAAGGTCGAAGAACTTTTTTTAAATCTCAAAAATCATAAAGAATTTATATAGAATAATTTCTTTAATTATTTATTGCACGTTATCTTACAGACTTCGTTTTAGAAGTGAAGATTTTTGCCAATACTCTTAGCTTAATTATTCACCAAAATAATAATCAAGTACCTGAGTTCATTTTTCCAGTGCCAAACACCGAGACAAGTTCAATTTCTTCTCCTTTTTTTGGGGGCAATTCATAAACCGAAAATAAAACGCAGCAGAAAAACGAAAAAACTGTCAAGCTCAGCTTTCAATTGCTTCTGGGCCCGGTTGTAATCCGAGAGCCATGTCCCAGACATTTTTGTGTGTGGAGGACAGAGTACCGAGACTGAGACTGAGACTGAGACCGAGACCGGGGGACATTAGGCCATGCTGCGGGCTTAGTCACTTCTGGGTAACGTCCTCCAGCCATATTAGTTTTCAGGTCCCGGACCCGTTCGCATTATATTGTGCTCTCTGTTGATATATATCATGTATGTGAGTGACGACGAGCTGCCCGAAAGATACACAGGGCCCCCGGTTCGAGTATCTGCAAGTGCACGCAACTCTGTTGTTGTCCCGTATCTGTGGCTGAATATTTGTATCTGTATCCCCCGTATCTGCAGGCCATGCAATGTCTAGGGCCCAAAAAGGCGGTTCAGACATTTCAACAGCATGTCGCTTCATTTAAGTTTTTTGCATCAATGCACTCGTGACAATTTGTCATAAAAAAAGAGACAACAGACAACAGAATGTCCAACCGGAAAGGGCCAACTGGTCAGCGGAGAGCGAGCGAGCTTGCTTGTAAGCCATATGTTTGGGAAACTCCCAAATTAATTTAATAAAGGCTTCTTAGAAATGTTCATTTGAAAAGGCAATAAACAAGACCACTAATGAAACTAGTTGTACCCAAAAGAGTTTATAACCCTAATTAGTTGCAATCAGGTGGCGACGACACAGACAATAAACACAGATATCGCCGCCGATTTAAACAAGTCAATAAAAAGCTAATTGCATGAATATAAAAGCCATCTTTGGGTTAATCATCTGGACCATTTTGGGGGGTCAACAGCATCCCCACACCCATCCCCGCCCATCCCCGTCACCCCCCGGTGGCAATCGAATCACCTGCGGAGGCGGGGCGTCTAAATGTCAGTTTTGTGATCACTTAAACGCTAACTTATGCACACTTATATAATTCATTTCTGAATATTTAAAGTCACACAAAAGCGAGGCGCACTCAAAACATATATTAAATATCAAGATTTTACGATGCATAATAATGCGAGGGGGGAGTGAAGGTGGATTTTTATTACCAATAATTTTTAAATTTGTTGCCTTGCTGCCGCTGCCGCTTCTGCTTTATTTTTATTTATAATTTTTTTCATTTTCGTTTCTTTTTTTTTCTTTTTGTATTTTTGCTTCTGCTTGGTTGGACGGGTGCAAGCAACTTGTTATAAATATAAACACAGATACTTATGAACGCATATAGACGTGCATACTCATATCCATCGGTATATATAGCCGGGAGCATGTGTGCAAGTGAATTGATTGTAAAGCTGCCCGAGCGACGCGATTATTTACGGTTTATTTTCAACACTTCAAAAATAAACGCACACACTGAGCCGTGGAGAAAGAGGGGGCCTCTGTGGTGTTGGGGAAAGGGGGAAAAGCGCAACCTGAACTTCTCCACCTCCTTTTCCTTTCTCTGGCTCTCTCTTTGTCCCTCATTTGAAACAAAAATATTGCATACTAATTTTAATACGTAACACGCGGACGACTTTGAAGCCAGCCAAAAATATCAAAACGTGTGCACAGGAAAAAAATCAAAAAATGTTTCAACAACACCAACATGAATGGGGAAATAGCTAAAGAAAATCTTAGAATCATATCCACTAATAATATTTGCATACTAAAATATAAGTTTAGACTCGATTTTATCATAGGTTTAAGGTAAAAATCTTATTTAGTTTCAACAACGCTATAAGCTTATTACAATAAAGTTCAACAATTTCAACAATAATCTTGAGAGCGAAAAATAGTGTGAAAGAAAGCGTAAAACACATTTGTAGAAAGCAGAATCAAAAATAAAATATTTAAAAATTAGCTTTTATTTTCAAACTAGAATAAAAAACACCAACAATTTCAACAACAATGACAAAACATCACCAACAACACAAACAATTAAAATAATTATAATAAATTCCAGAACGAAGCCTTAATAAAAATATTTAACAATATTAAGTGTAAATAAGTGTAGAAATATATTTTTTATATGCTTAAATTTAGAAATTTCACCAACTTTGTTTGCTGTGTAAAAAACCAGCGTGTGGAGCTGCAGGAGAATAGGGCTAAAAGTGTCAGGCAAGTTGTGGGGCTTTTTTCATAAATTTTTTGGCAGGTGGAATGAACGACAAGTGCCTGCTGACGACGGGGCGAGGGAAGATGCGGAGCAAGATGCAGTGACTGCATTCATATTTCAATATTTTCGGTTGGCCACTTTTAAAAATAGCCAGCACCCAAGACCAGAGTGTGGAAAGACTGAGGGAGAGAGTCCAAATGAGTGAAAAACAAATAAGCATGAAAATATATAGAAAGGAATAGCCAAGAGTTCCGAAAGAGAGGGAAGGTGCAATGCAAAGGAGGAGAAAAAAAAAAAATAAACACTAAAAATTAATTTCCACATAATTTTTATGAGGCAATTACTCATCGACACTCTCTCTCTCACTCTCTAAGGCTGCTCTCGTTTCGTTTGCCTTAAAAGTTATTTATAAAATGCGATACAAAATAAAAGAAACATTGGAAAATCTTGAAGCAAAACGAATCAATGGAACATGGCGTATGCGTAATTTTAATAATAGCTCATTGATAGAGGGTAGGCATGGCTGCCCCTCCTTTGGCTCGAAGAACCCTCCTCGAAAGAGGTCGAGTGACCCAAACTGCCCAAATAATTTCGGATCGCCAAGTACAGTGGAGGACACACTTTTAGGGGGTTCTTAAGAGATTTTGTTACCAGGCAATAAATATTGGAAAAATCTAATTATGTAAAGAAAGAGAAATGCAAGTGATTTTGTGGGTAATTCCAACCACAAATTGATTTTCTGCAATTTTATTAAGGGATATATTTTTCCCTGGCTTTAGCTTGATTCATTTATTGGTTTACTTCGGCTGACAATATTTTCCTTTATTCCCGAAACGCACTGTGGGTGCCACCCATCCCATATATCCCATATGCATATTATTCCCATCATTAGGCGACAGCCACGCCCACCCAGCTAAAAGTATGAGGTGAAATATGCTTTAAACTGCATATTATTATAATAATTCTTTCTGTCATTCCTGTTTTCCTTCATTTTTTTTCTTTTTTCTGTTTCTTGTTTTGCGTTAGAATTTCCCGTTCGGTGGTGTAATTATTTGGAAATGCTTTTTAAGCGATAATTGCCGGTGGCACCGTACCGTGCCCCAGGCTTTCTTAGGTATACTTTTTCTGTTAGCTGGGTTTGTCAAATTATACAACATTTATCATCAATTATCGCAGAGTTGCTGGTGTCGCAGTGGGAGAATGATTATTCCAGGTTTCGAGGCACACGCAACATTCATTCGGGCATTCATGTGTCATGAAATTGAATAAGCAAATGACGTGCTGACTGCCAGTTGAAACTGAAATTTCCAACATGACGACGATTCCGAGTCCGATGCCCTTTCTCCCCTGGCTCTGTGTCCTTAGCCCTCTCGCCCGGCCTCTTGGCCGACCACAAAACGCAGTTTAAATGGAAACCATGCCATCTACCTCTAGTCCATATGACATTTCATGCCAAAATGCAGACAATTGTCAATTGTAACAACTACACCCCTTTTTCCACATGTTCAGTTGAGTTCTCTCGGTTATGGCTTTTTTTTTCACTCTCCTGTTTTTCTATATGTACAGTGAGGGAAAATGGGGACCCAAATTGCAAATAGCTTTCATTTTAACTATTGGTGAATTTTGCGAAATAATTTAGTAATAAGAATTTGAGTTAAATAATTTAAAGAACCCGGGAAATACCGTTCTGTATGTTATTTGAGTATAGACAAAATTAAATACTGGAATTATTAGAAGAATCTTCAAATAAATAAAAAATATATGAGGATATTTTCAAGGTTTTAAATATTTTATAACATTTTTTTTTATATAAAAAGGTTTGTTATTTGACTTTTCTGAAGGTTTAACATTTTGTTAGATATGAGAATATCATATTTAAAAAATATACAACCAGGAATATATTTTTAAAAATATTTTTGAGGAGTTCTTTTTGGTAAATAAAATATTAAAGGAGTTCTACAAGGATTTTGCAATTAATAAAATATTTTAAGGTATCTTTAGCTCAAAAAATATATATTTTTTTATATAAAAACCAAGTGAATTAAGTGCTTCCCTTAAATATTGAAACTCTATAGCTTTATAACTACTGATCAAAACGTTTTCATCTTTAAATGTTCCTAAGTAACCCAAATTAAAGCCACAAATGTAACCCATTATATACGGTTCAGTGTACTGATATTTGTATGGGCCAGGGGACCTAGACCACATGCTAAACGAATGTTGACAAACAATTATTATTTTATTATTATTTGTTTGCCTGTTGTCTCTCCGAAAGTGCCCTCGCAGCACCTCTCCCTATCGCTATCCGCCTGCTCCTATCGCTCTGGTTCCGAACGTCTATCTATCAGTCTGACAGTTAGTTTGCATGACTTTCACAGATACACACACACAGCCACTCTTCGCCCGCCCACAGATACTCTCTCCCAGTGCCACATGTGTGTGAGTGTGTTGTCGTCATACCGTCTGCCGGGTCTCCACGCCACCGCCTCTCGTTTGTTTACTCGGTCTAACTGCTATTTGTAATACAATTCATGTTTTGTTGTTGATTATTTTATTATTACTCTTTTTTTTTAGACCCTGTTTGAGCGCAAATCTTCACATGCAACACATTTCGCAAACAAAAAACTCCTCGCCGCCCCTCCCTCTGTCTCTAAAATTAACTAAAACAAACACAGAGAGTGGCGAGCTGAGGGGGAGGGGGAATAAACAAACTTTGACAGTTGAAAATCAAGCGCTAAAATATTTGCCACATTTTTTGTTGTTGTTTTATTTTTTTCCAGCTCGTAATTGTGGCGAAATATTTAATGAAGTTCTCTCGGCTGTCGGACTGATTGCTTTGGATTAAATAGCTGTCAGTTGGTGGAATGACAAGTGGAAAGGGAGTTTTCCGTATAGGAAAATTAATATTTTCAAGGGAAAATCACATGGGAAGTTGAGTTCTTGAGGGTGATGTATATTTTTTGGGGATTTTGTATCAATTTTAACTAAGAATATCACAGGGAAAGGGTTTTCTGAGATAGAAAAAAAAAGGAAAGTATAGTAAAGAAAAAAATTTTAAGTAAAGTAATGTATTAACTTTTCAATATTCTACTTAAATAGAGCATCTAATGTTTTATAAATAATAAAATCCTTGTTTTAGGCTTTCTTCTAGAGTAAAATACTCTATTAACTTTTCAATTTTATATTTAAATAGATACTTTAATGTTTCATAAATAATAAAATCCTTGTTCTAAGCACAAATAATTTATAAAAGCTTCTTACAATAATTTTTCATAAAAATTCCTTTAAATTCATCTGAGAAAATAAAAGTATAAACTCCAAATTAATTATTTTCACAGATGTATTTCCATATTTCAGCATTTATAGTAGTGAAAAACAAGCAAGTGGCTTAGTAAAAAAAAAATAGAATCACATCTCTAATCAGATCGCCATATCTTTGCCTCATTTAGATGCGTGCCACACAATTTCCCCTAACTGCATCTTCCATATCTGATCCATATATATACAATCCCCACGAATTCTCAGCGGTGTGTGGTGTGTGTTCTCCAAGAGCATTTCTGTGCTATCCAGCTGAAGCATATCTAATAACTTAATTCGATTCGAGGAAATGGGCAGCGAGTTGGGGCGTATCTAAACACAGAAATCTAAAGCTTAATGGCTCATTAAAGCGAGGAGAGCGAGTGGAAGGCTGCTGCCCTGGGCCTCCTCTGCTCACTTTTTGATTACAAATTTATTGTTGGCAATAAATGAATAAAAATGAAAATGAAAAACCCAAATGCCAGTGTACAGAGCCGAGCTGTGAGGCTGCTAATTATGCATGCCGCATATGCACCATCCACACGATGCGTTTGCATTAGAAAAACGGCAGCACCAGCAACAGGCTGCTTATGCAATCCAATGCAGTGCAGTGGTAGCTGGCAACAACAGCAAATAAAAAACACAAATAAAATACAAAACAAAAGCGAAAAATTATAATAATAATGCAGCGTTGGCCGCAACAAAATCATGAAGGGGAGGCAGGAAAAATAAAACAGAAGAAATAGGAAAAAAGATACAAATGCGAGAGTTGCAATAATGGCAAACGAACCGAGGCACGCAGTTGGCCTACGAAATGAGCATTTCACATCGTGTGAATTTTAATTAAAGCAGCAACCAACGCCAACAACAAAAGTTAGACAACGCACTAAGTCCGTCCGTCTCTCGGTGAGCTTACTGCTTAATTAAATGCAACATATGCCGCTAATTAAATTTATGTGGCCGTCGCAAACTTTGATTATCAAAAATTATTTATGCAAAATCTCTGACAGGAAATACCAGCAACTGTGGCAACTGGCAACTGGCGACTGGCAACCTGCAACCAGCAACCTGCAACAGGCGATGCATGGCTTGATAAGCCCACAAGAGCAACATCAACATCAACGGTGGCTCTCGGCTTCTGCTGCTGCAACGGCAACAAAGCCGGGCTTAATTTAATTGTACATAGTTTTTGGTTGCATATTTAATTATGCTGCATTATTGCAGTGGTTGCTTTGATTTAATGAGCCACAGCGAGTGCTGCTGGCTAATTTATAGGTAGAGCCAATCAAGTGCCTAAATCAATTAGACAGGAGGAGAATCCCACATTGATTTACCGAGAAATTAAGAGGAGATTCCAGAACCTGCAACTTATAGATCAGCTTTAATTGAATTCAGTAGAAATAAGATAAAATTCCACTTCAAAGGAATATGAATACCCCTTTCTGTACAAATATTATTCAAACTCAATTCCTCAATGAACTGCATTGACACTTTCTATGAATGACAACGACTTTCTGTGCCAGGCATTAGCTTTTGCCTCTGATATATCCACAAATATATATAGTATATAGTAAACACTTGCACTATGCGCATAATCGACCAGGGAAACCTCTTACATATTTATTTATTGTGCCAAGGCGACTGACGCGAAAACTGCTGCTTGTGCTGGGACAGTGAGTCACCCTCTCTCTCTCTCTCTCTCTCTGTGTGTTGGAATTTAATTCATTAAATAAAAATTAATGTTTTGTTACGCGCAATTTTACAGAGCCAAAAGTATGGCCAACCGAGCATAAATTAAAATAAATTGCCCAGCTAACTTCAGCTTGTTCAAAATTAGCCAATGCAACCTCAAAGATACTTTTAGTTTTTCCTCGTAATTTAATTAGTTGGCTGAGGCCAGAAATTCGATATTGTTGAGGGTTTCAACCATCTGACACTTGATTGACAGCCATTCGCAAAATACAACAAAAAAATTGCTTTATCTGCAAGATGCCTAATGGAGTTCACAGAAACAGGTTTTCTCAAAATAATATGCTGGGAAAATGGTGGCAAGTCTGAAAAGCCCGATCAGAAATCTACAAGTAAATCTATATTTTTAGATTTTTTGTTGCTTTTTACATCAGGTACTATAATTAAGCGATTGTGCCGCCGCGATTGGAAAATTAAAAAACGTTTTAACAGCGATTTTGCCAGAGATAAGAATGAAACGAAACTAAAAACGAGCTAACTAATGTGTAACAAGCGCGACAACTAAACAAACAAAATTATTACACAGGGAAAAATATGATGAATAAATTAATGAAAAATTTGAGAAGGAATAATATTTATTCAGGAATTTTAAAGAATTTTTGGAGTCCTAAAATTAGAATTGATACGAGTTCTCTCAATGTTTTATAAAAAATAAAGCATAAATAGGCGATACACTATTCTTGAATATATTAAAAAGCTTATTTAAAATTTTTAGAATTATTTTTTACGATTTAAAAACCTAAAAAATATTGGATAAGTGCTATAAAATCAAAATGATATGGTTTATAAGAAAAAATATATTTTTTCCAGGATTTTCCTTTATATTTTATAGCTTTAACTCTGCAGGTCTGTGCTTTATTTTCAGGTTTCCGAACAAATTAATATAGGATTTAAAAATTAAAATAATTTACAATACAAAATTAAATGTAAAACCTACGATTAAATTAATACAAGTTATTTTTCAGTATAAAAAACCTATATAGAGAGAGAAAGATACAATAGGATCGACCAGAGATAGCGATAGCTACAACCCGACGACTATCTACATCTGTCAGTTTGTGGCCGAGTTTTGTCATTAGAAATGCCAATTGCACGTAATACGTCAAATGTTTTGTGAAATTATTTTTAATGAAATGCTGTGTCATTAGGCGGTGCACAAACCCACACACACACATACACACACACACACTTTTACAACACAAAACCCACACAAAGGCGAAAGAGGGGCGCGTCGGTCAGCGATTAGCGTGGCTGCTGCCTCTCTGACCCACTGTTGGTTTTGTTAATTTAGCTAAAAGTCCATTAAACGCTATAGTTCTTATGGATGGACGCTATTAATGTAATTGTTTATAAGGCAACCTGGGAGTACAACTACCTCTGGCTTCGCACCTTATGGCCGAAAGGTACAGGGCCCGCCGAGAGGCCCATCAATAGCCCTCCGTAATTATTACGATGTGTGACATGCACGGACCCTGCCTGGCAGTCATTATCATTATATCATTATTCGGGGACACTGAACTGTCCTTGATGATGATGATGATGATGGGGCAACCTGATTTTGCCTCAGAGGAAAATGTTTACTCGCCGAAGTTCTCTCTCTTTTGGTATGTTGAGAGATTACAACAACAAATCATGAGTGTTGGTCCAAGATCTTTTCGTTATATCTTGTGGCAAGTGCTGATTTGAAGAATATTTCTTTGCTTTCCTTAATTGAATATAATTTTAGTAAAAAAGCCCAAAGAAATACCTTCTGAAATGCATAAAAATGCGGATGTTACTTCCCCATTAAGTGCCCATAAATACTTCTTTATTGATTACTCATTTATGGTGATTTACTTTCAGGGAGTGGCATTCAGCTTGCATATTTACAGCATTAATAAAATCGCAATAAAAAAAATGCTATTACACCTCGATCTTAATCCCAAGTCTGTTATATCTTCGATCGTATAAAGACTCTCGGCATAAATAGGTTAGATCGTAAAAAAAAGTTTAGGAAACTATTGCAATGCATCGTTTGTAGAGGGGCACTTCGAATGGTTTCTAGTTTTTATGGCCGATCAGCCCGAGGAAGTGTAATCCGAGAGAGTTTATCCGCAGGTGGGGTTCATCGACTCAGAGATCAGGGCAGAAAGATACCCAGGGGATCCAGCCCAGAACCAGAGCCGTGGCCACTTGTCAACGCCATCAAATGGCAGCAGGGGCAGCAAGGGAGTGAGCTCACTTTATTTTTATTGCATTTTAGCAACGCTTACTTTCGAACAATCAATTCAACTCTTGCCTCGGTTTCCACTCTGCCCCGCCCTACCCCCTAAATGCCTCACTTTACTTAAGCAAACTGATTTTTATCATCGCTGCCGTCGCGTCGTTTTATGAGCATCATCAAAAACTAATAAAAACTCAATGCGTTCTTTATTTGCAGGCAGTCGGTCGGCAGGCGGCGGCAACAGTCGATACCCAAGTGGAAGTCAAAGTCAGAACCGTACTTTTCAGTATGCCACTCCTCCTCCTGCTGCCGGAACCCCCTTAGCATAACCGAGGAGCTGTGGAGCTGGAGGAACCACAAAGGCAACATGTTGCACATGCACTCGCCAAAAGCAATTTGCATACAAATGTTGCCAACGCACTTCACAAAACTGCACAATCACAGTGATGGTGAGGGGGTGTGTTTGTACACAGGGAGAAATGGGGGAGCGTTAATAATATTTAAAGTATTTTTTATACTTTATAATTTTTAAGGCAGTTGTTTAGGCATTTTATAATTTTTTAAGGGTTTTCCATTGAATCAAACTATATTCATTGAATTTTATATAAAATATTCTTTTGAAAATCATTACTTTTCCTTGAGAAATTTTTTTATATAGAAGGGAGTTCTTCACATACATATGTCACAGGAATAATATAATATAAATTGATAATAACTTTTTAGATAAAACTCAAATTATCAAGTTGTTATTTTCACATCACTACCTATAATTCCCAACCAGTTACAGCATCACAAAAACAATTTAAGGAGTAGTTGAATTTCTAACTTAAATATTACCAATAATTATATTGCTTGTAGAAAATTAGGTTGAATTAAAGTTATTTCAGTTATTTTCTTAGTTGAAAAGCTTCTTCAAAACCGTAATATATCTTTTAAATTAATTTAAAATTTTTTAGTCCAGTGCACTGATGGGCATAGGGTTAGCGGGGGACGCTGCACCACCGGATGAGGGTAAAACGCCGCTTCATAATTTGATATTAAACATGCACGCGTCTCTTACTCTCTCCCTCTCTCTTCCTCTCATGTGTGGTGCAACTTGTAAATTTGCAAATTGCTAAAATGCATGAAAGGAACAAAGGAGATGCGGGGGGCAGCAGCAGCCAAGAGGGGGTAAGGGGATTCTCAGGGCAGCTGCGTGAATTTGCATTTACCTGAAGGAACCGCACAGGACAGGAAAGAGACCCCTCAAAAAAGTTACCCAAAAATATTTCAGACTGCAAAAAATAAAAAATAAAAGCGAAGTATGCTCAATTGACTTTCAATTGTAAAACAAATAAAATGCACTTGGGGAAAAGGGGATTATAAATTGTAATAAATTATTAATTAAACAAAAAATGCAGAGATTTAAAAATGAAAATTGAAATCTAGATTCCATCAGCAGTATTATTTTATTTTTGTATATTTTCCAAAAGAAGTCATGGCTGTACATCTAAATAATTTCTATTAAAACCTATATAAAAAAGGTGGATATAGTTTAAAGACTTAAATTATATACCAAAATAACTCAAATAATTTCTTTAAAAATTCTAACCCATATAAAACTTAATTTGTTTTTATAGTTAGGATACTTTATAAAGCTTTCTGATTTGAACCATATTTTTCCGACAGTGCCTTGACCAAAGACAAAAGGCAGAGCGCTCCCAAAATGAATTTATTTTCAATTTTATTTTCAATCTGCTTTTTGTCCGTCATATGATTGACATGCTCGATTGAGCCGCGAGGGAGTGGAGCCGCGTTCTCCCCAGCGATACACATATCGCGTTTATTTTTGGCGGCAAGTGTTTGCCTTTCGGTTTGCAGTTTTGTTAATACTGCACTCGAGAATGGCCGAGACACCTCCTCAGCTGGCCCAAAGTGGGCGACATCTTCGTGGCCTTAATAAGCCAGAGCAAATATAATATAACAATGAAAAAACCAACACTACACACTTTTTATACATCTGATTTTGTACACGCAATTATATGTAAAACTTACTCTGGCATCTGTGTGTGTGTGTTACATTGTGTATAAATCATATTTATGAGACATTTCCCCTGGAGAAAATACGGAAAACGGAAAAACATGTGAATGTTAAATAGGCACGCAATGTGCGAAAGGGACAGCGCCTGCGAAATGCGTCACTCTCCCCCAATTTCCTGAGTTTTCCTTCGGCCCGGGGAAAACAATAATCAATAAGTAATACCGGCTACCGGGGCAGAGTCACCCCCGATTTTTCCCACACATTTTCCTCCCTCTCTCACTTCTATATATATGTGTGTGTTACAGTTCTTGTTGCCTTTGGCCTCGTGGGTAGTTCATAACTTTTCTCTCTTCGTACGTATGGCCCCATGTGTGAGGTGGTTTCCCGTCTGCCTGTCTGCGTCTGTGGTGGTTTTCTTGGCCAGGACTCATTGAGTTTGACAGCCATGTTTGTCCTTCGCACACACACTCACACATGATTGTAGGCGTCGCCTTATGGCACCCCCAAAAAAAAAATTACAAAAAGTACAAGCAGAAAAAAAGAAGAAATCGCTGAAGGGAAAAAGTGTGCCACAAACTTTTCGCCCAAAAAAAGTTTGTCTGCTGACACAGATCTCCCTCTTTCTGTGTGTGAATGAGCCAGAGATAAGGAACCAAGGCGAATTTTCCGGACTCTACTTCTCACTCTTTCACTCTAACCATGCACAGGAGAAAAATTTACAATTTATTTTTGAATATTTTTTACGAATTTAAAAGTCTTTGATAATTCAAAAATTAATCTTAAAATTGTTTTAAAATTTATTTGATAAGTTTTTTAATCAGAGGTTTACTATTTAACATCAGGTTAAAAAGTAATATTTTCTTAAAATATTTAAGGATCGTTTTAATCAGCAGTTAACTTGTTAAGCTTAACTTTTAACATATTTCTAACATGATTATTGTTAATCAAGCTTCTTGGTAACCGGTAAAATTTTTAACCTCTGGTTAACCCCTTCAGTAATTTGATATTCAAAGGATAAACTTTAAAACATTGGTTGAGTATTTCATGTCACGATAGTGCTATTATTTTGTCTAGCTTTACTTCTAAAAATGTCTTGAAATTAATTTAAACACCTTTATAAAAACCACATTTTTCTTGCCGTGTAACAAACCCTTTTTTGGATAGCCAAAGAGTTACCGAAAAAAAAACAAATTTAAAAAATTTTGTTAGACTTTGGGTTCGTTTCAGTTCAGGCCCATCTGATTTATTGTCAAAAATTTCATTGAAATTCATGAGGCTCTCGGATGAGCCTAAAAAAACGTAGAAAACAGGGCGTGGCCTAAATGATTCCGTGTGTGTTTGTGTTGCCGCTGCGCCTACGCAATGCCCAAGATTTATTTGAATGGAACGAAGAGAAATTATAATATTTTCCAACTTCTATTATTGAGAAAAAATATATAAAAGAAATAATGAAATGGTACCAAAAAAAAAAAAAAAAGAAACCAAAACCATTCTGTGGGGAGATTATGAAAAGAGCTGTTGATGTATGAATTGTATGGGCCTCTCATAAATCTAGGGGCCCTGTCAAGGTGTCCATAGCAGTTCCATGTGTGTGTGTGCTCAAGTGGCAGTCATAAATTTGAAATTTATGTTCATCTCTCGTTTTTTTCCATTCTTCGTTTTTGGTCAAGAGAGAAGGAACCTGCCACCAGGCAGAGCTCTTTCCACGCTTGTTAATTAAATGCGATTGCATCATCGCATCTTCCAACTGTCCATCTCCGCGTCTATATCTTGTATCTTACGGATACATATATGTGTATCTCTATCCCCTTTATCAAGCTATGACTGGGCAGAAATTGTCGCTAATCGCTGCTCATGTACCTCAAGACATGCCGCATTTGTCTTTGTCTTTTTTGTTTCGGCTTTGCCGGCTTTGACACATTTTTCTTATGAATTTTCTGTATATTTCCCAGCTTTTTTTTATGTTTTTCTATCTGTATTTGTGCCTCTCTAATTTTTTGTGGCGTGTTTGTTCTGGCCGCCAAAATTGCTTGTCGAGCATTTGTTGGACATGTTTTTGTACTTTGGCGGTTTTAGGAACATTGGAACTACACGCAAGTGCCGCGGATGATGATTTTCGGCAGATTCTCTGCCCTGGCTGACAGCGAATACCCAAAGCCAAACCGTTAAAACATCAAAATCAACTCTTTCAAGCTCATTAAACAGAGGGAGAAAACATGAAATAAAACCAAAAGTTGACCTTCAAAAACGCACCGAAATGGCAACCCAGCGGAGCGCAAAGAAAAAAGCATATACTATTTTTAACACGGTGAACACTCCTCGAATTTTACAATTAAATAATAAAAAAAATTGCTTAGAAGAAGAATTGTTGATTTTAAAAAATATTCAACATATTTTCTGATGTTTTCCAAGTCAAAAAGAATTTTAGATTAACTTTAAATTATATTTTGACTTGAAAGAAAATTTCTTTAAAATTTTAATTCTTAGTTTTATATTTATAATATATTTTAAATTTCGTAATTATTAAATTGAAAAATTAACTGCAAATACTTTTTAAACATAATCCGTCAGATCAAAAACTTAATAATAGTTTTTCCATACAAGTCTCCACTGTAAAAGAATTAACAAAAGTCAGAGCTGCTTGGAAACAGGTTGTTGCTTCGCTCTCTCTCTCTATTGTTAACATTTTATTATGTTTTTTTCAAGCGGAAAGCAACAAAAGCCCCCCAAAAAATACAAAACAAAACTGCGAGTGAGTCAAAAATAACGCCAAAAATTTGCTCGTACACTTTGCGATTGCATTCTTACGATTATTTACGATCGAAATACTATATGTACCTGAACATTTCTCTGGCGATTTTTGACCTTGCCCTGTTGCAGTTAACACGTGCCAGAAATTGATAATGAAAGAGCGCGTTTTCAGGTGTTAATCACACTGCGAGCCATAAAAAAACGAAAAAAAAACAACAAAAATTATAAAAAGACTAAATAAGAGCCAAAAAAGGCGCCAAAAATACTTCGGCGTCGCGCCAAAAAGACAAACAAATATACACGAAAAAATATTCTAATCATAAATGGACGCTTGCCGCGATGACGAAGATTTTAGCCTATTGTAGATCTCCGGTATTTGCCATGGCTTTTGTCGGGTTTATCTGCTCTTTGTTGGCCACTTCGAGAGTCGTGTGCGGCGGCGTTGTTGTAAATTGAATGTTTACTTCCCTTTTTTTTTTTTGAAGGGGTTCGAGAGGGGGCTTTGGCGGCCTTCGTGAGTCTTACGGTAAATAAAGAAGGCAGCAAGGCAGCGAGGCAGCAGCAGAAAGCGCGCGCTCGTCGCGCGTATCTAGATAAATATCTGTGAAAATACACTTGAAACACAGGCTACTGTACATACGCACGGCGACTGCGCCGCCAGCAGAGACTGCGACGGCGACGACGACTGCCAAAGCGATAGGTTCACGGACAGTGAGTGCCAAAATAATAGTGACGTTTTTAAGTTAACTTTATCACAAGTAACATTTTTCTTATTAATTAGTTGGAATATACGATTTCTTATATTTAAGAGATATCCATTTTAGTCTAAAAAGTGGCTTAAAAATCAAGACCTATGGATTCAATTTGATTTTAATTTTTTTTAAACAAATTAATTAATAACAAAGAAAATATTCCTATAAAATGTTAAATAAAAAATACGTTTTTTAAAATATAATTTTTTGAATCAGAACTTCAATTTTTCATCGAAATTTTAAAAATTTGATCAAATTAATATTATTTTACAAGGCAGACATTCAAATTTTTGTGGTTTAAATAGTTTTTTAATTCAAAAAGCCACTTTTGGTATTTCTAGAAATATTATTTATGGCCAAATTAGTCTATTAGATTTCATTCTTTGAATAAAAGAGTCTTTTATTAGAAAAAAGTCTACTTTTAGAAAAATATAAAAATAATACCATATAAATATATTCTATTAAAAAAATACTAATATAATACTAGTACTTCTAAGCTGAAATTAAAATATGTCATTTATGCTTAAATTTTAATTACTAATCAAAGTTCCCTTAAAACAAGTATATTTTTTTTGTTTTATAGCCTTTCCTTGTCGGTTTCTAGAGTTCGAGGCTTTGTTATCGTTATTTTTCCCTAAGCTGTGTTCTCAGAGTATCTCTGCCTGTTTGTTTTTTTTTTTTTAATTTTTTTTATTTCACCTCATTTTTTTTTTTGCTTTTTCCAGAGAAGGCAACGACCATCCCAGCAACAACAACAACGAACGCGGTGATGATGATGATGCCGCTCAAAAAACAAAAAATAAAAGGAGAGAAAAATCGTAAACAGATCATCGAACTCCGCGCTCTCGTGTTGTTGTTTTTTACTGGCTGCCGTTGGCCTTGAAATGCCCCGCAATTATTTTATATATTTAATTTTTTATTTTATTTCGCTTGCCCTTTTTTGGCGGGTTAATTGTTTCATTAATTAAAAGTCGCGTTTTATTATTAATTGAGTTGGCAACGCGTGCGGCGCCCACGCAAAAAAAAATCCTAAAAAAAACGACTAAGAAAAACGTATAAAATATAAAAAAATAAATACAAAAAAATACAACTGCAACGCTGGCAGCGACGCAGGCCGAGGCAGCGCTGTTGGCTTTCACCGCTGCTTGCGTCACTCTGCTGCTGCTGTTCTTGCCGGGCGACAAAGCGACAAATGCAACGTCAATCTCACCACACTGAGAAAACCACCACCACCGGCAGCAGAAGCAGAAGCAGCAGCAGCAGCAACGTCAAAGAAACCCACCACGGCAGCAGCCAACCAAAGCAGCGCGTTAGCACGCGTTTCATTCGCGTTTTGTCGGCTATACCGTTCGGTTGTGCTAACGGTAAAATAACTTTGGTGGTGGAAAAACTGGAATTACTTGATCGGTGCGGCATAGGAATAATATATATATAAATATATATGTGTGTAGCAGAGCGCGTGTGTGTGTGTGTTGCACTTGTAGCGCTGCTTACGTGCACAAGTGAACGTAAAGTCGACGCGTTTTCTAATCTGGCGATTATCGATTGATAGCGGTAAAGCGCCGCTGTTGCCGTCGCAGTGGGCAGCGAAGACTCACACACACACACACTAGATCTCTCTGCCCCTCGTAACTTTTAGGCGAAGTTTCTGCGCGCGTTTATAGTCGCGCGATCAAACGCTGCAGTCGCTGTCGCCGTTGCTGCCTCTGTCTCTGCCTCTGCCTCGGCCGCTGCCTCGGCCGGCGTCTGCTGCCGACGTCGCAACATCGTCGCACTTCGAGTTATTTTCTGCGCGACTTCGCTGCGTTTTTTTCATTTCGGTTTCGGAGCTCCGAAATCGCGCATCGAATGCTAGAAAAACGCTCCGTGGCTTTTTCTCGGGTTTTTCGCAAAACGCGTGACTTGAAACAAAATTCGTAAAAACTTTCAAAGTGCTTATAAAAAATATACAATAAATAAAAATAAAATAAAAAAAATTAAAAGCGAAATACAGAAAAAAAAACATACAATTGTATTAAACAAAGAGGAAAACTTATATAAATTCCATAAAAAGGATAAACGGAAGAACGAATTATCTGAAATTAACACAAGTTAAATAAAACCCAACTCTATAAGGCATAGAATATTTAAAATATGTTAACCAAATAATAAAAAAAAGTATTTCTACGTAAAAGTAGAAAATACTACTATATACAAAAGAAAAACATCACCAAAGAGGCGTTAACAAAATGTTAAAACCAACTTAAAATGTCAAAGGAAATAAATTCATAAAAAATTAAATCATTAAAGTTACAAATTCTATTTTAAGGCCTTATAAAAATAACACAAATTTATTCAGAAAATATACATGATTTACAATTTAAAAATTTCCAAATAATAATGAAAATTCGAGTTGCTTTCCTTTAAAAAGAATATTAATTAATGGGAAAAATTCTCAAAATTTCTCTATTTTATTCCACAAAATGTGTGATCCTGACCAATTCCGAAGAATCCTTTTAAAAACGAGCAAGAAAAACAATCAAAGGGAAAACCAAACTTCCTATAAAAAATTTCCAAGAATTAAAACCCGAAAAAATAAACATCGAAACTTTCCACAGAAATCGTATCTGTATTTTGCATAACACCCTGAAATGATTGTATATTTTAACTCATAATAAAAAAGAAACACACCAAACATATCCAGATTATTATTAATAATGATTTGAAAATTATTTAAATTCAATCTAACAAAAAGTTGATCCAGCAAAAAACCAAACCCTAAAAAACAGAGAGAAAAAAAACCTAAAAAGCTGCCAAGCGAGCAGTTAACGACGGGGAAGCAGAGGAGGAGGTCGGACCATATATATAACCATATATAACCGTCGTCGTCATCATCATCATCATCATCGGGCTAGAATTCCCCCAGCACAAATCCCATGAAGAGGAGAATCCCATCAGCAGAATAACAACACAACTGAGCAATACTACGAAAAAAGAGTTGGAATTTCTGTAAGCTGGTATGTGGAGTTCAGAGTTGTGGTTGTTGTTCAAGTTTTGTGAAAAAAAAGAAGAAAAAACTGAAAAAAGAATAAGGGAAACGCGCTGCCGAGATATTTTTTACCTGGTTTTTGCCATCAGCGAGGTATAGAGTTCCTACGTTCACATTATAAACTCGTAGGAACTTCATACCGTGCTCTTGGAAGACCAAAAAACAACAAAGAAAATAATGCATAGTTCCCCAAAAAAACAGCAGAAAAAATAACAAGTATTAAAAGCTACAAAAAATAACATATAAAAGAGGAAAACAACGCTTAAACGGTGGGAAAGTAAGTTTGACTATAAAGTGTTTATTTATCTAAATTTTATATTTATTTGTAATTAAGAAGGGTAAAAAGACATTTCTAAAAGGCAGTAAAAGTTAATTAACTAAAGAAATTTAAGTAAAAATTTTATTGGAAGTAATAACGGGTTTTATCTAATATTTTAGTTTAAATATTCTTGGTTTAGACAAAAATTAGGAATATTATCATAAATTCCTTGAAACTTCCCCTTAAAAATGGGTTTATATCTTTAAATAATGTTTTATATGCATTTTCACAAGAAACTCCGTAAAATAAAATATATGTTTCCTAAAAATATTAAAGGCTTCCTTAGAACTTGGGACTTGCAGCGTTCTCTAAGATAAAATACTCTTAAATTTAACAAAAACCCCGAAAGTAATGATTAAATCGTGGAGAATGCGAAAATCTTTCCTTCTATATAAAATTTTTATTCCTACTTCATGCCAAAAATCACGTAATCCAACAGAAAACAGAAAAAAATACACCCACAAACTATTAAATACTAACAGAAAATCTGCGAAATAACAGAAGGGGGAAAAATTCCATAATTCCACTTGAAGATCGAATGTCAAAAGCGTGTGGCAAGCATCAAGATATAGATACAGATACTGAGAACGCAGCAGCGCTACCGATAAGATATGGAAACAACCATATTCCCGATGACTAAGTCCGGACGGGTTAAGGGCCAGCTCGATCGAGGTGCGGCCGAGCTGAGCTAAAGCTGAGCCACTTCAAAAGTATTTGTCATAAATTAACAAACATTATTTCTAATCTAACTAAGTATCAATTTCAATTAATTGCCCGGTACAGATAACGTTGGATTGTGGGTGCTCCGTCCCGCTCTACATATAGCTATATATTATATATTATTCTATGTATGTTTGAGTATATATATTCCCCCGGCTAAATGGCTTCCACTTTTGGCTTTGCTAATTGCTAAACTTGTCTAGGCTAATGGCAATTGTTTGCTGCTGATTGGTTAGTACTGGGAGAATTGCTTAATTGTAATTTGAAGAGCCGCAGGAAGGAGAAGATTGCCTCTAAATTAGCAGGGGTTATTTAGGGTTAAAAAGAGCGCGAAAAAATGCTCATTAAAAGGTTAAAAGATAGCTTGAGATGGAGCTCTAGGGGCCTCATCCGCAAAATAGATATGTTTTTTACTATATTTATATTAAATCATTACTAGTTATCTATAATATATTTCCAACTCAAAATGAATAGATTTTTTAAGGAATGCATAGATCTTTGTAAAGAAAAAGTAATTGATGTGGAAAAACAGCATTTGATTAATATCACCTCAACAATACTATAGTCAAATTGCTTAAATTTCTTATTAAAAAACGATAAATTGACTTATAACTCCAACATAACTTCCCTTTTCACATTTTTAAGAAACTTCAGCAAAAAAGAGACCTTCACAAAAGTGTAATAAATCAGAAAAGCCTGTGCCCTAATATCTTTAAATATGATACCCCCGTCTGTCTGGACATGAAAAAAACGGAGATATGGAGTCCAAAACTGAACCAAAACTGATAGGAGAAGTGCAAGCAATTTCTTTTTTATTTTTATTATATTTTATTTCTGCGCTGCCATGCCCGATAAGCGGTTGAAATAAAAAATAATAACACACAAATTGCAGTGACACACCAAAAGGCCACAATGATAATTTTATCAACTGCATACAAGTACAAAAAAGAGGGACAAGAAAATACAATAAAAAATAATATATATATATAGAGATATTTACTTTATCGTGCGAAATGGGAATGAAACGAGCGTCGTCAACGGTTTCCTTGTTGTGTCTCTGCAATTTTCACAGCCTCCGCTATTGCCGCATTTGGCATTTTTGCCACTGTCAGAGTTGGCCAAAAGGACAGGCCGGGATAGGGACCACGACCGGGCCAGCACCACAATTCAATGCTTTAAATTCCTTCACTTCTGCACTGCTGTTGCAGCAGTTAATTTAATTTCAGCTCATAAATCAAAACTGTGCCGCGCAAAATGTTTGCTTTTGACGCGCCGTTTTTGTCGCCGACGTGGGACATTGGACAACTGGAACTGACATGGCACCACCAGCAGCCACTAGCGGAGGATGAAGTGGAGGATCGGATCTGGAGGCGGAACAAACACGGAGGTGGAGCCATTGAGTCGCCTCATGTTTGACAAACAATGGCCAACAGGGGATACAGGAAGGGAAAATACAGCAAACGAAGAGGGGAATAATCATGAGGAAGTTTTTTTTTAACTATTTTTTATAAGCCTTGAGTTAAGAAGAGAAAACTAAATATATTTTTAAAAGCAAATTTCAATCTTTCAATTTTATTTTGTAAATTATAAAAGGTTGCAAATTAAAGAGAGTTCTTGATAAATTCAACTTATTTCATTGCAACTTGAACTGAACAAGTTCTAAAAGTGCTTTTAAGGAAGAAATGCTTGAAAAACAGTTAAACATGTAAATAAAATAAATAAATAAAATGAAAAACGCTTAATAAAATAAAATATGGAAATAGAAAAACATATATTTATATAGCAAATTATGTACACTAAATGTCTATTTTAAAAACATTTTTAAAGAAGCCTAAAATTTCTAAATGTATGAGCTTTACAAAGATCAAAACATATTCAAAAAATGTCCCGAAAATTATGGTAATTACAAAATATTAATATCTACATTTTAATTGATATTTATTATTATATAAAACAGCTTAAAGGGTTTAGTTTTTCAGTTAAAATATTAATATACAATATAAAATAAAATATACGAATAATAAAGAAGTTTAACCTGTCATTATTTGTCTTAAAAAAAATGAATAAACGTATTATATTCTTTACAAAATTGCTTGATTTTTATTTATTTTTCAAATATGAAATAAATTGAATTTGATTGATATTATGTACTTGAAACATTGTAGTACTTGCTTTAGAAGGGTAAATATAATAAATGGTATTACAAAATTGAGCCCTAGCAAATGTAATATATTTTTCTGAGAAGTCTTTGGAGAAATTCAATATAAATTCATAATAAATACACCTTCCTATAATCATTTAGACAACTTTACTGCCAGAGTCCCTAACCAACTAGTCATCCTACTGCCCACTGGCATTATCTGAGGTCAGCCTTTCCTCTCCATATCTCTTTGGACTGTCCCCTATAGATCCCCGCCCAGACGGATGACCGACCGGCCGGCCCTTCCCTGTTATAACTCGAACTCAACCAAGCCCCTTTGGCCGCAGACCCATGCCCGTACCCATTCCCGTACCCATTCCCGTACCCGTACCCGTATCCGTACCCATTTCCATTCGAGGGGCACTCAAAAGCGTGACAGTAAATAGTAAACTAAATGACAAGTACTCACAATAGTTAGATAGATAGCCGGGGATAGTTGGGCCCCAGAGCAGAGATGGGCGACACAGATACACGTGCTGGCAGAAATGGTAGAAAAAAGATAGAAAAAAAAACTAGAAACTGGGTGTGTACTTATGCCAAAATGTTAACCCTATAAGCAATGAAGCTCGTTAAATGCCAATCGCATTGACACGACCCAAACTGCTGACTAAGTCAGCGGAGAAAACACGTAGGAATTACTCTAGTATTCCGACGGACAGCGGCGAACATCTATTGGAAATTCAAACGAGGCCCAGAGAAAAGTATCTCGAAAGTGGGCAGCAGATACTCTACTGAATCGAGCTGAAGCCTAAAGATACAGAAAATAATGGTGAAATTGTTAAGTATTTTAGAGGGAAAAACTAAAAGCATAAGAGCTGCTATAACAAATACTTAGTATATTGAAAAACTGAAATTTTCTGTATTTTCTTATAAAAAAAAGGCTTAAAAGTATATCCCAAATAAAATTAAATGTTTCCCTTTGATAAATAATAAATATTTTATTGTTACAAGCTTTTTGTTAAGTTTTAAGCGAGTTTATAAATTCAAAAGAATTTTCTATGATAATAGGGATAAACGTAATGCCAAGCCTTTTATTTAATATATTTATATATTTAAGCATTTAAACAGAGGAAAAAATATAATGAAATTCATGAAACATTCAAAGAAAATTTTCTACTGGTAAACAACAAAGGGATTTACAATACTAAAGACCGTAACGGATATTTAATACTTTAATCTGTGATAAATAAAGGGAAAAGCCCTTTGTTGAAGCCAGCGTGAAAATGTGGATAAATCTTGTTAATCAAAGGGCTAGGAATTCTTTTAAAAACCTGAAAAAGTCTCTCAAAGATACCTACAATTTGATTTTTAATAAACAAAATCAGATAAGTCTTTGTCTTGTAAGCTCTTCAGTTCTTCAGTGTTCTTTAGTAAATTAATACTTAGCATATTAACAATCTTATTTATAATAAAATAACCTTAATCAGAAGCTGAAAAGGTGACATCATTTAATCCGAGTACATTATTCGTTTCACATAAATACCAAACCATTTAAAGTACTCCTCCCCCAGGCAAATTTATCGGACTGTTTTAGTTTTTCTATTCGCAAAAAAAGAGCTTTGTTCGCTGGCCCAACCCAGTTTTGTTTTTCAGGCACAGTAAGGCACAGCTATGGCTGACCCATATCGGCGCAAAATATGCTAATTATCTGGGGGGCGAGCACTGTTTGCTGGCACCAGATATATGTGCATGTGAACGACTATCTCTAGGCGGTCTGTCAACCAGTTGAGCCACTCGACATCGCCGGCGGTCAAGGCTGATGGCGGGGCTAATGGGCAAAAAAGGTTCTGCCCGGTTCGGGCCTGCACCCACCAGGGCCTGCGGAGGGTGCCATATGGATATATGTATATATGTATATGTAATAAATCAGCCACGTGCATTCGAGTGATTCAGCTGTGAGAGAGTCGTGCCAAAGATTTGTGTTTTATTTTTATAATTTTATTTGGATTTTTTTGTTGCATCGCCTTTTTGCTCATGTAATTAACGCTGACGTCAACTGAAATTATTTACAAGAATCAATTTTCAATCGATTAAGTTAGTTGCGGCCCCACAGCTCCGAGATAGCCCGGGGGCAGCTCGACTCGAGTCGCTGACTGACTGTTGTCACGTCGGAAGTTGACTCAGCTAAAGATCGTTGCCGCCAATGCACTTGGCTTGGAAATGTATTTTATAGATATTTTATAAGAATTATAAAGAAAATAATACTTTTCTGAAGAAGAAATACTAAACGAAATTGTTAAAAGTTTCCAAACCCAACTCTAAAGTTCTAATTTCTTTGAAAAACTAAGAAATCGGTTATAAAAGATGTGTCATTTCCCATTTTACCTTTCGAGACATTAATCTTTATGTCTAGAAGTAATTTTTCTCCAGTGTAAAGAGGTTGGAAAAAAGTGGTATATAATTCCACTATACATTTAATGACAGCAGCAACAGCAGGAAATGCTGGGCCACGATTTAAGCTCTGTACGAAACTTGTTTCGTTGACTGGACAACCCACATACTATCCAGTATTATACTGACGTCCGAGCTGCCATAGCTAGAACGATCTAAACAAATCATTTAGATCATTTGTTATTCATTGAAAAAAATGTATTAATTTTGAATTCAGCATTCAACGCTGCCTGCTGGCCATTCAACATTGTATGAGGATTAAAGATACATTGTGCTTGAATATGTATCTGAACAGAGAAGAAAAAATGAAGACATTAAAACTAAGTTGAGGATAATGAAAAGGGTAGAGAGAAAGCTCTAAAAAAAGTATATTTCAGAATATATATAAAAATAAATTAATCAGAAATTAAACCTAAGAAAACAAGGAGCCTTAACATATAGGAAAAAATAAATCAAGGCTTTTTTAGTGAGTTATTTTAAAAAGAAATTATTTGTGTGTTAATTTTGCTTGTTAAGGCATATTTCCTTTAAAGAATTCTCTAACAAAATAGAGTTACTTTATAGTTGTTAATCTTATTTCTCCGCCTGTATCTTATATCTCGTTTTGCGCGGTTTTTGGACTCTTATTTATTTGAGTTATCGCCGGTGTCTCCACATTATTTCACTGTCGGATTTGCGTAGCATTGTTCAGGGGGGCAAAAACGAAACCCAAAAAAAAGGCTGAAAACCGAAAAACCAAGAACAAAAATAAATATATATATATATACAACTGAAAACGAAAAGCCAAAAGCCGATTTCCAACTAGATACGCCGCTGGATTGGATTGGCACTGCTGCTGCCCCTAACGGATTGTGCGGCGACATAAGCTTTGATGGATTTTGACATAAATATGAGCTGGAATTTCGTGCGAGCACCGCCATGTTTGGCATGCCGAGAGCCGAGCTTATCAGCCGGCTGCTAGGCCCATATAAGCGATCTCCCCCAGACCGATCCACGGCGGTATCGGTGCCTATATCCATCCATCGATCCAGCGAAACGATCCATTGCCGGACTGGCAGCCAACGAGGGGCCAGAAAATAAAAACACTGCCATGACCAAAGCTATCTACACACACACTCACACACACAATTTATGCTAATCTCCCTGCGACAGCCATAATTTTGTATTTTGTTGGCCAGTGTAGCAGCCAATGGAATGGATTTTTTGTCGTTTTTTAGCAAAGTAAGCGCGTGTGGAGCATGCCCAAGCAGCAGCCAATGGGTCCATCCCATTGCGTTTAAATGATTAATTTACATAAATATTTTTATGATTTGCCAACAAAACGACGGTCAAAATGGAGAGTAAGCCCTGGCCAGCTGCCAGTGGAGGAGCTTACACAAAAATCAATCGAAATGGGCCAAGGAAATGGGGAAAATATTCGATAAAAGGGGTTTTTTAAAGTGGAATTTAAACTAAAAGCTTTATCAAGGCAATACCACCCTTAACTTATCCAGAAATATTTTTTTAGTTTGATATTTAATAGGTTTATTAATCTTCCCTATTTAATTATTGTTTAATCTTTTTCTCCAAGTGTCCAGGGTCCATTGGCTCTTATGCAATCCAGCCTTTTGACCAAAAAAGTTGCGCCCCTTTTTTTTATTTATTTTTTTTAAACTGAACACGTGCCTTAGAGGGAGGCAGAACTAGTTCAAGCAACTGTAAAAGCCAACCTCTATAGGCTTCGTTCTCCTCTGTAGTTTTTTTTTTTGTAGCCGCCACTGGGTGTCATCAACCTCAAACGTCTTTTGTCTTTGGGCCCGGTTAAAATAAAAATAAAATAAAAATAAAGAGCCCAGATGACAGGCTTAGTCGAGGAGCTGAAGGCACCGAAGGAACCGGCGGAAAAAGGAGACAGGACACACACACAGGACGTGAGCCACATGTGACTCAAATGGCCAAATGCCAATGAACCCAGAAGAACGACGATGACGACGACGAGGAGGAGCAGCAACCAGGAAGTAAAGTTCTGCTTCCTACATCAAACGCACTGGCAACAGGTGTAGATTCTACCCAATGCCACCTTTTCCCCGCGAGAGATTTTTCACATCATCATCGAGATATATACACTGAGGGAAAATAACTAAGAAGACTATGAAAAGAGGGTTCTATATCGGAAGTATTATTAAAAGTGTTGACTGAAGGCTTTCTGATATTAAAAATAAACGATATATAAAGTGTATTATTATTAGTAAAATATAAATATAATAAATATAAATAATTAACTCCCTATTTCCTTTACAATAATATGGGGGTAAATCAATAAAGTTATATCTCAAATTTTATATTTTTCCCTGTGTAATAAAACTACGTCAGCAAATGGTTTCCGCTCCTTCCTCTCACTGTGTCAAATGGCATTTAGATAAGTAAACGATCGCCGTAATCTGCAATCTATAAAATAAAATCCATAATGACATTTGCATAAATTAGATAACTCTCGAGGCTCTTGGGTTGGGGGGATTAAGTAAATGTAAAGATATATTAAGCAAGCAACAAGAGAGCTGCATTAAGTGCAGTTTTATTTTAGATTTTAAGAGACTTACGTATTTATAATAGATATTCCTCGATTAATATTTAACTCTTAATATAGCTTCAAAGGAAATTGAACACCTTAATGATTAATTGATTTTAAAAGTTAAAAGCATTAATTTAAATAATGAGCAACACATCTAAATGACACGAAACCGTATGCATTTCTTATCTCACTTTTTTCCCGTATAATTAATTTGTCCATTAATAATTAATAGTTTCAAGGGGACTGTTTTTTCTATATTTAATATATTTCTCATCTATTGAGATAAGTTGAAATGGTGACCCCCATGACAGAGGCTTGGTCATCGCCCAAACTCATGCCCCGCACCTCGCATTTAATCTTCAGCTACTCAACCCTTTTTATGCAAATTTAAGAAAAATATATATATATATGAGTGAAAAACATAGCAACAACAAAGTGCTGTATAAATTTATACAAATATATATGTATTTACGTATAAGTACGTGTAGAAGTTCATATGTGGAGACTTGTAGATAAATTTGCATATTTCAGTCGTTCATAATCCAAGTCTTTCCTTAAGTTGAAGTCTGGGTTTTGAGATGGAGAACGAGACGTGGACGGGAGAGACCTTAAGGGGAAATCAGCGGAGCAGCAACAAAATCGACAGCTAAAAAATAAGAAAAATATAAAGAAAACACCAACACCAACAGCAACAACACTAACCCGGGGCCTCACTTCAAGAGGCGTCGAACCATTTGAAATGGCCACACCTAACAAAACTGTGATATTTTTTGTTGGTGCGCCTACTACCAACTTTGTCGTTTATTTTCTAACCATATTTCTCTGTGGACTTTAGCATATTTTAGCCACTCCAAGGAAGAGGCAATAAACACTCATAACGCCTCTATGTTCATATATATAATTTCTCCCCTGAACCCAGGCAGTTGGGGAACCTCTAATGGTGATTAGCATTTTTGTTGAGTATTTAATTTGATTTTATTGAATTTGTTATCACGCTGACAAGTTGCTGGACCACTTAGCGGACTAGAGGAAACGGTTATACACAGAGATATATTTCAAAGCCTTAATGTTTCCAGTTTCCAGTTTGGAGTTTTCGGTTTTTGGATTTCTGTTTTTCTGTTTTTCGATTTCTTGGCCGAAACACGTGTCTGGGAAAGTTCTTGCTGATGACATAGTGCCGGCTGTCTGCATCATCGCACCCCAGTGCCACACACATAACAAATTGTCATAAAAAACGTTCACGATTTTATTTTAAACGTTGAATTAATTTTCGTGTTTCTTTTATTTAATTTTAGAGATCCTTATCTATGCTAAAGTGTCTGCCAAAAAAAGAGTGGGGAAAAAAAGAAACGCAAACCATAAATGTGACTAAGGAGGCGCTGAGTAAGCCAGACACGAAAGATCCATACTAATTAATTGTTCAATCAGATAACACTTGACTCTTGATATATAAAGACATTTCAAGAAAAGAAATTAATAACAAATACAACAATTTAAATTGTTGTTGTTCATTAATTTGTGGTTGGTGACCAACATCATTTTTTATACGCTTAATTTATGACTGGCGTTGGCTAATTTTGGCAGGCACTGTGACGACAGTTTCCTAGTAACAGAAAAGCGAGAAAAAAAGAAAACTTGGAGGAATTCTGGTGAGTTTAATGATCTCAGTTTAATTTGTAACAAAATAAATGAATAAATCAAATAAATAATTCAACAAAGCTTTTTAATTTATTTAAAGTGTTTAAACTGTCTTTCAAAGCTTGAAAAAACAATTCAGATAACAATTAAAATGTAGAAATTTATAGAAAATCGATTAATCTCAATTTAAAGAGTGATTCCCCTTTTTCACACACAGAAATCTCTCTCAACGACAGATAACCCGATAAAAATGGAATCATATGATTATTTCCAGAGAAACTGAAACCTCAATCGCACTCGGCGTTCTCCTATTGGGTTTCTTCCAACCTCCTTTTCTTTATCTTTCTATATATAGTATATATATTCACATATATGAACCGGAAGATTTGGCATATGAACGCACTAAATCACTTCACCAAGGCGCTTGGAAACAACATGACAACAAAATGAACACTTCAACAAAAATTTACCAGCCAAGAAATATAGCCAAGAAAAGCAAAAAAAACTAAGAAAAAAAAGCTGCGAAATAAATTCGCCAACAAACGAAAACATTATTCATTGAATGTCTATAAAGACGGAGGAAAAACACACAAACATACATACCCGAGACTTGTATGAAATAAAATAAAACGAATTTCATAAATATATACTGATATATTCACACATTTGCAGCGGCGACAAGAGAGTTATATTTTTTAGCTGTATTTATTTTTTATTTTGAAAGGCAAATTGATTATAAATTATGACGCTGCCAGCTGACTGACAACTATTTAAGATTCAAACAATTATGATTTATGGCGATGTGTGTATATAATGAGGATGCGATACCTTGACATCTTCGCACAGAATCGCAGAGATATATATATAAATGTTCATATATGCGGACTAGATCGCTGCGTAACTAATAAAAACGTTGAAAATAGCTAAAAAAAAAGTTTGACTGCTTTTTTTTTATCTCTCTTTAGCTTAATCAACAAAGAGATGAAAAAAAAAAAAACTGCCATCAATCATTAGACCAAAGATTAGTCACTCTTTTTTCTCGTCGAGCTTCTTTTTTTTTTTGGGTTGGCTTCGAGAGTTCAAGGCAGTCGCCTTGGCTACGTTTGGCAAACTATTCAAACAGCCCCCGCATCGGGCTTATAATGTGTATTTAATAGACCATTTTACAAGACAACTACAAATGAGACGGTGAAATCATCACCAAGGTCAGGTTCAAATTATTTGACACACAAAAAATAATGGAAACATATTTATGGCTATGAAACATATTTAGGCCATCAGATGGATGAGTAATTTGTAGATGAAAATATGAATTAATACTTGATAAAAATAATAATTAATGTATTTATATTTGGGGGTATTAACTTAATTTTAATGTTGAGGAGCTTAAGGGTTTTTAAAGGGTATAAAATACTACAAGAGAAATTCTAATTAGTAAAGAATAAAATACATACAAAATGCAAAACTAAACTTAAAAATTGCTTTAATAATTTTTAAGTTTTTCCATGAACAAAAACAAAATTTAGCTACTTGGTTCACTTTGAATATGTTGGCTAACTGATAGAAATAAATAAAAGATCATATCAAATAAATATTTTAAAACATCTTTAGGTAGTAAAAACTAACAGAAATATTTTCTATTAACCATATGCCAAATATTTTTTATGAAATTAAATATTCCATAAAAATTTCTCCCCCACAACCTTTCCCCACTTGTGGGGCTTAATAGTTTTCAGCAACTTATTTCTTTCCATCGACTGCAGCTGTCACCCCTTACTTTTCTGGTGAATGTCACGTCTATATGGGATACATATTAAATTCTTGATGATGCATATACAATATTGCGCAAATTTCGAATAAAAAAAATAAGCATTTAGCAAAAACTAAATAACGAAATGAGAAAATGAAACGTGCCACTTGCAGCTGTTGATAACAAAACGACGGCAAACATAGAAAGAGAGAGCTTCAACGTATTTATAATAATCAAAATGATTTATTTGGCAGAGGTCATTGCTGTCCGCCGCTCATAAATGTATTTCGAATTTATTTTCTCTTACTTTAACATAGTTTTTTTTTATATATTTTTCTTCTTTTTTGCCAGAGCATAAACTTGATTTATTGGCCAGGCCAATGCCAAAAGGAGAATGCATTACCAAAGCTGGGAATTTGGCTGCCAAAAAATAAAAATGTGTCTCAAATGAGTTTTTCCAGCTAAAACTCGAAACTTGAAACTATCCAGCGAGGCGACCATTAAACTGTCGTCGAAATGAGACTGAGACTGAGACTGTGACTGAGACTGTGACTGAGACTGTGACTGCAGGCCAGGCAATTTGCAACATTTTCTTTGCTAATTAAAACACTCAAATCCATTTAGCAGCTCTCGAGGCTCGGGGAGGCGGGGAACAGGGGAAGGGAACACTGCCCCTTAAGCCGATTAGCGCATCGAATTCCAAGTCAAGTCGGATGACATGACGGAGAGGCCTAGGCTTCAGCCCTACCTCCCTTCTTCCCTCTTCTGTGTGCCCCTCCATGACAATGTTATCAAATATCAATAAAATGAGTGCAATACGAGGAGCAAGAGATCCCAGTCCCTCCTTTCTTGCCGGGCCTCTGACTCGCTTTCTATAAATAGCTGGACATTCTATAAACTGCAACATTGTTGCAAATCGCCTTCAGATTAACGGATCGAAAGAGGTCGGGAGGCGAGAGCTGTAGAACCTCCAAAGATACACATATTTGCTGACAATTTTAATGGGAGTTTACTTATGATCAACAGGATCGCAAATGATCAGTCATTTTGTGGAAATTTTACAGGGTTATTGATAAGATAGAATGAGTTATTATATTGCTTAGAGATCTCTAGTTAATGTTTTAATATTTTTAGATATTTATATGAATCTTTTTGGGACTATCTTAGAAACTTTCTGTCTTAAAAGCTGTCACAAGAAAGTGATCTAAGTTAGGCTAAAAACAATTTAAATATAATATTTATTATTATTATAAGCATTTTACTATTAATCTCTCAAATTTAAAAAGTAATTTATAAACAAACAATTTCAAAACTCAAAGAAATGGCTACTCTTCAACAAGTATAATTTATTTTCACAAAATCTCTCATATCAGAGAGTTGTCCCTCCAAAAACCTTTTAAAAAAAACCCTTCAAAATCTCTTGAAAAATCCCAAGAAAACCCCATAAAATACCCCATAATATACCCAATTTATATTATCTCCACTCCCCACTCCCCTCAAGTTTGCCTAGAAAATAGAGCCACAACAAATGGCCAACTGTCGCCAAGTGTTCCTTAAACCAAAACAGTTCCGAGTTCTTGGCAACAACTATAAGTTATAGAGAGAAGCGTACCCACTTATTAGCACATGATAGATTGCTGCCGGCTGAGGGCACCGTTATTTGCACTTTACTTTACATTTTTACAACGGCCAAAACATTTAAGCCAAAATCAACATGCCAGCGACGACAGAGTCATAAAACAGCCAAGAAAACGCAGCGCCAAGCGAAAAAGAAATTCAAAAGGCAAGAAGGATGGGGTTGCAGATGGGCAAGGAGGAGGGTTGCGGGGGGGAGCTGGGGTGGGTTAAGAAAAAGGGGCGGAGGTTGGCAAGTGGGCGGGGCGCAAGAGGCAAGACAGAGAGGCGGAGAGGAGGCATGGGTAATTGCAACTAGTGATTTTCGCGCATGTTTCATAGTTTTAGGTGGTTGCTCTGCCAAAAGTTGTTTGTTGCTGTTGTCGCCTGTCGTTGTCATTATGTTTGCTCCAATATACACGGCGAGAAAATGTTATTCCTATTTTATTTATAATTTTTTTTTAAGCTAATTAATGATTTTTACTAGGTAGGAAAACTTGAATTACGCTAGAAATAATTTTTTAACACTTCTATCAAAGGTTTTCATTTTTTATTTTATTGTACATTGAAATATTTTAGATATTTTAAACGTTTTCTTTGGTATTTATTAATTTAACTAATACTACAAATTTCAGCATAGATTAAATAATTATATATAAAGTTTGAATAGCATTATATCTCTACCAGATTCTTTTTTAAAATTTATTTTAAAAGAACCTTACTTTTAAGTCGACACAAGGTATATATTTTTGTATACTTTCCTATTTTATATACATCTTGCATTAAGTAATTTTTCCTTGAAAATGTATAATGAAAAAATATTAAAAATTATTCTGAAGGTCTATAAATAAGTCAAATTATTTAATAAATATTTTCCCAATACCCATTCCTTGCTTTAACTCATTTATTTTGCATTAATTCTTCCTACAAATTGTTTCATTCATAAATTTTATCAGAAGGTTAAAGTTTCATTCTGAAAAATACTATTAAGTTTTCAAAGGTTTCCAAAAATATTTAAAAATATTTGAAAAATAATTTCGTACTTCCCATTTCCTGCATTAACTAAAAATCGACACTTCTTGAAGTGCACTCGCGTTCAGTCCCCCAGGAGAGTGGGTACTGTGAGTGCTGTGTGTGTGCCCTGTCTCGTGCAATTTTCAAATCAATTTTGTTTACTTTTTATGCAGCGAACACTGAAGCGACAAACACGCACGACCACTTTCCCCCTGCCACACTTTTCCCCCTTGGCTGATGCACTTCGCTGCAGTTTCAGTTCACTTTGGTTCAGTTCAGTTCCGTTGGCCTCCGCCAAGAAGTTCGGTGCATCCATCGTGTGTTTAACAACATTTTTATGGTTTGGCACACACCCCAAGACACGGCGGCAAACAAAGGGAACCGAGCGGGCAAACAGAGTGTGTGCTCGTTCGTTCGATGGCTAACTGTAAATTATACATTTCATAATTTTCGCTACATATTTCACGATAATCGCATGTAATTGCGCTTTATCTACACCTTTCGATCCCCGCTAAAAAAAAATATATGTATGTAAACGAGAGGACATGTGAGCAAACAGCCCACAAGCCAAAAATGTTCTTATTACAGGGAGTGCTTGATTTGGTGAATTTTAAACGAATATTTATCGAATTTATCGATAATTAATCAATTTGGAAATTTTAAGAAAATAGGAAGAACTTAGAAATGGAATGGTTACATTTTTGAGAACCTTGGTGTATATTTAGGAACCTTTATTTAAGATAACAATTTTCATTAGCACTTTTCAGAGAACTTTAATAGGTTTGATCGCATTTAAAACGATTTTACAAAGATTAGAAAATGTGAAGAATATAAAAAAGACTTTGAAACTTAAATGGTTGTACTTCTGAAAGCCTTGGTATAATTTTAGGAACCTTTTTTTTATGCTAAAACTACTTTAGTAGAATATTTTAGGGAATGTTTATTAAATTTAACCTGTTGAAAAAGCGATTAAAAAATTTGAAGGATTTATATTTCTGAAAACCTTGAAAAAGATTATCTTAAAATTTTACCTAGTCTAAGCTTCATTAGTTTGCATTTACAACTCGATAAAACTAAGGCAAGCTACCGCATAATTTTTTAAAACAATTTATGTTACCTAAAATCTTAATTTCCTAACTTAAAACCATTATAAACATTTTAAAAACAATACTTTTTTTTACGATGAAAAATTAGATTTGATTTATCTTTCATTTTTTGAATGAAGAGCTTTGATTATCCTTTTTTTTTAAATAATAATATATAATCCTACAGTATTTAAGCCCCTCATCTTTTTCATCTATCGAGTGCCTACTGTATAGCTTTTTCGGCCAACCCCCGTCTTGTTTGCACCTTCAACTTGAAAACTGCAAACTGCAAAATGCATTTCCAGGGTGCGCTTCAATGGCGATTTACATCGTCCGATAGCAAATTATGCGAACAAACGGTAAATGCACTCACTCGCTTACAATTATTATTATTTTTGGGTTACAACAACAGCACACACACAGCATGGGCCTGGTCAGCAACCCCGAAAGGAGCTGCCACTGGACAGTTAGTTCGGTTTTATCCCTCCGGCCGAAGACTTTCACCCGACGACGGGTAGCTAATGTTCCCCGGGTGTGTGTGTGTTGTGATAACAACTCACGCGATTATCAATTTGACACCCCATTGGCCAGGCCAATGGGGCGATCACGAAACGGTGGCCAAAAAACACGGCAGCAAAATGTTCTTTTGGCCAAAAAACGCGAAGGGGGGCGGCGGCGAGTGTGTGCTGACTGCAGCTGGGTGCCGCCAAGAGCAAATGACGTGAATGGGGTCCCCAAGAACCTTGTTAATATAGCAATTTTGGCACTGAACAAAAAATATGTTACAAAGGCAATTAACCAAGGTAGTGAAAGGAGTTACCACAAATTAAATAAGTTCGAAAAAGGAGAAGGGATTGTGCGCGAAAGGGGACAGAGAAATAATGGCTTAAATCGAGCACAGGTGTAGGTTAAACAAGGATAATGCGTCTTATTTTATTTATAAGTTTATTATTATTATTTATAATGTATATATATTATAAAATATTAAAAAAAAATTGATAAATGATTACAAATAATAATGAATTTTAAGGCAGCTAAAAAATTTATATTAAGAGATTTTAACATGTGCAAATCCTAATGAAATAAAATTGTTTGGTTACAAAATAACCTAAATTATAAGTTTTAAATATTTTTTAAAATTATGTAAAATGTATTTTTAAGGTTAAAGGTTTTATAAATTCAAACCCATTTCCCATTTTAAATATTCAAATTTCCACCAACTTATTCTGGAAACTATAAACATTTGTAGGTAGTTTCAACTTATAACTCAAGTTATTCAACAACTTTTACTCATCTGCATAATTTGAGTGTAGGAAAGAAATATCCGAAACAAAAAAGAATACAAAAAACTTAGGTATTCAAAAAGCATTTTCCTCATAAACATCTCCCTACTCTCTCTCTCTCGCAGTGAGTGGAGAGAGTGAGATGGCCAGTTTAATTATGCTGTCAAAGTGGCTTAAAAAAGACTTTCATCTTTCACCAGACCCCAAGAAGAGTCTCTCCCAGCTCCAAGGTCCAGCTAAGTAGAGGCAAAACGAAAATAAATTCGAATTTATAATCGCTTAATTACATTTGACATGACATGTTGACGGAGTGGCGAATAAAATGTTTGTTGGATCTGTATCCGAGTCCATACGAGTGTGTGTCTCTGCAAGATCAAGTGGCATTAAAACAGCGGCTGTCGGGACAATTATAACAACCAAATTAAAGAAAAGAAAATAAAATTAGGGGAACAATTTTTGAAATTTTGGATTTTCCTATCAGTAGAAAATAACAACATTTGAAACAACAAATGTGAATTCTAAAAATAGTTCTAGGAAAATGTGATTAGGTTTCATAAAAGAAAATTTAAGGCTCTGAATTTACATTTTTCTATTCCGACATAGCTTATACTTGATAAATAATAATTTATAATGAAAGTATATATATTTTTTTTGTTAAAAAAATATTAGAACTGGAAAAACATTGAAATCAGGAGATATTGAAGATAATTTTAAGTTTTCACATAGAAACAACGATTTTAAATCGATAAATATCGAAAATAATTTATTTTAATTAAATTGTATTATTTTTATTAAAAGAAAATATATCAAAACTGGAGAAACGTTTAAATATCGAACTAATTATAATGTTTTGAGCTCAAAACACTGATTTTCAATCTAAATTTATCTAGGTTTTTAACCTTTAAAAAACGAATTTTAAAATGTTTAAATACAATCTCAAATTAAACCTACAAATCATGGTTTATATACCCTAAAAAACACCTAGAGTGCATTTTCTGGTCCTTTACTCCCCTTGAAATTCATTTGAATTAAATACACAAAAAAAATGCATAAAAAGGGGAGGACCTGAAGGACCTGGAGGCTGGACTTTGAGAGAGTTAACTCTGGTTAAGCAATTTGCGCAGGCGCTTTTAAATGAGTGGTAAAAAAAAAATAATAATAAAATGCATAAAAAGATGTAAAAAAAGAGAAAAAAAAAACAAGGAAAAGTCTGAAACAAAAGGCGGCCATGTTGCGGCCAACCGCAGAGTTATTATTTAAATGTGCATTGCAGTTAAAATCGACAGTTGGCTGTCGTTGCCGTTTCCCCCAGCCATACCCTTTCCATGGCCCATGGCCCATTCCAGTGCCACTTCCACTGCCACACCACTGCCCCTGACATGTTGTCATCAACCCTTTCGCTGCTCTGCGGCTGCGGCGGCGTCATAATTAATAAGAGAAATCCCTTTTCAATTTGACGGAGTGCATTTGTCATTGCATTTAATTTGCGGAGTACGACGTCCTCGCCTCGCAGGACTCCGGCCTCCCGGACTCTGTGGCCCGGAAGTTGGGCAAAACGGGGATCGGCGTCTGGTGTCAAGTAGGGGCTGTTCCCTTTTGCTCCTTTCTCTTCTTTATTTTTTATTTTTTTTTTTGCTTTTCACACGAAACATTATTTAAATGTCCCCCGTCTAGAGAGCGCTTCAGTTGAGTTAACACAGCAAAGGACCCGCAGGACCTCTCTCGTTAAGGATGCGAGCCAAATGAAATGCGTTAATTGATTTTTATGTCGTTATGTTTTCCCGAATCGAACAAATTCATCGATACTTGGTGTGTCAAAGAAGGGTTTCTGTATTTCGGGGAAACAGTTGGCTAATAGTCATTTAAGTGGCTAACAGTTGGTCTAACTGTGTGGGCATGGCGGCGGGAGTTATGGCTGATTAGTTGTTAGGGAGATAGGGTTGGGTCTTTGATAAAAAAAATGGTTGTTAGAAAATGGAGAATGAATCTATGAAATTAGAAATTTAATGTTAAAAAAAATATGGGTATCTTGAAATGTAATAATGATTTAATTTGTAGTTATTTAATTTTCTTTTATAACTGAAAACTTTATATAGTTGTCTTTAATCTCTCACAGCGTTTAGGCCCTGTTATCAACCCATTTAGGCAATGCATTTACCTGGCATTTTCCCTCACCTTATCACTCTAACCAAGTATTACCTCGATTTCTGTTCATTTCCTCCTCCAAATCTCCCTTCGTTTGGCAAATTTGCTGTAAGTCTTCATTGCCATAGGCCTACTTAACGCTGCCAGGGCCCAAGGGCATTACCAATCACTTGCCACCTCCCTGCATTTAGAACAACCTCCTCGATAAGCCTTGTACACCAAAATAAATTCTTCAAAATATTTAGCAGAATTAAGAAACATTTATTTTGGTATTTAAAGAAATTTTAAGAAATTTTACAGAAATCTCTACTAGGGTTTATAAAAACCCTAAAAAATTTCTAAAAAAAAAAAAAACTAATAACTTAAAAACGTAAAAATTTATATTCAGAATGAATTTGGTACTTCGAAAATAAATTTACATACTGTTGGATTCGAAAACTCTTCTGATTGTTTAAACACCCTTTCCTTTTCATTTTAAAAATCTTTATTAAAATATTAAGAGAGTAAATATTAATTTATTATTTATTTATAATAACGAATGCTCTTTCTGCTTAATATTAACAAAGATTTGCACAAGAACCTGTTGTTACAAGCTGATTATTGTCTTTTTTTGGGACAAAATATAGAAATATTTATATTGTAATAAATTTACGGCATTCTTTTTAGTTTATATATTAATAAATGTAAAATTTGAAATCTACCGTAAGCATTACTATCTGCTTTTCCATTTCCTTATTATATTATTATTTTTCTCATTTCCTATATTTTTCCCACAGTGTACCCTTTTCCATTGGCAACGGAAGCGGATGCATTCGAGGAGTCAAAGCCAAAGCTGCAGCTAAAGTTGTTTGTATTTTAAATTGGCAGCGCGCTTTTGCACATCCGTTAGCGTTAGATGCAAGATTATAGAGCGGTGGGGGGGAGGTGGGTGTGGGCGGGAATAGTGGGTGGCAGAGGGGCCTTGAATCGTGGGGGAAAAGGTGAGGGGTTAGTTAGGCAATAATTGATTGCCCAGTCGATTGGCTGGCGCAGCTTCAGCGACAGCTCAAAATGCGCAGCGTCAGGTGAAGGCAACGGCTTACCTGTGCAGGCCACCTGTGCCGATGCCGCTGCCTCCCTGATGCCGTCTCCCTGATACCTTCTCCCCCACCCTCCCCAGTACCCCCCTCTACATCCAATCGCAGCCACTTTGCACAGATGAGATTTTCAATTTGGCTAGGGCCCCCGGTCCCGAAATGTTTGCGTATTAAATTTGCATGGAAATCTGTCTATATTGACCGAGAATGGCCAATGCAAATGTTTGCCGGCCAAATGAATGGACAGTGGACAGTGGACAGTGCACAGTGCACCCGTCCACCCGTCCACCCGTACAGTGGACACTACCCAATGCTGGACAGTGCACTGGCCATCATCATCATTCCTCAGCGGAGATCGGCCATTGCACCCGTTGGCCAACGGTGAACAAACACCGAACGGAGCGGGCATCGGGCCATTGGCATTTGCCTTCGCCAATGCTCTTTGGGCATTTTTAATACGCGCCTGCGTTTGCCTTTGCCTTTGCGTTTGCACTTGCCAAATGTTATCAGTGGAGGCAGAGCGCCATCATCAGAGCACTGAGCGAAAAATGGGGTTTATATCATTAGAGAAATAAATAAATAAATAAAAAAAATAAAGTAGTCTTTTAAGGGTAAATGAAGAGGCCTTAATAGATTTTAAAGCGAAATATATACCATCTCTCATAACTATTAAAGTTAGAAAACTTAGAAATACATATATTTTACAGTTCCTTTTTTTTCAATATTTAATATTATCATTTGTGCTAAAGAAATTATTGTGGGTTTAACATCGGATTTTGTATTAAGACTATTTTTTATTAAAAAGAAAAACAGTCTAGTTTTTTAAGGACAAAAAATCCTTTTGAGTTCTTCAGCCTAAAAAATTCACAGAAATTGTTGGTAACATTAATTTAAGTATTTAAGTACTTAATTTTATAGTTTTTTTATGAACAAAAAATGATTTGAATTGGAAAACCATATTTATTTAGCCTGAAAAATTCACAGAAATTGTTTTTAAAATTAATTTAAGTATTTAAGTATTTTTTAGTTTTTTTAAGTACAAAAAATGCTTTGAATTGGAAAGCAATATTTAGTTGCTCGAAAAAAATTCACAGAAATCGTTATTTAAATTAATTTAAGTATTTAAGTATGAACATTTTAAATAAATCACGCAACTGTTAAAATTGATTTATTATTTAAAGTCTTTATCTTTGATTTAATTTATAATATGGTATATGAGTATGTCACAAAATTCTGAACAAAATATTTTCTAGCTTTTATTGGGCAACCTTTCAAATTAATTTCTATGCCATATTATTTATTTTTAAAATCAATTAAGCCGGTTTATTAATAGTATACTTGCTGAAACTCTTAATTTTTTATAAAATTTCCTTTTCTAAGTCTTAATTTTTCTCTGTGTCTCAACATCATCATGCTGGGCTTTGTCAGTGGCCGGACCAATGGCCTCAGCTGTTATCGATGAGGCCTACATGCCTGCTATCAGCTCTCTGGGTACAGTTGCGCCATGGACAAGCGCCCATCCTCGAATGCACCACCACCCCCTTCCCTAGAAAGAACCACCCCCCACCCCCCGCTGAGTGCACTTAGAAAGGGGAGACAAAAACAAACATTTTACTTGAGCAACATTTGTTCCCACTGTTAGTCTCTTTTATATTTTCATTTCAACTGCAGTTACTTTCTATGCCCTTGCAAGGGATATAAGAATTTTCCGAATAAGATCAAGCTATGCTTTGTTGTAATAAATATTTACATTAAAATAAACAAAAAAAAAAACTACAAATTTCCATTACAATTTCTATAGGTTTATAAAAAAATTGGCATTGATTTTCCTTTATACATATTTTACTTTATAAAATTGAATAAATAAAATGGTCTTCCAAATAATTACTCTCAGTTTAAGCTATACAATTTTATAAAATTAAGAAAATGTTATCTAGATTTTTACATAATTAATTACTTTACCCTTCAGCTAATAAATTAAATATTGCAGAAATATTATCCCAAAGTTTTTTCTAGGGTATCTAAAACATCGCTTTCCCAGAAACATTTCCCATTTTCTTGCTTTTTTCAGCCTTCTGCTGTCTGCAAATAGTATGAAAAAGTCGGGAGTCTAGCTCTGCGTTGATATGTGGACACATGTGGACATCCACATCCATGTCCACGTCTGCATCCCGATCAAGTCCAGGTCCAGTCCACACATCATGTCATGTCATCAAGCGTCAGACTTTGCACAAACAGTTTCAAATTGATTATTTGCCGCTGCAAATTAAAATTAAGTCATTAAGTCTGTCAAATGGACAAGCAGAGTAAAGAAAACTGAACCGGGCAGAACTGAGTGCCTGCGAGGGGCCTGGAATGTGTTAATTAACTTTGCGAATGGATTGGGCCGGGCTCTGGATCTGGGCGGGAATGGATCTGCTTGGGTTGATGCACTGCACTTGACCATGAGAAGAAGAGAAAAAAATACTACGAATAATAATGACATCCCCTCAAAAGTACAGCTTCCACTAACACTCGAGACAAACGCTCAATAGAAATCCCTGAAACATTACACACCAATCAATTTTAATTAAGCAAAAACTGTTTTAATCATTGCCATTTGTCCTATCAATATATTATTGCATTTGCAGTGGCAGCTGCAGCATCGTTAGATTATTTAAACAATAGAATTTGCCCAGTGGCTTCCTCATTGACCCCGCAATTTGAACTCGAAACACGTGCTTATCAATTCTCTTGGTGACACATTTTCGCAAACACAAAAAGTAAAACAAACGGGGGCCGCCAGCAGCTTGCTTTACCAATTTACAATATTTATTCATTATAATTTTCTATTTATTTTAATTGATGACTTAATGACAACAACAAAAAAATGTACAAAAAAACTCAAGTGTTATTATTGTTGTCACAACTGCAACTGCCCCAGTCCCAGCCCCAGTCTCAGTCCCAGTCCGAGCCCCTCGGCTGATAAGCGTTTTCCATAATCGAGGCAGCTCATGAAACTACCAGAAAAACAATAAATCAACAATGAATATTTTGTGTGCAAAATGTTCGGCAAATGTGGTTTTATATATGGCCGATGGTCACCGTGGAAAATTTTAATTATTTAATCGATGATTCTGTCAATACGAGGAATAGAATTTATGGGATTTATGTCTATGTGTTTGGGTTCAATAATATTAAATTGTATTTAGTATTGATTTAATGTTGTGCTGATTTTGAAAATAATAAATAAGGCTTAGTAGCTTTTATTTTATATAGAACGGGAGATATTTTGAATCATTAAGTGACATAATTGCACACAAAAAATGTATTTTATTTGTAATTATCAAAGAATATTCAGAATTTTCATTAATTATGGTTTATATAATCCATATTCTTTATAAAATTAAATAAATAAATGTTTATGTTGCTGTATTTCAAACAATTTTCCAGATCAACCTAAAGGTTCCTGTTCCCAGAAACATTTTCATAGTAAAGCCTCCCTGCCTCTCTATGATTTCCCATTTTCCTAACCATTTCTCCAGCTTTTCCTTCCTGCACGTAAATATTCTAAATTTAGCGTTATAACCGCACAAATTTGCAATGAGCAATTAAATACTGCGTGTTGCACAGAGGCCTGGTATTTATAAAACCCACAACCCCCAAAACCGGCATGACACCCTCCGCTATCATGGCTTTATACCGCAAAAGAAGGTGGATCCATTTCCAGGCCTCCTTCTTTTCCCCTCCCAAAAAACCAGAAGCAACAGGGAAAACAGGGAAAACAAGGAAAACAGGACCAGTCCGATGACGGATGATGAGCGGACAGGACAGGCCTGGCGGAGGGACAGGACACAGTGCGGTCTGCCTGCAGTGGACAGCGATGGTTGAAGATGAAGAGCGAAGGGTGAAATTCAATTACATGTTTGTGGCATGCCGCAATGCTCAATAATGCAGTTAATATTGACAGCGGCCAGCAGGGGCAGAGATGGGGCCACAAGTGAATCAGACACATAGAGAAAGGCTCTCTAGAAGCATTTAACTAAATTAAATTTGAAAAGCTTACTATATTAGGAGGCTATTTATTAGTTTTCACCTCTTTTAGTGGGGTTTTTATGAGGGTATTTGGGGATTAAGTAGATTTGGTAACACTATTCGTGAACTTTGGTAACAAAAATGGAATGTACATTAATTTTGAATATTTTTAATTACTGATTGCTACGATATTTTAAATTTAAATAAATTGTAAAAGATATATTATCCCTATATTGTATATCTCACATGCAGTTATTTAATTTTTAACTTGAATGGTCACACTTAATATCTGTCAACAATATTAATATCTGTAATAATAATAATTTCATTTATTTTATAACTAATTTGTAATATATATTCCTTTTAAATTAAAAATTTAAATTATTACATCAAGCTTTTTGGTAACAATTACCTTTGTTAGCATGTAAAACTCTGGTAACATTAAACCCAAATAGATCATAGAGGTTTCAATAAATTTCATGATATATTGCAAATGCTTTCTTATATTATTGTAAATTATTTATTAAAATCTTTAATCAAGATTGTTAGATGACTTTTCTATTTTTATATAATGTTCTACTGCCTTTGATCAAGCTGCTTATAAAAGAATAATAACTTTCCCAGAAACGGCTTTCTCAGAACTTTGAATAAATTAGAATATTTTTTTTTTCTGAGTGCACTGAAAAACAGAATAGAACGCACTGTTCAAGTTCGTGTCTATGTTTTCCTACCAGACACACGGTCTGCTGCATCTAATTCAATTTTCAAAACCCCAAAATTCTGTTGACCAAACTGCGTTGAAGGGTTGATCAGTCTCCACTCCCCCCACTCCGCTCCTTCCCCAATGAGCCCCCTTACAAAGTGTTTATAAGTTTTTGGCTATTTGACTGTCTCTTGTTGTTGTTGTTGTTTTCGTTGTTTTGGTTGTTGTTGTTGTTGCGGCTGTGGTCCGAAATGGAATTTTGTTAGCTAATTGAATTTCAGTTGCAACTCATTTGCCATGCACAGTCCAAAGGGGGGGGGATGGGAGGGACAGGGGGCCTTTGATTGCCCCTTGTTGGTTTGGCTTTTGGCCATTTAATTGCTGTTTTAATTTTGCAAAACAACACCAGCACCCGTTTTGGCCAACGCAAAAAAAAAAGAAGGTAAGAAATCGCTTTTGGGACAAAGAGTTTTGCTGCGTTGTTGTTTTTGCTATCGATCAAATCGGAGACACAACAAAAAAACAACACAAAACAGCCACAACACACACATTATGTTGATTAATGCAACAAAAACGCCCACAAGGCAAGTTGAAAAAAAAAAAATAAGAAAACAAGGAAACCAAAAAGGTTAAATACGAAATATAAGGAAGTGTGTTAAAAATATATAAGGTACTATATATACTCTTTTTAAGATGAGGGAAGAAGAAGGAGATATCATTATACTTTTGTTTTTTATTTAAAAGCTTAAATGTTAAAATTGAATGATAACCTTCTCACTTTCCTGATTTTTATGTAATGTAAAGCTTAAATACTGATATATGTTCTTAATCATAAAATCAAAGAATTAGTTAGCTATAAATAATTTTAAGACGCAATTCGTTTTGCGCTGTGAATACTTCAGCTATCTTTGTCATTTAATTTCATTGTGTGTTTGTCTTCTTAAAAACAAGTATAAACTCTGATAAACAAGACATAACTTTGAGTGAATACCCAATAAGTTTTATTATATGCGTATTTTTTTATATCACAATTCATGGCTAAAGACTTTCTCTATCTAATGTCTATTGATAAAAATAAATAACTTAGACATCATCATAATGAAGAAATATTTAATTTTAGTCTTAAACAAGCTGCTTAAAAATTATAAAGTTTATCTATGCGATTCCTACACCAACTAACCAAAAATTAAAAATGTAAAAAATTGATTTAAATACGCGTGACATGCGCCTGACTTTTGCACTCTGCGCGCGCGTTGCGGCAAACCAAAAACAAAGTAAGCTAAAAAATAAAAAATAAATAAAAGAAATCTCAATGTAAAATAAAAAAGAACCACAGCTTCATGCCGCCACCCTACAGATCCCTCTCCATGTAAACCTCCATGGCTCGCCACTCTCCTCCCCCAGTGTCAGACATTCAGTCAGCACAGAGCTTAGCACAGTTTGGTTTTCGGGCACACACAACTCACTCGCATCGTGTGATTATTCTCCTTTTTTTTAGTTTTTATTTTTATATGTATTCATGCAATTGCACTGGAAAATAATTAGACGATTTTAAACAAAAATTTACAAGAAGAGTGATATGAATAAGAACTTTTAAACATATTTCATTGCAAAGAAATTTAGGTGTACAATCAAGAAGTCATTTGAATTGCAAATTCCTAAATTCTAATATAAGCTAAATAAAGTATAATATTTCAAAATATTTGACTATCTTTCCACATAAAATATTTTTATTTTTAAATCAGTTTTTCCATTAATAATTTGTTCAGGCAAATTTTTACTTTCCAAATTATTTTTTTAATCACATTAATGAATGCACAAACACTATAAGTTGAAAACTAATAATTATATTTGTAAACCCTTTTATTTCGCTGTCTTTTCACTATTTTTATACATTTAAAATAATGCAAAATCGTGCTCAGTTTAAATAATTTTAATAGTTAAAAATACTTTAACGCCAAATAATATATTTTTATTTTACCATATTCCTAATTCTATAATCCCCGCTTTCTATTTGTCTTTATTAATCCATAAACACATCAAGACTTTCTACTTTTTGAATTACTAATTCTAAATTCTCCTTCTTTATATATATTTTATTTAAACTATTTTTTCTCCCTGTACCTTTTGTATATTTATTCAGCGTTTTCTGTTTTTTCCTCAACTGAGCCTGAGCGCATGATTCATGCTGTGATTTCCTGCAAAATAAAAAATACAAAAAAAAAGAGAGTACGAAAAACGAAAATCTTTGCCGCAGCTTTAGACGCGGAGTCAGCCTCAGCTTTGGCCAACAACAAACAAAATTGACGTGACTATGACATGACGCGATGGTTGTTGTTGTTGTTGTTGTTTTTGTTGTTATTGTGGTTGTTGTTGCTCGCCAGCGGTTGTAGTTGTTGCCCGCTTGGGCATTATTATTTGCAATTGCCGTTTGCTGGCTTTGCCCCGTTCTAGTTGCTATTGCTGATTGCCATTGTCTGCCGAAAAAGCAGGCAAACACAGCTCTCCGGCAGGGGAATAATAAAAAAAAAATAGAGGAACAACAAGGAAGTTGTTGTAAAGTGTAAAGACTATAAGGTACTGGGTACCCAAAGTTTTAAATTACTCAATTTGTTATCTAAAAACATTATGTCATAGATGCTCTAGAGGTTTTCAGATTGATTTCTATTCGAAAATTTACTTATACTAGAAAAAAGAAAAGTAAATACTCTCTCATGTCCTTAACTTGGTCAACCCTGCTTTATAAAATTTACTTGAAATTTCACAAAGAAATAATTTTTCATTTAAGTCTAATTTTTTGGTATCTTTTAGTTTGATCTTCATAAAAATTTATAATTTTCTGTTAAGAGAAAAAGGAAACACTCTCCTGATTACAGATTCTGGGCACAACAGCTTTTTACACACATTACAAATATCAGGGATTTTCTGTTATAGGAACAGAGACCACAAGGATATAGTTTTAGTTCCCTGAAATATTTTATCAACAATAGAAATTAGAATATAAAACATTATCCTTGGTACATAGCCTGTCCATCTATGTTTTTTACATTTATTACACACTTTCCAGAATTTTATTTTTAAGAACTAAGGCTCAAAGGATATAGTCATTGTTCATAAGACAAAAAGTCCCAGGCAAATATTGTCTTAGTACCTGAACAGATTACTCTATTTCTTTTGAAAAAATCATCAAAGAATAAAAGAACAGAACATATTCGCCATATCCCCGTTTTTTAGATTTATTTAAATTTTTTTGAAAATTTCTTATCAAGAAACTTAAAAGAGAAATCATCAAAACAATGCACCCCTGTTTTTATATATTAATTCAAGATTTCGTCGTATTTTCCTTAAAGGAACTCGGATTAAAAAGATAGTCTTATATCCGTAAATGATTTTACTATATACTTCTTTCTTCATAAAAAGCAATAAAGAGAAGATTATACGCTCCCAGGTGCCTAGCTTGGACACTCCTGCTTCTTATATTCATTCGAAATGTTCCCCCAAATCCAATATACCCCTACAACTTCCCCTAGTACCGAGTACTCTAAAATAAGGAAAATAAATGTGTAGAAAAAAAAAGAGCTGGCACAGCTTCGTCCAGCAGCAACACGGCTCCAAACAACAACAATCGCTCCGTCTACGTCTCTTTCTGATTGTGCTGCTCGCTTTGATTGAAGCCTTTCACTCCATGCAAGGCAATTGTCGTTGCGACTGTAGTTGTGGCTGCTTTTCGTTTTGTAGTTTTATTATTGAAATTACCAGCAGCCGCAGCGGCAGCAACAGCAGCGTCAGTTCTTTAGCTACTAAACATAACTTAACGTCTATGAAACAATTAACGAAATGCTGCAGCACCAGAAACAGCAACAAAGGCAGCTGAAATTGATGTCAATATAATGGCAAAATAATGGCATAGCTTCACTATATCTTTTCCGACTTTGCCGGACTGTGATTGTGATTGGTGTGCGAAGAATACACAAAGGGGAAATATTGATACTGAGATGAAATAGTGAAGAATTAAGAGGAAGAATGTAAATTTTTAAGGGAATTTTATAGGGGTATTACATTTGCAGAATTAAGATGAAGAATACGGATTTTTAAGGGAGATAAAAATCAACATATAATATTTGTTTATGATTCATCATCTTGAAAAAATAATGTTGTTAAGTTCCTTAAACCTGCTCTTGGTTGCCTAGCTTAGGCATCCCTGCGTTTAGCATTTATTTTAAATTTCGCATAAGTAAAATATAAAATTATAGTCAAAGTTCCTTAAAAGGTTTTAGTTAAATCTTACAAACAACAATTAAAAATACTGAAACTCAGAGAAGCGTATAATCTCTGTTGTTTTTAAATAATTAATTCAAAATTTTAACAAAAAATATATGAATTATCTTTTTCGTAAGTCAATGTCTTCTCAGCTTTTAAATCCCTTTCATTCATAGATTATTTATTGTTTTTCTCACTGTACTCGTATTGATGACGCTGATTGCTGACTTGGCCGACACGTTGCTGGTCTTTGACGTTTTCAAAATGATTGCAACGAATTACACACAACACAGCAATGGCAACACACAACGGCAACACACAACGGCAACACACAACAGCAACAGCAACAGCAACATCAACAGAAAGAGCCAAACTGCGGAGCAAAACCTTTCATAAAAACAATGCCAATGCTGACAACGAATCAATGTAACTACCAGGCTAAGTTAAGACTCTGCTCCACTCCACTCCACTGTTACTCCACTCTACTCCAATCCAATCCAATCCACGATCCACTCGACTCGATGCCAACTTCCAGGTCTTGGCCAAAACGACCGAAAAGGACGGGGAGACGAACGACGAACGACGGCACAGAAAAAACAGACGGCACATTAAACATGCATCCTGTCTGTGCCAAGGTTGCTGCTGGAGCTGCTGCTGTGACTCTGGCAACCTCAGAGATACTTTGCCACCAACGCCGACGCGAAGAAGCAGGTGTTACCAACAATTACTTTGCACACGGCTGGCTGCTCCCTCGCAGATGAAGACAAAACAAAAAGAGCAGTGCTCCAGCAACCAGTAACTTCGAGTCTACACTGGGGGAAATTGTTAGCATTAAAGAAGAGGAATGTTTTTTCAACAAAATTGTGTTGAAGAACAACTTTTAAACAAGTTTTTAAACTATTTCGTATTTAATTGAAGAATTAATAGAAGTTGAAAGATGATAAAGCTAGACATTGTTTCCCCTTGTAAAAAAACCTTTCTAAAATGATTGAAAATATATTTTAGTTTACAAAACTCTTAATTATTTTCCCCTGTGTAACAGCCACAACATATTGCCCCTGCGCTGGTTGTTGTTTACAACTAGACAGCGTCTAAAGCTAGACTCCAAGTTGGACCCTGGCGGATGCTGGCGCATATTAAGCGCAAACTATTAAAAATAAATCATGGCCCAGTATCAAGATCGAGCAACGACGACGACGAGACCCGGTCTTGGATGTTGCATGTTGCTCGTTGTGTGTGCTGCATGTTGCTGCTGCTGCTGGAGATGGTGACCAAGCGCCGTGCGGCGCTTTTGCATGCGATCACCAATGCTGACCACTTTAAGGAGATTGTGGAGCAGAGAACGAAGAATGGAGATCGGAGAACGGAGAACGGAGACCGGAGACCGGAGACAGGAGAATGTGGCTGGTGGGCAGGAGTTGCCAATAATGTCATTGTGCTGCAACTGCCATGCCAAGAGACAGGCGGGAGAGTGCCCTGGGTGGACTATGTGGAGCAGTTGTTAAAGGACAAACAAAGGGACAAATGATTGTTGCTGCCGTTGCAGTTAAGAGAAGGAGATGCACTTGGAAAAAAGGGGATTTATAAATACCTTGAATTGGGGGAGAAATTTGTATAAGTATTTGGTAAATGTTCAGGAATAAACAAAGAGAACAAACTAGAACTAGAATCTTTTAAAATTGTTATTAAAATATTTTAAATTTCTATTTAACATTTAGTTCAGAGTGTATAGCGATCCCTGAAGTAGTTAAAAACTTAGCTAGTTAAAGCCTATGCTGCCGGGGGACACATGTTGCTGTTGTCTGTGCCCTGAAAGGGCCACTGATAAGTGAATCATTGCAATGTTCACTCCAGCAAGGGGTCCTGCTACTTGCAACTAGATTCCTGCTGCTCCTGGCCCCGATAAAGACTAAACCCAGAGCACATGTTGCACATGCTGCTGCTGCTGCTGCTGTGGCTGCTGTAATAGCAATAATGGTAAAGGAAATAATGATTGGATCTCTAGTTGGGAACTTATTATAGATAGATGCAACCAACTGCTGCGGCTGCTCATTATGACTGCCAAGATAGAGCCCGGATATTAGTGTCACATCCAACAGATTTGGCTGCAAGCAACATGTTGCTGCTGCCGCTGTTGCATATCCGGCTGGCTGCCCACAACAATCGCGCGGCATTTAACTGCCAAATCAGCGTTACTTATTGCCAATACGTAGCATGTTGCCAGCAACAACAATTGCTAATGGCTTGCAGCCGTCGTCCAGCAGCAACATGCAACAGGGGCAGCAAGAGTTGCTACCGTGCCTTAGACATTTCTGCTGGACAGAACAAAAAAAATTTATGGTTTCCCTATTACGGCTTTGACATGTATTGGTGGAATTATTTTTAGATTTATTGATTACGCGTTCGTCGCTCGTCGAAGCCAACAGCAATTGTTGTTGCTACTGCTGCTGCTGTTGCCCCTGCTGCTGCTGCTGCTGTTGCTGTTGTTGCTGCTGCTGCCGCCTGTAATCGCTTGGCTCTATTAAAAACAACAAAACGTTTATGCCCCTTGCCTTGTGGCGCTCTCAATGGATCGCACGGATGTGTGGGCAAAGTCAGCACATACACTGTAAACTTTATTTGATAAATTTTATATGAATATTTATGCTTAAAATGTAACGCTTCTAGTACCAGGATAGTAAGTTAAATAATTAAATTAATACATTTTTAAAGAATATTTATTGGTGAAGTTTTTTGATAAAAAACAAAATAATAAAAAATCTCTAAGTGGAAAATAATGTTGGGACATTTTAATAATAATTGAAATAAGCTTCAAGGTATGACTTACTGCAAAGAACATATCCAGGTAAAAGACTCGATATAACCTTTTCCATTGGTCCTAGAAGATCTATGAAACGTTTAGAAACCTTAAAATACTAAGGCGTTACGCTTCTTACAGCTTATACTGTCTTCCTGTGTCCGCTTATCCCTGTGTCGCTCGTCCGTTTCTCTGTTTCTCTCTCTATCAGTGATTTCCTCAAATTGTTTGTAACCTATTTCCTTTCTTTTCCTTTTTTTTTTTGTATCCAGTGTGACCATTTATTTGCCTGTCCGTTTGTCCGTCAGCAAGTTTGTCCGTTTACTGGTTTAAAAGTTGCAAATAGAACAAGGTAGGAAATATGCATTTACATTTAATTATAATAATTACCCACTTCAAATCTCTTTAAATGATTCATAAATTAATGCTAATCCAAAGCTATTAAAACGACCCAATATGACAGTTATTAAAGCTACTTAGCGCCCACTTTATCATAATTTAGCACACTTATTTTTTCGCTGTGCACTGAAGAATAAGCACCGCAGCAACATCGATTGCTGCGTGGTCGCTACTGTGGGCCACTTAGTTTGCTGCATCCAGCCGATCGTCTGACAGCCGTTTAATATTGAAAACGTTGATCGGGAGGCGCCCTAATGGGGCGAAAAGATTGGATTGGCATGCCAGCAAAACAAAAAAGAACGCAAAAAAATAAGAAAAGAATAAAAAACAAGAGAAAAAGACGTAAAGTTCAGTACCGGTTCGGACCCGGGGACCAGTCAAATTTGTTATTGTCGCTCGGCTGATAAGCAGCAAAAGATCTCACATTAGCCGGGGCCAGTAAATGTCCGGGAAAAAGCTTTACAAAATTTTACGATCTCAATTAAATGTCAAATGAAATGCCAGAAAATTGCTATTTATGCGACGAACCCCAAGCCAGTGGACAATCACAACAGCGCAACATTGACTGCGGTGGCAGCAACAATTCCCAGATTCAAGTCCGATCGAAGTCGTTTCTAGGGAAATAAAATCAAATACAAAATCCAGGCGAAAATCGAAAAAATGCAGAGGGAAAAAATGCAAAGAAGGGAATTTTGATAAATAATTATAAATAAAATCTGTTAAGAGCGTTCTAGAGGTAATTATTAGAAAGAGATTTGAACTTTTTGCCCAAATAAGAGATCTGAAGTTAGAAGATAATTATAGTTGCCATTTAATTATTAAAAATATATTTTTTTGGGCTTAGTCACCATTATTGGAGCGTAGGAAAGATATACAAAATGTAATAAATAATATAAAGTAATGATTTATAAACCAGTTATGACTTTAAAAGAAATACTAGAGCTGTAAATCCCTTAAAAAAATCTACAACAATATTTTCCCCAGCGAAATTCATATGAATTACATTGAAAGACTATTTCTAATGCTAAATCTTAAAATGTACATTTATTTGAGTGTAAAGACCGGCACTTTGGCGAGCCGCCACGTTTAATATCACATTTTGATCATGACAATTTCTTTGCCATGTTTATGCAACTGGCTGCGTTCAATTGACAATCTCGGGATGGAGTTTGGATTTCGGTTTGGGGGGAACTTTCCGCTGTCGGTGCTGTGCCGGCGGCTGTGAAATTCGATATTTATGCAGCAGGTTTTGCATTTTATGCTTATCAAAATTGTTCGAGTCCGTATTAAGTTTCACGCACACACAACTTGCATGCGGGCCATGCGGTTGCAGCGGCCAAAAAACAAATTCGAATTCAAATTCGAAGCCGAAATTCCGAATCCAATCGAGTGAGATAGAGAGAAAAAACGAGCAGAAATGCACCAAATGCATGACAATTAAACGATCCACGGGGACAATCCTTAAAATGTTTGCCCCAGCACGATGTTCCCCAGGATCCTTCTCTCGCTCTATGAAAACAAAGGCCACGGCTCCGCGATGATGGGGTGTGTCCAAGATCCAAGACACACAATGTTTACTTTACAATTCAATTGAAAGTTATTCAACTCACGAACTACTTAAGACTCGAGTGCCGGGCGAAGGCAGGAAAAATACAACACAAAAAAAAAAAGAAGCGACAATGCGACGCTGGGAAAGCGATTGCAACTGCAACTGCAACGGCAGCAGCAACTACAAACTGCAGTAACGGGCACATTGCACACGTACTGCGATTGCTGCTGCTGCTGCTGCTGTTGCACGGCAGCAACTCTTGCTGCTGCAGTTGCAGTAGCAACAGTTGCTGCTTGTAAGGTTAAGGCAGCCCGCGGGCACAGTTCGGTATCTGTGTTGATCATTTGTAAGGCGACAGATTTGGCAAGCCTATTGAACACTAAATACTCTTTTAAAAGTAAAAAAGATTAGGATTAATGTAAAGATTTAGTAAAATATTTAAATTTAATTTGAAATATTATGTTTTATTTTCTGTGTTCTTTACCCTTTAAGAATAAAATTAATACTTTATACAACCCTTCTTTCCTTTCAGGTTTAGATAGTTTTTACCCAAACAAGTAACTGACCTTTAACACTAGCTTGCCACACGTTGCAGTGAATTTCTAGTGTGCCGTAAGGACTCTAGCCACATGACAATCGATGGTTGCGACCACTTACGTGCCAATGCAAAGGGTTCAAAAGGGTCTCCCAAACACATATGGATGCCGATGTCCAAACCTCTTTTATAAGTAGAAATACCGCTGATCTTTCACCTGGCCCCATTTGCTATGTGCTGTGTGTTTGCTGTCCATCAGATGCATACCAAATTTTTCGCTCCTCCGGGGGGCAGAGAGAGATATACTAATACTATATACTATACTTAAGAGCAGTCAAAATGAAACCAACTAGGAAACGTAGTGGAAAAGGAATTTAGTTGCTGGCGCAACATCACACAACAACAAATGGCAGTCCGAAGTTTACAGTTTGCCCGGGGAAAATGTCATTGTATGATAATGAGCTGGTCCAAGTCAGATGCAGCTGAATGAATGATAAAATATACTTTAAATGGTCGTTTCGACTCTTGTCTGTCTAGCTAAGAAACACTAAGAAAAAGTCAAGCCTAATGAAGGTGGAAAATAAATATCAAAAGCATATAATACAAATTAATTAAAGATTTAAATACAAATTTAAGTAAAGGAGAATCTAATTGAAGAGATTAATATTATATACTTAATTCTGTTTGAAATAGTAATTGTTCTATAGATTTTCTCGAAGTGCATCTAGCGGTTTAGTTTGTGTTTCTGTTTTTGTTTAGGCCTTTTTTTACCATTTCTACTTCTTTTAGCAGAGCCTCTGTAACTGGTTCACATCATTTCAGCCAAAGTAGCTCTCTTGTCAGCTGCAGATGCAGGCGATCTCCGCTAGATGTGGCTGCTGCCTTGGAGTTTGTCAAGCGTTTTTTTCTCTTATTTTTTGGGGTCAAAGCAAAGTTCATTTGTAGTGACGTGCCTCCCGTTTTTGGCCCTAAAGATTTTGGCCCGACGCGTGTTGCGCATGGCCAAGTGGCTTGAACCCTGGCCCCCAAAAAGATACTCTATCTAAGAGATTGCTGCAGCACTCTGTACCACATAATTTGGCGAATATTCGCTGGGTATTTTTCGTCCGGCCGATCATAAATTAATTATTCGGCTTTTAAGTCGTTAATGGACTTGGCTAACGGTGTTTCTCCTCCTCCCTCCCACACGAAAAACATCAAAGCTCTTGTCGCCGACTCGTTTTAATTGCAGTTTTCCCACTACCGGGTTTTCCCCTTCCAGCATAAATTAAGTAGAAAACATTCTAATTTGCAGACAACCGATTATTTCGGACCTTAAATGCATTTCGGTCTGGGTTTTCTTTTTTTCTATTTGACTTTTCAATTTTCCCATTTAGTTTTTCGTTGAGTTTTTTTTTGTGGGTGCCTTTTTATCTTTGGCGTTATTAACCCAATGCGCGTTTGTGTCCAAAGACTAGCTACCTACAAAGTGCAGTAAAAAAAGGGATTGGGAGTGACAGTGCACTGAAGGAAAATACTGGGGATTAACTGGGAAGATTATTATGAAAAATTATTTTAATTTTTAGGTTAAAAGCCTGTTTAAGTCAGAATTTGAGACTTACTGAAGACTTTTTTATATCTACATTCTAACATTTCCAATAATATATTTAATACTGACTATGTTTAAGGATAACCTCTGGTTAATTTAGAAATTGTAACTAATACATATTTAATTTTAAAGCCTTTTTCTTGGCTTGATATTTAATATTTTCTCTGCTTAATCAAGAATAGAAAATAATAATAAAGATACAAAAAATTATTTCTTTCTTAGAGTTGGTAAGAAAAAAGATCAAAGATAACCTCTGCTTAAATCTTCAAAGCTAAACTTATATTCAATTAACCTCTGATTAAATCAGCATTAAAAATTGATAATTGAGCTTTAGCTTATTTAAAAACAATTTTCTTTATGGAATTTGCAGTAAGAGTTAGCGGGAGGATAAAGTTTAAATATAACCTCCGGTTAAATGAGGACAACCAATACTTCTTTTTCACTTGCTAATCTATTGATAAATTTTGTTATATTATTTTTCGAGTGTACCAATGGCACTTGGACAGTGGGACAGGGGTTCGTTTGTATGAAAATTGAATTCTAAACAGGTCTCGACCGCCAACGCCTCACCGCCACACCCCGCCTGGCATCCCCATTCCCCTTTTGTGCGCTGAAGCACGCACAGCAACAACACACAACACACAGCACACAACATACACACACACACACAGATATATATATTATACATTTGGCGTTATAAAGTAGCAGCGTGACCAAATCAGATAAGAAAGTTGACACATTTTCACCATATATTTTGACATTTGACATTCCGCATTAGACGCGGCCCGTTGGTCAGCGGCGGCGGCAACACTGCCACAGTAAGTAGCAGCACCGGCACTACATGCCTCCCTACACATGGCATGACTTTTGTTTCGGGATTTCGCATGTTTCGCTTGGAATGATGAGGGTTGGCTTTCGGCATTAACTGGCCGAACGGCGACCCTAGGTCGCTAAAAGGTTACTGAACCTGCAATTAAAACAGCGGCAACGGAAAACTAGCCGCCCACGCCGAGAGAAGCTCAAGAAAATATGGGAAGCCCCGACGATCTCTGAACCCCCGAAAAGTAAAAGAAACTCCTCTCCAAAATGCGGGTCGAATCCCGGCCAGCAAATGGATTACAAAGTACAAATTGTTTTCCCTTGTCTATTTTAAACTGTAGCATTTTATGAGCTATTAAAAAATTATTGTAATGTCCATCGGGGGCCAATGACAATGTGTAAAAATATTTTATGGAAGTGTTGAAAGCATTTTACAGTCTCCCGTCTCTCGTTTGAACTTGCCCTGTTATCGGCAGTACGTTCTCCGTTGGCAATTTGAATGTTGATTGCCGGCGAGGAGCGTGTGTGTTTTTCGAGTGTTTTTCATCGTTAAAACACTCTTTACGACTGAGAAAATTTCCAAGTTTGTCCAAGGCAAACAGGGAAATACTCTTAATCGGGTGACTTCTATATACATATATATGGATGTGTGCAGTGTGATATCAGTTTATGGGGGAGTGATTCAGAAGCCAGAATTCTAACTTGCATACACTGTAGATTTTAATGGGTTTATTTGAGGAGAGAAAGTTCTTAAAAATTTAAAGGAAAATTTAATATAAATTATATAGTTATACGAAACTGATTTTTTTTAAAGTGAATTGTTTAATTTTGATGGAATGTAAATTATAAGTAAAAGAAAATATCTATATTTTTAAATTATATCAATATTTGGAGTAAACACCAATATAAAAATTTCTTTTTCCGATATTTTCGCGATAAATCGATATTGTGATATCGAAACATGATAATCGGAAAAAGAAAAATAAATTAAATAATATTTTTGGTAATATTTCGATATTATCAATATTTTAATGTAACTTGTGATATTTTTTGTACATTTAAATTTTCGATATATTAAACTACACTATATTTATCGATAAAATTGTTTTCTTGTTGATATAACTTCACAATATTCTACAATATTTTTTTTATATCATTAGTTATAACGTATATCCATACATATATATATTTTCATGTTTTCTAACTTTAGTATTAGACAAAAAAACTTAAAAAAAACAAGAATTTTAGTTTTTTTTTCACAAAAAATTAAAAAAAAAAAAATTTACTCTTTTCTACAGCCTTATTATATTTTTAAATAATTAAAAATTTTTCCAGTGACATTTAATAAATAAAGACTCTCCCCCGTTTGTCATCAGTCTGGTTTAAGTGTCTTAACAGATCCGATCCCTCGAGATACCCTACCACAGGGCACTAAAGGGGGTCAGATCTTTTCGGGGGAGGGAAGGTCAACGACAGCTATTTGGATGGGAGCCTAATTGCCGGCCTCCCTCCTCCCCCTCGGGGGCTAAAAACTATTGCCCCATGTGGCACTAATTTGTAAATTGCCACTGTAATCGCAAACATGCTCGACTTCAGAGCCATTAGGGCTTATTAATTTGTGCTGGATGAGGGTGGACGCCGAAAAACCCTCGACAGGGCCAGCTTGTTGCTTCAATTACTTCGATAATTTATTGTATTGGTAGCTGCCAAAAAAAAATAAATATAAAGATTGTGAAATATTACAGAAATATCTACGAGATTTATGCCTACAGGGAGCGGGTGTGTGTAGGGGTGTTTAATGGGTGGCTACCAGCACACGAATGTAGTTGAAATATAAGAGCTGGTGCCTAGCCACGCATAACGCATAATGCAGTCCGAGGGGGCGGCCCAGAAATTATGGCATTGCAAAATATGATGTAGTAAGGGCGAGGCTCCGTTCGGATCGGTTCGGGAATATAACCAGGGTATGGAAATGGGACTCCGACTCCGACTCTGACTGCGACTGGGCTGGGCTTCCCATCATTCATTGTGGCGAGCGGAAGTGCGTAGCATGTTCATTAGAAATGCAAACGCACCTTCGCCGCCGTCAGCCGCTGCCTCCTCCTCAGCTGCCATTGTTGTCAGTTAGTTACATTCGAGCAGTTTGCTTGGGAGATTTCACTACGAAAAAAAACTAAGAATAATTATTCGGAATATTCCGAATAAATTCTAGGAGATTTAAAACCGTTATCGTTGTTAGAATTACTGCAAAAAATAAATATGTATAAGGGGAATGCCACCTACTATTCTTTTTTTGTTAAGAGAATTAAATGTCAGAATACCTTGATGAACTTTTGTTCTGTAAGGAAAAAACATCTTTAATAAAAAAATTAATTCCTGGTATTCCTAGAATTTATTTATTGAGGCCACTAAAGGGTTCTACTGATCGTGAGAGGTTTTGGAAATTTTTTAAACAAAAATTAGACCTGAAATACACCTTTAATCAGTCAGTTATTATATAAAATATTACAAACTAAAAGATTCTATATTAATTCTTTAATGCTATCTTTAAATAAATAAAATATCCAGTATAGAATAGATAAAATATTTATTTATTGCTTTTAAGTACATTTCTGAGTCAAATATCACATAAAATGTGATGAATATAAATCAATAGAAAGATAGGTTTTAGACCTGCAACATTCATAAAATTCTAATATTTTTATACAAGTTTCTAAAATTAATCCTAATCTTTACAATATTTTAAGACTAAAATATATTATACTTTTAGTAGAGAATTAATTGGTGATATATCTTAAGAGTAATCATATAAATAAACCCACATAAATTATAAATATTAAATGATTGAAAGAGGTTTTCTTAGCAACGACTTATATTGATTTTATAAAAACTATAACCGACTTCACTTCGAGTCTGGAAAGTATATTCAATTGTTTAAAGTTGGTTTATACTTTCATTTATTTATTCATTTATTTCCTTATAATTTACCTATTTATATTATATTTATTTATTTATATTAAATTGAATATTCATTTCCTCCAAGTGCAGATCACAGGGCTGCTGTCCGTTCATTGACTCCCCTTGTTTCGCGGGGAAGTTCAGTGTACGCCCCACAAATTATATGGCTAAATATTTGCCCGGCACTTTTGGTAACCGGCAATCAAAGAGTGGCTCGCTCGAATGCCAAATACCAAATCAGTAAAGTGGCAAAGTGGCGGCCCGATTGCGGCGCAAGTATGCTGGATTCTCTTAGCCTTTTGCCTTTCTATCATTTTCATTTCCATCGATACATAAAAACGTTAAGTGAGGAAGGAAAGCCGGGCTGAAAACAAAGGCAGCTCGGGCTGGTAGCCACTGCTACTGCCATTTGCTAATTGCATATTTGTCTAGAGTCGATGGCCAGCAAAGGGGTGGGCATAAAAAGGGGTTTGTCCAAGGGGGTCAACTGTTGCTCTGACACTAAGTAGCGACAGGCGGCGGAACGCGTGGAAATTGCAAAAACTAATTAGAGCCTTTGGCCCAAGTTGCTGCTTACTGCTGCTGCTACTGCTAGAAATTGCTGGTTTCGTACGCAGCAGCAATGCCTCAGCAGCAGCAGCAGCAGCAGCAGCAGCAGCAACATCAGTTGCCGCAAAATGTTGCACGTTGAATAATTGCACTTCCGCCTGATAATGCATTGTTGGATTTTATAAATATTTGCCTTGCCACCGAGATTTAGAGAGGGGCACAAGGCAGATACAGGCGGATGGTGGTGGCTGTTGGAAGGCCGGACAGATGGACAGGTGGAAATGCAGGCTGAGCTTGATTTATGTTGGCAGCCAGGAAAATATTTTTCACTAGATTTATTGAAAACTTTACGGGGCAGAGCTGGGCCTGGAGAAGCGCAATAAAAATACTTCCTAATTGAATAAAATAGTAACGGCTTTTCCGGTGGAGTTGAAATATAATTTAGAGGGATTTTAAGAGAAAGAAAATATATTTCAGTTATTTATTTAAAACTCATTCAAATTTAAAGTTGATTTGAATATTGTTTGTAACCTTTTTTAGTTGGGGAATTATTGTCTCGGTGTTGAGGTATTTATTTAAAACCTTTTTTAAATAAAACTAAAGCAAGCAAATATGTATAACAATATTTTTAAAAACTTTTTAACTTCCTAAATAAAAAAAAATCCCAAATTAACTCCCAGTGCATTTTCCTACTCAAACTAACTGTATTTACCACTTAAATTCGGCTGCAGGCTCAAACCCCATCCGTTGATCCTCCTCCATCTAACGAGGATGCAACCTGAGCTCTTATTTTCCCATTTGCCACACGACTCCTGGCTGCACCTTGCACCACTCACTCTCTCTCCCCGATATCTTCACACCGCTGGCCATAATTATAGGACTCGCAACACCCCCCGCACTATAATTATAAGGCCATTTGGCGTTGCGGTGCTGCGAACTCCAAGCTGCGAGCGGCCAAGTTGCAAGTTGCCAGAGTTTGCAACAGTTTGCAACATTCACCGCTCAACGCGTCTTTGATTGCATCGGCTGGCTATTTGCCGTAGTTAGAAGTCGTCGACAGCTAAATACGCAACACCATCCTCGATGGCCACGCCCACAAAAAAGCCCCCATAAACCCACACACACTCACGCACTCTCGACCAAGTGAGTAGTATGTAAATGCATAATTACACCACGCGTCTAATTATGCAAGGCGATGGAAGTGGAAGTGGCTGGGGGAAGTGGAAGTGGAAGTGGAATGGGGAAGTGGCAGGGGCATGGGTGGGGCACTACCCACCACCAACAGCAGTAAAGGTAAAGTTAAAGACAGCAGAAAAGTTTGGGTGCTACACCTTAAATCTGCATACTCATAAGTATAGCAAGTTAGTTAGATTGTTAATTTTTTTATGATTTTATTTTACTAAAGAAATTCGCAGATCAAGCTTACTTTAGAATAAATTAAATCTAGCATCACAAGTTCCTAAAATATTTATTTATAATTAAATTGTAAATATTTAAGTGGCAATAATATATTTTTGATTGGTGAAAAAACATCCTTCCTTAAACAAATACATATGAAAATATTTTAATTTATATTTAAGGATGAAAAAACTCTTCAATAATATCAAACAAATTAAAGATGTTTAATATTCTTTATATAATTTCATTTTAAATAATTTCCTTGAAGAGAATTTAACTTTTCCAACTTAAACAACATCTTTAGCTGACTACTTAAGCCTTCTCTATAAAACCTAGAAAAAAGTACTACCCTAAATAAGGCCTTGCCACGCCCACAGTGTCCCACTAATGCCAAAGATTTGGTTTGGCTTTTAAAACATTTTTGGAATCGACATAGTGAGTGTCTAATGGCAAACGACACGTACGTGCCAATAACCATTTGTATCTATTTGTCAGGCTGCGTTTTGGCTCTGGCTCTTTCGGTCGGGCCAACAGCAGACTTTGATTTAATTAACGTTACATTGACCAATTTTGGGAGCAACACGGCTTGGATGTGGACCAAAACGGTTGCCCAGATGGAAGAGCTGGCCGAGCCAAGAGCGAGGGAGGGCGGAGAGAGTGCCAGTCATTACCATCATTAAGGCAATATCATTTTCAGGCTGCTGCTCTCGGACATCGTCGTCGTCGCAGACGTTTCCGAGAAACGCATTAGAGCCCCGGCTCCAATATGGTCTAATAATTCATGCCACATAATATAATTATGGAGCGGACCGGGCCAGACAGTGAGGCAAGGCCATGGCCACCAGTTCCGATCCCATCCTGGAGCCAAACCAAGTCGGAGTCTGAGCTCCCGAGCTTTTAGCTCTTGCCTCGCTTGTTGCATCTCAAATATGATTGATATCTGCTGATGCGTTGCTGCTGCCAGTTGCATGTTGCAGGTTGCAGGTTGCCAATGGACAGTGCTGATGGTTTATACTTTTTCTGGGAAGTTGTGTGATGTTCTAAGAGTTTAAAGGGGTAATTTTTGGTTCTTTAAATTTGGAAAGTATTTTGTTTAAAAATGGAATTGATAACGTTATTTTTTAGAAATATCAGATACCTGGGTATTCCTAGGTTTTAAAATCCTTTGCAACCACTAAAAACCTTTTTAAAAATTGTAGATTAACTACAAAACTATAGAAATATTTCCTACATTTATTTGTGAAGTAATTATTAACTGAAAAGGTGTAAGACATAGTCTTAAGACTTCCTAATTTTGTATTTTAATTCCCCATTTGTTCATAGATAATAGAAAATAGTAATATTCGCATCACTATCACAGACTTTACTGGCTGCTGGTCGCTGCCTTTGCGCATTCATCTTCACTTAGTTATGTCAGTCAGTTAAGGCAAACGCAAAATGGAGCACATGTCTCAAAATGATGATGAAATGCGCACATTTTCTAGGAATTTACAGCGCCGTCGAATCGCAATTGGCAAGCTGCGGCTGCTGCTGTGGCAAAGGCAACTTACTGCAGTCCGGAGTCGCATTCGCGGATTGGGGCTCTCATTCCGTTTGCCCAAGTTGGTCATCGGGCCATAATGAGTGCGGCATCGTGGCCGGGCTGAAACTGTCAGCTGTTGACAGCCGTGGCATGTCAACATGCTAAAATGCTAAAATGCTGGCCATGCGGCTCTAGAGGCATTGATTAAAATTGCTTCTTTTTTTTCAGTAGCAGCAGCAGCAGCAACAGCCTCCGTTTCTTATTCGATTGCGTTTTTTTCCTGGCATAATTAGAGATCAATAGATATCCCGTATACAGATTCCCTTCCTCATTTGTCAGCCAGGCTAAAGAAGTTAAGCAGGGCACTGGGAGAAATTAAGCCATGCTCTTATGGCTGGAATAAAGTAAATAATGAAATTCTTTGGAAACTAACAGCTCTTAAAGGAACCATTCGGTTGATAATATTTTGTAAATATATTTTTAATAAATTAAATAAATTATAAATATATTAATATAGTTATATTTATTATCAGACAAATTAAATATAACATCTTCTGTCACTTCGATAAAGAAATGTTTCTTATAACAAAACTATATCGATATGATTTTGAAAACAAAGCAACTGAAAATACAAATTTTTTATTAGAAACTAAATTAGCATTAAATATTTTTAGGTATTTCAGAAAATATCTAAACATATAAACGTCCCGATATTTGACGCAGAAACAGATATATATATCGATATGTTTGAAACTGGGATATATGTGTGAAAATATATCGATATTCTGCTGAATATATCGAAACTATTGCTCCTCTAGGGCCTCTTGTTTGAATTGGAAACACAAATGGAGGTGGTTCCTTGTTAATAGTAATATTTTAAAGTTTTGTGATATTTATCGATAATTAAAATTTCGATAAATCACTTATGATGAAATTTCCAGCATTATTTTAAACGCTTTATTTATGTAATAATTTGTTTAATTCGTTGTAAATGTAACAAATTCCTTTTGTTATAAAACAGATTCCAAACTTTGCATAAAAATTAATTTCCACAAATTCAGTCATAGATTTAAATACTATTTTTTCTTGCAGTGTCCACCAGCTGCCCAATGTTGATGAACTTTAAGTCTTTAGCAGCCACAGGGGGCCCATATGCAAAAGAGAAGGCGGTTATTTGCGGGGGGAAAAACTGATTGAATGCCTCGGTCCGCCATCCGCCGTTCGATGGCCATTAATATGCGCTCTAAGTGATGGGAATTACTGTAATTTCAGTGCGGCTGGCTAGGCCAACTCAGCTCGGCTCAGCTCTGGCTTTGGGGGCCTTGGTATCTGTTTTTTTTTTTTTTTCACTGGCATATCCCCATACATAGTACATAGTACCCCCCTCCAGCCACCTTTTTTTCGTTCCGTTTGGGGCGTTTGCAGTAGCCGTGTTCGTAATTGAAACCTCTTTAGTGTGGCTAAATGGCAGGGCCAAGAGAGCTCAGGCGGGGAATGCACGGACGGACGGATGGATGGACGGTGTTCATCCTCTGGCCAATATTCAAAGTGCACTATGAGCCATAATTTTTGCATAGTTCTTGCCACGTTTTCCATTCCGCTGCCGTTGCTGCCGTTCGGTTTTTGTGCGGTTTGATCTTGCCACAAAAGAGTGTTGGTAGCCAGCAGTTGTTGTTGCTGCTGCTGTTGCCATGGCCCGAAGGCCGCCACATATTTGCCAAGCATTTTGTGTGGCCAAAGCTTTGCAGATTGCAAAAAGGAATATTTTTGGGAAGCTTAGGCGATGGAGGAATACTCTTAAAGAGAACTTGTGAGATATTTAATGGGGAAGATATATGAAAAAAAAGGAACTTTTTTAAAGGATAAGGAAAAACAATAAGGATTTTACTTTATTTAAAAGTAAGTATGATATTAAAGACGTCAGAAAAAAATCGATTTATCGATAAATAAATCAATTATTTCTAACATAGCGATATGCATTAGTTCGATAAATCGATATTTGTTTTGATAAATCGAGCTGATAAAATCGCCAAGAAATAGGGTCTTAAATGTAATTAAATTTTTCTGATAATTTTCAATAATATCGATATTTTAAAGTGGAATTAAATATTTTTCGATATTTAAAATTTTTATATATCAAAGCTATAAAAATTTTTAAGATGACATTGGAGTTGACATTGCTATCAATCTATCATTTAGAAAATTTTCCTCTCGATATATGTACATCCCAATTACAAACTCATTTAGAGAAAAATATTTCCCCCTTAAAAGAGTATCCAAAAAAGTAGATACAGCTTGATCTGCCATGAATTATGCATGTTGAGATACAAAGAAGAAACGGCTGTGGGAGGTGGATATTCCGATTTGGGTGCGATTTATGGCGCGGCAGATCTAGCAGGCAATGCATACCTAATCACGATTACAATATATTAGAAAACAAATGTGTATATTACAAGGCGCCCCAGCCAAAAAAAAAGAAAAGAGATCTGCATGTATATCTATATAAATGTAGGTATATAGTAATGTTTATGTATAAAAAAGAGATCCATCTGCATCGATCGCTGCACCGTTAGCCTGGCAATTACAAGGCAATTACCTTGCAATCGGCCAAAAGGAAGTCGAAGTGCAGTTGAGCGTGCGCCGCCTCGCTTTCAGGAGGAGGAAAAACTTTCCCTCAAACATCCGCTTCGAAGAGCCGCTCGCCATATCGCAATCGATGCGTTAATACGTTAATAAAGTGTGTAAATTGTGGCTGAGGCTTATCGCCGGGACAAGGGGCCAGAACTGATGCCAAGCTCAACAAAAAAAAAAAAAACATGTAAAGGCTATAAAAATAAACAAGAACGAAATATAATTTTACACAGAAAAAATATGGGAATTTTTGAGCCTGAGAGAAGTTTAAGAATAAATTTGTTTTTACTTAGACTTAACATAACAAATTCGTGTTAAAGTGTTCAGAATACATAAAGGATACAATTTATTCAAGGGAGAAGAGTTTTTAAATTAAACATTTCAACAATGTTTTAATAAAATGATAAAAAAAATTTTATTACAAGAAAAAATGTCAAATAATGTTTAACTTAAAATACTAACTCATTTTCCTAACTAAATAATATTTCCTTAATATTTCAAAGAGGAAACAGGACTTTTTATTCTTTATAAAGCTTTCAAATAATGAAAAGAAATATATAACTTACTCTAATATTTTATAACTGAATATTTTTTAAATAAATATTTTTTTATTAAATATTTAACTCAAACTTTAACTATTCTATCCCTAATTCTATTTATTTATTCATCAATTAAACAGAAAGAAACCACTCTCAAAGCCTTAACCACCAATTTTTCTTTCCTGTGTTGGCTCAAAAACTGAAAACGGCGAATTAATAGAGCGTGTTAACCGTTGTGCAAATTATAAACATAATTAATATGGTAGGCATACACACATGCGCTCAAGGGGGGCGCGATTAATTTTAGCGATAGTGTTTGCTTTTGGCTTGAGGTTGCCTCGGCCAGCCCGGCTTGTTAGCTGATTGATTTGCGTTTTGTTTGCACTCTGGACATGGTCAACTATGGACATCAATTAGAAATGCCTGCCAGGCCACAATTATGCAGATGAGCCGAGGAGAGGCTAGAGAGTCTGGAGACTAGAGAGTCTGTGGTCCAGAGGAGTCCGCGTCTGGATGAGCTGGCGATTGGCTTTTGCCTTTTGCCAGATAAATCACTAAAAATGTCTATATATAACGGTCCACAAATTGATTGCAGTGAGTTGGCAAATGTTCATTAACCGATTGATGAAGACAAAGTAGAAAATCTGGGGTTATATATAGCTCTCTCATGGTAAAGTTTACGATATGAGAGTGTGACTTGTTCTGGGAAAGCATCAGTGCGGTTTGCTGTATAAATTATAATATTTAAATATGATGTAGTAATAATTATTCATAAGTATATTTATGATTTCCTTTTTTAAATATAGAAGAAGGTTTTCTGTGATTACATTTTGTTTACGTTTGAGGTAGCCTGTGGTTTCTTATTATTCATAGTTTACAATTTCAATTATTTCAAATAACCAAAGAACCCACCATCACTTCACCTCCATTCTAAGCTCTTTTAAATTCAATTAACCTTTTCGATTACCCACCCACAATCGAAATCCCATTGCCATTTACCCCTCACATACATACACACATATATTCTACTCCCAACCCAAGACTAAACCTTCAATCAACTCGAATCCACACCCAAGCATCAGCAGCCGCCTCATCCAATGATGCACCCATCTCAAACCCATCCCCAGACCCTGGTAATTTTCCCACAATCATCACATTCAAACACGCCAGCCATCAACGCCAACATATTGGCATTTGTCCATTTGAAATGTTCAAAGAAAAATAATAATAAAAAAAAAGAGAAGAGGGACCAGCCAAGAAAAATGGCAAGAAATCTGTACAAATTAATGCCAATGGCAGGCAGCAGCAGCAACGGCATTCAAGCTTCACCTGATGCAGAAAATGATATTTACACCACTTACATATGAAATTAGTTTGTACAAGTGTCCAGTCTCTCCAGTCTCCTCATGATTCTTCCACTCTGTCGAGGCCTGTCCGCCTGTCCGACTGCCATTGACTTATATAAATACATTAAGTCACAAATCACAATTTTCCGATGCTTGAAATGAGCAAACGGAAGGCATACATTTTAAATTCCCCATGTTGCAGCCACTGGAGCTTCTGTTTTTTGTTGTAATAAGAGGTATTTGGGGTATATAGTATTTGGATATTAGATAAAATATAGAAAATATTGTTGAGAAATAACTAGACAAAATAAAGCAGAAATTATAAGCCAAGAACCCAGCAAAGACTTTAAAAAATCTCTGTAAATAAAACTGTTGGTAAAATTATATTGTATGTTATATCAAATACAACTCATTTAGTTTTAATACAAAAATATTTTAAGAAATTAAATCCATTCTTTCTAAAAGTTTAGGAATTTTAAACCACGCAAACCACATTTGTGGATCTCTATAAATTTCTATATTGAAAATTAAATACCAAGACTACCAGGCATCTCTAAGTCGGTTCTTTTTAGCCATAATCTACTCTTTTTTTCTGGCCATGCGACCAAGTCGATTCCAGACCCGATCCGGCTAGTAAATAGCCCGCGGCGATTGCCGGCCAAACCAACGGCACCAATCAATGCAATGTCGTCTGGTCCAGACGCGATGTCGCATCCTCCGTTCGTTCTGTGTCCATCCACCCAGCATCCCACCACCTGACCACCATCCATTCCCTGCCCCTGGCCACGCCTCCTTTTGGGGCACACACACATGCACATGCACACAGAGAGAGAGAGATCCCCGCCCACCTGCTGCATGCAGCTTGCGTGAGATTGGATATCAATCTTTTTGCAATTTCGTATGCAATTTAAAATTCATGAAACACATTCCTTTTGACTCCAAAGATGCAGGCAAATGTGGTAGCAGAGTGCACTTGCAGAAAATTTGGGATTTTTTTTAAATTTGAAAATGAAAAGATGAACTAAATTATAAAAATATAACTATATAAAAGTTTAATAACTTTAATTTAGTTAGGTTATTAGGAAATACATTCATCTAACTTTGAATGACAGAAAATATCGATATTGTGTATCGATTTTTAAAGCGAGTTTCGATATATAAATGGATATTTGATTCGAAAGTCGATTTTTTAACCCTGCGATATATGTGTAGTAAATTAGTAATCTTTTTATATATCTAACTAACATATTTGTTGAAAAGACAGAGAAAACTATATATTCTGCTGAAAATGTTCGATAATATCAAAGTGATAAGGGAAGTTGCGATATTTTTCGATAATAAAATCTACATTTATCATAAACTTAACTATATTTTGGATATTTTCAATGTATTTTTTTTTCTTTCCGATAAACTTCCCTAGACCGAACTCCCAGCCTAATTGCTACACAATTACACAAATTTCTAGCTAGTTCTAGTAGCATTTTCTTCCCGTGCACCACATGCTGCCTGCTTCTGTGTCCGCAGCCACCAGCAGGATTGGGATTGTGATCTTCCCCATCATCATGGGCCCCGTTGGTTGTCCAGTGGCTTTGGCTTTGCCAGTGTGTCTCTGTCCCTGGCTCTGTCCCTATCTCGGCCTTTTGCCATGGAACCCGAGAGCAGGCTCAAATTGCCGTTTGCATTATTTATTTTGCCTCTATTGATGAGGCGGCTGTCGACTGTTGACGGCTAGAGCCCCGGACGGGACACTGGAGTCTGAGTCTGTCCACAGCCTCTGCTGACCACACACTCCAAAGGGAATCATCATCATCGCCGCCACCCCGTTACTCTTGTTTAAAATATTACAAAATAAAAAAGGAATAGAACATAATAATGGCAAACTGTTTTGTGTGTGCGTCCCCTCTCTTCCGCTATTAGTTTAATGTTTTGTTTATTGTCAGCTCGCCCGGGTGCGTCGTCTGAATGCCCATTATGCTGAGTAGTTTCACAGCGCCGATTCCTCGGATGTATGGTGTGTGGATGAGTCCGATGAGTTTGTCCGCACGATTGGTTAGCCTAATGGTCAGCTGGGTGGCTTTTCTGGGTTTCGGAGTGACAGGGAGAAGCGGCCAGACGACGGACGGCCGGCTGACTGGCTTCCATTTCGTTCAATTGGTTTTTGACGAAAAACGCAAAATGCATTTTATGTTTGAGCGGAAACTTCTCCCTCTCTTTTGGCCTAAAAATTGATTTTGCCCTCAAAAATGTTTCTAAAAAAAGGCACAAACAATGGAAGGGAATCAAGAGCATATCATTGAGTGTTTGGCAACCATAATGGGTTTGGGATTAGCTTTAGTAAAGGAAGCCAAGAGGGAAGTGAGTGCTATTGAAGGGAGAATTGTAATAAAAAATCTAGAATGCCTAAAAAAAAGATAATCAAGTCAGAAAATGATCTGTCTTAGTTCTAAATATTCTCAAAATTAAAAACAAAATAAAATCAGCTTAAACAATATTTTTAAAAATATTTTAAAGTCTTTTCTTAATATCTCCTTTGTGACTTTAAATGTTTATAATTATAATAATTAATTGTTGTTAGCTAAGAACGTCATTTTAAATCAATTTTACCACACATTAAGTACCTAAACTTATCCCAAAATAGTTTTAAAATTAACCCCTCACACACTCCCCTTGACTCATTTGATTAACCCCAGAAGAACCATCAAGATACAGAGAAGTTTTGTTGATTTTACCCTGGCTAAATTAGAGGACTCACTCCCCAAAAACTTATGGCATTAGTCTACGCTGTTTACCTGGTTATTTATGCAGCCTTCTAATGCAACCTTAGCGTTAGTCCAACTGCCATTACAGCCATCTATCCATCTATCCATCCACCTGGCCACCCCTTCCCGGGCCACAGAGTTCACCTGCTGCTTATTAGATTATATGCATTACACCCTCCGGCAGTGAGCATTAATCCAGAGACTGAAACACGCCAGCCGGGAGCAGTTCACAGAACACAGAGAGAACCCCACCTGGCCAGCCGCAACTCCCACTCCCACTCCCGAAACAGTGATTACCTGAACAGGTAACATGTTAACGTTGCATGTTGCACATACAAGAACTGTGCTTATCTCTGGTTAGCCGAAATCTTGGCGGTCTGGGTGCCCCTACCCCCGACTCCCAACTAGCCAAGTTTTCGACGGATTAAGCTGATTAATTTGAGGCGATAAGAGTGCGGCGGTGATGGCCCCCGGTGGATCCCCGAGTGGGCACGGGGGCCGGGCTAATCCAGTCAGTTCGAAGGGTAAACAGAAATATGCTTTGCCGTTAGTCTCCCTGGCGCATATCAGAAGAAGTCAGTCAACAACAAAACAGGTAACAAAAAACTTTGGCTTCCTGTCTGCCAAGTTTTTAGGCGCTACTTGCGGCTTGTCTCGTTCTACCAATTTTTTTTTTAGGCGGCATCGTCTAGCGGTAACAAGAAAAAATATTATAAATATAAAAACAGTGGGGCGTTGAAGAGGAAAAAATAGTTACGAGTCAAGGGAAATATTTCGAAAATTAAAAGGAAAAAATAAGATCACTAAATCTTACACAAATACGGCAAATTTTCCTGATTTTACAAAGAATTAAAGAAATTATTTTAGAAATTATGATTTGCATCATTTCAAAATAGTATAGTTCTTATTTAAATATATGTTATATGTTGTTGATTATTAGTATATATTTTTTAGTATATATTTTCTTTATACTAAAAATTTTGACATAGCCTTGTGTATCTCAAGAATACTTAGTTTCTAGAATAATATAAAGTCATAGCCTTGTGTATCTCTTAGTTTCTAAAATAATATCAAGTCAAAAAATATACAAAATTTATAAAATATGTTAAATTAAACATATTTTATTACTACGACGAACTTTTAAATTCATTCAGTAAAAACTTAAATATTTTCCAAACCAATTTAATCATTTTTAAAGCCTTTAAATATTGACAACTCCTTCTACTTTCCCCACTGTACGAAACAGTCTCGAAACTAAATTTCTTGAAAAATAAAAATAAAAGAAAATTTAACTGGATTTTAATTCAAAGGGCAACATATTTGTATAAAATTTCAAATTTCATTTTAGCATCGAATTACGAAGCATGTTCTGGACTCGGTAGAGTGGGCGGCCAGGCAGCGGCTGGGGAGTAGGCGCCAATTAAAATCGTTTTAAGTTTCACAGAAAATATCATAATTCCATGGAACTAACAGCAGCAACAATGTTCCAATTGAAATGCGATACGTTTCCACCAGAGGAGACCAGGGAGGGGCACTTTCGAGCCTGACCGCAAAAATTCTGACATGGCCTCAACCTCAATTTCCTCTCCTCCGCCACTCACTCGCCCCTCCGCACACACAGCTCATCTCGCATGTGGGGAATCGATCGAGTGTGTAAGCTTTGGGTATAAACAAAAAATTAAAAACGGGTTCGAAATGGGCCTAAAAAGGTAAGGAATTTGATGGGGTATTTTTGAGAGACTAAAATTTGAGAAAAATAAAATTTGAGTACTGTTAGAAAATGAGAGAAGAAATTTGGGATCAACTTTCTGAGATTTTTTTTTGGGTTTGAATACTAACAAAAAATTGTGTTTAAATTGGGTAGAAAAATTTACACTTGACTTATTATCTATTTATAATATTGGTCTCTGCTGTCACATTTTTCTGCAGAGCCTCTACAAAGAACCAAAGAAACTTAGCTTCGATCTGGGATTTTAAATTAAATAAACTACGATTTTGCATCAAATAAAATATGATATTAATTCTTAGAAAAACAATAACCAAATTCAAATTTTAAAGGTTTAAAATTTTTAAAATCGATTGCAAAATATAAAAAAATGACATGACAATTTTCCTTGCCATTTCTCTGCTATATTTTAATACAATTTAATTTAATTTCAATTCACACTTAAATACAGTTCATATAAGAGAAGATTTATGTGTTTAAGAAGATTTTAAACTTATCAAAGTTAGTGAATTTCATACATATAATATCCTTATATGCATTGCTTCTACAATAACCAAACCAATTGCTCATCATCATGGACAGTGATCTTTATTAATCACTAAATTATAACTGCTCTCTACTGGATTTTCCTTTGGGCAATTTAAAAAATTTTCAAATAGCTTTTTTCCTGCCGGAGCCGCCGCCGCCGCTGCTGCCTGCAATTGTGAGCTTCTTGGCAAATAATCCGTTCGGAGGCATTGGCAAATTGGCCAGATTCGGACTCGGTTCGGGCCGCTGCTGATCGTTAAAATGCCTACGCTCAATTCCGCACCATGGTCACTCCCAGTCCTCGTCCTCTGCTCCTCTCCTCGCTGATCTCTGTGGACCCAGTTTACATGCGGTTAACATGTTCGAGGCTGGGTGCCGGGCGTCATTTACATGTCCGCGGGCCGCCGCCTCGTCCTCCGGACTGGCGGCCAAAATACAAATCCAAAGCCGAATCCTCCCCTGCCGGCAACCCCTCCATTCGACAACATGTTTACATTTTTGCACTAATTTAATTTTTTTGCGTTTAGCCGTTGTTGTTGATGCTGTCGGTTAGTTTGAAATTTTTGTTGCCAGCTTAAATTGCTGTTGAGTTAATTTAAATTGGTATTTGATTATATTTGGACGACCGTTTATGGCCAACTCAATTAAGCGCAATCGATAGATTGGCGGCGTTGGCATTTTTGCATTTAATTTTTTATAGAGGCCTACGGTAAATGCATTTTTAAAGCGACGAGATATGCCATCGTCTGCCAAAAAAAAAATAAAAAAAAAATAGTAATAGTATAGTAAGTACTCCACCCAAGATGGGGCCTAAAAGATGGGAGGCCGCCAGCCACATGACTTGACTTGGCCAAGCCCAGACGGAAAACATGTTTTTCTCTGGCCCATTGCATGTCAAATGAAAATTAATTTTGGCACTTAAACAAAAGGATTTGACTTTTAATCCCTGGCTATAAATGGCAAGTGTGTGTGTGTGCACCTGGCACATAAATATGCCAGCCCCATGTGTGTGGTGTGTGCGGTGTGTGTGTCTCGGGCTTAAGCCAAAATAATGAAATTTTCTAACAAAAGCAACACCTTGCCTTGTACTCATCATCATCATCATCATCGCCGGAACGTAGCCATAGTTCGTAGTCACAGTCATAGTCATCGTCTGGCTAAAACAGCAATTTGTGCCGACTTAGGTAACCCGAAAAGGGAGTGGGTTCAAAGGGGCGGACAGGTGAGGGACTTTGATAGCCTCCGAAAATGTAAGCTGGCAGCTCTTCTGCCTGTGGGTTTTGGACAAAACTCACACGAAGATTTCGCTTTGGGCTTGGAACTCAAAAGGCACAGATTTATGGTTTTATTTGGTTGGGGAAATGTGTCAATAATCTAGGAAAATTTGTAAATTAATTTGTAAACTTTAATTGCTGAACATGAGCTTGTATTAAAAATCTACCTGGTGATTGATAAATGTAACAGAATAATATAAGAAACAAAACATTTTCTTTGAATTTCAATTTAATGTCAATTTTAAATATCAATTCTAAATTCCTAAATCAAAACATAAACTTTAAGTTTATATATTTTTATATATAATATTTTTTGTGAGTAAATTAAAAGTTGTCCCTGCGTATTGAGTGACTTCACCAATGATATCATATAAATTGAAATAAGGAAAGTCTACCTAAAGATTAATGCATCCCGTTTGCATCTGTGCATAAATTTAACAATTAAGAATAATTCTCAAATTAATCTTTTGGTAATATTTATATATGCTTGCCAAATCGCAGTATTTATTAGTCAATAAATTTACTGAATATTTGAGTTGTAGGTTCTCCGTTTACTAAGCAGAGGCTTTCGTCAATAAATTTAAACAAATAAAGATACTGCCTTTTATTTTTTAATTATAATTTATTTGGTGTATATTTTTGTTTCTTTATGGGGTTTGAAAAAGTATTTGTCACGAATAATTTTATATTTATAGTAATTATAAATATAAAGAGAATTTGATAATAATATTTGTCTAAATAAATTCTAAGAAAACCATTAACATATTTGTCTCAGCTTATTAACTGCTATCTTTTAAAGTTATTTTTCTATAAATAGATATCAAATTTATAATTAAAATAGAAAACACTTATGTGAAAGCAATTTTCAAGCTATTTTTTCCTTACTAATGGCACTGTTAATATTTATTTAATTGTGATTTACGAATCTCCCCAGAAGTCTATTAATTATTTTACGTAGGCGTTCGCTTAATCTGCGGATAATTAAATATACGGCTTGGCCAACACTACAAAAAGGCAATAGCAATTAGTAAAAATATTTAAGAGTATTAAAAACAAAAAAAAAAGGAAAACACATAAAGGGGAAAGGCAAGTCAGATGCTGTAAAGCTGGCGAAAAGTGAAAAGTGTCATAACAAGGCGACTGTGACTGCGACTGAGATGCGATGACGTTTGCAGCTGACTTTTAATGACTCACTAAATTATTCATACGCCGTGGATGCCGACGTCGGCGACGACTACGACTACGACTGCGACTCCGACGAGGAAAGGCGTTTTGTTTTGAGCACGCCAAGCGCTAAAAGTAAACAATTCCAGCAGCCAAACAAAATGAAAAGTCAACAAACTTGCCGAGCATATGAATATGCAATGAATGCATGGCCAAGATGATGATGTCCTGGCGTTGACAGGACTGCGGGTGGTGGCCTGGCTGCGAGGGATGCAGTAAAGTCACTTTCTACCCTCTCGCTCAAATAGAGGGATCACATGACTTGATTGCTTACACAGCCGCCATAGAACATGGAATATACATACACATATCCAGGCTGCTGGCCTCCTGTCTGACGTATTAATATGAAACGCTTTTGAGCACGTAGCAACACTTATGGCCCCTCAGTCAGCCATCATCAGGCATTGCCGCCATCCTGGCCATGGGATAGCAGGAGCACATAGCATATATGGGATAGGATATATCACGACAATCATCAGCCGGCGGAGGGGACAACGGCAAACGACAATGACGAGCACAATAAGGATGGAGTTTCTCTGCTGTTCTGGTGCTTTGCACCTTGAGAAATAATTATTTTGATCTTTTTTTTTTGGAAATTTTTGGAACTGTTTTGGGAAATGTTTTGAAATGGAAAAGAATTTTTCTGAAGGCTTGAAATTGTGTTTCTTCTATGTTCTATGTTCTATGTTCTTTTTGGGAGGAATCCTTAGACAGATACTTAACTTTAAGGATTTGTAACCTATCATCTTTTGTTTCAATTTTGCTAGTTAAGAAAATAATTTACGAAGCAAACTTATTTTAATTTTTTTCCATCTTATATCCTGTTCTATCTATTTCTCCAAGTGTAATGTCCTCAAGTTGGAATCTGTGCGTACGATTCCATTACCAAAATGCCGGTGGTGTGGCGGGATGACGACGATGATGATGATGTATCATGCATGAAGCATAAATTCCATTTTCAAGTGCACCTCAGATTCCTGCAGCCCCATCACGAGTTATCCTTTTTGTTGGTTTTCCTTCGGGTTTTTTTAACTTCCAATTTTTTTTTTGCAATTTTTATTTTCATTTTACTTGAGCCTACACTTCATTTAGCCCCCCAGTTGCATTTATTTGTTCAAGGGTTTTTTCTTCCCATTTTTTTCTCTCGTCCTGGGCTCAAGTGTTCATGCATTTTCTTCATTGATTGCATTTTTTTTCGTCCTTGTTGTGTTCGTGCAAATGATGTTCGCTGCTAATTAGCCGAAGGGGTTGAAACAAAGGACTTCTGGGTGTGTGGGGATATTGCATAATAATTACGCTCAAGTGGTGCAAGGAAATCCGTGAATAAAATGCAATAAAAATTAAGGACATGCATGTGAATTTAATTGCAGACATATAAAGGATGTAAGCCCCAGGGAACAGTGTTCAAAAATAAGAATCAAAAGGTTAAAATGCAAAAAATTGCCAAGAAATATAAATTTGATGGATATATAATTTAAACACTTATGTAATGCTTAAAATATATTAAAAAACATAAATATTTATATGCCAAATTGTTCCTTTTTAAATATATTAAGTTTCTTGGCAATCCTTAAATATCATGTTAAAAATTCGGGACTCAAGTCACACATCCAGCGACTGAATTCCACACCTTTTGTCGCCGCCATTACAACTGTATCAGTTTCATTCACAATTGAGTTGTTGCCATTGTTACGACTTTATAAGTGCCTGTATCTAAGTATCTAAGCAATGGCATAGTTAACGTGTTTTTTGCTGCCCGCCGCCTGCTATATAAATATTTCTGATTGCGCTTTATAGAGTTATAAAAGAGAGGCAAAAAAAAATTGCAAAGTATGGTAATAAATGCCATGGCATTTGAAAATGTTATTAAAAAATGCTAAAGAAAAAACACATATATACAGTACGGGCCGTGCATATAAATATAAATTGCATGGCCTGCATATACAGCAAATAAATAAGTGAATACGAACAAAAAATGGTTTACCAATAAGTGCTTGGCTGGCTATGACGTCAGTTGGCCAAAATACCAAGCCAAGAGCCAGGCACAGAGATCACAGCTAAATCAGAACCATAAACCAGAAACAACTTCTAAAAACAACTTTCATTTTGTACTCGAGAACGTACTGCACAAAATAAAAAAATAAAATAAAAAAAGCACACACACAAATTGAACAAAAAACCGATAAATAAATAAAGAAACCAGACAGAAACTTCAAATGATTGGGTTTAATTTCCCAACGAGAATGAAATTTGCCCCATGGCAGGGAAAAGGGAAAGGGAAAGGGAAAGGGTGTGATTGAGAGGACCACGTTTGTAATTAAGTTGAAGTCGCATAATTCAATTAACGTCTTAGCAGACGGAAGGCGAAAGGGCGAAGTGCGGCTCTGGAGGGGCCTGGGCTGGCCTGGGAGCTTTGGTGGTATTTTGTATTGCCGGTGGTGGAGCACCCACTGTTGCATTGTATTTACTAAGTGGAACTGGTCACTGATCTGGATTAGCAGCAATAACAACAACCAGCCAAGTAGACGTCAACACAATCACCACACAGAGACTCGAATAGTGCACTTGGGGAAATAGTAGGGCTTAGAATGGTGAGAGTTGGAAAAAAAGAAAGAAAAGAAATGATTTTCTTTTATAATAAAAAATCTTATTGATTATCTTGGGAGAGATAAAACCTTAAGTAGATTAAAAATTAAAAAAAAAGACAACCAAGACGGGGATAAACTCTACAATTTTCTTGGGAGATCATAACGTCTTATGTAATTAAAAAAGAGGGGAATAAATAAATCGATATTTTTAGATACATATGGGGGATTAATCGATATGCTGTGTGATATATATAATATATATATATATATTTGAAATATTGGATTTATCGATATTTATATTGAGAGTCGATAAATAAAACCATATTTTAAAATAAAGAGGAATTATAAATCGATATTCTGTGTGATATCTTCTATTGATATGTTCGGATAAGAGGATTTATCGATTTGATAATTGCTAAAATAATCGATATTTGTAGTTAAATCTATATCCTATTTGATATCGAACATTAATATTATTGGAAAATAAAAATAATAAATTACATTGAATTCTTTATTTATTTTTGACAATAAAGACGCTATTCAAGATTTCGATAAATAAAATTGAACGATACTTTCGATATTATATTGAACTGAATATATTTTTCGATGTATCATATTAGACTTTGTTCTCTGGATTTCTTTCTAAGGATCTTATATGTTATCTTAAAATCTAATTTAATATAGAATGGTTTTGACCGTTCTATTTATCCTAGAAATATTTCGAAATTTCTATTTTTCTCATTGATTTTTTCTCAGTGCCTTAGAGCTCGGCTAGGAAATATTGTGGGGACACCGCTGTACCAAAGCGTGACAGGCATGAATTAACAATTTGAATTAATGTCAGTTACTCATGGCATAGCTGCCGCTGCTGCCACTGCGGAGTCGGAGGCCCAGGGTGAGTGAGAGAGGGGGTGTGACTGCGGTGATAGTGAGTGGGCGCCCTGGTTTTAGTTCGCCTTATAGTTGCACTTACTAATTTCTGACTCCGACTGGCATTGATCTTTGCGCCGTCCGTCCGAGGGACGCGTTGCGGCGGCCGCAAAATGAAAGGAAAAGTAAGTTACGATTACGTTAACGTTAACTTTAACCAGAGAGGGAAAGGTAATTGCGATTTTGGCCAGTAAAAAGGGAAAGGAAATGTTTCCTGCGACGGCGATGGTGCTGTGATTTTTAGCTTGGCCAAGTGTCAAAAATGCGGTAGATGTGGCCGGGCCAACCAGGCGGGGGTAAATGGGACTTGGAACCCGCTGAGCTGGCGCCAAATTAACCGGAAATGTCACAATGGCAATGGGCGACGCGACGTGCGGCCCGCTGCCCGTTTTCGAAATTATACAATTTTGTCACGTGACATGCATTACAAACACACACACAGTCCGCACAAATACCAAAATATTACCAAGACGTGCCAGACAGTCGCGGTCCAAACAAACAAAAAATTACAAAAATAAAACCTACTGAGGGAAGAAAGCAAAAGGAAACGAAGCAAACAATTAAAGGCCGTCAAGAAAATCTAAACAATATTGTGGGAAAAAATGGGAAAGTCTTTGAAAAAGTGTTAAAGCGAAGAGGGTTTAGTAAATGTAATTAAATTTAAATAATTTAAATAGCTATAAAACATTAAGAACTATTTAACAAGGCTCATAAAGGTACCTTATTTTCTTATATTTATTTTTAAATATTAACTATCTAGTCTCTTTCCATTTTTATTATTTGTGCTTTCTAAGTTCTAACTCTTCAACCCCTCATAATTATAATTACCACCAAATGACACCAAATCAACCCGTTAGTACCCCTTAAAAAATCATAAAAAAGCCGTACCGCCCCTCGCTTAGACGAGTGTGAACCCGTCAAGACCACTAAATGTCAACTGAACACGCGAAATTCCAAAGGACGACTTTCACTGGCCCATGTGTGTGGTGATTCCTGCTGTTCTGAATCATATTCCCAGGCCCCTCGAAAAGTTTTTCAGCACAGAGTCAATGCTCCCAGCCACATATCGAGGCGGGTTTGAGGGTTAACAAAATGGGAAGAGGAGGGTTAAAAACCGAAGGAAGCCGCAAAAGCGCGAGAATATTGGCGGACGAAATGCAAAACCCGCTTTGAAGTCTGAGCCTTCAGTGATTTGCCTTCTTGCGAGTTACTAAACTGCCACTTTGAAGTGGAGTAGTTTTCACAGTTTTCCTCCTCTTAACGCACTTTCTTAGCCTTTTTCCAAAAGGCGACCATTCCACCTCTGCAAAAATGGCGGAAATGCTTCAATTTCAAAGGCGAAAAGCCGCCAAACGATGGAAAGAGATAGCTGCTCCACACACATCCCCACACATGTGGTGGAAAAGTTTTTCCTTTACCCAGTTCCTTCTGTTTTTTTCGGGGGTTGAATGTGTCTCTGAGGGGGGAGCACTTTCACTTTTCTTCGCACCCAAGTTTTTGTTCGCCTGTCACATGGTTATTTTTCTTTTCGCCCATTTTTTTTTTCTTCCTCACCCCCACAGAACCGTTTTGATTGGAAGTATTTGGCAGGAAAAGAAGAATGGAAAATTGCGGGATGATAGGGATATGTGCCCTGGGGGTGCCACGGAATACAATCGTTTCAAAGCGAATTTTTTGGCAATGATTTTTCTTTGACGACGAGATGAAAGAGAAGTGCAATGACAGCTCCTAAAGGCGAATTGCAAGAAAAAAGGGTTAGAGATATTAAAACAAAAATTGTGCACGGAGAAATATTATTTGAAAAAAAAAAATTGTATATTGTATTGTATAGTTATAATTTTGATGCCAATCAAACCCATCGCAAAACATGAACTTGGAAATTTTAGGAGCACTTTTTGCCAGTAATTAAAACTAATAATGACTGAAGATCGATGCATCGATAGTTTATTAACATTTTACGCAATAAACGATAGACAAATTGATATGATAACGTTGCGATATATATATTTCTGAGATAAATTAATATTCTTTATGATATATGGGAACAATATAATCGAAAAAAGAAACAGGTAGTTAGGTAAAATAGTTGTATTTATATTCTTAGTTAAATTAAGCAGGCGATATTTTTCTATATTTTTTTAACATAACATTTAAAGTTCTTTAATTCCATATATTTTGTCGGACTTTTCATGACAATATATGCATAAATCCCTTATAAGTTACAAATATAAATATTTTCAAAGTTTAATTTACAGAAAAAAGATCCTAATTCTATATTCTAAGACTCCACTAACTCCCCCAAATTTATCTTCGCCATGGTGCTATGACGAATGATCGTTCCTCTAACCCATTTATCGCCATGCCACTTGATGAATGATCACCGGGTTCACATTCAAACAAAAAATCTAAAGTCTCGAGTCTAGACTGTTGGACCTAACCGAAATCCACATAAATCTCTGACATACTCGAAACTTGAAATTAATTTTCGTTTTAATTATATACGAAGAGAGCTACTGTTAGGTGACTGCTGACTGCTAGCCAAGGTCGATCAATGGCGCAGAGAAAACATACATAAATCCAGCTGTCCATGCCGACCGTTAATGTAATAACTCATGCCTGGCCGCCGACTTGGTTATGAGGCGAGGAGATCGGTCCGCGAGAAGCCCGGCTTTATTCGGAACAAAATAAATACACTATTCGCGCATTCTTCTATATCATTTCTCCACCGAGCCCGGTCGCATCAAAATCAAATTAGTTCCGAGCGTTGATTTTCTTCCACACACAGAGCAGAGTGCCTACTTCATGCTCGTTGGTTTCCAGCTAATTTTTGCTTTTCAAATCGACTCTACACAATACGGAAAGAAACAAAAAGCAGCAAAAAACAATGAAAACACAAGAGCGTAATTATAATGCGAGGAGCGGGCAAACGCATTTATCGCCGCGATCAGCATACATCCGTTTGCCGCTGATATAAGGCTTGTAATTACCCAGCTAATTTACATGAATTTCCAACCGAACATCCTTTTGGCCAGTGCCACGGGGAAAGTCCGGCCAGATCCCCTTGCCCTAGATGTGCGAATTTTTTCCCAAGAAAATTTTTCAGCGCAAATAGTGTCAGGAATATCAAAGGCACAGGAAGAAATGTATTTAAAATTTTTCAAAGTAGTTGGAAAATAAATTAAAATAAACTTACAATAAAAAAATAGATTTATTTATTAAGCATTTAAAAATTCGTTAGTCACTTTTAAATTAAATAAAAAATTTTAAGCAAGTCAAGACTATTTTTAATTCGATTTGATCGAACCCCACAATTTAGGTATTAATAAAATGTTTTAAAATCAGGAAATAACAAGAGGACATGACAGAAAAATTTTGTAAAAGGACTTAAAGTAGATAAAAAGTATACAAATTCTTATTTAAAAAATAATAGTAAAACAATATATTAAAGGGAGAGTATAAAATGAATAAAATAATAATAATAAAATTATGTTTATATCTATAAAACCTTTCAACTTCATTTTTCCACAAGCCAAGTCAATGTTCAATTATAATATGGAAAATACCATTAATAAAGTTTAAATAAATTCTTTTACAAAAACAAAAAAAAAATACTTGCTTTTTAAATTATATATATTATAAAATATTAAAATATTAATTAATATAGTTTCTTATGTTATTTACAATTATTACAAAAGTATTCAGGTAAAGGTTTTCTGAACACCGATTTTTCCAAGTGCAAACGCTTAAAGTAGGCGCAGAAAAAATGCGAATTTAGCCTGGTCGGGACTTTGGCTTGGCCTATCAGCCATTTGGCATCATCATCATCGTCAGCGTGGTCACGTCACAGGGCCATCGCTGCTGACCATCAACGGAGCGAGCTGGCCATTTCTCTGTATCCCCTCTCGGCCGCTGGTCTGGGCGATTGGCAATGATAAAGACCCGCAGTCGTCGTGGCCAACAAGTGGCGCATCTTTGGGCCATTGCATTTGGCATTTCGCTTTGGCTGTGCCCAATTTGCATGGCCAGGAGAAATTCTTGCCATTTTCCACATATGACACACAGGCCCCGCCCGTAAAGCCGCCGGCCCTCCTTTCTTTCTTCCATTTGCAGCTGGTCAAATTATTTCCTTTTCCGCATTTTCCACCAAAGCATTCACGCGCACGAAAGGATTTCTTGTAATTTGGCTGACTTGAAAGGAGGCTGGCTAAGAGAAGTGGGAAATTTTCACCAGAAAATGCTTCATCCTCCACCCTGGGCCAGTGGATGAAAGGGATTTTGTGGCTGCTGTTTTGGCGACTTTGCATTTTTATTTGTAATGATTTGTTCCAAGCTTTTTTTCGCTTCTGCTTTTGCCGGATTGTTGTGCGGCTTTTGTTTTAAATATAAAAAAAAAAAAAAAAAAACAGGAAATAAAAATCGGAGAGAAGGAACAAAAATGAAAGCAATTCAGAGGCAGCTTCAGGGCCATGATGTGAGTTCCTTCTCTAGAATTTTACATATAAAAACTCAAAAGCATACAGAAAAAAGTTTTTTTTTATTAAATTTTAGTCGGAAACATATTTTTTATGATTTAAAACCTTTTTTTATAAATTTTAGAGCAAGAAAAAAGGTTTAAATTAAGTTTGAAGCACTTAAGACATCAATGGTTGTATAAATGCAACCAATTTATTGTAGAAAATTATTCAAAATATTTTGTTGAAACTATGATATTTTTTTATTATTCCTAATTAAAATAGAAAATAAATCGAATTTATTTCGAGTGTAACACACATGCCCAAGTGCATCCATGGCAGATTGAGTCCGTTTGTTCAATGAGTGCGCTGCCGAGATGGGCTTGGATTGGGCTGCTTCTCGGATCCGGGACCGGGATCCTGCATCTGCATCTCTGCATTATGCACACTCATTACCCTTACTCCATTTCCATCGCCATTATCCTTGTGCGCTCGTTCACTTTCATTTCGCATATCGCCTGTGTTGTGTACGCTTTATTCCAGGATTTTTATTTTCCTTTTTTTTTTTTTTAAACGTGCCTTACCCTTGCCACTTGAGACATTGCTTTGTTCTGTTTTATGCCACGAAAGGGTTATGGAATACGTATATGTACGTACAAATGTACGAATGCAGGATACCCCAAAAAGCTTTTAGTGGGCATGTGAGAGCGCGTCCAAATGCATTTCGATGGTCTCTCCACTAAAAAATGCACGAATCAGAATCCCGCATAGCAACTGAAATGCTTGCAGCATTAGTCAAATATTTAAAAATAATAATTTTCTTGGCTCTTAGCAGCTAACAAGCTTAACAAGAGCAAATCGTATTTGATTTAGAAAAATATTAAGTAATTTTGTGGCTAGTGGAAACACTGTAGATCGATTACATCCCCTTTTATATATATCGATATTCATAACTGGTGTTTCCACTAGTACATTCAAGCATTTTACATTTTCTTTCAAAAGCAAATTTAAGGTTTTATTCTCTTTATTTTCTTTCTTTTCGATTTTACAGCCAATAAAACTTTGAAAATTATTTAGGTGATCAGATCTATCGGTTTGTACATGAGCACTAAAATGCCCTTTCAAAAGCTCATTAATTTTATGATTTTATATGTATACAAATTAGGATAGTTTGTTTTAAGTCCAATAAATTCACATGCATTTTCTCTTAACACAAGCTTGTGTCTTCTTTTTGATACCTTAGAATTTTTATTTCGCTTCTAATACAGTGTTGCAAAATACCGCACCACATAGAAGTTCAGAATCATCGATATGTCGATATGTCTATCGATATGATACTACCATTCCTATTCGGCAATACTGAGAATTGGAAACTTCGTCATAAAATTGCCTGATACTATTTCCAGAGAGTCTCTCAAACAGTATAAACATAATCTTAATTAAAGTTGTATAAGATAAAACACTTTGATATCTCAATTGTGTTAAGAATCTATCACCATCAAGGTGAACAATTAATTACACATATTTAGAATTAATTTCTAAAGAAAATCTACTTCCAGTACTATGAGTTCCGATGACGGATTCAACTTTCTGAACGACTCCGACTTCGTTTCGCCGGAGATACCTTGCCGTAAAAAGCCGGATGATTTTGTCTACAAGGTCCTATCCGCGGATCAGTTAGTGGAGCTCGAGAGGGACATTATTAATGAGGTAACCAATGTCCTGGATCTAACGCCACAGGTCACCCGAATCATATTGAATCACTTCAAGTGGGACAAGGAGGTGCTGTGCGAGAACTACTTCGAGAGCAGCCCACAGGAGTTCTTCCAGCGCGTCCATGTCCTTAACCCCTTCGAGAGGGCGAGTGCGATTAAACCATCGCTCGGCAATACAGCTTGCGAAATATGCTTCTGTTCCCACCAGCAACTTGACGGCTTGGGCTGTGGCCATATCTACTGCGTCGGATGTTGGAAAAGGTATTTAGCCGAGAAGACCTGGCATGAGGGCCTGTCGCACACAATCACCTGTCCCGCCCCCAACTGTGACATCCTCGTGGACTATGCCTCCTTCCTGGCCCTCGCCGATGATCCCAAGGTCGTGGAGCGTTACAAGCAGCTGATCACCAACACCTTCGTGGAGTGCAACGCGCTGATGCGCTGGTGTCCGGCTCCCAACTGCACCCATGCCATCGAGGCCAACTACATGGAGCCCAAGGCAGTGAAGTGCAAGTGTGGCCACCAGTTCTGCTTTGGCTGTGGCGAGAATTGGCACGAGCCCGTCTCCTGCAGTTGGCTTAAGAAGTGGCTCAGCATTACTGTCATGGATTCGGAGACCTCCAAATGGATCGCCCAGAACACGAAGAGGTGCCCCCAGTGCGGGACGGCGATCGAGAAGATCGGCGGCTGTGATCACATGATCTGCACGAAGCGCTGCAGATACGAATTTTGCTGGGTCTGCTTAAGAAGTTGGAAGGGGAATAATACAGTGGGTTGCGGTTCGACCGGTAGTTTTTCATTTCGCGAGACGGAAGCCCCATACCAGCTATATAAGGATCGCTACATGAACCACATGCAAAGCTTGAAGAAGGAGCACGAGTTTTACGAGAATGTCCAGGCCAAAATGGACGACATGCAGGCGGAGATCAGCTTGGTCAAGGACCAGTTCCTGCGCGACGCCATTGATGCTCTGTGCCAGTGCCGCTCCACCCTGATGTACAGCTACGTGTTCGCCTTCTACCTGCGGGACAACAACCAGAAGGTGATTTTCGAAAACAATCAGAGGGACCTGGAGGTGGCCACCGAGAAGATCTCCCAGTGCTTGGAGCAGAAAGCTTACAATCGGTACAATTTCAAGAGCCAACTCATTGAACTTTCCCAATATTGCCAGCAGCGGCGGCGCATCCTGATCAACCACGTGCGAGAGGGCAACGAGAAGCAGTGGTGGGATTTCGTAAAGGAGACGACCCCCTGATCTAATTCCAAACTTAAACGTATATAAGAATATAATAAAAAATCATTACTGGCTTCTTTGTTCATTTAAAAAGTTTGATTGCTTAATTGTTTTTTTTTTTTCAGGAAATTGAATTTTTCACAATAACTGCAAATGACAGAGAAATAATCGGAGGCGTATGCTATTTTTGAACAGCATTTGATGCCGTTTTTGTTTCCAAAGAAAAAATTAGGATTTAAAGGACATCATTTTTAGTAAAAATATTGAAAATGTTTTCCGAAAAGTTAAAAAAAACGTAAAACAAATCGGCAAGTAATACTATTATGTATATCGATAGCACATATCGATCCGATACTCCCATTACTAATAAACTTTCACGGGGAACTACCGTTTTCGGTAAATTCCATTTCCATTTTCAAATGAAAAGCATGGAATAATTAAATTCTACGAAAAGTAATTACTAGAGCAGGCCTAATGAACGAGCTATGTCATTTTGCTCAAAACATTTAATATTTTTTGTACTTCCAGTGAGTCTGGCAAAGACTGTCACAGCAATGGGTAATTATCCTCAATCGTCCAGTGTCAGTCTTCAGTAGAAACACGAAGAACACACAGCCTTTCATCACATCTATCGTGTTTAATATTTCTATTCCCTGTTCGCTTTCATCGTCTTGTTGTCATTCCCCTGAATAATCTCAAATCGAACTCTCAACAGCCTCCATCAAATGTGGAAGTCGCAGCGGGCTCAGTGATCATTGCCAGAGACGGGGTTCGTCCCGATAAAAATTCAAAAAAAGAATCAACCTATGTACATGCTGTAGAATGAATTCCGAAGACGGATTCTCCGACGAGGATCACGGGGACTCGCATCGCTCCATTCACAGCCACAGTCCCTCCTGCATGAGTTGCAGCAACTGGGACAGCGACGAGGACACATGCACTGAGATCGCCCTGCCGGAGGGACCGAACCACAACGTGGCCCCCGATGACTTTGTCTACAAGGTCCTCTCCGTGGATCAGATAGTGCAGCACCAGCGCAACATCATTGATGAGGTGAACAATGTCCTGAATCTGTCGCCACAGGTCACCAGGACCATTTTGAATCACTTCAAGTGGGACAAGGAGCGGCTGTTCGAGAACTACTTCGAGAGCAGCCCACAGGAGTTCTTCCAGCGCGCCCATGTCCTGAATCCCTTCGATCAGAAGATCGCCAGTCCCCAGGAAGCCGTCTGTTCACACTCTCTGTCAACTAAGAAGCAATGCGGGATATGCTTCTGTGGTTGCGATGAGCTCAAGGGCTTGGGCTGTGGCCACAGCTACTGCGCCGTCTGCTGGAAGCAGTACTTGGCCAACAAGACCTGCATCGAGGGTCTGGCTCACACGATCACTTGTCCTGCCGCCAAATGCGACATCCTTGTGGACTATGCCTCCTTCCTGGCCCTCGCCGATGATCCCAAGGTCGTGGAGCGTTACAAGCAGCTGATCACCAACACCTTCGTGGAGTGCAACGCGCTGATGCGCTGGTGTCCGGCTCCCAACTGCACCCATGCCATCGAGGCCAACTACATGGAGCCCAAGGCAGTGAAGTGCAAGTGCGGCCACCAGTTCTGCTTTGGCTGTGGCGAGAATTGGCACGAGCCCGCCAGCTGCGGTTGCCTGAAGGAGTGGCTGAAGAAGTGCCTCGAGGACTCGGAGACCTCCAACTGGATCGCCCAGAACACCAAGGAGTGCCCCAAGTGCCAGGTGACCATCGAGAAGGACGGCGGCTGCAACCACATGGTCTGCAAGAATCCCTCGTGCCGCTACGACTTCTGCTGGGTCTGCCTGGGGTCCTGGGAGCCGCACGGTTCGTCCTGGTACAGCTGCAATCGCTACGACGAGGAGGAGTCCAAGCAGGCGCGCCTGGCCCAGCAGAGGTTCCGCTCCTCGATGGCCCGCTATCTGCACTACTACAACCGCTACATGAACCACCAGCAGAGCATGCGGATGGAGCACAAGCTGTACGCCAATGTCCAGGCCAAAATGGACGACATGCAGGCGGAGATTAGCTGGATCGAGGTCCAGTTCCTGCGCGACGCCGTCGATGCCCTGTGCCAGTGCCGCTCCACCCTGATGTACAGCTACGTGTTCGCCTTCTACCTGAAGAACAACAACCAGAAGGTGATTTTTGAGTACAACCAGAGGGACCTGGAGATGGCCACCGAGAAGATATCCGAGTGCTTGGAGCGGGAGATCACGGCGAAGAACCTGTACGACATTAAGCAGAAGGTCCTCGATCTCTCCCATTACTGCCAGAAGCGCCGCCACGTCCTGCTCAGCCACGTGCGCGAGGGCAACGAGAAGGACTGGTGGGAGTACATCGAGGAGGTGGCGCCGCACTCCCATTGATTCCATCGAACAGCCAGAGCCAAGCATTACATTTCACTGAAGACTTGCTACCTACTTTCGGACTCCTCACAGGCCCCAAAATTACACAGTTCAAGACAGCAATAAAAGTATGCAATATAAGGGTTTTATTTCCTTTCCTTTCTTTTTTTCTAGTGTAAACATCCACCGCTCTCCCTTGTTTCGCTCCCCTTAATATGCGTCTGGCTTTTTGTAATTATAACATAAATCAATCCCAATTTCATGTTATACTTTTCAGCGCAGCGAAGCGATTAATGTCGACAATGGACCAGAGATATGGCATGGCAAAAGGAAAATCATAAATAAGCCATATATTGCCATGGCCAATAACGGAATGGAACGGAACGAGCGCCCGACCCCACCACACTCTGGACTGTTTGGAAAAAAATATTTCCTTATCGCGATGCTTCCCCAAGAGAAACGCCGCCAGGTGCAAAACGAAACGTATGGATTGTGGATAGTGGATTTAGTTTGGCTACACCAAGAAAAATTATTTTCAATAAGTGTTAGATTCAATTTAAATTATGTTTAAATATTGATATCAGATTAGATTTGATTCGAAAATTGTTAAAAATATTACATACTAAAAGTAAAAGTATTTTAATAGATTCGATTTCAATATTGATAAAAATATATAATTAACAAATTGTTTAAAATATTTACATACATTATAATAAAGAAATATTTACAGTAATTTGTCCTACAAAAAAGGTGTATTATAATATACTATTTATTTTAATTATATTTATATTGCCTCTGTTAAATTAAGAAATTTAAAATGGTCATACTTCGTTGGAGTTATGACACCTTCGTAGTGTCAGACTAGTACTACCTTAAAAGATTAGGTCATACTATTCTGAAATAATTTGATTATTGTTATTTTTCCTTGACTTATACTTTTGTGGCCCTTGTAGATTGTATAAAAGCCCTATGACCCTACGATTTAATATTACCTTAGAAAGATTTAAAATATATGTTCATACTACATGAAAATAGTTAATATTAGAAAGTTACTAATCAAAATGTATCCCTTGTTTTATATATTATTACAAAAACCAGAATTCAAATAGATAATTTCTTTTTGTGTATTTAGGAAAAAACTGGAAAAGCCTTGGCCAATAGATTTACGACAAACGGCAGCCGAGTCGTGCCTGCCGCCTTGGCTTAGAGTGTGAATTTTCGCACCCGTGATGAAGTTTCCAATTAAATTTTATTGGATTTCAAATTGAGGCTGAGGCTCAAGACTCGCGCGACTCGCCCGATCTCCGAGATGCCTTTTTCGCTGGCTGGGCCTGGACTGGCAAATATTTGCGCACACCATTGTTGTGGCAAGTGTTGAAAGTGGGCGGTGCAGTCATTGCCAACCTCCCAAGCCCCCGCCCCCTTCCCGAGCTCAGCCAAACGAATAATCGTCTCCCTCGCAGAGTGATTTCTTATGGCAGTTCAATTGCGGGGTCATCAACGTGTCAGCATTCGAATTGCACCATTGGCAGATGGCTTGGCGTTGCAACCCGGAGTTGACTAATTTATTAATGCATTGTGGGAACGCCTTAAGAATTCGGCATTTTGCAGATATAAAAATCTGGGAAATTTTATGGTAAGCAATTGGCAAGTGAAAGTTTGAGTTAGTTCAAATAATTGGTAGAGGCTTAAGACTTTTCTAGGCCTAATAGAAACCTATTAAATATATATATAAAATTATACAAAAATTGCTTAGCCTTCTTAAATCTCTATTAATTTCCTTAAATTTATCTGAACATCTTCCTTTGGCCAACTTAAAGCTCTTCCTCGTAGCATCTCTGTTTACCTACAATATCGGCTTGGCCATAAGGCCAGCCAAGTGCCAGTCAACAGTTGGCCCTTGGACTTGGGGACTCGGCTCGGCTCATTCAACAAGTCAACAAACAAAACACACAGAACAGGAGAAAATGGAGAAGAAAAAAAAATCATGATGGAAGGACCTCCGCCTTCGGTCCTTCCGCTGGAGACCTGCTCCTTGGTCAAGTTGCGCTCAAGTGCGTTCGTATTAATTTTATTTATTGGCCACAAAATCCCAACCGCAGACCCGGAACCTCCCTTTAGCCACGTTCTCGGCCTCGGTTTCCGTTCGTGTCCTGCTCCTGGGCTCTGGGCCGTGGCTTATTGAATTTTTATCTACAGTTTGCCTTTGTGCTTATGGCATCTCACTACTGAATCTTGAATCTCGGGCCGGGGCGTTAGCTATTTTTATTATGGTAAATTCCTCTTCACAATTTTTTTCCTGTTCAATTTTTTCTTCTCCACGGCTTCGGCAGACACTTGATGTCCTTACATCCGCTTTACAACTTGGTCGCGTACTTTCAATTACGCGCCCTCGTCCAGTTATTGTCCTTGGCCTCTGCCGAAGGTCGGTTAATAGACAGTGGCTTGGCCGAGACAATGGACTAGGAGTTCAAATGGCCAGAAAGTGTTGTAAGCCCTGGATGAGGCCAAGCGAGATTAGCGGAAACTGTGTCAATGGCAGGGATAAATCAATCAACTGGACGAGTGAGGAAGTGAGACAATGGAAAGCTTTGTTTGGCTTGGGAAGAGGATTCCCCTCTGAGTTGAAGTATTCAGAATTTTCTAACTTTAATTATTTTAAATTTATATAACAATATAACAACTTCTTGGTAACTTAATTACTTTCCCTATCTTATTACCTTTCCAAGGCTTCATTTCATTATTGAGAGAAGGCATTAGAAAGATGGTTGCGTGGTGAAAGACAGGTTATGTAATTCGCAGATCTAGCCAATTTGTTTTTGCACTTTCTAATGGCTTCCTTTTTATTTCCTATCTGCGGCACATTAGTTGAGCCATTGAGCAACAATGTTGTTGTGTTGGATCTTTTTTTCGCCGACTTTTCTGGCCAGGCCATGGCTGGCATAAACAATCTACGGCAGACACGGAAAGAAAAAACTGTGCCCTTTCCAAAATATATATGTACATATATATTTATTTTAATAGAAATAGTTAACGATTTTCAAAATTAGTAGATTTTTAAGATTAGTAGATTTTAAATCGAGAAGCAATTTAGAGATAGTATTCTAAAAAAATAAACTTTATTGTTGAAAAAATGTAATGTAGTGTGCCCAGCTATTACTGTGATCAAGTGTTAGAGTGACCATATATAACTATTTCAACATTTTTTTTTAAGGAACTCTAAACCATTGAGCAGAAATTCAACCTTATTTATGTGTTTTATAATGAATATGATAGAAAATAATTTCACAAAATTAATTGATGTAAAAAATATAAAAAATAATTATAATTGAAGTATTTTCAAAATTCATTTTAAATAATTTACTTCACTAATACCAATTATGTATATAATTAATATTGTTAAGTTAAATTTACTCATAGTTATTCCTATTATTATTTTTCTAGATCCCTCTTTTTGCTCCCTGCATCTATAGCTTTGCCTGCATCCGAATCGGAGGCTACCTCAACTCCTTGGCCTGCTATTCGTCGTACTCCTTGGCACTATCACTTCATCAGCGACGTGAATTTATGAGGCACTTTGCGCAGTCGCCGAGCATCGTTGGCCATAATTTGCCGACTGCGGCTGCGGCCTGCGCCTTGGACGCAGTTCCTCCGAGCTCGTCTATTGGCGAGTGCACAAATTGCGTTGATATGCTGACAGCCGGCGCACAGCGGGTACACAGCGAGAAAAGCCCCGTCGCCTCGCCGCCCCTGGGCCACCTTCTAATGCGCAGACTCATTTGCCTATCGCCTGGCAAAGTGCATTGAAAAAGAGCCGACTTCACTGCCACTAAACTGAGGCACGCGCGCAGGCGTTAAAGAGTAAACAAATAAACACAGAAGCCACACAAATAAGCAAAAAATAAGGAGAAAAAAGGCAAATATAACAAAAGGAACGAAGAATTCAATTGAATTTAATTGGCCAACTGAGAAGAGGGGCACAGACGGCGCTCTTTTGGACACTAACTAGCTGTCACATTTCTGTGATGCGCGTGAATTGGAACTCAGATGCGTAAATGAGAGGCAGGGAAATTAATTTCAGGATAAAGGGAACAACAAATACTCTTTAAAGGCATAAATATAATTTAATAAATTTGTTTAAAAAAAATATTAAAATAAATTGAAATGAGATTCTCAAACTCACCAAAAGACTAGCCATTTTATACTGATGTTGAAATCCTAGAAAGAAAAAAAATATATAAATATTAGAAAAAAAGAAAATATAACAGAAGATTGATTTCCAGAAGGCGAATAATTTATTCTACATTCTAAGGTATAAATATATATAATTATAAAATTAATACCATACTTTATAAATTTATGTTTAATTTCTAAATTATTTTAGATTATAAATAAATGTATGTAGCATAAAAAAAATTAGTTTTCTAATGGTTTCTTTAATTTAATTAATTTAACAGCTTTATCTTCCTTTATTTTTTTTTTAGTTTTCCAAAATACAATTCTTTCCACAAACCCACCGTAGGCAAATAATTTATTCTACATTTTATAGTATTTATATTTAATTACTATATAATTAAAACTACATTGTACGCTTTTTATATATAATTTCTAAATTATTATATATTATAAATAAATGTATCTGGCACTAAAATATATTTTCTAGTTCTATTTTAATTCAATTATTGTCACAGCTATACCTTACTTAAAAAAATATTTCCTTCGTAGTTCAACATAATTATACCCCCGAAATATCCTCTCCAAACTACAACTCTCTCCAGTAACCCACCATCCCCATTAGTTCAGGGTATTTCTTAACTTAACTCATCGTACAAATTAAACGCATTCCTCTTGTTTTCAGCTGCTCTGGCTTCTGCTTTTTGCTTATCACTTGCATCATCATCATCATCATTCCTCGCCAGAAGCCACATTGGATATTTCTCTGTTGTTTCAACGCGAAAAAGGTCGTGCCAATTTAATTAAGCGACATTTTATTTAATTATTTCATATATATATACTTATATGTATTGATTGCCAAATGTGTAAAGCTTTTAATTGCGAAAAATGACCACAATTCCCCCAACAGAATCGTACTTCATGCGAACAATTCTTCTGCCCGTCAATATATGCATGGGGGCATCAATAATTTCAATAATTTCACATCGGAGCTATGGCCGGGCAATGAAATTGATTTGGCCGGACAGCAGATGCATTTAATGCAATTATATTACATTTCATTATGCTTATTTCATTTCGTAATGATTGAATTGCAACGGCTCGAATGATGACTGCCAATAACGATGGACAATTGGACAAATCAAACAGAGATATGTGAGGCTTTTGGTTATGGAATTGACGGTTTTGCACAGGAGGAAAATTATAGGGTGAAGTGCTGTGTTTTAAAGTATCTGAGTTTGGGAAAATTATTTGTAAATATTGGGTTAAAAACCATAAAGGCGTGAAGGATAATGGAATTAATTATTATCTTGCCTCTGATATTCATTTGTTTCATTTTATATATTTTTATTTGTATTATTTATTTTTAATTATTACTCATAATAAATACTTTGTACCTTCTACGTGTTGTTAAAAATAATAATAATATTTCTTTACAGACACCTCTCAATAATAATAAATAATTACGTCAAGTAAATAACCCATTTAAATAATTTTTAAGTAGTTTCTTATCTCACAAAAAATAATATTTATGCTGCTTATATGCAGTAAAAACTATATTTTTAGTTTATAACATTTATCTGCACTCTTAAAATTTATCATTTATATTTTTTCTTGATGTACCTTTGGGGCAAACGAATCAATTATGCGGCATATTTGTGCTGTTATAAATATTTACGCTGAAATTAATTATTTTATATTAAAATGACCGCAAAACATTTTACACTCGAGTGGGAAAGGACCGGGGATATCCACTCGGGATATGGGATTTATTCTCGTTTGGAAGCCCCCAGAGTCCTGCGGTCAGTTGTATATATATTTTTTTGTTGTTGCTGTTGTGGCCTGGGTGGTGGTATGGATTGGTTGACTGAATGACTGTTTGACTGGCGATGGCCTGGATGTGTGCACAGTGATTGACACGGTAAATGATATTCGCATTATGCACAGGATATGCTGCTGTCCCGTTTGGTTAAACAGGAAACGGAAATGGCAACAAGCATTGTGCGCCGCTCCATTGGGAGCCATCTGCATCTGCATATTGCATACATATTTGCTGTTTATTCAGCCACTGAGATTGCCATAAATTTCATTGTTGTTTCTGTTTCAGTTGCGTTGTTGTCTTTGTTTGCGCCAAATGGCAGATTTAAAGCCTCGGTTGGGGCCGATAAATGCTTTAAAATGTATAGACTTTTTCCCTCATGACTTGATTCCTGCAATTGCAGTCGTGTTCATATATTTACAGGCCATATTTGCTGTTTCAGCAGTCAGAGATCCATCATCATCATCATCAGAGAGCAGAGCCCCTGCCACTGGCCCTGTTCCTCATCAGGCCCATTCAGAATGTAGCTATACTCTCAAGCTCCTGCCAGGATAAAGGCAACAGCAACAGCAACAGCAGCGGCAGCGGCAGCGGCACATAGCAGCGGCAGGAGCTGAAGAAATGCTCTTTAAGGATCCACTTGTGTGCCTGGGCTCTCAAGTGTCCTTTGCATGTTAGCGAAACCACTCGAAAATATGACGCGTTTGCTGAAGTATGCAAAAATTGCACATGGAACACGGAACACAGGACGTTACAAAAAAACCTACAACAAAAAAAGCGGAGGAAGCCCAAGCTCAACAATAACGCGGAACAATTCAATGTTTTCGCTGCTTTAAGCGATGGATTTTTTTAACAGATTTTTTTTCGATTTTTATTTTGGAGAATAGAAAAAAAGCAAGTCAATCGAGAGCTATCAGGAAAGCTAATGTGTATGAGAAGGCAGTTATGTAAGATATTTTTAAGGAAGTTTAAGAAGGGTCAACACATTAGTATTATTATTATTATTATTTTAAATTTATTAACATTTTTCCTAAGATAATTATATTTATTTCCTAGATTTTACAATATTTTAGCTTGTTAATATAAAATATAATGGAATCGATGAGACGCAAAATTCTAAATATAAATCAAGCTTTCAACTTTGCGATATGCGCCATAAATCGATATTTTTTATTTCGGAATGTAATGTAATCGGAAAAAAATATTAAGATATTCAGTACCATTTTATATACCCTTACAATTTAAGATAGAAGCTTGAAACACATAAAAGAGTCATTTCCGACCCTATAAATCATATATATTCTTAATCAGCATCAACAGCCGAATCAATCTAGCTATGTTTCCTTGAAAAAAAAATTTTATTTTTTTTCTAAATTTTATTAAAAAAAATTGTCAATAAAAAATCATAAAAAATTTAAAAAAAAATTTATGATAAATTAAATATGCCGATTTGTTAACCCAAGAAAAACTAGCACAGGAAAGCTTTCCGAATTGAAATTAATGAATTTTTGATTTAGTTATGATCGATTTCGAGTTGTGAACCATGCCTATGGCAAATTCAAGGGTACACAAACTTCGGCTTCCCGAAGCTATCTTCCTTTCATGTTTCTTTAAATATTTTGAGTAATCTATTTATTTTTACCAAACAGTGATATTTTTTGACATTTTCCTTTTTTTAATATTAATTTTTTCGATAAAAGTGATATTGTTATGGCGTTATTATTATCGATATATGTCATATCATTATATCATTAGGACTTTTTCTTTCGATAAACCTTGCCAATATGTTATATAATTTAAAATATTGATCAATGAATGATTCATAAATATTACCGCTCTCATTTTAAGCCTATTAACCGCCTTTTTTTTCGTAAAAAAAATATATATATCTTTAGTGCAACGTTACCAATCCTCTCAGCCCACAATCCTTGGCCACAAAATCCGATCAATCAATGCACAGCAGCAGCCGAACTTTGGCGTTGGCGGCGAACATGAAATATCGCGCACCGAGCCAAACCCTTTTCATGAGCCCCGAAAAACGTTCGATTTCCCATTTTTCTGGCTTTTCCCTTCCCAGCTTCAGTTGGGTTTCCTGAGCGCTGCGAACGTGAGCGTAACCAAATTTTCGCCACAGGGCTTGGCCAGACAACAAACGAACTCCAGCTCGCCAGCCGAATCAATTCAATTGCCAAATTATGCCAAACCTAGGAGGAAATCTAAATGGAAACAGAAACCGAAATAGAAATAGCCATGGCCAATATTCGGCGCTGTTCCAATATTTGTGGCCGCAATTGTTTTGCATGACTCGGCGGCGGCTTAAAAATTGTAAAAAAAAAACTCTCAAAAACTGAGAGACTGAGCGACTGCATTGGCTAATCGATCATCGGGCCATGTTTTCTTATTTTCTTCTTTTTTTCGGCTGCATTTTGGCTTTGAACGAGCTTTGGTGTTGTGTGTGTTTTTTTAACTTTTTTAAAGGGTTAGTTTATTTTTTTAACAGTTGAGAATATCTTGTTAATTAGTAAATAATGTGACCTTGTTTGCAGTTTTTGTTTTTTGTTTTATAGTTTAAGATTAGCAGGTCGTTTAATTGAGACTCATGTTAATGTTTTCTAAGAATGACTTTGCTTTCATTGTTATAGAAAAAGAGCTTTATTTTTTAATTTCCATAGGAAATTTATTATAGTGTGACCAAATCTTAGTTTGAAAACAAAAATACCGAATACCTTAACAGTTTCCAAATATAAATATTTATTTATATTTGAATTTAAAATTCTAATTTAAATATTTCCTTCAGATTCTTACAATTGCCTGAGATCTAATCTAGTGTAAAGATAATTTCAAGTATTATTTTCAGCTGTTAGGGTATTCAAAATTCTACCAATCGAAGTCAGCTTCCTTTTTTGGTTACCTTTTTTTTTGTGACGGGAGGTTTTGTCATTTGGCTTCGGTTCGTTTGTTGGCCTGCTGTCATTTTTAACTGTCTATCTCGGTGTCTCTGTGAGCCATTGGTAAGACTTTTGGGCCTTTGCCTGGCCTGCAACTATTTTCCGTGCCACATTTTACCGTAATTATGCCGAAAAAGTAACACGAGCAACGACGCGACGCGCCGCGGCATTTGATTAATTGTCGAATCGTGCACACCACTGGGGCTATTTGTTATCTCAAGGCGTTGAAATTATAAATTGTTTTGAGCGCTAGCCCCACGCGAGTCGAAAATACAGGAAAAAAATAAAGGAAAAAAAACCAAGAGGATACCCAGACATCGCCTGCTGATCGTCGTTTAAGTTGTGCCGAAAGTGTGAAAGGGTTCAGCAAAGGGTTCACACGAAATATCACCGAAAGTTTCGGGCACTAAATTAAAATTTTTAAAGTTTGGTGAAGGCTAAGGGAAGGTAAAGATAAAGGAATAAAGGTTTACACAATAAATTTAGAACTTCATTGAAAACTGTTATGGAATATTAGTTTTATAAAGATTTAGTTTTATAAAGATTTATTACCATAAGTCAGACCACAAAATTTCTAAGTGCGTTATGTATCTTAAACTTATAGGGCCTTCTGTAAAATCATACCATATTCTGTAATTTTTTAATAGGTATGTTTCCCAAGTATTATATTCAATGATTTCCAATCATGTTAATCTCGATAATACAGATTGTTCCCCAAGGTATCAGGATTCCCTGACTTGTCAACCTTTGATTCAGAGCCATCATCATCTACCCCTTGTCATTTAGCAATTCCTTAAAGTTCCCACCAATCTGGCGAAGTTCTGTTGTTCATCCCAACCCCATCCGAAGCCATCCCCTTGGCAAGGCCACCCCGCCTCAGACCATTTCCCACTGAGTGCGCGCTGAAGTGCATAAATGTCGAGAGTATCCCGAAGAGAGAGAGCGTGGAATTTGCATAGCTCACATGGACCAGGGACCTGTCGCGACTAGCTGGGGAAGCACGTGACATTGTGTGACATCATTGAGCTGGAAAACTCCGAAAAAAAGAAGAACCCAACGACAACGACAACGACAACTTTCGCTTTATGGAGTTATGGAGAAAGACAAAGCCCAAAAACGCCTTTCAGATTCTTCAGGAGAGTTACACCAGGAAAAAATTAACTAAGAAGAGGGAGGAATATTTCTTGTGGAAGGGTATTTAATTTTGGATCATACTCTATGATCCTAGGAATAATTTCTAATTATTTAAACGTATTAATGGATGACTACCTTACCTCAAAAAGTAACTTAATATTAAACAAACTAGAACTGATTTTGGAGGCATTATAAATGAATTTTCACATGTATAGCCCTCTATATTAATTCTTTGTGTATTCCAACTTTGGGTAATTTTTTCGATTTTTTTTTTAGAATATTCTAGGCTTTTTTTTTCGTCACTTGCAAGTGCACACTTGAGACAGCAAGCTGACGATGGCGATGACGATGATGGCCATGATGACGATGACGACGGGTGTGGATAGGAAAGCCCCATGGGTGGGGCCTGGGCAGGTGCTGAGAGATGCATTCAGCACGTAGAGCATAGATCAACGCGTTTGCATATAGGAAACATACAAAAACCATGGCTGGGAGGCAGGGTGAATGGGGTGCTGTTGAGGTGCCGACTGCAATCACGTTAATTAAAAAGGTGCAAATTGTGAAAGGCGCTCGGCGCTCGGCTCTCGGGGAATCCGCAGTCGAATGCCAAATGTGCTGACAGCTGTTAATGAACGAGCTAAGTGCTATGGGGAATGCTCCAGCACAACACTTGTTTGCCAGTCACGTGCTTCACTTGGTAATTAAACGTATCATAATTTCTTATGGCAAACAATCTGCATCTCTGCATTTCTCCTCACTTATTATTTCAGTGCTTTTTTTTTTTTTTTTGTTCGTATGTGCACTTGCCAAGGACTAGCACTTTTTCTGTATTCCTCCCCAAAGGCTCTTGCATTTTTACATGCATTTTAATATTAACGCCGACGCGGCGCAGACAGAAAGGATTTTTATTTTTTTGTTTGCTGTCGTTGAGCCTCCGAAAAAGGATGCGGCGACGACATTTGCTTTTGGCCATGGCTCAGTTTGGTCTGCAATTGCTAAATGCGACTGTCTGGGCCTTCGGGGGGCGTGGTGCTTACTGGTTAGTACATTAAATGAAGTCTCAGTCCAACAGAGTCCTGCTACGCAGAGGGACAACACTAGGAAAAATTATGTTCTTATTTGGCATATATTTTTAATAAAATTTTCTAGTTTCAATTTTTCATAATAAAATTAGTTAGACAAGAAAAATGCTTTCTAATTAAAATAATCATTTAAAATCTTGTCTTCTGCAAATAATATTTTTTTATTTTATCAAATAAGTTTATTATGTATTCAAAGGTAGTTCTAATTATAAACCTTTTCTTTTTACCAAATTCATTCTCGTATTAATAAAAATAATTATTTATTTATTATAATATGAGGAAAGTTGTCTACTTAAAATAAATATATTAATTGATATGTTTATAAACTTAAAATAAATTCTACAAATTTCAGAGCTTAGGATCTCATAAGTTTATAAATATAATTTACTTATTTTCTTGATTTTTATTTAATTAATTTTTTTTTTAAATGCCCGCTCCTCTTCTAATTTTTCTCACAAAATAAATCAAAATTTAAGAGTTTTTATACTAAAAAATCTCTATAAGTGTATATAAAAATTATACAAAATATTTGACTTTTTTTTAAATTTTTTTCTGTATTATTTTTTCTGTTATTCCTTGTTTGTTGTGCAATAAGAAAATATGAAATTTCATTTTGCTGACTGCCGCCGACGCGCTGCATGCAACAACAATGGCGTCAAAGCCGTGGCAAATATGCAAAAAAAAAAAAAAAAAAAAACAACTTATAACAAGAACAAGAACACAGCTGGGAATTTAAATGTTCAACCGCCCGCCTCCCATATGGGACAGCAGCTGTGTTGGCCAGAGCTATTATGGCCATGATACGAATGCAAAGTGCATTAAAATGTAGTAAACACAAATTATGATATTAAATTTTTAGTCAAGTGGAGGATGCATGAGGAGAAAGCCAGATGCCTTCACGAAATGGAAACTAATAATAAGTACAAATGAAGGATCATTAAAATAGACAAGAAAATAGTGGCAATAGTCGTAAAGATCAGCTTAAGCCATAAAAATTATCAATTATTTTTTTGATTTCTTATAAGGTCTTCGGGGATTTTTGTGGCAGAGTTCAACTTTTATCGATCGTTAAATATAAGGAAAAATCTGTTAAAGGGGAAATGCAAAAAAAGGGAAAGTCAAAGAAAATCAGGAAATAATTAATTTAGAAAAAATAGTACAAGTCAAGGATCGTAAATTATGTTTAAAGCGTTAAAAGGGGCTGAATAATGTAGTAAAAATGACTTTTGAATTATAAAATTGTCCTAGGGCAAGCATAAAAATCATTGAATATATTTTGCCAATCGGCTAGAAAGCTTTAACCTTTTAAAAAATGTTGTAAATAAATTTTTTTTCACTTTAGCGGGGTCTCTAGCCGATCATTCATGGTTTGAGACATGACTAAGCATCCGAAGAAAGTGCGAGCAAGATAGATATAAAGTTTCTACAGAAATGTTAAAGAATTTCAATTAAATTGTTCCTAAATGTATTCAAAAATGTATTTATAATAAATGAAAAACTGGAAAATTGTTTGCATTGTTTAAAAAAAAATAAAAGACTGGGAAATTGTTTATGTTGATCAGCTTTGATATATCTAGCTCTTTTAATCCCTAGAGGAAATCATATCACCTGGTGTTACAATCGTAATCACTTGACATTAACTTATAACACTTCAGTACACTATAAGTACCTCGTATAATTAACCAATATCTGATATCTGACTTAGACAATTAATCTAAATCAATAGACTATGCCCAAGGCTATGCAAATTTAGCAATAGCTCAAAAGCAATTTGCAGCACATGAGATTGGCTTCAGTTTACGATCTCTTATTTTAATTGCAATTCTTTGCAACTTCAGTTCCCTGCTGTGATTATTTTCATTTATCGAACCATTAATATCAAATCATATGTGTTACGTACATGGAAACTCTCGAGTCTTTGACAGTTTTCGCAACAATAAAATAAGAAACTAACCAAAGTAGTGGGAATCAAATAACGTTGCCGATTTGTAATTAACATTTCATAAATTTGCCATCGCGATAAGGGACATTTTTCCATTAAGAATCAATTAAAATGCAAAGAAAAAACCCCAAGACTCTAGTGCCGAGATGAAGTTATCTCGATTGAACCACTTTTCACACGAGATACAGATAAAGTCGCTCTGGCACTCTTCATGATGTGTGTTTTTGTTTTTATTGAAAAAGCATAATTTACATGAAAATGCCAATAAATTGTCAGTGGATTATGCGGCCAGCTCCATTAAAAAAATAAATATCTATGTCTGTGCAAATATAATATAGATATAGTGTAAGCTGGGCGATTTAATCGCTGCCAGAGCTTGGCTAATGAATTGAATTGAACTTTTTCGAGAGAAAAAAAAAACTATAAAGAAAAACCAAAAGAAACCCAAGTGGGCAGCCACCAAGTGGGTCGGCTCTCCGTAGGCTTTTTGCGCTTTTTGATCTACTCTAGATTGGCGGGGCACTAGCGCCTGAGAAATAATAATAATAAAAATTATGCACTTGCCACTGCGCAAATAATTTGCATAGACATACGACTCTATTTCGTATGTCTATCCCAGTGTCCGCTTAATCGCCATCTATGTGGGTTACTCATGCCATCTGGCAAAGGCAATGGCAGTCGAGCGTGCCAATTGAAAAATTTGTTCAATTTAAGTGCAGTTTGGTGGCGCCATCTGGCTGGCATGTGTGGCACTCGATAAGGATATCTTAAAGGGTCTGTGTGGGTTCGTGTCTGAGCTAGATGCAAGGATAACAGTTATACAGTTGTATTACGGGTTGTAAAACAAATATTAAAAGGATATTTTATTTCTAAAGCTTATAAGATGGAAAAGGATTTAAAAGAACAGTTTTAAAATACTTTTTAAATAATAAAAATTTAATTAAAATTAAATTTGCTGATAAAATGAAATATATTATTAACTAAACACAATTTTTAAAGAACCTAATTGATTTATTATATTTGAATATATTTTTATTTTACCTTAAACTCCTAAAAACCATATATTTTGATTAGTTTTCGAGACTCTCTTCCCTTCATTAATTTTATTAAAATTTTAAGCTACAAAATTCCACTAAGGAATTTCCCTTTAAAATCATGACCGAAGACTCTCATGTGGGGAGACTTTACAACATACTTGGGGGGATTTGCTTTTCATTAATCCCGCACTTAACTTGAAGCCTGGGAAAATGTTCGGAATTTGGCCAGACTAAAAACTTCCATTGATTTATTAGCATAGAAACCGAGAGGCTTTAAAAGAATAATGGACACGAAAGAGAAGCATTTTAATGTAATATGTTGTAAATCCCTCGATGGCCCCATGCTGGTGAGTCTGTGTGTCCCAAGAAAATGCATTAGGGAACCCACGAGAAAAGCGGCGGAGATGCTGCCGAAAAAAAGAAAATAAACAAAGCGAAGCAACGCCCGCATTCCAAGAAAGCGCCAGCGGCAGCTGCAGGAAAAACAGCAACTAGCAATACAAATACTGGGAAATGCAGTGAAAAAATTATATAGAAATTGAAGGGAGATATTAAATGGGATATATAGAAATTTGTGATCGAATAATAGAGTTCTTTTATGAATATATAAATGTAGTATTCTAATGAATATATGTTTTGTAGGCCTAAAAATTATTGTGAAATTTATTTTATGATATTAAAGATCTAGAATTTACTAAAAACATGATATATTTAAAGAAAGATTATGCTTTTTCCTTTACATACCCCTACTCTTAAGCTTTGATTTCAGTAAAAATAATACAAATAAAATACTCAACAATTTCCCCCTGTGCACCAACAGCCCCAACTAGCAGCCTGCAGTCACACACAAGTCAAAGAAATTTGCTGTTAATTCACGTATTAACCTTTTGACATTTGCCGGCAACGCCACAGATGCCAATACATAAGAAGAAAAACATAGAAAAAAAAAGTAGAAACAAGTCGACAAAATTCCAATACAACCGGGGTAAAGGGGAGCAGGGCTCTTGGGCACATCTGCCATGGAAAACTGTGTCAATGTGCCACAGCAACAACGGCAAAAACAGGGAAAACTTTTGCCGGGGCGTCTCCGGTTCTCCACTCCACATAGTTGGGTGTGCGAGAGTGGTTTGTGTGTGTGTGTGTGTATTTTTCATGTGTGTGCTTGGAGTGTGTGTGCTTGGAGTGTGTGTGTCTGAAGATGTTGGCATGTGGGAGGGCACAAGCTGCGATCGGCGGTCGGTTCGATGCCACGCCAAATGGAGAGTTGGAGGAACTAAAGGAGTTTGGAGACTCGAAGATAAGGATACCCTTTATTTTGAACAATTTTATTATTTATAGAAAACATTTTTAAAATTAACACTTAAGTAAACATTTTTAAAAAATTATTATACAATTTATTCTGAAGAAAAAAATGCCCGCTAAATTATCTTTATTGTGTTAGCAATGGATTTTTTCATGTAATAAATTGTTTGCTTCACTTTTGAGAGATTTTTAAATAATGTAAGTTCTTAGTGTTTAAAATATATATTTTTGAAAATATTCCTTATATAAAAAATATAGTTTTACGAACCTATGTAAATATAACTATATTTTTGTGTCACTTTAAAGACATTTTCATAGATGATGCTACTACTCCCTAGATATATCCTTTGTAATAAAAAATCCATGTAATACCCTCCCAATACTATTTCCCAGGGTATCACAACTCGTGTCTATGAAGTACGTGTGCGGCTCTCAATGACTTTCAATTAAATCAATATTCATCGTTTTGGCTAAGGCAGCCGCTTCGGGCTAAATGGCAATGGGGCGACCAAGGCAGCAGCAGCGACTCTTAACTCCGCTCCTTGATTAGACGCGACAACAACAACAACAACAGCAACAACATGACCAGCAACAACTAGCAACATCCACTAACAACAACAACAACAACCGGCAGCAGCATGGGAAAATGTGCAATTTTCGGCCAAAAATAAATAAGCCAGACTGGAGAATTGGAGGATGGCGGAGACCCGACCTGGACCGTCCCTCGTCTTGCATTCATTGCGCAAATAAAAAAAATTGAAGCCTAAGTCAGTTTGATTTTACACTACAAAAAATACGTATATAAAAACAGTATTTAGAATTTTTTGGTTACTAAATTAAATTTAAATTAATGAACAGTATAAAAAAATAAGAGCTACCGAAAAAATGTTGAAACTAAATGCTTTTCCATTGATTTAAAAGCTTTATTTTTATTTATTGCTAAAAATAATAATCGAAAAATAATTTTAATATATTTTAAGTTATAAAAAAAAACAATTTATTTTGTTAAATAAATATTTTTTTGGTATTTAATAAAAATAAAATTGAAATCAAATATTTTTCATTGATAAAATACTATATTTTCTCTGTAAACTAATATACTTTTATATTTATTGAAACAGCCTAAAATTCGTGTCATTTTACTAATGAACTAATAGCCCATAAAGTACACATTTTAATCCACTTATTTTCCCCCTGTGTAGCCGGCAATCAAAGATACACCAGGGAGTGCAGAAAAATAAACATTTGAACTACTAGCCCAGGCCTTTCACAAAACAAAAAAAAAAAAAAAAAGGAAAAGGAAGCGGGCGCCAAATCGCGCGCAAATAATTAATGTTTGGCAATAATCGAAGACACCTTCGGAGGCAGTGGCAGCTTTGGCCGGTTGCCAGTTGCAGGTTGCACGTTGCAGCCAGTGAGTTGCAGGTTGTCCAGTGGATTTTCTGGGCACGACAAGTGCAGCCAACGGGGCTGCAAATGCAAATGAGAGGCAGCCAAGGGAGGCGTGTCACCTTCCCAGCCAAATATTTTAGCGTATTTTCGTTGTAATTACAGTTTTGGGCTGGGAGAGTTATGGAAGGGGATCTCTTGGAGGTAGCTAACGAAATTATTTAAGAGCCCCGCTGAGCAGGAAAATATGACACCACAAATTTTGACATTAAATTGGGAAGAAACAAAAAGAGATTGGGGCTTATGAAAAGGAATATAAATAAACAAGATGGGGAAATCGAGAAGCTTAAGATACATTTCCTTTATGTTAAGCTTTAAAAATTAATAAGATATCAATCCTACTATTTATTTAAAAACTAATCAATAATATACATCAGTTTTACTAAGTAATTTTTTGTTTTATTTGTATTTCAAGAACTTTTTTAATTTCTCAATTAATTTCTTTTCATTTTTTCACCTTAAAATCTACAGAAACCTTAATTCGAGTTCTTGCAACCAATAACTCCACAAAAAACGAAATTAAAGCCAAAATCAAACCACCCAACCACAATCCCGCAATCATGTAATAATACTCCAAATTATTAGATTTAACTTTCAGATATCTATCCCGAAAATCAAAACTCAAGAGACCACTCTGGATGCCATGCAAATAAGCATCTTCTTTCATTTTAAGAAAAATGCCACTCTCAAATATTCTGCGTGAAAACCTATTAAAGAGCTGCAGGTAGGGACGTCCAAAGGCTGTGGAAATTTGGAGGGGCTGCTGGTAAAGTATGTGGGGAAATTTCCGGAAAATAGGAAACCTCAGGAACTTTTGCTGGTACATGGCAAACTCAATGCGATCGAAGAAGCCAGAGTGAATGCAACTTGTATTCAAATTCCTCCTAAAAACATCCACATCTTGCTCTGAAGTGGTGACTATGCGTGACACTAGTTTCTTGCGATCTGGAATTAATTTCTCCATCGTTGTGACATCAACATTGATCAAGGGCCAAATGCCATCGGTTTCATCGAGATCCTGCCAGGAATTTATTTGCTTCTCATAGAGTCCTGTGGCCAGGTTACTAGAAAGTTGAGCCAAGTACAAGTTGGTCAATATAAATCCAGAAGTTGTAAGTAGTATGAAGAGCAGGAAACGATGATGCGAAGGTCGAGCACCCATATCCTTGCCTCCTGAGAGATATAGAACGAGGCGTAGGATGTGCAGGAAAGCTCCACTGAGGCTTAGTTTTCCTTCTGTTAAAATCCTCAGGGCCAGAGAGCAGTATACAATCATAGTTAACCAGGTCAACCAGGTGCTCAAAGTATAGGGTCGTATCAGGTAAAGATAATTCGGCACACGTCTTGATGAAGGCACCATAAGGCCACAGTTTTCCAAATATAAAATATTTGTCATGGCAAAACTTTCCAAAGGTCTGATTAGAAAGGGGAAAAAATCAATTGTTCTATTGGCCAAAAGCTGTAGACCATCTTGGACAGTTACAACATCTCGAAATCGTACTGATCCATTGTAAAATCTGGTAAAGTCCATTATCATCCTCAGCATGTAGCCAGTAAATATCAATTTGTTATTACGATCTCGAAAGGAAAACCAACGGGGTGCTCCTGCCGTCACAAGGCCACTGGTGATGTTGTATCCACGAAAGTTCCAGTTTAATCTCAAACGATTGTAATACTCCTTTACACTTTTCAAGTGCATGAGCTTGAAATTCTCGTAAGGCAAAAAGCTGTAGAGTCCTTGTGAGTCTGGTAACATAACCATTACCTGCACAAAACCTTCTCCAAAACAATGTTTAAACAATATTTCAGACAAGTTTTCAGCAGTACCATCTTTGTAATATATTAAAACATGAAGATGTTGATATTTCCACAGCCATTTTGTAAGATAATCCAGACCACGTTTGACTTGGGTTTCCTCCAAATAAAGTATAGTCAGTGTGCAGCTACTGAAGTTTCCCTCCAGAACCATCTGGATTTCCGGATTTCTCAGCCATAAACTTGGCATTAGAGGCTCTCTGGCTGCTTCCAGTATATCTGAACCATTACCAAACTCCACAAACACATTGAGTTCCGTTTGATATAATCCATTTAGCTCTTGAATAATGTGGCCCAAACGATTTCCCTCGACCAGCGAGATGTTCTGAAGCGTGTTGAGCAGAAGCAAATCCATTGAAGCGACTCTGAAATCCTCTGCTTCGAGCCGCTTTTATAGGCACTGCCCACAGACAGCCCCCTAAATGGTATCATTATGCTATTAAAGCCATAATATGTAATCATTTTGTGACACTTTCTTAATTTACCGCATAATGGCAACGCACCAATTATAATTAATGGAATATAATTACTGCATGGCAGTTCGTTAAACGAGCATTCGGTGGATTACACCAATTTGAAAGCATTATAGAGGTATTTTTGTATGGTAAGTTCTATAATTGAATGGTACGTGGTTTTTTGGAGTAGTAAACAATCTATTTAGGTTTAATTTTAAGATGATTTGCAGTTTATGTATTAATAAACTGGGTATTCATATAGCGGAATCAAAGGATTTGTTGTGAGAAAACCATTTCTTATTAGGTAAACCCAAGGAGGAGAATATAAGAACATGGTAGATTTGGGTTTCTCATAAAGGAACCTTAAAATATTTTTTATTTTAATAAATAGTACACTAGAATAACGGGCACTTTTTGAAACAACTATTTTTGTCGCACAGAAAAAAAAGAATAAAAAAGGACACTCTATAAATCGAAGTAAAATTTGCAGATTATTTATTGATCTTATACATTTTAAGGTGTAAACAAGTTTTTATAGAAATCTGGAGAAGACACATCATTCAGGATACGCAGACGAAAGGACACTGAGGTCCTTAAACTAAAACAAATGAAGTTGTACCCTTTAACTCGGATTTACATATATCGAAAATAATAACATGACATTAGTCCTAACAACCCATAATTAAGAACAAAACTGTGTTTGCAGTGCCAATTTTACACGCTTAATTACTCGGTACACACATTTTTAATTCAGATAAATAATACTTTAGTTTCTAGTTGTCATAGAACCATTATTTTTGTGTGCAATGCACTAGTAGGTATAATTTAGAACATGTGTGAGCTTTTATCTCTAAGAAGGAGATTAACATCAATACATTCTGTTTAATTATGTTAATTAACATTCAACACTTCCTTGAAATTGTTTTCTTTTTCAAAAGGACTTCTAAGCCCTTTTTTTCCCTTACTAAATCCCATTTTCTCCACAAAAAACACAACGATGCTGATAGACCAACCGACGCCCAACAAAATGTAGGTAAAATAATAGAACTTCATGTCGAAGACATGGATCTCACGAGAAGTGGAGTGACGAAAGCTGATCTCACCGCTGGAGATACCCTCGTTTAAGGTATCACTCTGGAATTTAGCCAGAATTCCCGACTCCCATACCCTCTGAAGATAATCATTGAATAACTCCACATAGGGCAAACCATGACGAAGGGCCACAAAGACCGGCCTCTGGTCGTAGATCTCATTGAGTTTCTTAAAAATCGGCACTCGAAGATATTTCTGCTGGTACAACTCAAACTCAATGCGATCCTCGTAGGCGGTATAGACATACGTTGTGTTCAGACTCTTGCGGTGAGAAAAGACCTCGGCTATCGAGGTGCTTAAGACAATATTTTCAAATTCCGGTTGAATTAGCTTATCCCTGGTCATATTATGCAGCACTTCGGTGTCAAAACTTTCAAGTATCAGTGTCCGATTCTCACGAAATAGATCCTGAAAGGTATTCAGTTGTTTCTTAAACAATCCCGTGGTCAGGAAACTCGACAACTGAGCTAAATACAAATTAGTTAAAATAAAACCCACTGTAAAGAGAACCAGGAAAGCGATAACCCGATGCAGACCCAGCTTATAGTGCCAATTATGGCTAACTGGCAGAAGGAAAAACCATTGAAAAACATCCAAAAAACTAGATGATATAGTTGAGGCATCCTTCTGACCATGTTTTAGTCTCCAGATCATAATCGAGGAGTAAATCAAGCTGGCCATAATAGTTATCCATGTTGACCAGACAAAGGGTTTCAGGAAATACAGGCTCTTGGGCAAGGGCTCAGCCCAGGGAACAATGATGTGGGTTTTGATATTATATAAAATATAACTGCGGTAGAAATATTGCCAATTCAAGATGTGTATAATCCTGGGCATCATATCAATGTGTCCATTTAATAATTCCCTTTTAAGTTCGTCGTAGGGAATAATCTCCTCGTTGGCATAGGCCATTCTCTCAGTGCCATTGTAGGCATTTATAAATCCTTTCACCAACTTGTACATGTAACCAGCGTAAACCTTTTTTCCCTGACGATTGTTGTAGTGGAAACAACGCGGAGTCATTGTCTCTCCGGTTATATTCACAGCGATTCCCTTTAGATTTTTCAGTGTAGTAATTTTATAGAATTTGTCTAATTGTTCCAATTGATGAATTTGTATTTCGGGATAAGGTTCATAGGTGTAGAGCGATCCATTCGTTGAATTCAAGGCCAGCACATGAAGAAAGCCCTCCTCTAAGGCTTGCTCGAAATAGAAATCTATTTCAGAGTCCAGGACATACAATATAGGCAAGAATTGCAGCCCCCAAAGAAGCTCTTTTAATCCTTTCAGGGTTCGATTTCCTGTGGCTTCCTTTAAACAGGCAATTACCAAAGCCCTCTCGCTGAATCTACCCATTAGTTTGGGTTGTCCGTACATAGAATTAAGTTGCAAGTTGGGAACTTCTTGGTATACCATATCTCCGCAATCCATATAAATATTAAGTTCTAGTTTCATCTCTTTATTGAGATGTTGAACCACCTCTTGTGATGTCCAGCATTTACAGGCTCTTTCACGTCCAAGGATAAGTATTATCAAAATCAGGAAGCGGCACATGATGAAGCCAAGCTAGAGAAAAGGACACTGAGGCTTGGAAAACCAGACCTATGCAGTTTTAAGACCTGGTCACGATCTCTATCGGAAACAATTACATGGCATTGTCAATAAGTTAAAGTTGAAGTGGAAGTAGAGATACCAGGTGAAGGTACTGAGAAAAATGAATATATAAATCTAAAAATCAAATTGTAAAATTATCTTTTTAAATAGAAATACTATATTATATATAATTACTAATATTATATTATTAATTGAGATTTTATCAATGAAATTTGAATTTATTAAAGCCCTAAAAATTAGTGATTGTAGGTTATATTTTGAAATCAAATCTAAAACTTAAATTTATAGTTAAATACTTTGTTTTATATTTTCGAATAACTTCTTTCTATTTAAATTAATCCAGATTCTCTTTGATCTGCTTTAATGTCTTTGAACTTCATTTTTATTTTAATTTATCATTAAATATCACTAAAAATAATACATCTTCAGATACTTGAACCCTTATTTTTTATAGTGTATGGCTTATCGCAGCATCTACCAAATTGCCCCTTTGACCACGACCAGTTAAACGTAATTGTTTGCGGTTGGCTTCGGTTGTTCTAACGTGACCGAACAATTGCTAAATGTCATAGAGATATTGTTAATAAAATTACATGACTGCTAAATGGGCGCTAAACTGGGCGGTGATCTAAGAGAATTATGTCAGCCAGATGGTATGTTGTAGGTGCCAATGAGTGATTTCAATTGAAATCTAACAGTTGATAGGTGAGGAATTTTTGTATTTGAATTCAACGAAATGATAAGCATACCCAGAAAAAACTTTAACTAATAATTGTAAGCATTTTTTATATATGAATTTACAGTAATTTATACCTAAATAATATAATTAATATACCTAAAAATATTATTACCCTTTATTTATAGAATAAATATCTCTGAACTGGGTAAAAAAGGGTAAATAAAGGTTCTAGGAGCTTCAATTTTAATATTTCTTAATTTATGTAAAAGTTTGTTTATCGTAAAAATACTTTTACAATCCTTGTTAAGATTCATTTTAATCACATCTATTTTTAAGCATTTTTTATCCTTTTTTTTAAACATATTTTCCTGCTTTTTCTCTGGAACATATATTCCCGTAACGCACTGTGGATTGACCCCTTGCTCTGATTAGCTTCAAATGCTGTCAGTGACTTTGACTTTGTTATTTACGGCTGCTGCTGGTGCTATTGTTGTTCTTGAATTTTTACTGCATTCGTTTGGCAGTTCTGTTCGGTTTCGGCCAGAAACTCGTTAGCCCACAAGCGGAGGAGAGGGATCAGCCAAGAGCCAAAGCCAAGAGCCAAGAGCAGTCAGAAAAGGCAACAAACGAATCGCATTGAAATTGAAATCGCTCATAAATTCAGTTGCTAATTGTAAAGAATGGCAAGACCTTGGGATTTTAAAAGACAAAAAATCATTTCCAATGGCTACTGCACAAAAATGCCTGGCGAAAAATTATGAAGCTGCTGAAAAATAACAATAAATAAATAAAAATTTCAAGCGCAAACATAAAGAGCTATTGACTGTTGACTTTTATGAACAATTAGGCGGCAGCCACTTAAAATGGCCAACATACTTATGCATATACATATGCGATATATCTCAGTCCTCGGATGCAGATACGCAGCGCAGTGCGCCGAGGGAGAGAACAAAAGATACTCAGATACTCGTGCACGTATAAGGCCAATTCGCTAATCGTAATGGTAATGGCTTCTCTATGGGCCTGGCCCAATAATAAACAACAATTGATTAGATCGAAGGGGTGGGACTTGGGTCGGATAGAGCAGGAGGGAGTCCGGGCCTTTTGGACTTTAATTAATGCATTCAAAGCATTTATGTAAATGGCGGGAAATAATTTATCACCCATTCAAGACAGCAAAGGCGAATAAATACAACGACCAATCAAGTGTTGCATCCAAGCACAGCGATACAGTAAGGGAAACTGATGAATAACAATTATATATAATATAATATAAAATTATTTTAAAGAATATAAATAAGGTTTTATATAATAATAGGTTCAAGAAGTTATAAAAATCAATATTATTCTATAGAATAATTCGATTTTAGGGATAAAAATAATTTAAATACATTTTGGCCTATAAAATCGTGTCTTTATACTTTTGCAAGTTTATTAGGAAGCATTTTATTTATTAACAAAATTATTTTTATGTCTAAAAATATAATTATAATTTATTTCCTGTTAAATATAAATAAATGTCGAAATTCTTATATTAGAAATATCTGATAAGGGTTCTATATAAAAATAAGTGCAAGGAGTTATAGAAATCAGTAATATTTAGAAAAATAATTACTGTTTAGAGATAAAAATAATTAAAATATATTTTGTTTGCTGCACCTTTATAATTTTGCAAGATTATTAAGAACCATTTTATGTATTATTTGTATGTCTAAAAATAATTTAAAAAATTATTTAATATTTAATATAAAATAATCCTTAATTTCTAATATTAAGAAGTATGAATTCAAAACTATTTTATGCATTAATCAAAATTATTTAAATGGTTAAAAATAATAAAAAAATAGTTTTCCATTAAATATAAAATAATCTATCTTTTCTAATACCTACTGTGCCCTGGGTCTCTCATTTTTTCCATTTGTAACACAAAAAATGTTTCGATATTTCCATTTTTTCTCGATTTCTGTGTTCATTAGTGCAACGCCCACACATTGGGCACATTGTGGTATGGGGGCGTGGCCGCAGTCGAACATTAAATGCGGCTCCGTTTGATTTTCCACCGATTTCTCGCTGCCTCGTTTGCTGTTGTTGTTATTTCCATGTAATTAGTACTTAATTTATAATTTTTGTGGCGGAAAAATTGCAAGCCAAATTGCTGAGCAATGTATCTGTCTGTCTGTCTGTTTGTTTGAGAAATCGGCGCAAGGTTATACAGATAGTAGATACTATATAGCAGATACGAGCCATTATTAGAGGGCGGGTCCCAGGCGTTTCTGTGTGGGTGGTTTTTGTATAATTTTTTCCTATATTTTCTTGCTGGTCTGCGATTTGTGGAATGAATTCCAGCAGGCTGGCAGGCGGAAATGCAAAATAATTGCACTGAATATGGCACATATTTCAGTACGTTCATCTCCTTAACCTTCTCTTTTTGTTGGATTTTCATTGTTGTTGTTGTTGTTGTTGTTGTGCGGCCACTTTGCCAGCAATTTCCGCAAATTAAACAACAATTTCTATCTTCCTTGATACCAGATAGCCAAGCGCTTAGCTCACATTGACTGCAATCATTAACCGGAGAGCTATTATGGAGGAAAGGATACGACGCGGCATTCGGAATTTTACACATATAAGTTGAGAGATGCACTGGGGGAAATATTTTGAAATAATTGGAAGAAAAAATCTTATCGAAGAGTCAAAAATCAAAACAAACTTAACTTTTATATGTTAAGAAAAACTTAAATTCTTACTAATACGACTAATACAACTCAACTTCCTCTTTATAATGTGAAATATATGTTTGAGATGCATTTATGTACAGAAAAAATATATATTCAATGTTTCTCCCAGTGCACATTAACTGAGGTAGATGCTTGATGCTCATCCAATCGCTCCATACAATTAAATAACAGTCCGGCGAGTTAATGCGACTAACTAGAAATAAATAAACAAGGCAGCCTGGCAGGCTGGCAGGCACTGAGGCGCCCAGTGGCAGCTACCACCTCGCGATGCCACCACTCTCCGGCAGCCCGCGGGCCGCGGATAATTCCATCACTCAATCCCCATTGTGGTCGTCAATCAAGGTTGGCCTGTACCTCGCTGACTGCTGACTACTGTGCGTACGTACGTACCGCGATGCGGAGGGAGGGCCTCCGTCTCGGTCTTTTCTTTTCCAACAGTTTGGGGACCGCATAATGATAGAGCGGACCCGGGAGCCGGCGTTAGTCGTCGGGGCTTACTCAATTACCTTTGACTAAATTATGGCCAATTGTTGCACTGAACATGTGTTGCATAATTACGGGCTGTGGCAGCCACGTACGCGCTGTGCTGCAAGTTGGTAGCTGCGAGCTGAAATTTGATTACTGCTTATAGATTAGAGTCGCGGCGATGGCGATGGAATGACTTCGCGTTATGATGCACTGAAATTAAAGGTGTTCCCTTTGAAGGTTGGGAAAATGTAGTCTTAAATGATAGAGGATGGATTTAAGGTCGTATAAATTTAAAAATATATATTGTAGGAATATATAACCTATCAATTTCAAGGATTTTTCTACTTTAAAATACATGCAAATGTTTTAAATATATTAATAAATATAATTCCTTTATTTAATAACTTAACTTATTAATGAAAATATTTGAAAGTAAGGAAAATATAGTGATCAATTTCAAGGGAGGGATATAAGGTCATAAATTATTGAAAGATATATTTTATATAAATAAGAAATATAAATTTGTAGGCTTTTCTACTTCAAAATACATGGAAATATCTTAAATGTATTAATAACTATAACTATATTTATGTAAGAACTTAAATAAGTATTCAAAATTTTACTTAATAAATGCGTAAATTTTTTCCCAGTGCCCTTAGTTACCTCAGCTTGAACTTGCGCCTTCGGGCCTGGCCACTAAATGTGTTGCAAACTTGGCCACGTTGACAGGTTAATGTCCATATGGCCAGAAGGGCGGCAGAGGGAGTGCCACAGATTTTTCGAGGGGTACACTTTTGGTACAAAATTCTGCGGTTTAGGGCGTTAACTTGCAACTAACCAAATCAATTATGTTTTTTTATATTTTTTATATTTTTTTTTGGTAATTCTGGTGGAGAGCCATAGAGAATGAGGAAAACGGGCGACCCACACGTGTTGGCAACATTGTTGTTCCTGTCGTTGTTACTATTGTTGTTTGGTGTGTCGTTGTTGTTGCTCGTTGTTGGCGGGGCAATTAGCGTCGCAACATTTACGAGTGCCAGACAAATTACCGGGCAACATGTTGCAATTAAAATAACGGCACGCCAACTTTCGCCGCAAATCGTTTGCAGCAGCAAAAATGTTGCGAGCGCGCGTGCGACAACAAAAAAAAAAACACACTTTTTTTCTATTTTTTCTCGTTTGTTGGTTGTTAGTTGGTACACTGGGGGAAAATTAATTAAAGTTACATGAAATTTTATATACAAAAAAATATATTTTAAATTAATGGAAAATGTAGAAACTAAAAGATTTATCTTGATTTAGTGGTGTGATTTTAGGGTTTTTTATTTGTTTTATGGGGGAATAAATTTAATACATTTGTAAAATTTAAACTATTTATTTAAACCAGATCCGACCAAATTCTTAAGTTAAGTAAATATTTGCAGAAAGAAAAAACATGGTTAGATACCAAAAAATTGTTCAAACAATTTAAAACAAAATAAAAAAAACAGATAATAAAAAAAATAATAAAGCTTCGGCGTTTATATTTCGTTTAATGAAATTAATAATTAAATTAATTAAATTTTCATTGCATTTTCTTGCAAATCAGAAAGACTTTTTTCCCAAGTGCACTCGTGCCTGTGTTTGCCGTGTGTTTATGGCGCAAAACACTTAACCAAAAGAGCCAAACCTTTCGCACACAAATTCAATTTGTTTGCATTTTAATTGTCGTTGGTCGCCGCAGCCCGAAAAAGAAAAATTGCCAACAACTCGTCGCCAGTTGTCGCAGCAAATGCAGCACACACTCGCTCTCCTCTCAAACACACATTTCTACAGATATAGGTGTATTTTTATGGCCTTATCCTACGCATTTTCAATGCTGTTAACAGCTTTGTCCGAGGGTGTGTTAAATATTTTTTATGGCTTACTTTGTGCGCCCAACAATCATTTCTGTTTTTCCTTGTCGTCGTCGTGCGCTTGGTATTTTTTGGCTCTTAGCTGCATTGACTGCCATTTTTATGGTTATTAAAGCCGCGAGCCGTCTTGGCCCTCATGTGTTAGCTGTTCGCTGTTAGCTGTTAGCTGTTGTTGCCCGTTGTGTTAGTTGTTGGTGGTGTGGGCGCAAACGTCAAGATAATTACGTGCTAAAAGTCAAGACAACACAAAGCGCCCGAGATAAGTCTGCATTTTTAGTGTCGAGAATTTATGAAACTATCGACAAGAAATTCAATAAATTTTTTTTTAAATGCCGGGCATGCTTTTAGATTTCTAAAAAAAAACAACTAAAACTTTCCTGTATCTGTGTGTGGAAATCGCAATTAAAATAACGAAATAACGGTCTTAGTTGTAAGATCTTAATTTACGATGCACTTAAGTATTTTATAGGACTTATAAAAATATATGTATGTTGCATATGCTGCCAGTATTAATTAAACATTTTCGGTAGTGAAAATGCCAACAGAAATAATTAATTTTTTTAAAGACCAGCTTCAAATAACAATAACAAACAACCTTAAACTTAAATGCCAAATTTGCTGTTATTGCATAGAAAAGTTCATTCCCAGTAGTTAAATAAAAAACCCTAAATATATCACAACCCACACTATTTTAATTTTCTAAAAATATTCCCTAAGAAACCCAATCGTGAGAGAAAAATTACCCAGATTTCTAAACCCCCTGAAACCGTATACAAAATATTAAAAACTACACAAGATTATGATTTCACAGACGCGATTTCAATTGAGAAAAATATCGTATAACTGAAATTTCCTGCCTGTGTGGTCCTAAGCTCTTGTAAGTTGCCCCTAAGCCCTGGCCGCAGACTGTTAAGCCCCACTGTGTGACCCGAGACTCGAGCAGGCGGCCACATACCACAAGGTATGCAAGGCACACACGAAAAAAATATGTATGTGACAGAGGAAAAGAGGGGAAAAAAAACAAATCAATAACCAGGCAACACCTGCAGCCCATACGAACACGGTGAGCTGTCAAAAAAAGCAACAAATACAGAGTCAGGCTGCCAATTGTCGACAATCAATCAACTATTGTTGTTAAGTGCCCGTTTATGTGGCTGATTTTTTATTGCAAACGCATTTCCCCACCATCATAAACTAGAAAAAAAGCGGGAAATAAGCATGCAAGGCGAATGGGATAAACTCGGGTTTTAACTTCCACAAACGAAGTTGAGATACTCTATGGAACCCTTGTTGAAGATTTTTTTTTGCTTTAAGAGTCTTGTTTTCAAAGAACTTTATTGGGTTTTGGGATGTGCAAATTTTCTATTAGAAAAAGTACAAAAACAAAAGTACAAATTACAAAAAAATATAATTATTCAAAAAACAAATCAAACAGGTTGTTTTAGATGTGCTGTGCTTTTTTTACTTTTTAATTTTAAAAGGGTTTAGTTGTTATTTGTATTTTATGATATTTCCGATGTCCTACCCTGACTTTAACAACCAAAACTTCCTGAAACAACATTTTTAAAATACATTTTAAATATCTTTATCATATTTATGTTTATTATTAAGAAATAAAAAAAAAAATGTTAATATTTTAGATGTCCCGTTTTATGTATAAATACATAAATAAAATTAGTATTTCGCACATTAATCAAAATCTTGAATAATAAATATATAAATATCCAAAGAAATGTATATTTTCCTGTGCTACTGCATAAGAAAACCCCTTAAAAAAATCAAACATAAGCCAAAACTACGCTTTTTTCGCATAATGTAAACCTGTTGCATGTTGGTTATGCCCCGATTTGACAGTCGGCAACATGTTGCCGCATCATGTTACCGGCGACATTTGCATGCCGTTGCAAAACTCGTTGCCTTGCATTTCCATCGATATTCCCCATCGATTGGCAACAACAAGTGCAATCAGGTGATGTACTGCATTTGATTTGCTCTCTGCCCGCCGTGGCCCACGGTTTCCCGCTGCATTTTCCGATGCATTTTCCGCTGCATTTTCGAATCGCACTGTTACTGTTACTGCCGTGTTATGCAAACGCAAAATGTCAGGCACCTGGGCAACATGCGGCTGGAATCGCCAAATGAATGTCAAACATATTGGAGCGACCGTTGCAAATGTCAGCATTTGACAGGTAAACAACAACAACTAGCATAGACACTAGAAAAAATAATTTAAACTTTTCTTATAGAATGATATTGGTTTAATATTTTTAAAGAAGTAATGCATAATAGAAATTGTAGAACTTATGAATCACTTCTTGAAAATCTGGTCTTAAATATATATATTAACACCAAAGAAGCAGCTAGAGTTTTTAAATCCATTTAAAAAGGTGCCTAAAAGAATTTAACAAAATATTTAAAGTTCTTTTTAGATAATAAAATTATAAAAAATAATAATAAATAAGGAAATATAATATAATATTAAGTACAACTTAAGCTTCATTATTTTTCATAAATGAATAAATTAATAAATTGCATAATGTAACACAACGCTTTATATATTAATTAATTAATTTATATATTAATTGTAAGTAGGCATAAAATTTCTCTCAGTGCCCGAACTATGTTGCACTTGTTCCCAGCAACATGTTGCCGCCTGATTGGCCTGGCAAGCGACAAATTAGGCAGGCAATCGCTTGACTTCGGCTGTGTTTATGGGCCATTAACTTTGGATTGGCATAGCCAACGCCTTGATTAAGCAATTTTCCACCATCCGCCATCATTTGCTTTTTGGGCCGCTCTTATGATGGCCAATTAATGCTGCAGGCATGCGTGCCTGATGTACATACATAGATATATGGCCGAAACTTGGGTACACGGCAAGGGGTCAGCAGTTTTTGATTAACCCCGGCAAGGCAATGAAACCATTATCGAGGTGACCACCGCGCTGACCCCCACACATAACAAGTGCAGCAAATCGCAGCAATATCGGTTACTTTCCAACTTCCCTGGCTTTATTTTTCTGTTACATCTATTTTGTTTTCGGGGCCCACCCATTTGCCTAATCTCTGACATTAGTTGAAAGCGTTTTGATGCGAAAATTGCAGTTCTCCGCTTTGCCCGAAACTGAATTATTATATTTGGCACTTGCTTTCTGATATTTTTTTTTTGTTGTTGCAAGGATTGTAATTTATATTTGGCCCGAAAAGTCAATTGATATGGCCTAGGCGATAACAGAAATTTAAGTGTATTTTTTCTCTGATTTTTTTTTCGTATTCCTTGAGGCTGCAAACTGAACTCCGAGATTGATGGCAATAGCAGATGGAGTTGTCTGGGCCAAGATGCGGGTTCAACTGGTGGCCCCTTTGCCTCTTTTTTTTCTTTGCCTGATAAAGTTGTAGATGTTTTGGCAAATTGATTTTACGGATTTTCGAGTTGAGTGCACAGGAAAAATTAAGTTTGTGTAAAAAGTTGAGTTAAAAACTCACCCAAAACAAGATTGGTAACGCCATAATGTTTGCTTGTTAGAGAGAGTGAGAGAGAGAAAGAGAGTGGGAGAGTGAGTGAAAGAGAGACAGAGAGAGAGGGAGAGTGAGAGAGAGGGAGAGTGAGAGAGAGAGTGAAAGAGAGAGAGAGAGTGAGAGAGAGAGTGAGAGAGAGAGTGAGAGAGTGAGAGAGAGAGAGTAAGATAGAGAGTGAGATAGAGAGAGAGTGAGATAGAGAGAGAGTGAGATAGGGAGAGAGAGAGTGAGAGTTTCGATTTTAAATTCTTAACTCTCTAATAGCTCACTTAAAGCAATGACAATATAAATATTAAAATGAGTAACGCCATAAGAATTATTATATTTTTAAGTAGTATATTCTTAAACCAAATAGGATCATTTTAAAGAGGAAGAGAGAGAGAGAGAGAGAACTCTGTAAAACTGTTTCGAAATATTTAAGGTCTCAAAATTGAGCGAAAGAGAATTTAATTGATAAAAATCCATAGAGCTATATTTTCGTAACGCAATAATAAGCGATTAATAAGTCCCACCAAGTTCAATATTATCTTAAAGCCGGTGTTTTCTCAGTGTCGAGTTCAGCCAAGAGAGGGGCGGGTATAACTCAAGTGTCGCCAGGAGGCATACTTAGACTTTAAACAGATCGTTGGCCGGAGATTGGAGGAGGCGTTCCCCCAGAAGTGGAGGGATAAGTAAGTGGTAGACGATTGTTATTTTAATGTTATGGTCATGCCTCAGACGGTCTGTCTCGAATTGGGTGACGAATTGTGTGTGGGCGTTGGTAACGGTTGGATTGACAACCCAGCAACTTTGAGGTGCACAGGTCCCCTTCCCCCAAAAAAGGACTTTCCCAAGCTCACGTCACCTTTTGACCCACTGACAACAACTGATCCAATCGCCATTCAATCGCCCCAGCCATATTTGTTGCACACTTCACTTCATTTGTGCCACATTGTACACCTACAAATGTCACTCAAAGCCAAAAAACATGTTAATTTAACTTGCAAAAAAAGTAAAAACGGGAGACTGAAAAACACAACTTTAAATACCCCCAAAAGACAAACAATGGCCAGGCCAAAAAAGGTTTAAACGAAAAACGGAGGAGATCACAAGTCACGATAATGATAAATCGCAGCACAAACATTTAGCCAGCGTTTGCGCTGCTACTGCCACAAAAGGTCGAGGGTGGGTACAGTAGCACTGAATTTATTTACTCATTGTACAATCAAGAAATAAATAATAGGAAAAAAAACCAAAAGCGACCCGAGAAAAAACACGAAGAAAATAAAAAAAGAATCAAACAAAAACGGCCAAAAAAAGCTTATGGCAAACATCAAAAAAAGGCAACGTGTCACAGTTCGTGAAATAACAATAGTTCAGTATCGGCCCCGGCGGCTGGAAGATCAGATGGGAGAGCGAGACCCAAGTCTGTCTTGGCCAAAAAATATATATCTATAGCCAAGAGGGGAGGCGAGGGGCTCTGGCCAGATCAATATCTCAATGAGTTGACGATTGAGTCGAGGCTGCCGAATAAGTTTAGGTTAGGTGGCTTGTCATTCGTTCGGCTTCTGTGGTAAATGTAGTTTATTTTCATAGCTTATGACAACAGCCTCCAGCCACTGGTAGCTCCATAGTTTTTTCCTTTGATTTTTTAGCTTATTTGATTATACAAAAATATTTGGATTTTTTTCTTAACAGATTGTGCCAGTGCTGTGCATAAATTATGGCATATTTATTTAAATGCATTTGCCGCTAAAGGTCAACTACAAAATGCTTACATTTTCTGATTGTATTATTATTATTTCTATATATATATATTTTTTGGGAAAATTTGGAGCAATGTTGTTGGCGTCACGACGAAAAGTGGCGACCCAAATTGGAATTACTAACTTTTGTATGGTCATGCAGCTCATTCTGAGCAGCATATGATTAAGTTTTAAAGATGATGTTTCTATTGACATTTACGTGCTGAATAAGGTTAAAGATTAAGGTGTCTCGATCTTGAATAACATATGTGATTTTGTCTAGTTTGACCTTTGTGTTTAAGAAGCTTTTTAAATCAGCGGATCTTATAGTCATTACAATTGGTATTTATATCTTGATATTTAAGATAGAGTTTGATTTAATTCTATGAAGAAGAATAGTTATAAATAAATTGATTCAATTAAAATGTAAATTCAAATGAATTCCCTACCTACAAAGTCTTGTTAATATTTGTACCAATTAAGAAAATATATTAGTCCAATAAAATAAATAAATACATTTTTTTAAGCCAAATTAAAGGTGTAAAATAAGTAGAAAAATAAACTAAACCTAAAAAACACACCAAGATTTTGTTAAATAATATAATTAACTTAAATGTAAAGCTATTTTATGGATGAGCTTATAATTGTTTCATTAGTAAACGTTGCTAACCGACTTCCTGGTTAAGAAATAAAGCCTCAAGAGAGACCATGCCTTTATATTAATAAAATTATAAAAATGCTGCACAACTTTAGATAAATATTATAAATACATAAAATGTTGTATTGATTAGTATTTAATAAGGAGGCGAGCCTACTCTAAGATATTAAGATAATATAAAATCAAGCTCCTAATTGCAACATAATTATAATAAATTTTTAAACCCAATTCTTCGCAATTTATTAATTTAATTTATAGACAGACGTCCTGTAATAATAATGAACCATTATAAAACTAACCCCCTAACTAAAAAAAGTGCATATATTAATTTATTTATATTACACATTTAATTGATAACTCAATTACTAGTTTTCCCTTCTTTCTTATCACCTTTTCTTAATCATAATCATCTTTATTATTTCATATTTTGAAAGATCCTTGTGTCTGCATCTCCCCTCAGTATGCAATAATTGCCGATAATCTGATATTTTAATGCATTGTAATAAACGCTTATGTTGTCGTCATCGCTGATGCTGCAGATGCTGATGCTGATGCTGATGCTGCTGCGGCTTCTCCTTGCTGCTGCTGGCATAAATAAGCCCAATGCTCGTACTCAAATGAACGATGCTTATCTGCGGCACAACTCAGCAGAAATATCAGAGGGGTAATGTGGCCAATAAACTTTAACTACGACAAAAGACGCATTTTGCTGCTACTTAAGACCAATAAATCTAAGCAGCTGCAGCTAAGTTGTTGCAGGTTAGCCTGCTGCTGCTGCTGTTGCTGCTGCTGCTGCTGCACTTTTCAACTCATCGGCGCAATGAAGCAAAGGAAAAAAAAACCAACTTGAATCGCAGGCCATGTCCATGTCCAGGTCCGTGCGATTGTCATCAGTGAAGGCTTTATCACTCTTGTTGTTGCTGTTGCCGCTGACTTGGCATGTAATAAGTTTCAAGATGATGCTGCAATTACCGCCAAAACAGCAACAACATCGACGCATTGATAAAATAGCCTTGAGTGTTGATGCAAAGTGCACTGGGAAAATAAGCTAGATATATGTGAGCCTAATGGTATTTATACAAAAGAATTTATTACAGAAAAGAAATCAAAAATTGAATATCAACAATCAAGAACTTGAGTTTTCAATATTTCCTTTTCAAAACACTTTAAAAATTCTTCCTCTATGAAAAATCGAAATCAAAAATTAAATTACATTAAATTTCTCCCTGTGCCCCTTTGGGGTTTGGCTTTGGTCTCATCGTTTCTGCCCCATCGGTTGCCTATGTTGCCTCGCTGGCTGCGTGTGGGGCAACTCATTAGTGGCATTTGACCTGCCTTGCACTCTGGGCTGATTGAATTTGCCATAACAAACAGCAAAAGCAACTGTTGCAGCCAAGCAACATCTGCAACACAGCTTCACCATGGCAATATCAACAATTTCCGCCTGTCAAAAAGCGTTTTTCTTCAACACGTTGGAAAATCGGCGACATGTTTGCCACCCAGATATACACATAGATATATGTATATATAAAATACGACATAAAGAGGCGTGGCTGGAGATTGGCATTTTTGTAATCAACGCTATGCAAATGCCTTGCCATAGTCACAGCATAAATTAAGCATCTGAAACTCGCTGATGCTGTCGATGTGCCCCACAGATATTCGTGTTTGAGTGAAGAAAAACACCTTGACAGCGATCGGAATCGGTGAAAATTGTGTTGATTTCGACACTGATTTGAGGCAGTGTTAATGTAGTGGCAATTAATTCGCAAGTTTATTGGGTGACTGAATGATTTTTAAAAGGTTTCTCATGATTTAAAGGAAAAAGAGGGGGAACTGAAGACTTAAAAACTCATTAAGAGTCTTTGAACTTTTATTTCAAATATAATTTAGAATTACTTTAACCCCTTAAACCTGTAATAAATAATTTTTATAATATTTAATATATTTTTAAACCTTTAAATGATTTCTTTTTTTGTATTTCCCAAATTTCTTGCTCTAGTTATATTTTCCCCATTAATTTCCATTGCCTCACTAACTCTCTTAAATTTTTTCGCACCACATTTTTGAGTCGTCCGCCAATAGATATTTCCTGGCAAATGTTTGCTCTACGATTTCGATGACTGATTCGTACAAATATGCTGTGTGATCAAGTGAAACGATAAATGTGCCAGCAGGTGCAGAAAAAGTGTGAGAAAAAATCCCATAAATGTAGCGTTCTTTCACCTTCCAGCAGCAGCAGCAGCAGCGCACAGGGGACATTAACTAATTGAAACATTCTCTCACCTTGGCACCAGACTTCTCTTCTTCGGTGGAGGTGAACTTTGTGAACTCCTTCCTCTTCGCGGAAAACCACTGTCCGCATATGGTGGTCATGGCGGTTATGGTTACGATTATGGCCCACATGTGCAACCTGAAACTCCACCAGCACCAGCAGAAAACAATTTCCATCTGCACGGCCATAACTCAGCTCATTGTCAGCCCCACGACCCACACACTGACCCCGCCGTAGAAAAAAGATGAGGAGTGAAGCCAACATGCTTAGGCGTCGCCAGGGTCAGGCCAAATGCAACTTGCAACAGACAATATGCCACAGCCAGCATGCAGCATGCAGCATTCAAAATCCAGCATGCAACATTCGGCATGCAGCAGGCAGAAGGTCAAGCGGCTGCTGTGGTAATTTGTCAAATTTTTATAACCCAAAGGGGCGATCGCAGACAATAGTAGGTATTTTTTTTTTGTTTTTTGTCTTAATACATAAAGAATATAATATAAATTTAATACAATACTATATAAATTTTAAATAGGATCATATAAATTATGTTAAAATTCTCAAGTACGAATTCATTTACAAGCTAAGCTATCAAGAAATTAGAGCTAAAATGGCCTCTTGGCTAATAATGCAGAAATTATATTAATAAAATTAAGCAAACTTATATAATAAATACTCTAAATAGAAGAAAAATATTTTTTCTACCCTTTCAATATTAAAGGAATTTCCGAAAAGTTCGCTTAAAATTCCCAAGTACGAATTCATTTACAGGCAAAGTTGTCAGAATATTTGAAACTAAAGGAAGAAATTATATAAAAAAAACTAACTAAGATTTTATTATGTTAATTATTCATATTATATATTATTGTATTAAATAATTTAATTTTAATGTTTCGCTTATAATTTGCTCCTAGCAATTTAAGTATGCTTTTTAATAAATTAATGTTGGTTTAATAAATTAAATACAAGGGCTTTTTCGTATATACTCCCTAAATTTAACCCATAGACTTGCCTTATTAAATAATATATAATTAATAAACCTAAATATTTTAGAAAAACATAAAATTCTAAAGATTCCACCCCTGATCCTACCATATGCTCCCCCCAACAGTATTATTACCCCAACAAAGCATTATTTTTAGACCTCAGAGAGCCCTGAGGAATGCAGAAACCTGGCCAAGTGGCAGCCAGCAGCATTAGAATAGGACAACAAATCATCTCCATTAACCCAAAACAAAACTGCGCACACAATCGCAGAACGTGCATCTGCAGCACGCTCTAACTCTAACTCTAACTCAAACTGAAACTCGGCCCTGATGGTGGTCCCCATAAAAAACTAAAGAAAAAAAAACAAAGCAAAACTAAACATGGAACATAACAGAAACAGAAACCCAACCGAAATGTAGAAACAAAAACAAAACCCTTGCTCTGCACCACAAAAGCTAAAGCTAAAGGTGGTAAAATTGGTGTCACTTGTCACGTAGAACGTTAATTGTGAAAAGGAAATGCTGGCACTGCCACTGCCACAGTGTGGCTGGTAGTAGTGGCTGCTGGCGCGCCTTGTCAACATGTTGCAAGCGCTGGAAGCAACCTCCAAAAAGCCATATAATTTGCGTTTTGCAGCTTCTGCTCCTCCTTCGACTCCAGCTCGTTGTGGAAATTGAAAAATGAAATCAAGATACACGGCCGAATATGTCACGAGTGCAATTCTCTCCTGCACAGAGGGAAAATGTCATGAATAAATTTAATATATTTTATATAAAACAATTAACTGTTTTAAGGATTTTTCAGTATTTTTATACGAGTCCCAGGTCCTTCATTTGTCAATTTTTCAACATTTAATAAAATATACAAGATTCAAGAAAAGTGCATTAAAAATATGTCTTTAAGGTAAAAATAAAGTCAATATTGCTTCAAAAAGAAAGGAAAATAATTATATAATAGTAAGACAGTACTTCCAAGGTCAGAATTTATTTTTTAAATCCAAATTTAAATCAGAACCCAAAGAAAAAAACCCCAATTTAAATATTCCTTTCTCTGTACTAACCCCCCATGCCCTTTTTCTCTTTCTCGGCATGCGGGGGCATTCCTTCAAGACACCATTTGGCATTTGCATTTTCTGATAATTGAATTGTTTTTCAGTTGGCTTGAATGCAACATTTATGTGGCATGAGTGGCCAATCCTCTAAGCGTGCAAAATCCCCAATAAAACGAATAGGAACGCAAAGTGTCTCCTAGATCCGTATGGGGTTTTCTTGGGTGGGTTATGCGGGGCAAGCAGTTAGCCAACATGCAAAACACATCCAGGGAGATGCCAAAATAGTTGAAATAAAAATAAAAAAGCCGGGCAGCTGGCATGCCAGTGAGGGCGCCTCGAGGCAGTTAGAGGAAAAATAAAAAAAGCAGAAGCTGAAGCGATTTATGGAGAGTGTTTTGACTAGAAGATACCTTGGATAACTTGAGGTTTTATGGGTAAAAAATATATACTATATTTAATAAAAAAAAATATATATAAATATAGAGTTTAATAATAAAAAAGACATTAAATAAAAAGCACTTAAGGGAAATAAAATAAATCTTTATAAGTTCAGAAATAAAAACAATTAACGGTCTTGAAGTGGCTTCAGAATGCATCCTCGGTTTTGTAATTTTGTTTACCAAAAATATATTTTTAATATCCCAATATCTTACACATTTATATAAATAATTATTTAACAATACGAAAAAATACCATTTGACGGCTTAAATATAAAAAAACCTAGATTAAACTTTATAAAAACGTAAAAATTACCATTAGGTAAACCTAAACTTTCTTAAAGCTTATGTAAAAAATATTTTTAAATACAAAAACATAAGCACTTTAAAACTCTAAAATTCCTAAAACCAACCAATATATTTCAAAAATTTTAAAATAATTTTTAAACGTACAAAAAATAAACAAACTATTTCCTATACCCCCAAACATTAAACTAACCATCATTTCGCACAGAAAACCAATCAAAACACGACAAAAAATAAACAAAAACAAATAAAAAAAACGCGGCTGCCACCAGAGACAACAAGAGACAACGCAACAGACGTAACAGCAGTTGGCGTTGCACAGTTGCGCGATTAGTCGCGTGGGCGCTGATCCACAGACTGCAAGTCGACTTTGGCTATATGGCTATGTGGCCTGCCGGGAGGCAGATCCCAGGGACGCGGCATTCAGATACAGATTCGGAGGCAGTTGCAGGCGCAGGCGCAACATGACGGCCAACACACGGCGACAGATGCCGTTTGAGATGCAAAGACCAAGGCGGACAGGCAGACAGATCCGATCCGATCCTAAGCGAACCGAAAAACCTAACCGATCCCCACGGTGTAACTCCTGGTTACAGGCAGAGAAATAAATTTGAAAATATACAAAAATTAAATTAATGAAACCTGTACCTCAAATTAATAATAAGAAAAAAAAAAAACGTTTCGTTTACATTAATTGATTGTGTTTTAGTTTCCAATATAAAAGTTTTTTACAAGTCAACGTACTTCTCATATTTCATTTACCAAAGTTTTCCTTATTTTCTTATGAATTTATTTTTAAAAAATTATTCAAAAAGTCCTGTAGATTTTATGTATTTAATTATTTAAAGTGTCGCCAGCCTAAACGATCGCCGTCCTACGGCTTCCAAAACACTAGAAACTTGCGCGGGCTTTTGTGATTGGATTTATGTTAATTTCTGACGAGATTTGTGCAATGCCTGGGCTGCTGCAAGTTGCTGCTGCTGCTGCTGCTGCCGCAGTTGCTGCTGTCAGTTGACGGCTGCTGCAAGTTGCAACTTTAAACTGTTTTGTGTGCGTAATTAAATGGTGACATTTTCCGATTGTAAAGTGCTTTTCTTGCATAATAGCATTTTGTTCAGGAGAGGCTTTTAGCCATTGATAAGCTTGGGAAAAAAATTAAAACAAGTGAAGACATAATAAACTTAGGTTTTAGGAAGAGTAAAGAAAATTATATTTCAAAGAAAAACTAAATATTACTTTTTAATTTTTAATTTGCTATAAAATTCCTCCTCTCCTTTTTCCCATTACCATAATCTAAATGTTAACCACAAATATGCAACTCCAATTCCAATTGGCAGCATTTTATTCTGTTGTAAAAATTTATAAATAGCCCGCAAGCTGACAACGGCAATTAACAAGCCTGAGAATTTTTTGGTTTCTGCGGCATTGGCATGTCAGTGTCGGATCTAGTTTTCCAGCCCCCTCAAGCTTCGAAAAAGGATAGAAAAAAACATCGTGGCACAGCTGCCTTTATGGAAAAATGGAAATGGAACTGCTCCAATTTGCCAAAAAATCTCAGACGAAATTCCTTTGGGCCGGCCGAGAGACATAATTGAACCGGACCGGATCGGATCGGATCTGTGCTCCGAATTAATTATCGTCTCAGCTGCAGCGGCCAACTTAAGTGACTGCCGAAAGCCCCCCAAAAAATAAATAAAAATCAAATACTGAACCTCCAAACTGAAAAGCGAGAAAAGTCAAAGACTCAAAGTATTTGCCAGCTTGCACCTGGCAACGGTCGCGACAGGTCAGGCTATATGAAAAGCTCCCTCGAACGGGCAGAAAACCCGCTTCGCATATTGCACAAAACTTGGCAGTCACTTGTGAAAAATTAACTACAAGTGATCATTGTTGCTGTTGCTTTTGTTTTGCAGCTGCAAGTGTTTGGCGGCACTTGCAAAATCCCCGAAAAATACAAAACAACGAAAAATAAAAAAGAAATAAGAAAAAGAGCTCCAACTGCAACTATGCTGCCGCTGCTGCGGTTTCTCCAAGAGACACGGCTGGAAAATTATATGAAAATTTATGATACATTTGCCTGCACTTGGTTGTCAACGTTTTTTCCTTCTTTTTTTCCTCGGCCTGTGGGCTGAAGATTGTCATGGTTTCCATGGGGTATATTTTGTATTTCGTATTTTTCCACTAGCCTAATGATCGCGGTGGGGTTTGTGCCACTTTGACCCAGTTGGCTCCCTAGCTGGGCTAATGGGGAAAGGTGTAGCCGGCCGACCACTGGCAGTGCCACTGCCATTGTGGCTGCCTGCCATTTTCAGATGCTGTAGTTGATGCCCAAGTTTCAGTAGTTGAGTAGCAGCCACTAGCTTGGGGCAACAAAAAATAAAAAAAAAAAAATATATATGCACAGACAGAGACACCTTTTGTTTGCTCTGGCCTTTTGGAGCTGGCTTATTTAGATTGACAGTGATGGTGGAGTAGGATTTGGCTGAGAGGAAGCTAATTGGGGAATTGGATTTAAGGGTTTACAAATCTTGATATTTTTCAAGAAAATTTTGTTTTTATTAAATGTTTTAATCATATATATTAATGCTTTAAAAGTAATAATTTATTACAAAACAATGTGAAAGGTATCGTAAACTTTGATATATCGAACTTTTACATAATAAAAATACCACATTTAATTTGTAAATTCCATTATTATCATATTATTAGTATTCAAAAACTTTTATTTAAATCGTTTGTCTCATTTTCAGCTTATATTTTTAGATATATTTTGCAAAATAAAATATACCGCACATTATTGGAATGTTAAACGTTATCGATTTATATATCGAGGGGTCGAATAACCGATAGAAAATAGATAAATTAATATTTTTGTGCTTTGCCTAGTTTATAATACAAAATTGTATCATCTCGAACAGGCAGCCAAAAAGTTTTTAAAAATTATATATGGTATAAGGTAAAGAGTACCTGAAATTTAGCTTAAGAGTTAAAAAATTGTAATGTGTTTATTTTTGTTTATTGAAAGGAGGATATATTTGTTAACCGATAAAAAATGTGATCATTATAAAATATTTAATTACAATAATTACTAATGTTAAATTCCTACTTGGTAGACCCCTTGCAACATTACAACGCCTAACGTGAGAAGCCCCTAGAGTGCGCTTTTCCCTCATTTTAGGTTTTGTATAAATAATAAATATTCCCTCCCAATACGGTCAGCGCTTTCGACATTTTATTTATGAATTTCCCTTTGGCTCTTTGATTTTTACCAAATCGGAAACCAAGCGAAGCATGCGTGAGTGCCGCAACTTTGTAGATGCCGGTGCTGGCCCACATTTTGCTGGGCCAATTCACACAACCACAAAAAAAGAAAAATAGGAAAAACATAAGAAAACAAATAAAAAACAGCTGGCAGAGCCCGCACCTCTCAGTCAGACAGCCTCCGAAAAAAAACCGCCCACATCCGCTTGCCACCCGCTTGGCACTTTGCATAACAAACGACTTTATTAATTTTCAAATTACCGAAAGTCAGAGGCCGAGCTGAGCATTTTGTGGCCTTTTTGTGGCACTCGAACGGATCGGGCTTATGAGTTTAAAGCCGTTTTCTGTTTCGGCGCTTTTCGGTGGGCGTTGTGAGAAAAATCTGTTTTTGCGCCAAAATGCCATACAAAAAAGTGCTGCAACGAATCGCCAAAGGGGGCCGCCGCACATTGGGGTAGATAAGAAAATAAATTCCGTCTTATGCTAATATTGGCTAAAAGCAAATGTCGCTTCGTGCTAAAGGCTGGCCAATAAATCAGCGAATTATCAAATGGCCAAGCCAAGCCGAGCCGAGCCAACCGATTGATGAGCATTAACGATCTGACAAGTTGTCTCGGCGATCAAGGAGCGGGCACAGGCCGTTGTATAAAATGTTAATTTCTCAATTAACATTAACATAACGCGAAGCGTTTCGCCTATGCGCAATGCCATAAATCATACAATTAAAAACTAATCAAGCAGTGACACAAAGCTTCGAAAAAAACTACACAAAGACACACAGTTGCATTGCCACAACACCAAGTGCAACAGCAATCGTTTTTGGTTTTTTGTCTGGTCGGTGCCACTTCAAAGACAAATTTATGTATTGTCAGTCCACCAAAATACCTACAGAGAAGTGCCCACAAAAAATAATGGAGGAAACCCAACAAACTGCATAATTTGGAAATTATTAGACCCATTAGGCTGATGGAAAACCTAGCCCCGGCGGAAAATCGGCTTTTCTTTGGAACAAAATTATTTGAGGAGTGTTTTCCGGGAGTTTTTTATAGTAGAAGTATATAGAATTTTTATAAAGAGAACATTAACTTGAGTTTTATATAAATTTTCAGAAATTCCTCACAGTAACTAATTAATTAACATTATTCCTGCGAACTTTTTAAAAATTTGTCCTTAATAAATAAGTTTTCTACTAATTCTATTCACTGCATTGTAAATTATTTTTAAGAATTCTGTTATCAACATTTCAGAACAATTTCTGGAATTCCTATTTCATTATTTTCTTTATAAAAATATAAATTTACCTATTACTATTTTTTAATTTAATTAAAAAGAAAAAATACCAATACACCAAGAAAGTACCAAGAGTACACATTTATTTCCATGTTAATTATTATATATAGTACATAGGCATTTATGAATTATTTTTCAGACTGAATTCATGGAATAACTCACTGCTTTTAATAGCTTTTTAATTGATTCACTTGACAATAAAACAAAAGCATAAATCATATAAAAGCCTCGAGTGAAAAACAAAGAATTTCAAATGCTGCTGCAATATGGAAAATAAATCGCTGTTGTGGCATTTGTTTGTTTTCCGTTTTTCAACACCTTCTACACCCCCCTATTGTCCGTTGGCTGGTGGGTGGTAACCTGGCCCGTTGGATTGTTACATTGTTGGATTGCTGTACGGTTGTTAGTTGGCAGTTTCGTTTGGCAAAATTAAAAGCCGCCAACGGAAAATTGCTGGCTAATTAATGCCAATTGGTCGATGGCCAACACAAAAACACTTGAACACTCCAAACACCGCGCGAACGGCAAATGTGGGCGTAACGTTAACTTTTATGCACGGCATTTATTATTAACTATTATTATTATTATTTCAGGCAGTGGCATTTGCATGTGACATAAAAGTGATTGGAGTAATTGATAATTGTGCAGAGACACGAAAACGATCCATGGAATATACGGAGAGGCGAATGGCCAAATACGAAGACTTTTCTATTGGTTCTCAGGCCAAGTTTGTTGCCTAAGTCTTTTGTTTTTATACATTTTTGATGGTTTTTTTCTAGGATTTATTATTATTTATTATGCACTTGCTGAGTTTTTCTAAGGCTCTAATTGTTTTTAGGACTTTATTGTATAATATTTAAATAAATTGTTTATTTATTTTAATTTTAAATAAACTTAAACTTTATTTTATAACAATAAAATCCTAAGAACTACCTATAAATTTCCGTATAAATTAAATAACATATTTTTAGTCAAGTTGTTGGCCCAAGATGTATCCTTTATGCATTAACCAATTAAAAAAGTACTTACTCGGACAAAGCTGGTTAATTTTACAATAGTTATATCCCATTAACGTGACTGAGCTTTAAAACTTTCCTCTTGTAAAAAAAACCAATTTCAAATGTAAATTGAATTAGCCAAGAGCGTTGGAAATCAAACAAAAATCCTCAAACATTTTTCATTTCACAAAAAATAACAGCCAGAAAGTATATATAGATTTTTTTAGCGAAAACAAATTTATTGAGGGAAAAATGCATTTGAAAAATGTATCTACAATTGCCGAGGCTAGTGGCCGTTGCTGTTGTTGCTGCCTGGCCAATCTCTTGCCATAAATCAAGCGGTGGAAATGACCGCAGGCGCCTTGTAAGCGAGTCCCAGTCACCGACTCATTCCAGTCACAGTCACAGTGACTGACAGCCGTACGAGCCGAGATCTTGACCAGCAGAAATGGACGGAAAGACAGGCGGACTGACAGACAGATCGATGTTGGCCCACGCCATGCCGGGCCTTAGCAAATCAAATACAAATTCAAAATCTAGCTAATTTCCGAAAAGCCAGAGCCGAAACTCATTTAACTGGCACCGCCGAGTGGGTCAAATAGAAGAAAAAGAAACTATATCTAACCGCAAAGTTAATTTTATTTTCCACCTACTGGCAAAATCAATTTGCTTCGTGTGGCACGTGCGCCAAATAGAATGAAAATTTTCGGGGTTTTTTCATGGCTCGTAGAGGGGAGGAGAGGATTGCGGGGGCGTTGGTGGTCGGTCCGTCAGTTGGTCATGTCGTGTGCGTCACTCCAGAGACGGTCGTGCCAAGATTGGGCCACAACAGTAGCCAAGAGCCAGGCGACCGACTTTGACTCCGACTTCGACTCGGACTGGCCACCAAGCCATTTAAAAAGCCACATTTTGCAATGCCAAACAATTACAATTACGAATTTTATTTGGTTCAATTGCCTGGGGGGCCAAAAAGAAATTCTACACTGCAAACGGGAAGTCGTTCTAAAACAAGAAATGGAAGTCGAGTTCCCAGGGCTATGAAGTTTTGTCAAGGAAAAATTAAATATTTGATTAAATATTTTTTAGAAATTTGAGATTAACAAAGCGTTGTCAAAAGAAAATATGTAGTGAAATAATAATAAAAAAAATATATACGATTTTAAATATTAAAAATTTATTTATAAATTACCTATTCGCTAGGCAAGCTCTTTTATATGCTAATATTTTCCTTAAATTTGAGAATAATTAAATAAAAAAAAAGAAATGTTTAGAAAATAAAGTTTTAATTTTTTATCTATCTCGCTCGCACGTGTGCGTGGGTTTAAGCCACGGCTAAATTGTTAAAAAATAAAATATTTATTTAGAAAAAAATATTGCCAACGGTTTGTCGATAAAAAGGGGACTTACTTTACAAATATGCAACCTTTACTATATTTCGCTCGCAAGAAAGTTTTTTAAATAGCCATATATGGGTTTGAGTCCCGGCTAAGGTGATCACAAATAAAACAGTTAGTTTTCTACATTTTGAGAACAATTACAAATCTCATAAAAATACAAATTATTAGGCAATAAATTAGTCTTTGAAGGGAGAACTAAAATAAAATATTTTTAGAACAATCTTCAGTACACATAGATCATTGCATTTTATTTTTTTACTAAAAATATTAGAAGTAATACCCCAACAAATAAGCTTATCTTTCTTACCAATTAATTAATATATTTATATATATCTTAATGTACAAATTGTACGCTTAGTGTAAAACTAAAAAGCCGCCCAAACTCACTAAATAAAAAAATGTAAAATTACTCAATTGAATTAATGGACAAGGCTACGCCCGCTCTCGATGCCGTGGGTTTCTTTTTAGCTCTCGGTTAAGTTATCCATTCCAACTTGCGACACATAACAAATGCGTATTTAATGTGTCGAGAAGGGGGGATGATGCCGACGGAGAGGGGGGGTAATTGCACCGGGGGTTAGGTAGCCGGGGCTCACTTCGATTTCCATTTAACGCGCCCCAAGTAATTCGCTTAGTTTATGGGTGGTCAGCGTCAGCGCTGAGCGTGGAGCGTTGAAAGCCCTCCGGGGCCTTTTGCTTTTTGCCTGCATTTTTAATTCGTTTTTAATCAACGTTGCCGCCGTGGCCGCCGCTCTGGTGATATATGTAACCAGATTATAGAGCTGCGATGGCCCGGCTCGTGTAATTTGGAATTCAACACTTTGAAAAAGTCAGCGGAGCAGCCAATTGCAAAATGCCGGGTTGTCATTCGCGCGACGGTTGCAGTTTATCGCTGCCAGAGATGGTCACTGGAAAATTGCCAATGACAAATTCTGGCTTGCAGCTAAATTGTATCAGAAATAAATTGGGATTTGCTCGAGACTAAGCTTGAGTCTGGGCTTGAATTCAGTGGCAAATTGTTGGCTGCAAGTCTTTGCATAATTATTTTTTAGTTGATTTACCATTTTGGTTGCAATTTAAAAGTCTATAAAACATGTCTTACTGGTGTTATTTTGTTTAAATAAATTGAACCAAGCAAATTAATACCTGTAACTTAATTTATAAATATTTTTACTGCTTCCAATTAGGAATTTTAATGGACTGATTGGTTATATAAACATCTAAATATGTATAATTGTTTAATAATTTAACCAATTAATAACTCATTTCTATTTGTTATGAAAAACCCTATGAAATTGTTTGTTATTTTTTAATAGCTCTCATTTATAAAAAATAGTTTTTTAATCAATTATTAATTCCCTCTAATTTCAAAGTTCATTTTCAGTATTAATAAAGCCGTCTGCATGTGAAAATACATTTTTTAATAGCAACATAAATCGTGATATTTCAAAAATCAGGGTCAAACATTTCTGGTACTTGGATGGGAATTGTAAATTGCACTTTAATGAGCAATTTTTGTGCAGGAAAATCAACTTCAATTATATAATTTAAGCGTGAATTGGCGAACGACCGACCGACCGACCGAGCGTTAGAAGAAACGAAAACAAGCGGCGACAATAACAACTGGATTGTGTAAGAACAAGAAAACATGTTAAGTGCAGTCGCATTATGTTGCAAAATGTCACTTTTAATTGGGCAACCTTGAAACATCAATGTGAAAAACGAGCGAAAGAACAGCTAGCAGCAAATAGTAACAACACCAACGGCAACGGCAACAGCAACATGTTGCTGAAGGCCAAACACCACAATGGCAACAACGACAACACCAACAATATCAACAACAACAACAACATCAACACCAACAATAACAACAACAATGACAAAACGCTTAACGATTGGAGCGGACATCAAAAGGCCAAGTCATAAGTGTAGGAAAGGGACAGAAAGTGACACAGTAATAGTCAAAAATATATAAATAAAATAAGTTATAAACAAATAATTTAAAATTAAAAGTAAAAAATAGATAAACAAACGTACTGATAAAAAATGTATGTAGTGAAAGGGTGTAAATTCACGATTTTAACTAAATTAATATTTATTTTAAATACAAATTTCAAAACGTTTTTTTATAAACGGATACTGATATGTAAATGACTCCCTCCTGAAACATCTGTTGGAAAGAAAGATAATACTTAAAATTATGTAATGAAAAATTTTTAAACAAAAAGTGAATAGTAATGAATGACTGTGTAACTTCCTACTGAAAAAGCTTAAGGAAGGGGAATATACTAGTTTCATGTTAATGTCTAAAAATTATATACATTTTATATAGATATTTCTGAAAAAAAATAATACTTTTTATTTCCTATATTCTCCCAAACCAGCTGTCAATCCCATTAACTTAAAACATAAAGATTATAATATATAATAAGAACTATGATTTAAATAAAAAGAATACCAAAGTACATAAATTTTATGATCTTTCAATTTCAACTAAAGATTACACCCATTGATCTCAATTTTAGGTATATACTTTTTTGTATTTTATTTTGTTTCCTTTTATTTTTAAAACCTTATAAAAATAGTCAAAATCAAAGGAATAAATACCATTATGACCGCTACTGTGATCGGTTAAAGAAGTGGTCGCAAAAAGGCACCGAGAGGGAGGCCGACCGTTATGTGTTACAATTAGCAAATTGCACATTTATGCTCACACATGTGACCAAAGCCCCCTCAATGCCCCACCGCCCCTCGTGGCCCCCTTTGGGCTCAACTGACAATATAAATCAATCATTGGGCATTTGGCTCAGAGCCGGCGTTCTTATTGGAAAGGCAACCTTGAAAGTTGCTCCGCCATGAGAGCTTTTCGATTGGGAGACTAGAGATTGGCAAAGACAGAAAATAAAAAATAAAAAAGAGATGTGGAAAAAAAGCTAGCAAAAGGCAGTAAATTGCAAAATATTACTTGCACTTATGTATGTATAAAACATATACATATATCTAAACCATAATATATGGCACATCATTTATAATTTCCGTTAAAAATCAGCTTCAAACTCAGATACGAAATTCAATTATTGTGCATTTCCTGCTGCTGCAGGAAGTCTACCACGGCACTTGTTGTTGAGCAATTTTCGATGCGTTGCGCCGCGGGGTTAAAATCCAACAGTTAACACTCTTTTTTTTATATATATTATTTTTTATTTCAAATGGTAAACGATAATTGCAGTTGTGACTTGTAACGATTAGATGAATATCAGCCGCCGGCATTTAGTTTTTTATGTGCGGAGTTTTTCTAATTATTTTTCTTTGATTTTTTTAAAGTAAACTTGTAAACTTATCTTGCTTTTATGGTTATTTTGCAGTTATAACAAGTCTTAGAGAAAACCAGTTAGAATTTATACAACATTTAACATGCATTTCTCAATTAACTTATGTTGCTCATAAAAATATATGTACTATTGGCAAATTTCAAAAAATGTTTCATGTTTAATTTAAATAATGTTCACTTTTTATAGTTATAAAGCTGTGATTTTTTACAGTTAAATTCGTAAAACTTTATCTCTAGTGTAGCGCAATTAAATATAAAAAAATAATGTTTTTCTTGCCTGGTAAGTTGTGCCGTTTATCGAAGTAACCACTACACTTAATATAAACTGCAGGTAATAATTAGTAATAATAAAAAAAAAACATAGAACCATAAAAAATGTATGCTTAACTTATGATACGTTATGCTTCACATCATCTATTTAATTGAGTTATCTTTATGTACCACGTTTTTAGGCCATAAAACGCTTTAAAGCCATAAAAGTAAATTTACTTTAATTAATTTAATGTGTTCTAGAAAAACGTTTTATAGATTAACAGTTGTAAAAACCGTTAGCTGTTGAAGGCTTGTTATTACTCGAAATGCTCAATCAATTATAGCACACTTTCTCTGCTTCAAATCAAAAGCCATTAAAAAGTATATCCTTATTCTTGATAAATTCCATAAGAACCCATTAAGATTCCTGTGTATAAACTCTCCCCCCCGAATCACCATCACAACAATCACTGCCGAAATACCTGAGCAACAGCAACTATTTAGTGTGATTTGCAATATGTATTTTAATTATGGCCCACATGAGTGTGCAGCAGAATGAACCAGAAGACAGCAGCTGGCCAAGCGAAGAAACTTGAAGATTTGCGGTTAATACACAGGAAAAAATACTTTAAGAAAGTCTTAGGTGAACAAAAACCAAATTGGAAGGTATATCGAAAGGAAGTCTGACAATAAAAAATCTCTTTTATATCGTAATCTTCGATATATAGAAATTTTAAATATCGTAACGTATCATATAGAAAAAATCGTACTGGTATATCAAATTTTTAAAAATCAAAAAATATAGTTATATAATGTTCCCGAATTTGTTGATCTCCTTATATGATTATATTCGTCAGATATAACACAAAGATAATCGATTTATCGAACATAAATATATCGCAATGATAATAAATCGATTAACATATCGACTTTTAAGTCCGTAATCAATACAATCTCAATATTTTCTAACTTTTGAACCAATTTTAGGTTTAATTTTCCACGCATTCTAAGCTTAACTTTCTCTGGAGAATATAAATATTTAAGGTTATCTAAAAGCTAAATCTCTTTGAAAAATATTTTTTTAAGGTAAAAACCATGGAAATTTTGATAATTTACCTTAATAAATTTAAAATCAGCATATAATACATTTTATCAAGCCTTTTTAGCAGTGTATTAGTGATTTCTCTGTGCCAAAGTGATGGTGGGCAAGCCGTCAGCATCAAAGTCTCTCTTTCTCCCTCTGTCATAAAAAATGCGCGAAATGCAACAATTTAAAAATGCTAAATATGCGCGTATGTGCGGAATGATTACTGCCAGAGCTTGAGACACTGAATCTGGTACTGGGATCTGGGACTTTTGGCTCAGATCGGCACAGAGCAAAGAGAACCAGAAGGGGGGCCACAGAGAGGAGGGAAGTCGAAAGCCGCAGTTACTCACCGACTGACTGCGTTTAGTAATTATGCGCGCAACACGTTCAAGGCGGCGGCAGCCCATTGCAATATGTTGCCATTGTTGCTGTTGCTGTTGCAGTTGCTGTTGCAGTTGCTGTTGCAGTTGCTGTTGCTGCTGCAGTAGCCACTGCTGCTGGTGACTGTTGCCTGGGCATTGCGTAAGCTCTTTTGGAAAATTGCATTAGAAAATCCACTTGGCGACAGAGCGGCAACAATTAAAGCCGCAGAGCTCGCATGTTTCTGCTGCTGCCAAGTCGCCTGGGAACCACAAAAGCCAAAGGCACAGCACCACCACCACAGCCGTTAAGGAAAACTTTAGCCACTTTAACGGTCTTTTAGACGTTCTAAAAGTGGTTTGGCAATTGGTCATTGAAGAGGAAAAATTGGAAATATAAAGAATAAGTTCTAGGAGCGCCAGAGCCACAAATAAAAGGTTTCAAATAAAATAAATGAAAATACTATTCATCTAGAAATACATTTTTAAGGGATTTCTAATAGATTTTTTACTAACCAATAAATATTGAATGGGAAATACATAAAGTTTTGCTTCTAAATTACTAAAAATTAGAGAAAATAGTTTTTACAAATTATATTATGTAAAGATGTATATAAGAAATCCCTCTGGTAATTTTATTTCTCCTACAAAGCCATACAAATATAAAATATAAATACAAATACACACATTTCCCTAAATTGTTTTACATTTTCCCCGCTTGTTTTACAATTGATTTGTCTTTGTAATAATCAGATAAGAAAAACCTTTTATCCAGCCCCACTTTTTCAACAATTTTTGCCGCTCGCCTGGAAGTCAGGGGCCCCTTGATCCCTGCAACTTCAATGGCGGGGCACAGGCCAACCTCTTGGCCGCCAGCTCAACCTGGCCATAATGTGCACAATTTATTGGCATTGCGAATCTTTGGGGCGATGTTAATCGCGCCTCGGAGTCAGAAAGCCAGGAGAAGCCAGGCAAAGCAGGGCAGGGCACAGGTGAGCACAGGTAAGCCTGGCCAAGAGCTACCTGGCAACCCTTTTGGCGTTGAAAATTTTTGCTATTTTTCACCAATTAAAAACGGATTCTGTGCGATTTTCTATGCCGTGTGCGAGGCAGCAAGATCTTGTAGCTAAGTGAAAAATGCCAATGGATTTTTCTCTGCGTAGGACTTTGGGTGAAGTTTTTTGGGTGAAACTTATTTATCACATTTAAAAGGCAATAAAAAAGAGTAAAAAAAAAGAGGGAGAGCGGGGCAGAGCATAAATTACGTTTATGCATTTTAGTTATGCATTTGCACAGGCCCTAAGTGTCAAAATAATTCATTATAATTGCCCACAGATCATTTTTGTCAACGTTTTTTTTTTTTTGTGTGTGTTTTCTGTTTTGTTAGCTCGGCGCGCGCTGTCGACATTGCGTGCGTTTTCCTAGCGTTTCCTTTTTTTCTTTTATTTGCTTCGGTTCCCTTTTTTGTCTCTTTGGTTTTCGCTTCTTGTTTATATTTTATTTTTTATTTATATTATTTTTGTTTTTGGCATGTCGTCGCCAGCTGAGAGTGAATGAGTGAGTGAATAATTGCAGGCATGCCATGTTGTTTATACTAAACTTAATTAATGATGACTTTTATTTATGAATGCGTGGCCAGGCGTCAGGCCTTCGGTCACATAAATTGGCGCTGCCGGGCCACTCCTACAAGACCGACGCAAAAGGTGCGGATGGTGGGCCATCTTCTTCGAGTGCTAAAAATCGGCGCTTAACCAGGGTATACGGATTAAGTTGAGGCCATAAATTGTTCAGATAGACCCGCATGGAAATAGTAAAGATCTATTTCTCTTCAATTTATCATAATTGAGAGGGCGATAAATTCTAATTAGAAGTTTGGAGACTAATGAATGGTACTTATTTTATGGTTTACCTAATTTATTATAGAGTTAAAGGTGTTTTTTTGTTTGGATACAATAATTTAGACTAAGAAACATATTTTATAATATTATTATAATTTTCGTATATTATTCTTTATTAAAATATTAAAATTATAGAAAATGACAAATTATAAAAAAAATATAGATTAATCTTTCTTGAGTTTTCCCTTCGAAATGTATGCAAAATATATTATTTTAATTTTTTTTATATTTTTTTAAATGTTATCAAAGTCGAAAAATAATAATTTGGCCTACACTTTTTGCCAAATTTACCATTTAATTATCTCTAATATTTTAACGACGTTCAGCAATTTTAATTAGTTTTTGTGCAGCTGTAAATCAGTAGGCCAGGCTTGCCCTGGCCACCGGAACATTCCACTTGGGCTTTACATGGAGGAAAAATAATACAAAAACTCAAAAAAATAATTGAAAATAGTTGAAATATTTATAGTATAAATTTTATACAATAAATTAATAAGTTAAACTCGACAAAAAACTAGCAGAACGAATTCAAAAAAATTTTTCATATCGAAATAAATTATGAGAAAGTCGATAGACAAATCAGAATTTAAAAATGACGATATAAGCAAAAAAACCGATATTCTTCATGAATTATCGAACCAAGACAAATATATTAAAACTAATATTTTTTAAATATACATTTGTTAAAGTAAAAAGCTATATTTTGTTTATTTACCGAACCAAAATAATCGTAACAAGATCAAAAAATAAGAACAAATATATACTTCTTAAAGTAAGGCTGTAATTTTCGAAATTTTAATTTTTGTAATACCATTACTTATAAAATATTTTTTTTTATAATTTTCCTTTGAGTATTTTTTATTTTCTGTGTAAATCTAGCTGAATCGGCGGCAATTGGCTGTGGCCCCATATATGGCATCGAGCCTGAAGCCCGCGACCGCAAAATATTATTGCGCTGAACAAATTTTTAGTTTATTTTGTTGTGGGCCATAAAAATGTTAACATCATTATAAGACTCTAACACCTGCAACCTGCAGCTTGCAACCTGCGGCAGCCGCTGCATTTTTCGCATCTCGCATTTATCGCTAATCGAATTGAGTTTTGCCGCAGCGACAAAATGCGGCAAATGCTGCTCTCTGTGGCTCTAGCATCCATAAAATGCTGTCGCCTTCCACTTCCACCTGGCAGCTCGCTTTGCATTTTCTCACGCTCCTTATTGGATTTGGAACGCAAGTGCAGCAGAGATCGTTGGGCTCCGGAGATCGGAGATCGGAGACCACTGAGCACCAGTCCCATCCAGATGCCGGCATTTTGCGTGCTCGACCGCAGGGCGAATGTTTTGACTTTGCCACCGACGCCGACGCCGACGCCGCTTGCCGCCGCCAATGGACCAAGTCTATGGGTTTTTAACCCATTAAAGACTATAGTTAAGTTTAACAAATAGAAAACAAATTATTTTTGTTATGCTATAAACTATAAAAAGTGCAGTTACTGATGGCACTCCCTGAAAACATGCTGCAGCACTAAAATTTAAGCTGAGCTGTAAAGTTATTATGAAAATTTTCCAATTTATCTTTTTAAATAACTACTTTAGTTGAATTGGTTACCTTAAAAAATGTGTCTTACACTTGTCATTAAATAATTTGAATTTTCTTCAAATCAATTTCATATTTTAAAATTTTATTAGCAAGTTTTGAGCTTAGTTATTGTTTTCCTAAATCAATCACAAGATGTATTATAACCCATTTCCTCTATAACCCCAAGTTAATAAACCTCATTTAACCAATTTCCGCTCTCCCACAGAATTTCCCATAGATAATTAATGGGTTAACATCTCTCCTACATCCTCCTTCTCCTTGTACCCTTCCCTTGAAGCCAGTTGCAATCAATGCAAAGTGAGTGGCGACCGTGCAACAATGTTGCCTGCCTGCCTGCCTGCGCCTGTATGCCACACAGCTGATGGCGTTGGCTCGATGTCCAAAGGCGATGTTCCAGCCGATCCCACTGGCTGTATGATTTATGTCCCAGCAATGAGTTGGCGCCGCTTCCTTGCCTTTAGTCGGTTGAAAATAATGTTTGTTTTCCCATCTCTTAGGTAAATAATATGAACGTTGATCAAAAGGGTTTTAACTTTCAAGTTTGGAATTAATTTGAAGGATATGATAGCAAGCAAATAAATAAGTTTAAATATATTCATTAAAAGTTTGCATTAATTTAAAAGATATAATAGCAACTTAACAAATAAGTTTAAATATATTTATTAAAACTAGAGATACTGAAAAAGTATTTTAACAATAAATTAAATGTTTATCAAAAATTATCAATCCATAAAACAAAGTTTTCAATATACTTTTCAATATATTGTACAGGATTTTTCCACTCCACTCAATTGATGACATTTAAACACAATATACTTTGAATTTTTTTTTTATTGGAAATATGTAATTATGCATAAACAGAAATAAAGTAATGTAATTATGAATTCTCTCATAATTTTAACAATTTAAATTAGTTGCTTTAAACATAAACCTTCAATTTCCTACATAGGGAAGGCATTCACATAATGGTTTCGATTCTAAGAAAATAAGCAATTTTGTTTTTTCTATACCTGATTACATATCCAACAAGGTGTTTCTTTTTAAAAGTATTCTCTGTATCACATAGCATTTAGCTATAAACCTACAACTATGTCATATAAAATATAAAGTCCACTTCAATGGTTACAATTACAACCTTAGATGCAAAGGTATTTCCTTGTTCATTCACTTGCAATTTATTTTGTTTGCATTCGTAGAAAACATTCATCGTTCAACGTTCTAGAGTTCATAACATGGCCTTAACTTGATATTGATATTGAGAGTATTCAAAACTAACAGGCTTCGCGATATATGTAAAGAGATGTAAGTAAAAAGAGAGGCTGATGCAGCCTCCTCCTTGGAACTTATCCGTTTCGCAAGTGACCTGAGCTTGGGACTAGTGTTTCGTTCATTTCAAGGTTTGGCCACGTGACTGGCCACATGGTCCTGAATGAACTGATACTGTGTTTGGAAAATCTGCTGATATATAGCTAGGGTGTCCTGCTGATCATCATCGTAGGTTTCCAATTCCTCAGATTCCTCGGCTCTTAGGTCTTCATCCTCAGCGCTGACAGAGCCTTGACAGCTTGTTCCAGCCAAACTAACATTGCTTCCGGTAGAGTCGTCCTCACACTCCTCTTCCTCCTCCTCCTCTGCCTCCTCCTCTTCCCCCTCCTCCTCTTCTTCCCATTCAAGCTCGTCTTCTGGCGACTCAGAGCCGTACAAGGAACTGGTGCCATCGGTCTCATCATAATCTGATCCCTGATACTCCTCATCACCTTCGGTGGAGGTTTGTGTGTTATACACGGAAGTATCTATGCCGGATGAAGCACTCTCGTTGCTCTCTACAAAGCCACTCGATGAATTCCCCTCCTCCTCTACCTCCTCTTCAAAATCCTCTTCCTCGTCGTTGAACTCCTCAGAGTGTTGGCTCGCTTCGTTGGCTTCGGAGTCAGTGGCAGGATCTTCATCAGCAACTAACACTGGTGGAATGTTCAGGCGATGCGCCACACGGATACTCAGCTTGTTGTGTGGCTCATTGCCCTTGGATTTCCTTGGCTCCGAACTAGATTTAAAGCCGAAAGTCTCATCGTAGGCATCATAGAGAAGATTTAGGAAGTGGTTGGCATCATGGTTACTCATTCTGCGTTTTGCACTATAACGAAGCAAGCTATTTACAAAGGTATCGCTGTGCTCTATCTTTTCGATTAGACGGAAATACTTCTGCGGTGGGAGAAGGCCCACAGTTTCGTTTGAAGTTTTCTGTAAAATAATATAAATTAATATATATAAGTTAAGATTGAAATAGAGTAGTATTCTCTCACCATTGGCTTGACTTTACGCTTGCGCTTCACGCGAGAAACAGGCCTATAAAGTGACCAGTTGTAGTTAAGCTTAGGACTCTGAATCTTGACTTCACGTTTGCGTCTCACACGAGGAACAGGTGTATAAGATGACCAGTAGTATAATAGCTTAGGAGTCTGGATCTTGGCGATCCTATGGAGACGCCTCTGGTTGATCAAGAACTTCTTCCAAATTTGTTTCACATCCGTGCTCGAGTAAAGACTGCTATAGGACTCGCTCCTGCTGCCCATGCTACCATCCGAGCTTATGCTGCTGGCGTCGTCCACCGTGTTGGAGATGACCATGGCCTGCAGGGTCAGGGAACTAGTTGCAGTGGGCGCTGCCAAGCAGTAGGTTTTGGTGTTGATGGAATTAACAGGCGCCGCTGGTGGTGTCAATGTGTGTTCCTGTGTCAACGATGATGGTGTTAGTTCTGGTGAAACAAACTCCTCTGGGTTTTGTGTACTCCTATTATTTGGCATATTCTCTTTGTTCTTTTCTATGTCGTTTTCCATTTCTAGTTGAGTTACCTTGATTATGGGAGGAGGCTGCTCTTTGCCAGGCAGAATAAGTTCTGTAGCCTCGTCTGGCTTATCTTCACTATATGGGTTGTTTAAATTTAAGGTATTTTCCACTAAAACTGAATGGAATTTTTCAGTTTCATTATTTACTGATGGTTGTGGTAGCTCTGGGTGCTGTTCTTCGCCGCCACTTTCTAGTTTGGCTTCCATCAAAGCGTCCCGAATGGTTTCCTTTAATTTATGACAGGCAATAACTGAAATCTCGGGTTTATTTTGGTTGGGTAAGGCCACTTGTTGTTCAAGGGAAGCACAAGATGCTGGTTCCTCCTTCTCAAAAGATTTTGCACCGCTTTCCTCTTCAGCAACATCAGTTTTCTTTGAAGTATCTTCGTTTTGGAAAGCTTCCTTCGCTTTTGTTGCACATTCATTCCTCAAAGAATCTTCCTCGGCGGACGCCTTATCCTCTGCTGATTTATCTATTATTTTCTCATCGCTTTTCGGTATCTTGGGAGTATCTTCCTTAACTAATTTTGCTTCCGCCTCCTTAGGAGCATCAATTTTCGTAGAACAATCATCATTCGTAGAAGTTTCCTCCTCTTCTGGAGTATACTTCTTTAGCGGAGCATCTCCAGCCTGCTCCTCAGTTGGCCCAGCACCCTTCGGCGCACCCTCCTTCTTGGGAAATTCGTCTAACTGCTGATTCTCTTCTTCCTTGATGTAATATGGAAAATCATACGATGCAAAATTCCAAAAATCCAAACCCTTCTCTGCTTCCTTGGGAAACTCCAATACCGACTTGCCAGTGTGCGCCATGCGCAATATTTCCTTGAAATTTTCGCTCTCATCGTCCTCGTACACAAGGGTAATGGCAATACCCTTCGATCCAAATCTTCCCGCTCGGCCAATGCGATGCAGGTAGTCGACGTGATCCTTGGGCGGATCGAGATTCACAATGAGGTTCGTGTGCGGCGAGTCCACGCCGCGGGCAAACACATCCGTGGCCACCAGAGTCCTCATTTTGAAGTAACGATAGCAATCGAAGACTTCCGAACGCTCCTCCTGGCTCATGGCACCCGAGATCAGGTGGCACTCGACGCCTCGGCGGGCCAGATAGTTCCGAAACGAATCGGCGCGCATTTTGGAGCTGGCAAAGAGGACGACCTGTTCGTAGGGCACCAGGTTAAAAATCTTCATGACCGCGTCCAGCTTACAGTTCATCTGCTCCATGTTGTTGATCTGCCCGGGCAGCTCGTAGACAAACTGTCGGATGCCCAGGAGGACGGTGGCCCGCTCGCTGTTCGAAATGAGCACTGGCTTGTCCATTGACTTTGCCACCAGTTCGTCCAGATTTCTCTCGTAGGTGGCACTGCAGGCAATCTTTTGTACCTGCCGCGGCATTTCACGAATCAGTTCGGTAACCTGCCGGTGAAGGCTATCTTGTAGATACAGCTGATCGGCCTCGTCCAGGACAAGAAGATTCATATTCTTTAAACAAAGGACATTGTTCTTGTAGATATGTAAGAGGCGTCCAGGCGTCCCAACGATAATATTGCTGTTCTTGATGCGTCTGCGATCGCTGAAGAGCTCGGTGCCGCCAATAAAATAGTTTACCTTGAGCTTTGGCAGGAATTCGCCCAGGTAGCTAAAGGTCTCCATCACCTGTGCGGCTAGTTCTCGGGTCGGCACCACCACCAGTGCCTGCGGTGTCGTTATTTGGGCGTCGTAGGCCTGCAAGGCTGCTATGGCATAGATCAGGGTCTTTCCAGTGCCGCTCTTGGACTGGACGAGCATGTCTGTACCGAATTACATATGTGTATGTTATAATTCCAATAATAAACTCCATACTTTTGGCACTCACCTTTCCTACTCAGCGCAATGGGTATGGCGGCCGCCTGGATCATGGTCGGTGTCACGAAATTTTTGCGCTGCAGCCCGAGCAAGATTTCGCGCCGAAGGTTGAGCTCGGAAAAGGTCTTCACCTTGCCGGGCGCCACATCCGTGGTGCGTCGCTCACCTGTTTCCAGATTGTGCGCTATTTCGCGCTGCATTTTAAAGGGTTTTCCTCTTCTTTTGTTAACAATTTCAAAACGTTTCTTTTGCAGCAATTTGTGCCGGAATAGAGATGGAAGAAACCACGAGACGCGGTCACACTCACGTTATCGATATTAGTAATGGAACTTGAAAACTATCGGCACATAGTCGAGATTCAGTACATACAAAATAATATTCTTAAAAATCTTAAAAGAAATCGAAACGCAAACTAGATATATATATTTAAACAAAATACTAAGTAATAAAATCCTTAAAAAATCACTGATGTAAAAAACTAGAACTAAAGTTAAATTTTGTTCGATTTCTGGCTAATTTATAATGTTGTTTTATTGATAATAATAATCATAATTAAAAAAACAAAAACGAACAGATTTATTGTTAAAACATCCGTATTTATGTATTTATGTATGTTTAAAAACGGTATGCAGAGAGTGAAACCTCGTGTATAAGCAGTCAGAGAGAACGAGAGGCAAATAGTTTACAACCGCTGCTTGAGGGGACCCGCTTTAAAGGCTGGTATATAGTTGAGATTCTAAAATACTAGAAAGTTGCATGGCGTTAGGAGATTATGTGAAAGCGCGCAGTTGTTTTAAGGGCTGGATACAGCTACGATTCTTAAAACCTAGAAAGATGCCTGGCGTTAGGATATTATGTGGACGCGTCCTTTTATTATTTCCAGATCGCTTGCGAGAAAAATGAATAATTTATCAAAAAGCGGTATCTAGTTCTTAAATCTGTTTCTCAGCGAAAAAATATTTATTGTTCTGAAGTGTGATCACTCTTTTCGATTTTGTTCGTCATTTTTGGCGGTAAAAATTATGCGGTCATACTTTGTTGACAACCGGCAATATTTTAAACACAATATTCGGTATCCCATTGATGATTCGTTTAAGAATAATAATTGTCCCTTAGCCATTGGCATGCGACTGCATATATGAGATATAGGATAATAGTCTTGATTCGGACTTACCCGCGTAGTAGAAGACGCTCAGTTACCTTTCATCATCACATTTGAGACTTGGCCGAGATTCATCCATGGTTAAGTCCTTTTGAGTGCAGAGATTATTACACAATTATTAACACAATATTTAACACTGGTTTATTTACTCAGTTCCGGCTAAATGGGAGATGGTTGTTGTGTTAACGGGTGGAATACCGCGGACAGACTGAGGCTGCTGCGGCGAGTCGCCTCTATTTATAGGTGTGAGAGTTGGATAGAGAGGGAGAGAAACATTGAGAGTGAGAGAGTCAGAGATAGAACAAAAGAGCGAGAGAGAAAGAGACAGTGGGAAATAGAAAGAGAGAAAGCGATATCTCTATCTCTCTCTCTCGGGATCCATATCTCTATTTTAATACATCTCTCTGCCTCTCTCTCACTTAGTTTCCATCTGTCTCAGTCTGTCTATCTATCTCTTTCTATCTAGTTTCTCTTTTATATTTCTCTCTATTTCCCTCTTTATTTTTCTATTTCCCATCGTTTCTCTCTCGCACTCTTGCTCTATCTCTACCTCTCTCTCTCTCTCTGTCATTATGTCTCATTCTCTCGATCTATTTCCCTCGCTCACCTATAAATAGAGGCGACTCGCCGCAGCAGCCTCAGTCTGTCGCGGTATTCCACCCGTTCACCCAACAACTTTCGCTGAAACTGTGTAAATAATCTTGTGTTATAAATTGTGTTAATAACTGTGTAATAACCCTGCACTCAAGAGGACTTAACCATCGATGAATCTGGGCCAAGTCTCCAATGTGACGAAAGGTAACTGAGCGTCCTCTACTGCGCGGGTAAGTCCGAACCAATACTATTATCCTATATTCTATATATATTAAGCTAATAAGTGGTTATGAATTAAAAGCTAACTTATTAATTGAAAGCTAACTTATTAATGGCATATTGCATATTGAACTTATGGGCATGTGCTGGGAGGCTGTCCAGGGCAGGCTTAGCTGCCAGAACGTAAGCCAATAGCTTAGGGACAATTTTTATTCTAAAACGAATCATCAATGGGATACCGAATATTGCGTTTCAAATATTGCCGGCTGTCAACAAATTATGACCGCATAATTGTTGCCGCCAAAAATGCTGAACATCAAGTGGAAAGAGCTTTCACACAACAGAATAAATATTTATCCGCAGCAAAACAGATTTAGGAACTAAATACTGCATTTTAAAAAAATTAAGTTTTTGCGCCACAAATATTTTTTTAATCTCGATTATAATCGAAAGAACATTTTTACATTTTTTCTGGTATATAAATACCAAATAACAGTTTGAGTAATGTGTTACCAGTACCTCCCAAACTGTGCACATTGGCGGGCTATTTAAATTCATAAATGTGAATTTTCTCTTCAACAAAAGAAAATTTCAAAAATTAATGCCTTAAAAAAAATTAAAAATTTTAATGGAAAAAATTAATTTGTATAATAATATATAGGTATAATATCTTATATAAAGATATAATTTATATATTTTTAATTTTTATTCTTTTTTGTTTCATAATGTTATGAAACGCCAAAAATGTTTCTAAATATATGATATACAAATAATCACATACATTATTTATGTACATAAAAAACCATTTAAATTCTGCTTGAAAATGAAAGTCAGTTTTGTTTTATTAGGAGAACATTAATTTTTATTAATAGAAATTAATGAAAAAATTTTACTGATTTTGAGTGAAAGTAATAGGTAAAAAATGTAAGAGATTTTAAGGTAATTAAAGGAAGAACACATTTAAATTTACTTAGTGGTAAACAAATCGTCAATATAAATATAGTCGTCCTCGTTGTAATCGTCCTCAGCGTTTGGGCATACGACCGAGTTCTCCGTCAACCTGGCTTGCTTTTCAGCATTGCTGAGTTTTTCCACTTCCTTGAGGTTTTTTCTTTGCCTTAAGTAGAACTGAGAACATCTGCCATTAGGTGTGAGAGTTGGCAGTAAATCGTTAAGCGTATCAATGCGTTCGGTGATTCTTTTGTCCAGGAGCAAACGTATTGCATTGTATACTTTGAAATTCGTTAAGGCTTCATTTTTCACTGCTGAGTACTCATTACCCAATTTGAGGGCGAACCGAATCTGGTTCAAGTAAGAGGTTAGCTCCGGATTTCCCTGGCATTCGGCCTCATATGTCCTTATAATATCCCTGAGCTTTTGGTCTATATCGTCGACAGGGCCCTGTAAAAGCACTTGACGTTTTTTAGATTCCTACCGAATATATGTATATAGGTTACACTTTCCTTTGTTGTTGGTGGTACTGTTGCAGGGGTTGGAGGTACTGTTGCAGGCGTTGGTGTTACTGTTGCAGGCGTTGGAGGTACTGTTGCAGGAGTTGGTGGTACTGTTGCAGGTGTTGGTGGTACTGTTGCAGACGTTGGAGGTACTGTTGCAGGCGTTGGTGGTACTGTTGCAGGCGTTGGTGGTACTGTTGCAGACGTTGGTGGTAAAGTTATTGGTGTTGCAGGGTTTGTAGTCGTCGATTCCTGAGCGCTTACTATGCCCAGCATAATAAAATTCAATAACCAGAACATTTTCCTGAATTGTAAGCAACTAAAATAAGTAACTGACAAAGACTAGAACCAACTGGTGTATTTATAGCCCAACACCGAGGCGTTGGAATGTGTTTTAATTAAGATAAAGCTCACGTGTATTCCGGAGATCGTTAAAATTTATATTTCTATTCCGTCACATTTCTCATTTACTGATTAGTTTTAATAGGCGGAAAAAGAGTACTTTCATGTGCTTCGACATTGAAATACCAAGTCATCAAAAGTATTGTTGTTGTATAATGTACATTTAGTAGAACATGAAGTATTATTGGTTATGCCATTCCTAACCCAGTAACCATTTTTCCTGCCATCATCCCTTTCTGTTGCTTCAAAATTCTAAAAATGTCAAAGTATTTTTCCAAGTTAAATATCAAATACAACTTTCGTGATAAAAGCTTAACGTTCTTTTGGTACCAAATTCGTTTAATAATGTTCAAAATTAAGTTGTACGATGTGGCAATCTTTGCGCTCCTGACATCCATGCATGTGTGCATGGTCCTTCAGCCAGTGATCGAGGCCAATGTCAATATGAAGGCATCCTATCCGGCAGTGGATAGGAGCTTATGGCTCCAAGTGGGCTATAAGTACAATCACTGGATGTTGGTCAAGTCAATGATGTACTCGATGCTGGCGTTAGTGGGACTTTGGTACAGTCGGCATCTGCAGGGAACTGAAGACCAGGGTAGCGCCGAGGAAGTGAAAAACAGATGGTTGAGCAGGATGGCCTCCACAGGGGGAGAATCGGATCGATTCCCCATCAGGACTTTCATGTGGTTTGCCATTCCATGGACCTTGACCTTTCTCTGCAATGGCCTGATGAACTACATTCGCCTGTATCTGGTCATCCAGCATTTTTGCTTTACCAACTGGCAGATCATTCAGCTTTATACCGAGCTCCAGGTACTATTCTGGCGCCGTCTATTGGCCATGGCGGTGATTCCCTATTGGACGCAGATTACCGGAGACGACGGTTCCTTGGAGAAGTCGTCCAATTTTGACGAAAATTTCATCACTTACCAGACTAATCTTTTGGATTGAACAATATCTGTCAGTTTCAATCAACTAAATTCCAACTTAAAGAAATAAAATTATGGTGATTCTCTTTAAAAGATATTTATTTATACTTATTTATTAGGAAGAAACTTTACTTATCTTTAAAATATTTTTCGTTAATCGAATTTCACATTGGATTGAATTCAGAACTTAAATTTCAGCAATAAAAGTGGTTTGTTTAATTTACCAACTGTATTTCCATTGTTTACCCATTCTGTATTGTCACCCAGCGACAATAAACGACATTTTCTATCAACAGAAGACTAGAGTAAACTTTTCCATGAACTTTTCCTGCCAACGCTTTATTGTCGGGAAAAACTTTGCCTCCACGTGGGAAATATGTGCGGCAATCACTTTTTCTTTTGCTCACTTGAATAAATGTGCGAAAAACTCTATAAAAATACAATTGAAGATTTGATTTGAATTCGCTTAAGAGGAATGCTACATATATCCCCTCTGTATTTCCAATTTCATATTAATCCAGACAACACTGACAGGCCACTCAAACTATTTCATTCCACCTAAAATACGAGAGACACGCCGAGTAAATTTCAAAATTACACCCCCGACAATACCATTTACATTAAATTGTTAATTTTACAAGACAAAAGTCAGTCGCGTTTCGGTCTTGGATTGATCGCGCCCTAGACAGGATCACCAGGAGCCGGATGAGTTACGAGACAGGGAAATAAACACACACACACACTTACAGGAAGCTGATTCCTGTGGAAAGGCCCTATTTCACCAATTTGCTGGTGAGTATCCTTGAATTATAATCAGACTAGAAAGATAGTCTTTTCGCTTAAAGATTATGATTTTGAGAAATCTAAGAGTTGTTGACAATTTTTTGTTATAATTTTAAATATGTCAAGGATTCACTTTTTATGTAGAATACATTTAAAAATTAGAAACAAGTGTAATAAAGGCTGCACTTACCATTTCTAATCGGTGTCTGCGGATTCACTTAAATTTGTCACTGAAACAAAAAAGAGAAGAAAGTTTATTAATCATAAATTCAGATATTTTATCAGTTTTTCTTAGCTTTAAATATTTTCACTTTATCATTTCATATCAATGTTATTCAAATAATTTGAACTTAACTAGAATATTAAGTGAAATACACTTAAATTAAGAAATATGCGAGACGGATTCCAAAGCTTTAAATTGAAATATATATTTTTTAGGTATGTAGGAATAGTTATAAGAAATTAATGGTAATTTTGTTATTAAATAATAATATTTACAATTTACATTACACAGGTCAAAATGGTTTAGTTGAGAGAAAGCTGAGGGTAATTTCCAAAGTATTTTTCTGCGTAGAATCCGAATCCTTCATCAGAATTTCAGGATTGAGATATTTGGGGATTCTACGTAGCAAAATGTATTGGAAATGACCCCACCTATCCATCAACTCACAAGACCCCGAAATTTTTAGACCCTTGTGATCAATAACACATGAATCTATTTTTTTATACTAAGTTTACTAATGTTAAGGTATATCTAAACTATATTTAAATACCAGGAAATCAAAGTAGTATTCCCTGATTACACTCCATATTCCTGGTGTGAAATTATGCTCTAGTTTCTTGCCCTTAATTCCACAAAATCTATAAAGATTATGAGATTTAATGATCGAAACAATTCACTGAATACAGATTTTTAAAAAAGTCATAAACCTGGCATACATTTTCTTAACGAAATTTCTGATTAATCTAGTATTCAGTTTCTTTACAGTTAAGGGCAAACTGGTTCGGATTATGTTTCAGTCATTCGGTTTTGTACAAGGAAAGCAGTCACAGTGTTTTTTTCTTTTAATACTTTCTATTACACATTTTGACCAGATTTAGTTTAGAACCTTTTGGTTTGCTGCGAACGCTGCTGAAAACGAGAAGCGGGACAAAATTTATTGAAACTTGTTGCTAAAACCAGAAATCGAACACCGACGCGACCGCGCGCATCTAAAATTTCCAAAATACATATTTCAAATTCCGGTCGACCCATTCCTCTGCTTATTGTAAATCCTTTCGAGAATCATGCGCGGAGGACTGATGCTGCGCGGCGCTGCCCTGGCCAGGAGCATGAAACTGGGCCGGGTTCGGATCAGTTATGTGCCCGTGCGCCATGTCACCGCCGGCTGTGGTGCCGGCGAGGCCCCCAAGGGCGGGAAGGGTCTGGTCGTTGGCCTCTACGAGGAGGAAGCCGGCAAGGGCCCCAGACTCACGCCCGCCGGCGAGGCTATCAACGATCGGGTCCAGGGCAAGCTATCCGAGATGATCTGCGAGACGAAGTTAAACGGGCGACTGGGTCGGGGCAAGGTCTTCAACAACGTGGACCAAGAGTACAGGTCCATTTGCGTGGTCGGCCTGGGCCTGGAGGGCATCGCCTTCAACGAGCTGGAGATGCTGGACGAGGGCATGGAGAACGTTCGAGTGGCTGCCGGCATTGGAGCTCGATCGCTGCAGAAGATCGGTTGCACCGAGGTGCATGTCGACAATATGGACTATCCGGAGCAGGCAGCCGAGGGTTCGGCCTTGGCCATCTGGCGGTTTGAGGAGAATCTGTCCAAGAAATACCGGACCACCATACCCAAATTGATCCTCCACGGTTCCCCCGACATGGAGTCCTGGACGCGCGGCCTCTTCAAGGCGGAGTCCCAGAACCTGGCGAGGAGGCTGTGCGACGCCCCCGCCAACTGCATGACGCCCACGATGGTGGCCCAGGCGGCAGTGGATGCTCTGTGCCCGTGTGGCATCTCCGTTGAAGTCCGCACCATGGAGTGGATCGAGCAGCAGCATCTGAACTCATTCCTGATGATTGCCAAGGGCAGCTGTGAGCCACCCGTGTTTCTTGAGGTTGCCTACTGTGGTACTGCGCCCGAGGACAAGCCCATCCTGCTGGTTGGGCAGGGCATTACCTTTAATTCCGGCGGAATTAATCTTCGACCGGCCCAGGGTATGGATGAGTTCCGTGGCGACCTCACTGGCGCCGCCTGTATATTGGCCGCCATGCGAGCCGCCGCGGCCTTATCCCTGCCCATCAACATTACAGCTGTGATTCCGCTCTGCGAGAATATGCCATCGGGAATGTCCTGCAAGCCGGGCGATGTGGTCACGCTGCTCAACGCCAAGTCCATGGCCGTCAGGAATATCAGCCGGACCGGAGTGGTGGTTATTGCCGATCCGATGCTCTATGGACAGATGACCTACAAGCCGCGGCTCGTCGTGGACGTTGGATCGATGTGCAAGGGCGTGAAGAAGGCCGTTGGTGGCGGGGCCACTGGCATCTGGTCTAATTCCCACTACATCTGGAAGCAATTCCAGAGGGCGGGCTCCCTCACCGGCGATCGTCTGTGGCGGTTCCCCCTGTGGCGCTACTACAAGGACCGTGTCGCCGAGCACAAAAGCTTCGACCTGTTGAACGATGGCGACGGCTTTGCCTCGTCCTGCCTGGCGGCCGCCGTCCTCCACGAACTGGTGCCCTGCAGCGACTGGGCGCATCTCGATACCTATGGCAGCGGTCTGTTGAGCACCTATGGCCTGGTCCCCTACCTGACCGCCGGACGGATGACCGGGCGGCCGACGAGGACGATAGTCCAGTTCCTATACCAAATGGCCTGTCCTGCCGAAGCGCCCAAATAGGATGACGACCTGGTTAGTGTTTGGACGAATACGATCTGGGGATTATGTTTATGTTGGTTCTATATCACGATCGGACGATTCCCCCCACTGGCGTATTACGTTTGGCTTCAGCAGTGCACAGATGGCACCATGAAGACCATTTTACTTACAAGGACCATAGTCATGTTCAGTGTTTGTGTTTCATGTTTAAAGACGCGGCTAAATCCCGAAGCTGAAGCATAGCAGAGAGGCGTCTCACGGCCTGAGATGTATCGAAATTGTAAACAGATAAATCAACGTAATCATGTATATCTAGACTTTTGGCTCCCACAACAAAATTAAATAAATTTTAGGGTATTTAACATTCATTTAACGATTTTTTCTTTGGTTAATATAGTTTAAATTGAGGTTAGTAAGAAACTTGAGATATTTAAGAGTTTTTTTGAGTTACTTTAGTTCCTTTCTTTAATGTCCGGTTATGGTTAACGCTCACCTTAAATGCTGAAAAAACATAGCTTTGAATCGGTAAAGGTTAGCTTTCTGTTTGAACGGCAAAAGTTAGCTTTTACTTTAAAATTTTCAACTACCCATTATTTATAGAGACAGACTAGGGTGCAGTTTCTCAATATCCAGTTAAAGTTAACCTTCACTTAAAATAATAAAAACAAACCCAATACTAACACATTTAAGACCTGGTTAAGGTAAGCATTTACTTTAGATATTAATGTTTAGATATGTTAATGTTTACTATCTATGAAAACAATCTTTTTTATCTTAATGTCCGGTTAAAGCTAACTCTCACTTTAAATTAAATATCCGTTTCAAAAGGATTAAATAAAATCCCAATATTGATGATCTTAATCTTAAGTATAATTTAAGCTTTAAATTCGATAAAGTGCTTTTATTTTCATAGTCAGCATTTTGCCAGTTTATCGATTCGACAAATTTTAACTCTACCTAGAGAATTAGCTAGTACTAAAATGTTAAGCTACCAAAATATATTTAGAAGCTTTGAACTACTTTTTTTAAATTTATTAAATACATTGTTAGATATCCTTTCTCAAAGCTAAAACTATATTTTCCCTATCCCCCCCAATTTTTACCACCTTTTAAACCCAAAATGATGTGACATAATACCACCTTCAACCGACTGGCTTTAACTCAGATTCGGGGTAACTATTACCCACAGCTTTCGCCAATTTAATGCGTTTCCAGCTGGAAAATGTCCCCACTAAACTGCAGTCCAAGGTCCTCGATGGTCTCACCATCAAAGTCAGATAAACACAAAGAACTCGGCCGCACCCTGGTCTCCTTCTCAATTCGACTTTTGGCATATCAATGAGGCTGTGAGGGAGAGGAACAGGAAGAGGTGGAGGAGTGACAGGACGTCTAGAGGACATAGAGTGACAGGATATTCCAAAGTTTGTGGCAAAGTTTTAGCAGCACGTTATTGATGCTCGGCTCAGCAGCAGCTTGGCCAAAAATTTCAAACTTTGCACCAAAGACGTGCTCCTGCTAAGGCTAAGGACAATTGAAAGGCTTCCCTCAGTGCACTCTATTTGTCGACTAATTCAATTGGACGATGTAAAAACACTTTAGATTAATACCCCAGATCCCGGAGATGAGGTGGCACAAAAAGCCAAAAACTCACTCGCAGGACTCGCATGCATTTTAAAACCATTTCTCAGAGAAAAGCCTGCAATTGACACTCCACACATCGTTTATCATTAGTCGAAGTTTCAATTGAGGTCTCGATTTCAGTGCAGGATTTTTTTCACGCCAATGAAGTGCTAATTGCAACGAACTCCATAATAATGAAAATGTGTGCCAGGCAGCTGCTAATCTGTCAATGTCAATATTTTATGTGGCCCCCATATTTGGCTTTAAAAATATTTGCAAACATATTTCACTAGGTCCTGGGCTGAAAAGTGGCCTGAATGCACAGCGGAAAATGCCATTAAAGGGATTTGTTAGGTGTTTGATTTGTATAATTTATTTTTAAATAAATGTTAAGTTTCCTTTAAAGGATTTCTTAAGCTGAAAGACAGACTTCAAATTAGTTTAAAAATAACGAATTATTCTACGTTTTATTACATTTATCCTTTAAAATAATATTTACATATTAGCTTGTAGGAATTATTATTATTTAACAAATACAACATCTAAAAATGTATTTCTAAGGTTTTATCACTTTTAAATCACCTAGAATGGTACCCAAACTTTACTTAAAAAGATTATTAATGTTTTCCCAAATAATAAAGCACACTTTAAGTAATATTTCTAATTCAACTACTTTAAATATTTCATGTCCAAAACTTCTTCCCACAAGTAAATTAAATTCCCCTCAGGCTAACAAAAATTTATTAACAGTGATTTCTTATTCTAAAATTGTACCAATAACTCATTTTCCGCGATCCTTGCCTTAAAATAGAATATGGCATAATTATTCAAAGTGTTTTCCCGTCCGCTGTATAGCTCATTCCAAGCCCTGTCAACTTTGGTAATGATAAAGTGTTTCATTATGGGCCGAGGCCCTCCCCGCCATACCCCCTTCGAAATCGTGCAAAACTGCTGACAGCAAAGTGGGTACAGGAAAATGTGGGAAAAGCCCAGGGAAGGAGGAGACGACAACCTGTTCTCCGTGTGTGTGTGTGTGTGTTTGAGAGAGGTGTAAAAACTTTTATGGCTTAATTCTGCACAGGTCTCGTCTCTTTTTTGGCAGTGTTGTCAGCAAGTTGGTTGCCTGCCAACAGAGTTTCCACCACGCCAGCTAGCTGGCTGCACGCTTTTCCGGGCTTGAAACTATTAAAGTGTCACTCGGTTGAGAATAGTTGGAGCACTCTTTGGCTGGGATTAATTTCGAGCTCATATAATTAAGGGAAAGGTCATGCCTGTCTCATTCTCAGATCTCTTAGGACTTTGGGGAGTAATAAAGTTAGGGCACTTTAAATTTGCTTACAACCCAAAGGACATAATTAAAGGGAAAGGTCAGTCAGTTTGGTGCATTGGCCTTTGCTGTCATTTGTCTGTCACACCGATTTGATCTGTTGGCCATCTTCCGTCTCCATCTCGGCCATCCCACCCCACTTTCCATGCTCTTCTCTGTATTGTTATTTATGACGGGCATTGGCAGGAAACGGATATGCGTGCTCGGACGTCAACGTGTCACAGCCAGCAGAGGATGTGGCCCCCTTCCGGCGGCTCTTTCACTGCCACTGGCACATGCAATGCCATTTGGCTGTGGCCAATGCCAAAGTTGGCCGCCAGACAAATCGTTTCGACCAGCTCCGAGAGCAGCACACACACACACCCATTATTATTCCCCCATCCAATCGATCCCAGTCCCCAGTCCAGTGCAGTTCAGAGTTTGATGGATGCAGTTCGTCTCGGTTGTGATAGTTAAGTGTCGGAAAGGTCAGCTGGTGGCGTATTGTGATGCTGTCGATAGCAACCTAGGTTGCAAGTGGGCTTCAAAATGTGGATTGTTGTCACGTAAATGCTATTTTTTCAACGGAAAGTTAAATGAGATTGTTTAAGGTGGTTTAAGAGGGTTAAAATGTGTAGCATTTAAATATTTCTCTAGCTTCTACGGGAAAGCTAATAATAATAATTTCAAACTATACAATATAAGGAGTTCCCTCAAAACTTCTCTTTGCAAAGGTTTAAAAAATGTATTAAAGTTCATAAACCCCAAAACTAACTACTACAAACTCCTAAGCTTTCCACGAAACAATTTCGGTAAGCATTTAAGGCAATTTCGTGGCAATTTCTGCATAACTAAGAGTGAGAAGGGGTCGGTAAATAAACAACCATAACGAAACCATTTAAAGGGCACATTAAGCACACCGGTTGTGTGTGTGTGTTTGCGGGGATGCTTCCCTTGTTTGGACAGCAGCAACTCTATGCGTAATGCCCATAAATGTTGTGTTGCGGTCAAAGTCAGCCGGTGCACCCTGTGCCACGCCCTGTCGTTGCCACAGCATTTCCTGCCGCCGCCGACCCACCCGAAAAGCACCACAGAATGAAGTCGCTTTTAATTAATGCCATAGCACACACATATTCATGGTGCATAAATTGCTGCGAAAAAAATAGGAAGTGAGCCCAAAATGAAATTTTCCCCTCTCTTATTTTCCAATTCAATTTTTGATGTCAGTTGGCCGTGTGGCATTAAATGCAAATTTGTGCAAATTAGTCCTTGAAAATATTGTGCACATTTAGTAGTAGTTACAGGTGCCGTAATTGCACTTGATCCAGTTGCGTTTATATTTAATTACTTTCATTAAGTCCTGATTGCAAGCCACAAAAATGGAAGCAAATTGCAGTCAATTTAATTAAAATAATTTTGGAAATGCGCAAGTACACCAAAACAAATCATTTCTAAAAGGATAGAAACCGGTCTGGAAGAGTGTGCAAATTGTGCAAATATTTTTTTATCAAGAAAAGGAAAAACATGGAATATATTTCACATTTTTTCTCACATTTCTTGGGCTTCTATCTTCATATTTCCATCAATCTGAGGCCATATTGCGATGCATAGCACACTTTTCAGCCAGCACTTAGAGGCGAAGGAAACACAGACAGACACACGCATTGCCTGTCACGGAAAATCCACTTAAAATGACTGCCAACTGTCAGAGTGTCACCTGTTCGAGCCTCGTGGGCAAAAAGGCGACATCAGCGATCCGGGAAATCAACGAAAATGGAGCAACAATCGTGAAAATGGCAGCGCTAGATTGTCACTTCAGTCTTTTTTTATTTTCTCTCTCTTTTTTTTTTGTGGCTACTCTTTGGTTTTTTCTTTTTGTAGTTGCCGCCCTTTGTGCTGCCTTTTCGCGCACAATTGAGAATTTATAAAAAGCGGATGTTGTGTTTTCCGGCGGAAAAAACTTGGCTGCAGGGCTGCAACCAAAGAAACTTAACAAAAAGCTAAAAAAAAAATAAAAGAATGAATGAAAAGAAACGAAAAAAAAAGTGATTCGCGTTCACCGGAAACGAGGGAAACTTGATTCAATTCAGAGACGTAAATGAAAAACAGAATGACGGCGACGGCGATGGCGGTGGCCAAAAGTCAAGGCAACAAGGCAACTCGGGAGCCTTGGTAATCAAAGCGCAGGACGAAGCCGAGTTGCCGAGTTGCATTTTTTGGAGGCCAAGGCTAAAGGGAGAACTGACAAAAAATATTAATAAAAGCAAAGGGGGAAATTATAGAGGAACTTGATTTTTATTTGCTTGATTTTTAAGTTGACTTAAACTAATAATGTCCTTTGGAAATTATTCTTATGCGAAATGGCAGCTATTATTATTTTATCTATGCATTTTTTAAAATCCAACTTTAAATAAATAAACTTTTAATTATAAAAAATAATTTAAGTATGTTTATCTACACTTTAAGGCTGCATTTTGTGGGTATTTTAAAATGATTTCAATAGGTAGGGGTGCCCATAAAAATTACATTAAAAAGAATGCAACAAAATTTAAGCCATGTCAAGAATTAATAAATAGTATAAATAATATATTTAAATTAATTATTATTATTTCTATTGTCATTATTATTTTTACTAATAAATAACATAAATAATATATTTATATTAATTATTATTATTTCTATTGTCATTATTATTTTTTGTATTTTTTTATTATTAGAAAAAAATATAATTTTTAATTACAATGCGTTGAATTAAAGTGGCCAAGGCCTTCAGGCTGTTTATATTAATATAAAATTATTATATATAAAATTATAAATATGTATATATATAAATAAAAAATCAATAAATAAAATAAATCAATAATACATTAATTCCGCTACTAAAACATATTATTACATACTTGTAAAAACATATTAAACATATAATATATTCCAAAGAATTATAAGTTGTATCCTTTAAATATATAATCATAATTCTTTATAGGGTAACTTACCCACATAAACCGATCTAAATGTATATATTTATCTACTTTAATTAATTGTCCTATCAAATTATTTCTAAATAATCCATAACAAATATTTAAATGGCTTGCAATGCTAAATATTTAGTGCTAACCAGTTTTTGACCCACAAAGCCAATTCATGAATTTCCCTGGCATTTATTGGGTTTTCTCTATAAATTGAAATTACATATATATATGAATGTATGGAATGCCGCATTCGAATTTATTATGAACCGCCACACCCCTGGAAAATCTCATGGTTTGCTCAAATTAAATTTTCAATTATGCGCCATGGATTATGTAATTCTATGCCAAAACACTGATTGCATTTAGCAACGTATTTTAACACTGCATGAAGCGAGAGTATTTTCATTTTAATTTTGATTTATTTGACGCACAGCCCGCAAAATCCCATTTGTTTTTATGCTCCAGCTTGCATTATTATTATTTTTTGCATGCAAATTGATATTCTGTGACATGGGAGAGGAAAATAGAAATTTGTCAGACGGTGTGACATAATTGAGTTTGATTAAGCCCATAATGAGGCGGCTCTGTGCTGTGGCAATCCCATTTCCTCGATGAGTAAACAGAAAATATTCACAAAAATATATTTTCGCTTTTCCTTTCCTTTTTATTGTTTGGGGTGTAAAAAAGGGAAAAGGGAAACACGAGGCTTAACACGTTGATAAGCTCGTTTCTTATCCGCCCGGAAACCCCAAATCAAATGCACCGACAACTTGATTCCATTCACCCGGGGAAAATCCGAAAGGAAAATATCCCCCGAAGGGCAAAAAACACACGAGAAAAACAAGCACCTAAGCGCACACACACGCACACGTGGGCTATCAAAATATCCTTGGCTCAAAGTCCTTTGGCAATCCAATTGAATTATGTTGCCAAGCGTTTGTGAGCTGGTCCGAAAAAGCTGTCAGCCAATTGAGTCAGGTTAAAACGGGGCCAGGTCTTCTCTTTTTCAACCTGGCCAACAAAAAAAGAGAAAACCATTCGCAATTATCATTAAATATTCAGTATATTCTTCGTGTCGAAACTTTATCAATAAATCTGTTTAATTAGCCGAGACCGAGTCGGGCTGTTTAATGAATTTTCAATACCTCACTTTCATACATTTTTCATTTTAAAATTGTTTAACTTCGCATTTTTCCCCTCTTGTTTTTCTCTGTTATAACTGTTATACGGCCATTATAGGCAGGCTCTTACTTGCGTTAAATTTTATGACTATTTTTGGCCTTTTACGGGCCTGCCAAGAATGACTTGCCAAAAGAACATAAGTATATACATATATATAAAAATATTTTTGTTTTTATTTTCCTTTCTGCGCACAAGAATGCCAAAGAGAAATTAAAATTGATTTTACACGGTTGAATGAACAAAAATGTACGTTTCGTAGCGTTTTTCAGTTTGACTTTTAAAGTTTTCCTGATAGCTGTTAGCTTGAAGTTGTGTTTTTGTTCTGGCGAAGCATTTAAGCCATAATCTGTACAAGCTAATAGCATATCATTTGCCACTTTTGTTGCCGAACTTTTCATTTGCCCAAGTTTTTCGGAGGGGAAACTTAAGCCAGACAAAAGTCCCACAAGATAAGCCAGAAATCTGCAGTGCATACATTTGCCAAAAAAATAAACTACAAGAATAATACGGGAAGAATGAAAGGAAACTTTGGCAGGGACAAGTCATGGAACAGAAATTTCTATTTAATAACGCCAAAAGAGAAATTACACTGCAGCATTCCGTTGGCCCCGAAAAACGTGTGTGTGCGCCTGTGAGTTTTGTATTACGACTGCATTAATTTATGTACGAAATGGCATCGCAATGGCATAACCCTGCCATGCACAGCACGTACCGAATGGAGCGATCTCTGTGGAGCCACTGGGAACTGGGAACTGGGAGCTGGGAACTGGGAGCTGGGAGCTGCGGCCAAAAGTCAGACAGCCAGAAAGCGCCGGCACACTGAAAGATGCAAAACCAGTCGGAAGCGGAACAGGAAGCGCAAATGCAGCTGACGACGATGGTGCAAGGACACTGTTGAGAGAGTCTGTGCACTGGAAGCAATTTTGCAAAATCTCTACAGTTGAAAACGTTAATTTTGCAGCCCTAAAGTATGCAATGATAATTTGTTTGACACTTATTTAAGTGAATTTGGATTTGTTTTATGAGCAGAGATATTTTTACATTAATTGTGACTGAATTTATTACTACTGAAGTTAAAAACATAAATGTTGCTGCCTAAAACTATGCAATAATATTGTATTGGAACTTTATGTATAATAAATTTAAATGGAGAAAAAGTTATAACATTTTAAAGCCTATCTTAAGGCACAATTTCTATGGATTTTGGTAAATTTCTGTTGTAAAACCAATATAAACTTAATAACAATAATTTTGCTGCCCAAAAGTATGCAACGATATTCCATATACATTTGTTTTAATATTAATATACGAATTTTTTGGCATACAATCGTAATTTTTAAGTAGATTTTTTAGATTAATAATATAAAATAATTATAAAATAATATAAATGTTCATAAAATCAAATAAATATAAAATAATATAAAAATTCATGTAATAAATAAAATATCTGAAATATCCCTTCAAACTTTATGGGCGCGAAAATGAATTAAAATAGTATCAATATGTAAGCAACTAAAATTAAAATAAAATAATACATTAAATAAACTTTCTAATATTGCATGCAATGCATAGTACTCCCTTCATAATTTGTATTCCATTTTAACGTTTTTTGTTTAGTTTTCCGAAATATCTTAATGTCATTTTATAAATGACACTTTTGAAATCTCAACTAACCCTTTTGCCAGTGTGACAACATTCAGCATTTGTGGCAAATGCTGATTGCAGGCTCATTATCTTGGTATCCTCGCTCATACCCACAGGAGTTGTATCCGTATCTGCATCTGCATCGGCAGCCGCATCTCTGGCCTGACATTGCAATGAACGAAACTGTCTGTATTACCATTCTCTCCCGTCTGCTGCCTTAAAGCCCGGCCCAAACAGTTGGCCCAAATGTATGCCAAGTTTTTCGGTTTCTGTGCAGAGCTAATATGGGTTAAAGTGTCCTGTGTCCTAAACAAACGGCCAAAGGACCCAAGTCAAACAATGGAGAGCAAAAGGAAAAAAACACGGTAAGACCAACACTTCTCCTTCTGGTTTTCCACTCTCCCTTCCTCTCTCTCTATCTCTCACAGTGTTTGCTTGTTGCTTATTTCCTTTTATTTCCCATTTTCAGTCCGCGTTTCCAACTCGGTAATTTACATCTAAATGGAATGATGGGCGTTGGAGCGGCGGCTCTTTAAACACACATGACTGTTGGTATTGCGGTGAGCAGCGATGGTTGGACCATGATGGTAGCCCAAATGTTCAGCTTCCTCTTGGCTATCTGTTTTCACAATTTATTAGAAAAGGAAAATGGTGGGAAAACGTGGGTAGACGCCTATTCTTTTTATAATAGTTGGACCATTAAATATTTAAGGGCTTTAATTATTTTATTTAACTGAAAGTTGTACCTGTACTTTATAGAGATTCAACATAAATACGCATTATATCGAAATAATCTGACTTGAAATCTCTTTGAAATCTGTCTAAAAGTATGCTATAAAAGTTTTTAAATACCAAATTCAAACCAAATAAAAAAATAAGGATGTTGATATCCTTTTTTTGGTATTTTAAACCCCATAGTGATAATAGCACTTTCATTTATATGTTTTCCTTGAAGACAAAAATTAATTTGAGTGAAAAAATTTTAGAAAATCTCAATTGTTGAAAACATTAATTTGGCTGCCCAAAAATATGCAGTAATATTTGGTAGTAATCTTTTTTTGTTTTGTTTTACATGCTGATCTCTTATTATGATTATAATATTTCTTATTTACATGCTGTTTTTTAGATAAAATATTAATTTATTCTTCTTAGCACTATTTCCCTTGTTTTCTGAAAACCACAACACCCAACATAACTATGCATCCTTTATCCTTAAGACCGCCTTTCGCTTCGTACCTCAACATTACAATCCAGGTGTCGCTCTCGAATTGACCGCATTATTGTTAATTATTTCAGCTCCTACAGAGGAGCCAGCTGCAGGACATAATTCGAATTGGGACACGCCCACCAACGAATCAGATGACGACTGTGTATGTGTGTGTGGTGTGTGTGCCTGACATTTCAGCTTGTCCTTAGCAAGGATTTCAATGCGGTGGCGTTTGTGTATAAATGGAATTTGCATTTGAATGACTTCACTTCACTAGGGAGAGTGGCTCACCTCAGTGCAAGTTATGCAACCCAATTTGAATGTAGTAGCACGTCGAGGGGCGAGACCTTGGCCAAAAGGACGTGAATATCCTAGATTACGGTTAACTGTTTATAATGCACTGGCAACGAGACTCTATGCTAATTACCCGAGCAAAAAAAAAAAGCACAGAGAGAGAGAGAGTGGAACTCGGGCAATACATAATTGAAAAATTAAATATGCTAATGGAAAATGCATTTTGTTTACTCGAACTGGCGCTCGCTGGTGTTGTTGACAGAGCGTAATCGAAAATACAACTCGCCCAGTTGAATTTATAAATGAATTCATAAAGTTTTGTTAAATGGAACCGGGACTGTTTAATGGAATTTATCTTCTTTTGTGGTTTATGGGTCGCCAAAGGGAGGCAAAGTTTAAACGACATTTAACTTTATCGCCCACCAAACTCGGCCCAGATTGTCCCTATCTTTGCCGACAGTTTATTGTCCTCATCATTTAAATCGATACGATCTCCCTCCGCCGCCTGTTTTCCGTTCACAATGGAAACCAATTAAGTTCTGTCACATCATTTTAATGAAATTAAAATGAAATCACTGCGAGTAAATACGCGCATGATGGATGGATAAACAAAAAGGTTTTTGTTTTGGTTTTCTGTGGCCTGACTGAAGAACCGCAGGAATGGCTTGGTCTCAAGGCTGCCGCTGCTGCTGCTGCTGCTACTGACTGTTTTTAAATTCAGGGCATGCCCAGAGGCGTCTGACAGACCCACTCAGTGGAGGGAACTCCCCGGATTCCCCCTGGATCTATCCAAGCCACCGTTGTAGTCCCTCACCCACTGACTGACTGACTACATGAACAAGGTGCTGCCAGATTGCCGGCGGCTTCAGCTGCTCCATGAATCCTTAAGTGACTATGGAGCCAAAAAAAAAAAAAAGAAATAAATAAATAAAATAAGAAACGACCATATAATATCCGGCTTTATATATGCGAAAATTGTGGCCTACTTTTTGGGTTCTTAAGGATTTAATTTATACTAATATAAAGTCCAAAATATTCATATAAAATGTTTATTCTTGGAAATCAATTTATTATAATAAAAAACATTCCTTAAATATTTTTTTTCTATCTTTAGGGTTCTTTTTAATTTATATAAAATATATTTTATCGATTTAGTGACAAAAAAGTTAAGTAAAAATAATTTTTGACTGTAAAACATACCTTCTTAGGTACTTAAAGCTGTTTTTTCTCTGTTAATGTTTAAATACGGGCATACCCTTCAATTTCCCAATTTATAGGGTATACCAAAAGTAGAAAGTAAAATAAAAATGAACACCAAGATAAAACGGGTAACAGAAACGGATGCAGAGCAGAAGTAGACAAAACGCTTAGTCTACTCATTCTGTTAGAGAAGATTGAGGGGCTAAAAAGGGCGTTAAGGGTGGGGGATGCCACCAATGCCACCCATTTCTTGTTTGCCTTCGCCACAGTGTGAAGGTCGTGGTGGGCGTGGTGACGTCGGTTGGGAAAAAAATATTGCCAACTAAGTGTTGAGCATAATAATGAGAAAAGCAAATGGAAAGCGCACGCACCAAACAGCTGAGGATGAAAATATATAGAGGACTCTGAAGTTAGATATACAAAATTATATTACCTTTTCTTTTCCTAAGTAATTTTTCTTATGAAATCTTTGTATATTAAAATAAATACTTTTTTATTAAAATCTATTAATTTCATATCAAGAATCTCTCTTTTTATGTCTCTGAATTTTTATAAAATAGTCACTATTAAGATGTCTGCAATTGTTCTGAAGTAACCACATATATGAACGAACACTGGCTGTGATTCCTTGAATAGTTTATCCTTGTCCAACTTTTACTTTTCGTCAGCACGTTGTTTGTTTTAAATAAATTATGTTTCCACTACCAGCTTCATTTTATTTGATAATGCCACGTGGCTGCTCGTGACACACATTCGAATTGCACATATGCAAATTCATTCAATTCCCACTCCCTGTGTCTCCTGGTCCCCAGGCAATTAGTTGGACACTTTTGTGCAATTGGCTAAATTACAAGCGACTGGATTTCCCTATTTTGTACGTAAGTCTCGCTTACAGGAAGTCATTGCCATTGTCATTTGACTCTTTTTGTGGCCTGCTGCCTGCTGCCGTTTGCATAGGCCACAGTCAAGTGAATTAGCATAAATTATAGGCCTTGCAATATGGAGGGAAATGGGCGGCGCTCTGAGGCGGCTTAAATATTTGGCCTAAATGGAAATTTAATATTGTTTGGCTGACAAAGAGAGTTCACAGTAAATGCTTTAAAGGCTTTAAATTGAAAGATAAGTAAATTTACTAGTTAAATTTAGGAAATTCTCAAAGAGATTGTTTACATAATTTATTTGGTCTATGCATTTTTTATTAAGCACAAATGAATGTCATTTGGTTTAACACTTTTCTCAATTTATAACAAATTTAAAAGTTATTTTAGACATTCGATTATTGACACTTTGGATTTAAATCACTACAAATACATTTTTTATTAAGCATAATGCAAACCCATTTAGTTTTCAATGAAAAACCATTCATTTTCAATAAATTAACTCCAAATGAACATCCAAATAGTGTGAAATAAATTTATCACAGTTCCTGCAGCTGCTCTGTTGCCTTCTTTGACTTTAATGTCGCCTTTATCTCCGATCTGCGCTAATTCTCCGGCAATCATCACGGCAATTAAATTATACGACCGGATTCGCAGGAACTTAACGCAAAACGCTCGAGAGAGCTTGAAATTTTTATTACCCCATCGTTTCCCTATCCCTCACCCCACTCATCCCTGCCCAAAGACAGGCCATAAAATAGGGCGTGGCACACTTTTTCATAAGCATAAATCAAATCATATATATATACACATAAACTTAGGAAGGCAGCCATCTTGCACAGGCTGCCATTAAATATTGCGTATACGCAGTGTTAACACTTTATAAACGCATTAGTGTTTCGGAAAAGGGGCAAATATCCCATATTGTTGGGCTTCTCAGTCATATCAAAATACAATTTTGAAGCTTGAGGAAAACGAAAAACAAGAGGATGATAAAAATATAAAGGGAATAACAAATTTATGCAGACAAAATATATTTATGAGCCGAAAAAAGGAAAGGAAAGGACTTTCCTGACCAATGTCAGTCATAAATCATACGATTATTGAGCGAAAACACGTGGCGGGATAAAGTTTATATAAGGTGTGGTACTAAAATGTAAGTTTATTATAGATAAATATATGAAAAATAACTATAAAATAAAAATTTATATAATAAACTAATATAAGAATAAAAATAATATTAAAATTAATATAATAAACTATAGTAGCATCATAGTTAGCTACATTTTATTCATTTTAAGTCAAAAACAATTCAATACTTAAAAATATCAACAAAATTCAATAAAATGCAAAAATTATTTTTAGTTATTTTTCAGTAAATAAAATATTTTTATATTTTATTAATTAAAGAAATATAAAATTATATTAAAAATTCATCATCTTTTGAAAACCCAGTCAATTGCAAGAGTTGTCTTGCAAATTTTCATTATTTGTATAATTTTTCCTAAAACATTTTAAATATTATTTTCACTATATTCTTTACTAAATAAAAAAGTTTAATACTAAAAGAATATTTAGTAATAAAATATATAAATGTACCCACAAAATTTGGCATTAAAAGCCTTTAAAAAATCCAGAATTGGCAACTTTCTGGATTTTATTTATATATTTATATATTTATTATTATTTATTATTGTAACTTTCAAGATTAAAATTGTATAATTTATCCTTAAACATAAGAAATATTTTTTAATTATGTATTTCTCTTACAAAAACCTATTATTTACAACTTTTATCCCCATGAGACGCACTGTAACCAAGTGCCAGAAAAAAACCAGAGGCTCTACAAATGGCCCAGGCACGCCCCCGAGGCACAGGACATTAAGCTCAATGAGTTGAAATTATTTGCAGCTGAAGGTCAACTAAATGCGGACGCCCCAACTGTCGCGGGGTGGGGGGAGAGAGGGTGCAGCTGCCACGGTCGGTGGGTGTGGCTGCTCAAGCGCCATTAAAGACAACTTCCGCAAACAATAAATTTTGCTTACCCAGCGGAGAAGCTCCGAAAATGGTCGAGGGTTGAGAGCTTAAGCTCTATTTTTTATAGGGAAATATATATTTTTTTTTGCTTAGCTACTTTTCTTTTTTTTTTTTTGGGAACTGGTGTCGATTAAACTGTTCTACGCTTTCTGCTCTTTTTTGAGCATCGCGCGGTTTTCGGTCTTAGGATTTCGGGGCTCCGTGCACGATGGCTGCGTTAATTTGTATGGATTATTTATGGCGGCCCCGCTGTTGGCAGCAAATGAGGCCACAAAGGAAGCGGATGCCGGATGAGCTGCAAGTTTTTCCACGAAAGTTTCCAGCCAGTGCCGCCCCACAAGTGCCAACTGAAAATTTATGGCCCTGTTTTCAAAGTTGGCACAGCATCCATCGCTCGTATACATTTAATTTTCTCCCCGTCCCTATCGCTGTACAAAATCAATTAACAAGAAACTGAAGCCAAGGTTCGATGTTTCTTTGATGAGAGAAACTGTTAGTTCCTTCTACACTTTGACTAGCAAAATGTGGCTAGTTGTGGGGCTGCTTCAGCTGGTGGTTTTGGCTGGAACAGGGTCCAAAATGACCCAGCCGGAGTGTGATAGTTATATGAGACAGTCAGAACCACAAGTTGCAACAATTTTGGAGTGTCTAATAGCACACTATAACCTAAACCAACTCCTTGGTCAGGTACACGACAAAATGGATCAAGTAGAGCATAAATTAAAGGAAGCTCTTAAGAAGAGTCAAGACTTAACCATACCCTATAGAAAAATCGATGATGTACTGGATATTAATGAGGAAAATCAGGATTGCCAAAAGCAGCAGCAAATGGTCCAGGCTCTTCGTAGAAAACTGGAGTGGCATAACCTAATGAATGACATAGATACCTCACAGTTTGATTGGCCACGTCCCATCACGAAATTCGAGCGGAAAGCCCTAAGCCATGATAAGGATCCAGAACTTAAACTCTTCAGGAAGGACCCCAAGGAATCAGTTGCTTTGGACGGCGTCCAGTGTCTCGTGATAAATAGCCTGCGAAGCCCTGGTAATAAATTAAGCATTTAACCTTTGATTGTTGCCAATTGATTGCGGCAATTAAAGGGACATAAAAGCCATGGTGACAGGTGTGAAACGAAAGGCAGTCGAGGGCTTCGCTGCATTTAAATTGTAAATAAATATGTGAGCATCTCTCGCCGACACACAAACACACAATGCCAACGCAATCAACAAACTGAAGCGAAAACTTTATCTCGCAGAGGTGCATGTCGTTGCACTGAACAAAATTACTAATAAATTTGTTTTGAATTTCATTGCAGATGTTGAATCAAAGTCAAAGCTTTTAGTGGAAAAATTGCAGAGGGAAAAGAAAGATGAAAATATGGTATAAGCAGTCAGAGGAGTCGAAGTGGAGGAATAATAATAATTAAAAAAATAATATTATTAAAGTAATAGAATTTTTTAAAAATTAAAAAAAAATTATAATCGTAATAATAATCAATAAAACAAATAACAAAAAACAGAAGAGTTTAATCAATAATAAATTTATAAAGTCAAAAAAAAAATCTTTGATAGCCGGGAGTTCCACCTACCAAACCACGCTTTAAGCGAAGCTTCAAACCTTCTAAGGAGAGTGAGAGCGAGATAGATAGAGGTTTTAACTATTTGCTTAGAACTTCCATATAAGTCTCTGGATTATGTTAAAATTTTAAGATAACGTAAGTCTAGCCCTAATCTAACTATCTAACATTTTAACTCCACATTCATAGCGAATAATACGAATTATTTATGTTTTTTTCTTATTACATATTTTTAATTAACCAATTTAAATCCCATAAATGTACTAAATTTTTCCTCAGTGCCTGAGAAAACCTGCTGTGCTAGCAAGAAAAAACTTGTGGTCATATGTGTGGTGCGCCAAAGGCCCATTCTCTCGTTTTGTCCACCGCGTTTGGCCTGGTTTTTAAATTGAAATCTCAGCAGCTTCGTTTCCCCGCGGAGAAAGGGAGAGTGGCATTTCTCCCATTTCTCTCCTGTCCCCGTGATGGTGTGTGCTTTAAATAATTGCTTAGGAGGACACATACACACTCATGGCAATAATAACAGCTCAAGCACTCTGGCCATGATAATAATAGCAAATAGAACCTGCCGCAGAGATGAAGCTGCCACTCGGACACTCTGGCCAACACATCCCCCTCTGGCTTATGACCCCTCCGCAAATGCATTGCAGACACTACGTACTATACTATACCGTACTATATACTATATATAGAAAGCAGGGAGAACGTTTGCTTTTAATGTGCCATATAAAATAATTTAATGACCAAAAAGGGACCAGGGCGGTGGTGCTCTGCTCCTGGTAATGAGCAAATCGCTTTGGGGACACTAAATGATAATAGTTGCATATTGTGGGATGGCCAGATAGCCATGACAAAGTATCACTCGGGAGTCTGCTTAATTGGCAAACAGATTTTCAGCTCCAGATTGGCGGGTAATTAGAAATATAGAAAAACAATTATGGCCATAAATAAGCAGAGAAGTGGATTTTCGGATGCATTTATTAAGATAGTTGGGTAATTAAACGGAAACGAATCAATTACACAAATAAATTAGGTTTGCAAATGAGTAAACTAAAGAGTTAAATTGGTGGGTAATTTAATAAAAAGAAAAGAAAATTCAATAAATATATTCATTGGATTTTAAAGATTCACATCATAAAGGAAAACTTCATGAAGAAACTCTTGTTACAAGGTATCTCTTCATAAATAAAAATAAATGTCTAACAAAATCCCATGGTCATATTTTTAGACTCATTTTCTTACCACTTTGTTTATTTATTCTCTGTAAGCTAGCTATTTTTAAAAATAATACCCTTTTGGCCTCCTGCCAGATTAATCTACTCGAAACTCCCAGTCTCTCTGGGCTGCTTTAAGTCAACCCTAATTAGGTTATTCTTGGCAAATCCCGGGACCAAATCCACCCCCTTAAAGACGCCTTAAAAAAACGAAATTAATTTGAAGTATCTTTATTTTTCCTTGCTCTTCCTTAGTCTTTTTCCAGCTTTCCACTTTACCTCCTTCGAAGACCAAGGCTCTTCGGTCATTTTGTGCAAAATAGTTGCGCTTTATTTCGCCAGGCAACTCTGTCGCTCTGTCCGTCTGTCTGTCGCTCAAGTGGCACCACCCGTTCCCACCGCCCCGCTTGAATGTCAATAAAAATTCAATTACGTTTTCCGGCCAAGTTTGCCGCTGAAATACGTTTCTTTATAGCCGCTTCTCTGCCTGCCATTTAAAATTGGAAATGCTTCCGTTGTCACAGTCGGAATTTGTTTACCATCTTGATCGATTCGTGATGTTGCTGGGCAGAAATCACAGATACAGGCACTTATATTTAATGGCCTAATTATGTAACCAAACGCCCAAATACACTGAGTAAATAATCATAATCGTTGCCAGCCATAAAGTTCTCCGGGCCTGCCAATAAAAATAAATTGTGCGAGTTCGTTTGGGCAATTTGGCAAAAGTGTTTTTGCTAGACACTATTTCAGCGATTTGGCTCAACACACACATATGTTTTTGGTGGTTAAATAGTTGGCCAAGTTTATGCTGATGATGATGGCCTGAACACATCAAGGTCGTTGTCCATTAAACCAAATTTTATTTCGACTTCCATCAGGTAATGTTATCCTAAAGAGCTGCTGTAGCTGCTGCTGTTTCTGCTTCTACTTTTTCCCCCCATTTTTGCTCTCACATTTTGCTCTCTTACGCACACGGAAAAGCGTTATACTGTTATACACGGCGGCTGCTGCATACTTACAGGCGTTTGGGCCTTCAGTCTCCCTTCGAAAGTGCTAACGTGTGGACGAACAAAACCTTTGCTCATCGCCCACATTTCGGATCGCGTAATTTTCGGAGAAAAAAAAAAGATAAAAAGGAAACTCGGAAAAAAAAACCTCAAAGATCCCTTCGAAATTCCTTGGGCCATCGGTATCAATCATCGCCTAAAGGCTTTTTGGGCTTACGTCCTTCGGGAACGAAGTGTGTGTCCTTTTGTGCCGGCTTCAATTAGCAGTCGCCCTTCGCCTGCTCGTCCTGTGTGTGTGCGTTGGATTAATGAGGCAAAAGTGTTTTATCGTGTCCTGCGTTAAATATTTAACACAATATCAAATAAATGTTGCATAAGCCGCCTGTCATTTAGCATCATCTTGTGCCAAAAAGGAGTAGAGTGGTGTCCGTGCGTGTTTCTGTGAGTTTTGCTTCTGCTTTTACCACCAATAACATAAGGGGATTTTGTCTTTGCAAACAATCCGATCAAGTAAGTTCTAGGTATTAAATATCAGAGTAAAATACACAAAGATGAGTTTGGGGGAAAGGCGACTTAGCTATCAAGCAGCTGCCATTTCCTCTGCGTAGATACCTTTATCTGGGAAATTTCCCAGGCACATTACACGTTTCCCAAACGCATTTAGGTTACATTTTTATTGCCCCATTTTTGGCTTTATGTCCTCGGCATTTAAAATTCTTCTGGCAGGTAGATAATTTTGATTTGATATTCGTGTAATTTCGTGGGTAATGTTTTTGACGGAATTTCTTTGTTGATGGCGGAATTTCGATCTGCTTTTACCCTTCATTTGCTTTCAGGTTGCGTAGGGGAAAATACCCGCAAAATACTTTTACAGCAACGGCACTCCAGGGCCGGTTTTCATTTAAAATTGATGCCGTTAAAGGGAGTCCACCATCCCCCTGGCTGGCTATTAGACTCACCCTACCCCTTGAACCCCTCTTTTTTCGACTGCCCGCATCTCTGGCAACCTTACAGACATCCGCACAGACACACAGCCCCCTTAATGGCGGAGTACGAAATTAATTGTAACCAAACGTTTTGCTGCTTGCCGCAAAGTTACTTTAATGCTAGTTCATTTGCCACGCCCCTATCCCCCACGGAATGAACGTACACACACAGGCAGACAGACATTTACATGGGGTATACACGCACAAATACACAGGGAATAAATTTATTAACTAATTGAAGGAATTAATATTAATAAATAAAATTGTTAATTAATTAAATGTGACATGTTTTGGTTAAAGAAAAAGAGGAAATTATTTTAAGTTATTTTTAAACAGACAAATTTGGGACTTTAACATATAAAAATATAAAATGTATTTCTTACTATTTTAGTGGGCGGTGGGGGCGTGGCTAAATTTAAAAACTTACTTGATGTGCGTGCAACTTAAAGGCATATTGTCACCAAATTTAGTGGCTCTAGTTCTTACAGTCTCTGAGACCTAGGTGTTTTTACGGACGAACAGTATAATATTAAAGATGCATAACGCCATACAACTTTATTTCAGTACTTTTTTTCTCTATCTCTCTCTCTGTCTCTGATTTTTTTTTTTTTAACACAAAGAGAAAGAGAACAAGAGAGAGCTCTATAGCCAACCGCTCACCAACCGACGACTGTCTATATTAACCCAATGAGAAACTTAAACCAAATGCTAAACCTAATATAAATTTCCTTACATTTTTTAACTTGAATATTTTTCCTTCAGTGAACCTATACAAACACGTGCACACGTACTAGGGGGAGCATGGGGCACAGCATCCCAACTAAGTAAATAATGCGTAAAACAAGTCGAGCGTTTTACGAACCCACCCATTTTTCCTTCCATTTACCATTCCATTTTTCTCTTGCAGCTCACCCGCTCTACCCTCATCACCCCTCTCCCCATCTCTTTTAGAAAAAAAATAGAAAAACAGTGGAAACAGTCAATTGTAAAATTGTTGCAGCCAACAAAGCGTGGCAAGGAAGCTAAGCGAGTGCTCAGAGCATTTCCAAAGGTAGCAGCCTGATGCTGCTGCTACTGATGATGATGACGATGGCGATGACGATGGCAGGGATTGCAGGATTCCCGGATTCCCGGATTCCTCCAGTTACCCGGTGTACGTAATTCATTATTATGCCGGGCTAAGAAGCGCTCGACTGGCTGGAATAAAAAAAATATTTGTGCACATGTGGCTAAAGTTTCCAACCGTCGTCTGGCGCTGTTATTCTTGTTAACGCTAAAATTGTCTGTCACTTGGGGACTTCCGTCATCATCAGAAGGATAAAAGGATGAAAAACGAGAAGAAAATATGAGACTTTTCACTCCTGAGGCACGGCAGAAGTAGTAGCAGCAGCATCAGTTTTAGTTGTTTGCAAAATACTCCATTTCCATCAAGGATGCTCTTTGCTTATACAATAAGGATATCTTCTTTAAAAATTACAGGACTATCCTTAACCTTTTAATTATAAACTTTTAAATAAAAGTAAGTTTGTTTTTATAAGAAAGAAAATTAGACTTAGCTTGTAGATAATTCATTACTTAATAGCAAATAAGAAATTTACACAAAAAACAAGATAGTATCTTCCAATCTTTTACTTTCAAGAGCTTCCAAGTCCATCACAAAATCTACTAAAAATCTTCCTTAATATATATAATTATTATGTTTTAACTTATATTGTGACCAAATATTTCCTTAGTAAATACTGAGCTCTCCTCCCTCCTCAAAGTTCATTATTTTCTCCATTTAAGTTCAAATTGCAAATACTTCTATAAGATAGAAATAATACAACTTAAAAAAGTCATTTTCAATTAAAGAAGATGTCAAACATTTCGCAAACAAAAAGCTCAAGGCACATCAAAAAAACAAGAACAACAATTAAACAGTCCACCTGAGTTTGCCATTCCACAGAAAATATAAAAATAAAACTGTCAAAAGAAATACAAAGAAAAGCGGGAAATTTAAACAGCGAACAAAATCCACACGAAAATGAACATCAACAGAAATGTGAACAATGACCAAATGGCACACAAAATAAAAGTTTTTTCCCTCCACTTTTCTTCTCACTTTGACCCAAGCTAAAAGTTTATTTTTTATTTTTTGACAACGAGCTTTGCAAATTTTTTCGAGCCATAAATCAAGGGGCGTGGACACCCTACACCTACACCTACTATACGTTATCGACCGACAAAGGAAAACTTGCACAATAATTTGGCATAAACAGCAATTACTTAAAAAAAATCCAAACCCTGACTTGCTTAGCCAAGGAGCAACAACACAGCAGGAAAACTTTATTGTCAACTATTTCTCAACAGCTCCATTTGCAGTTATTTACATGAGAATACACACATTGTGTGGGTGGCCTCTGGGCTGGCATATGTTTTGTTATATTCTGCATTCTTGGTACAAGCATTTTTTATACTTATTTTTCTTGTGAAATTTACGTCGGACAATATGCAAAATTACATATTTTCCTGCTACTCCTATTCCCACAACTTTTGCTTGAGTTTTCCCATAGAATTTCAATAAAAATATACTAGGAATTTGTATTTGTGGGCAAGACATATTTCTGTGATTGCATTTTTGTGGGTATTTCGGTAAGAATTTATGTAAGTAATTGGGATTTAATGTTTGAGGTCTGAAAACTACCGAAGACTTGAAAACAAATATTAAATATAATTCCAACAGAGAACTTGTTTAATGACCTAAGAAAATACTTCTATTTGCCTTTTCGCCTCACTTAAAATTCATTGATTTCTAAATTGTTTCAACCCTTTTCCCCATTTATTTTCCCATTCATAATTTTCGTACTTATGCTCTCCACTTTTCGGGGCACCTCCATCCATCTTAATCGCATTGACTTCTTAGGTAGGGTTTTCCCAGTTACCTATTCCCTCTTTTCTGTCTATCTCTCTTTTCTAATAAGCCTAATGGCATCGCCAGCGCCATTATTTCAACGAAAGCACATGTATACATATAATTTATTCCACATAAACTTGATTAAATGCTTCCCTCTTCCACTTAGCATCAAAAAAAAAAAGGAAAGAAAAATTGGGTGGAATGGAAAAATCCTACTTAAGTTCGTTTCGCTCCGAAAAAAAACACAGCAAAGTTTCCGCACACGCAGACCACATGCAAAAACGCAAGAACTCCTTTTGTTGCTGCTCTGAGTCCTGGCTGGAAATCCGCTTAGCGAAGGATACTTGCGTCCTGGCAACCACTGCCACCTGATGCAAGTCCTTCGCTCGGATGCCATGAAATACAATCTATCAGGCACTTCGACGACGACGAGTAAGAGGACGAGGAAACCCATTCAATCAGACCTATCATCAATCATGCCCAGCATATTTCCAGCGATGCCAAAACGAATGACATCGAAAATTGTTGAACCAACACATCGTAAATGTCGCATTCAAATCGCAAAAAAGAAAATCAGCAAATCGATGCGAAAGTTCTGCAGAATTTTCAGTGCGATTTCACTGCAAATTCGCTGAAATTCCAGTACGATTTCAGTCCGATTTGTGTGTGTGTCCGAGATGAATTGCCTTGCAAATAGAACGTTTTTGGGTTAACAAACTCATTAGATGTTTGCCATCATTTGGCAGGCCCACTGAGGGACACTTGAAAAAAAATACTACTGAAAATTAAAAACTAAATCCATATCAATGGAAAGTTCAATAAGTTTCTTGGTTATAATTACATAACACTGAAGATAAAATAACTTCTTATTAGTTATAAATATTTATTATAAAGAATATCTAGTTATCTCATTTGATATATATTTTTTATGCAACTTTTGTAGTCTGTATTAGGCGTGATCAAAATTTTAAAGCAATATAATATTCACTTTAAACATAAAAATATTGTTAACGAATTAGGTAGCTGTAGCTCTTGTAGTATCTGAGCTCTATGCGTTTACAGCCATGTCTAAATTGATTCGCCGGATGATTTTTATTATATATTCTTATACATATTATTTCTTCAAAGGTCAACTACACCTCCACCTATAATTACCTTCTGAAACTCTAATACACTCTAAAATCTATCGATTTATTGACATTTCTAAATTGACTCGCCTGATAACATTTGTAAATATTTAACAAATATTTATGGGGCTTAATTTAATTTCCTCTGTGCACCCCATAACTAAAGCCTTTTCTACCCATGTTTTTTTTAGGAGAAATTCTCTTAAAAATTTTTCTGGCAGTGCCTTCATACGCAATCATTAAGTATACGCCGTGTGGCTCTACTTCCGCGTATCAATGCCGTCACAATGACGTCCTTTTTCCACTGCCGCCGCCGTTGCTCCATTTAGCAAAAAAAAAAAAAAAAAAAAAAAACATTTAAGCCAAACAAAAGCAGATGCGAAGGCACACACACACAGGGGCACCCCCACTGAATGGCACACACGCACACACTCGAAAATTCTTTCTAAAAAATAAAAAATAACTGCGGTAATGGTGAAGGTCAGGCTGTTACGTTTTTTGGCCTAAGCCCCTGGTCTTTTTGTTGTTGCTTTCCAAATAGTTGTTGTATTTCTTTATTTTTTTTTTTGTTAGTGCTGCTACCATTGCATCCGCCCTTCAACTGACAACTCTCTCTGTATTTTCTCTCTCTGTATTCTTGCTCTGTGATCATGCGCCTTAACCCTTAGCTCTTTTTGGGATGCTGCTGGTCTTGGACCGTATAACAGTTTAACAATTGCAGACTTTTGGGCGCTGCTGATGGTCCTGCATTCGTTTGGGTTTATTTCCATGACTTTAGTGGCCACCTTTGTTACATTTTTTGTATTTAGTTATTTGCGCGTCAAATTGCCAGTGGCGCCGAAAACCCAAAAAGGCCACAAATAAAATTATACGTATGAGTTATGTTACCAGGATCAACATGCATGGGGATTAGAACCCGAGCCCCGCGGGTTGTCCAACTTTTTTTGTAATTTTGTGTGAGAAAAAACGAGTAACAAATGGCCACAACGAACAGGTTGAAATATTGTTTTGGCCTTGCGAGGTAAAGCGACAAAAAAGGCAGAGTTTGGTTTGTAAAGAGCGAGTTTAAAGGTATTAAATGGAAATTTTAAACTTCAAATTAAAACTTCAAATATCTCTTTAACATGGTTTAATATAAATTATAAAACAATACTTAACTTAAGTCAAAGTTGTGTCATAGTTAAATTCCTTTTTATAATTAAGCAAGAAAATAATATATTTCAAAACTAAGCTTAAAATTCTACTTTATTGGACTAAGAGTAACTTAATTTATATTAAACCTAAAACTGCTAATATTATTATGCTACTTCAGTGGAAATTAAATATTTCTTGCTCTTAATTCACTTATATTTAATCCCTTGCCTTCTGTATATTTAATTTTCAAAGCAACTGACATCAACTTTAATTCTCCACAGATTCTCATGCCACTCCAGTACATAATTCTGTCAGACTTGTGCCACCCTTGACATCTTTTCAACCCTCTTCAGTTCGCATTGTAAAATATCTACCCAATTATGAGCATTCAGTTCTGGCTGAGAGTAGTGCTTAACCAGCAAATCGTTTAAGTTCCGACCACTCAAAGACTTTATGCAGCTTTTCTAGGGCCAAGAGCAGTGGAAATAATTGCCATTTTCTGCCATATTTAGGCACTTTAAAGGATATGCTTAGCTGGAGGTAGGGCAAGGATGGCAGCTGCCACAATCCCTGCTCGGGGCGTTGCCAATTGCCTCTTGAATATCCACTTTAATAACTCAAGACTCTGTCTCTCTCTCTTGGCTCTTTGTGCATTATCCCAACTCTGATGATCCTTTGTCGCTTTAATGTCATTTTTATAATAAGCCCCGGCACCTTAACATTTTTATTATCTTCGGTAAGTCCCTTTACCCGACGCCTCACCGACTTTGGGAAAACTTTTATGACGCTTTCCCTCGCACTCGCTGGAAGCTGACAGGGCAAATGCGTATTTAATTCCACTTGTGTAGCTCCTGCCACGCCCACGCCATTGGCCCGGGGCGAGGGCGAAGGGCGAGGCGATTGTTGTTGATGCGTTAACATTAATAAATGTCAGCGCTTATTTTCAGTGCACTGTCAAAAGACAGACTGCCTTTGACGCTGACGCTAAGTTTTACATATTGCATACTTTGCAGCGTCCATTAGATAGTCAGATGGGAAATGCACTTGAAAAAATAGGGGTAGAAATTTGTATATTTCGAAAACTCAAGGGTACTAAGCAAATTTTACTAATTTATTAATTATTAAGTTTTCGGATTAGAAAAAAAGGTATACCCATGAAGATAGAAAAGAAAATGTATATCGAAAGATAATACCAAGAAAATTATCGCACTCGATATCGTATACTTTGTTTTATGAAATTTTTAAGCATCAATTAATATCGATAAACATAAAATATAATAACCGACAAATATTAATCAATTTATTTGTCACTTTCACCGATTAAATTGATTCCTGAATATCGATTTCACGTATACATCGAACTATCGAACAAATATCGATGTATATATCGGCGCAAAAACTATAAAATATTGATAAATAATTTGTTTTTAAAGCCTAAACCAAGGAAAAGTAGTGTAATAAAAATAAAGGCATACAAAAACAAAATTCTTTCGCACACTCATTTTTCCAACAATCTCTTTTTAAACAATTTAATTATCTTGTAATAAAAAAGTCAAAATCTCACCTAATAAATTATAAAAAAAATCTCTGGCTTATCTTTCATATTGTAATAAATATTTTATCAAGATCTCAGTGCGAGATGACACATATTATATTCCTCACCCAAGTGCCAGTGCCAGAGACAAACAGATGCTGATTGTCAGAGCTTTTTAAATTAATTAGTGTAATTTTTTGTCCCACTCAATCTCTGGTCGGTCCCCTCAGACTCTCGCCCGTTTGATAAGTTCCTGACAAGTAGATTTTCGTCATGGACCATTTTTCTTAAGGCTATCGTGGCCACACGCAATGCCTCAGGCATATTTCTGGCTTTCATTTGGGCCTTGGCCATAATCGGCTTATGCTAGAACAGTGCAAATTGATAAATGCTACGGAAATGAAAGGAAAATATTGGGCTTACACTGAGTGAGCTCCCTATTCCGCAATCAATCAGCCTAATGATGAATTTCAATTAACTTTAATCGTCAATTAAAAAATCAGGAACATGCATTCTCCACAGGCTGAATGACTTTTGGTCCTGTCTCTTCGAAAAAAGGAGGGAAAATTCATCCACTAAGCCTCGGCTTACTGTGACTAGCTCACAGACACTCTCACACATCCCGTGTTAGCCAGGATTTTGCCTTGGCTTCTGCTGCAGCTCGAATATTTTTCTCTATTTTTTCTTTTTTTGCCTGTGGACCTTTTACCAACTCGTTGGAAAGCTGGAAAGTTTTCAATTTGACGCTGATGGAAAATCAGAGATGGGGGGGTGCAGGTCCAACTACATATTTGCCTTCAATTTAAATGATGGGAACGTTTCCCTTCTGCTAATTTCCCCCTCGTCAATCCTCAAATAACTCAATTATTTATTATTTGCTATCAATTTGCCAAAACTGAGGGGAGAATGAAAGGATTCAGCGAATTTTGGGTAGAGATAGTAAGCTAAGTAAGTTTGTTTAACTGTTTTAGAAGGAAGTTTAAGTCAAATGAGGTTGAATATTAGAAAGGTGAAGTAATTTTCCAACGAATTTAAATTATATGAAATGTTTTTAGTGCTAAAACTATTTTTTGAATAAAAAATAAATAAAATAAAGAAATTTAAAATTCAGATAACCTAATTTAATATCAACACTGCAAATTCACAAACCATTTTTTGAAGATAAAACAAAATCTATGACCTGTTTTTGTCAGTTACCTAAATAAAACCCAACAGTAAATGTATAAAAAAACACGTTCAATACCAATAAATTCCAATGCAAAAGAGCCACAAAATTGGGGACAGAAAAAGAAGAGTACTAGGAAATGAATAAAATGCGGGTCGATTGCACTGACTGACATCTACTGCAATCATTTGATTGCAACTTTCAATGAAATGGCAAACAAAAAATTGCTCCACATTCAAACGGTAAACAAATGAAAGCATCAGCAGAAACAAGGATACTGCGAGGACGACTGGTGTTCAAATGCCAGATGATGGGTCCTTCAGTGACTTTTGATATCCATCCGCTCGCCCCATTGAAATCCGGATCCCCGGATGCATGGCAAAGGAAAGTTGAAATTAAAAACACTCAAGCTGTGTGTTATCCAGTCAGCCACTAGAGAACGAGATTGTAGATGGCCAAAGGACTAGAATGGGTCCAAGGATAAGAGGATAAGTCCAGGCCAGGAGTCATGCAAAAAGTAAAAAAAAATTGTCCAGCTAGGGAAATCAATATTATGCAGACGGGATAGATACACAGGAAAAATGAGGTATATCTTTAATGGAAAGCTAGGGGGAATTAATTTATTCTTAAAACATTTACTTATTAATTAAAGATAAGCTTAAAGATTTAATATTTCAAGGTTACAAGATAAGAAATGTATTAAAGAAATTACTCATCACTCTACCGAATCATTGTATAAAATTGATCTATCAAATGTATTTTTTTGTCTTTGAGTAAATATAACATAAGATAAATACCTTTAAAAAAGACTATAGTTTTTTTTAAGCAAATATGAAAGCCTTAACTTTCATTTCACAATTTTATTCATTAACTTCCTTATGGATAACTATTTTTCGTGTATAGATAACATCCTACCTTTCGTGGAATTTGAGTTCAACTGTTGCGCAGACACTTCGCAGCGACAGAAATGGCCACTTGACAAATTTCCCAAACTTTCCCGGAACTTTTCTCCCAAAAAATGGGGGCAGCAAAAGTTTTCCGTTTCTGAGAACTTGACCAAAAACCATTTCACATGGCTAATCGTCAAATACCAGGGACATGCGATCTCGATATCCCGACATGTCTCTCTCATTAAAAAGTAAAATAAACAAGCGCCAAAAACTTTTTGCGAATCAAATGTGAACTGAAAAGCTAGCTGGAAAAGCAACAGCCAAAAACAGTGCGGCAAAAATGGAGAAAAAAAAAATGGAAAAATGCTAGAGAAAAAACCACTTGAGAAAGCAGCAAAAGTTTTCCATTTATAACGAGCTCCGGGTCTCTCCAGTGGATAGCAGCCGAGGGCAGGGAGCGAGTTCAGGGGTCGCAGGATGGATGGCTTGGCCTGTCCCGACTGCTGTACAAATAGAAACAGCACCGACTGCCGACCGGGCTAAGTCATAAGCGATAGCTGAACGCGACTTTTCGCGCACATATACCAGAGGGTCACTGGGGAAAAAAATATATACTCATATCACAGAAGGCTATCCTTAAAAAAAAAAGGATAAATTACTAAGAAAATTATTGCATTGTTAGGGATATTAAATAATTCATGCTCTAAGGAAACTCTTTGCTGTTTGAAAACAACTTCTGAACACGAATATTTAGTGAGCTAAGCTCCATTAGGATTTTTCCTGTATTTCCACATATATTTTAAATAAAATTTTTTAATTTAAGTAACCTTTACTGTTTTTATATATTAACAATACATTATTTTTCTCTTAGTGCCAGCATCTGCAGAGCTATGTTATGTATCTTCTGCTGTCTCATTTTCGATGTGTGCTTGGCAAAACTTTAAATGTGGCGGTAATGAAATTGTTGGCAGCAAGTGTTGTCAACACTAATACAGCAGTATTCCGGACACACAGATACACACACTGTGAAACACACTTCCGAACACACACACACACACTGTCATATAGGACAGACATCATCAACACAATTTTATGGCATGGTTCCGGCACAGAACGGTATCCTGCAGATTCTCCCCAAAAGCCGAAAAGTTCTTCAAAATGCCAACTCAATGGCAAATGTTCCCTCAACTTTAAGTGAGAAAACTGTGTTTAGTTGTTGCTGTTTAGGCTTAGGGATACAGATACAGATACAAATACAGATACAGCTACAGCTAAAGATACAGCTTGCTTGTTTGGGGTTCCAGTTATGTGAATCGCTTAAGATTCCAAGAAGGCGTCAAAAGTACTTTGAAAATCATCTGCTATTCGATTATAGGAAAAGTTTTTGAAGAGGATTTTCTAGGGCCTGACCTAAGTTGGTTAAGTTATGGGCTTTTAAAAGGATCTGAAAGGGTTTCCTTATTGCTTAACAGGGTTAGGACTATATTTATAGCGGATCCTTTGGTTAAGTTAGTTTAAAGTCCTTAGACCTTTGGTAAATTAGTTACTATGCAACTTAAATTAAAATAGCTTATTTCAGTGCCCTAATTAAGGCAACATTTCTACCAATCCCTTTATAATTTCGGGCTATTATACATGTTATCAACAGCAGCATTGAAACACATCAACTTCCGTTTCCATTTCAACCAAACTTTAATCAATTTCGGATACATTTCATTACATTAATCAGAAGATAATTACCGCCCAGCATTTGCATAAATTAATGAGCTCAAATGAATCCAATTCAGGGGCAAGTTTTGCGTTTAATTAGCCGCTTAAACCATTCGGACTCTATCCGTTTTGCCCTTGAATTACGCAGGGTAATTCAGAAAACAGCTGCCAATTAAATTTATTTTCCTCACTTGAATAATAAGGTGATTATTACCATAATGACTCGAAATTAATATTCAGGAAATAAAGTGAAAAAAGTGAAAGCAAAGGTAACATTTTTAGTAGGAAGGGTAGAAAAAATTCAAGTGGGAAATACAAGTTAGAAAAGCATTAATAAAGTTTTGATAATTTTATCACAAGGAAACATTCTTACTTAATTAATAAATATAATAAGCATAATAAGGATAATGCTGTTTCAGAAAAGAAAACAAAATAACCAGATGAACTTATGTAAAATAAGTAAGTTAGGTCATAAAGGACATAAGTACGTGCAAAAATTTAAAACTTACTTTTTTAGTCACAATTACATTAATTTCTACGAGTTCTTAGAATAAACTATATAAAATAAATAATTTTTAACCATTTTCAGTATCACAGCATGCCTTGAGAACAGCTTAGGAATGAAAAAAGTAACAATTCAATACAATTGTGAAACTAGGCCCATTTTCGTTCTCGCATTGTAAGAGTCGTGTGTCTTGTCCGATTAGGAAAAAATTAAGAAAAAACATTATTTGTTTTTTGTCAAAATTATACGTTGTGTTTCGTGCGGAGTGTTTCATAAATTATTGCGAAATTTGTGGTTTTAAGCACATTCGTGTATGTTTTGATACGAAGCGGCACAACTTATGTTCTAGTCTTTATTTTCAACTTTTTGGAGGCACACGAGATTGCAACAAAATCGGTCTGAAACAGGGATAACAATACGGGATACATCCTTATATATATATATACATCTACCTCCTGAAGAAATAACAATATGAACAAGCTGCGGAATACTAGCCTGCTGAAGACGGTCTATCAGGGTCGCCTGACGAACGTTAACACCATTCGCCATGCATCCTGCTCCGGGGAAATTACCTCAGCGAAGGGTCTCGTGGTCGGCCTTTACCAAAAGGAGGGAGACAACGATCCTAGGCTGACGCCCACCGGCCAGAAGGTGGACGAACGCCTGAAAGGCAGGCTGGCGGAGCTGATCTGTGAGACAAAGATCTCCGGTCATTTGGGACGCGGAAAGGTGTTCAACAACATCGATCAAGAGTTTAAAAGGTAATGGTAAAGGCAGGAAAATATAATTTATTTGTCATTTTAAATTATTTTTTAATAGTAGATTTAGTGTATTAGCCCTCTTATCGCACTAAACGTGATTTTGTTTTAAAATCCTTATAATGCTGTAGGAATTTATTTAAACAATATGTGCTGTTATGTGCCACCGGTCATATTTTTTAAGAATTATAAGCACTGTAGGTGCTGTTTTAAGCACAAATACGCTACTTTAAGCACACATGCTTTAAGCATAAATGAGCGTTTTTAAGCAGTAATGCACTAATTTAAGCATAAATGGGACACAATTGAACTGTGTTGCTTTGGTTTAAACATATATACTCGGTTTTGAGCATATTTGCTATGATTTAAGCATATATGATCTGCTTTAAGCAGAAATGCTTTGCTTTTAGCACAACTACTTTGCTTTAAGCACAAATGCTATGCTTTAAGCATAAATGCGCTGTTTACAGCACGATTGTTGTTGTGTGAAGAGCAATTATTGCACAAGAAGTACAAAATAACACGTTTTAAGTTTCCTGAGCAGTTTTTAAACTCTAAATGAGATATTGTAAGCACACATGCTTAAACACAATATTTGTTGTCTTTGCTTAAGTCTCTGATTTAATGAATGGTAGTTATGTGCAAAATATGCTTATTCAAAAATTAACATTTTATAAACCCACAGCGTTGCAGTGGTGGGCGCCGGTCTTGAGGGTATCGGATTTAATGAACTGGAAATGATCGACGAGGGCATGGAGAATGTCCGCGTGGCTGCCGGAATTGGAGCTCGTTCTCTGCAGAAGATCGGCTGCAATGAGGTCTTTGTCGATAGCATGGACTATCCTGAGCAGGCGGCCGAAGGCGCTTCCCTTGCCGTGTGGCGTTACACTAACAAATTGTCCAAGAAACCCCAACCGAAAATCCCCATGCTGCATATGTACGACTCGCACGATTTGGATGGGTGGACCCGTGGTCTCTTTAAGGCGGAGGCCCAAAATTTGGCCAGGCGGCTAAGCGATGCTCCAGCCAACTGTATGACGCCCACCCTGTTTGCCCAGGCCGCGGTGGATGCTCTGTGCCCGTGTGGCATCACCGTGGAGATCCGCACCATGGATTGGATGGAATATCAACGGCTGCACTCATTTCTGATGATCGCCAAGGGCAGCTGTGAGCCACCGGTCCTGATGGAGATCACCTATTGCGGAACCAATCCAGACGATAAGCCCGTTCTGTTCCTGGGCAAAGGCATTACTTTCAACTCGGGCGGCATTAATATGAGGCCCTGCCGGGGTATGGATGAGTACAGGGCCTCCATGTCTGGAGCGGCGGCATGCGTCGCCATGATGCGATGCGTTGCCGCCCTTTCACTGCCCATCAACATCTGCTGTATCATACCACTGTGCGAGAATATGCCCTCGGGCATGTCCTGCAAGCCGGGCGATGTGATCACCCTGCTCAACAACAAATCCATGGCTGTACGCGATGTTGACAAGGCCGGTGTGGTGGTCCTGGCCGATCCCCTGATCTATGGCCAAATGACGTACAAGCCCCGATTGGTGGTGGACGTGGCCACATTGGGAACTGGTGTTAAGAAGGCATTCGGTGGCGGTGCCACCGGTATCTTCTCCAACTCGCACTACATCTGGAAGCAGTTCCAATCCGCCGGAGCACTCACCGGTGACCGGGTCTGGCGTCTACCGCTGTGGAATTACTACAAGAAGCAGGTCACCGACAACCTCAGCTTCGACATAGTCAACAATGGCCGGGGCCTGGCCAGCTCCTGCCTAGCCGCCGCCGTTCTCCACGAACTAGTGCCGTGCGTGGACTGGGCTCATCTGGACACCCGAGGCACCGGCATGCAGACCAAGTACGGTCTGGTGCCATATCTTACCAGCCAAACGATGACGGGTCGGCCGACGCGCACCTTGGTCCAGTTCCTATACCAAATGGCCTGTCCCACCGATCAGCAAGGATCATAGATGGTTCTCTGGGGATCAACAATTAGATGTGTGCCTAAAAGAGAGTATCCAAGTCTATTGTCAATGTGTTCTGCACCCTTCGTGTAGAACGTTATATGTGATGTCTTGTAAAGGCGTTATCTGTGATTCCCTGTAGAGCGTCCAGTGTATCTAAATTTACTATGTGTATGACTATATATAAGTATTAATATAGTGGTTTTTAGGTAAAAATTGGTTTGTTTTTATGCTAGATTGTGTGGTATTTTTGGATTTATAATGCCACAGAGTACGGGAAAAATCTTTATGTGAAGATCAGCTCCCAATTACGATGAAAATTTAAAGATTTTATACAAAATAATGTCTACCTAAATTCGTACTTGGGAATTTTAGGCGCACTGATAATTAAATTTCTCTGGTTTCTTAATAGGTTTTTAGGCCATTAATTTATTATTAAAAGTCTAGCAAATCTGGACTAAATACATTCACCTAAATCCTTAAACAATTTACAAAGGGTTTAAAAAACATTGGGAATACCCAGCTCTTACCCTACTATCAAGAAATATGATAAACACCTTTAATATTTCATTTAAAACCCACTTGATATGGAAATTGAATTAAATTCAACATTGATTAAAGTCCACGGGAAACAGCGCACACCTGTTCTCTTTTAGATAAATTAAGGAGACCCCAAAAAGCTGGTAACGCTTTTCCTAGCGCTCACGTTGCACGTTTCACGTTTTCCCTTCCAATTAGACAAACAAATTTTCCCAATTTTCACACATTTGACACGTTTCAGCCATTTCGAAGGCGCGGAGGCAGGCCTCCTTTCAGCGCACCGCAAATGGGTTGCACATGAGAGGGTATCCTTGTGGCTGTCGTCGTCCTTGGCCGTCAAAGGAGGGATATTTGCATTTACCCCATATGAGAGCTGGCTGCCGTGCTCGCTCGCCTGCTGGCCGTGTCTTTGTTGATGAAATTGCTGCAGGATATTACTTTGAATTATCATAAATAACCGAGCGAGGCAATGGCAATGCCGATATCTGTGTGTGTATGTGAGAACTTCATGTGTATCCTGCGGTGGGTAAAAGGATCAGGTGGTCTTTACCGAAAACGTTCAAGGGTTGGATATTAAGCCAGGACTCTTTATGTGCTGGGTTACAGTGAACAAAATATTCTTTTTTGGAATAAAATTTATAAGAACACATTTTCCTTTTGAATTAAGGAGAAACAAATTTTTAAATAGTGAAAAATGTGAACATTTAAGAAAATAATAAAGGTTTAACAAAAATATAATTTTTATGATGAAATAATAAATTATTTGTTGTACAAAAAAATATATCACATATTTGAAAAGGAAGCTTCTAACTTTAAACCTAAATATAAAACTTTAAATGCTTGTTTTTATTCCCATAAAAAAGAAATATATCTTTAGAGATCTTTTACCAAATCTGTCATTTAAAAATTCTTTAACCTTCTTTGTCACCTTTTTCAAGTGCAAATTTATGATATTCAATAAAGTAGACCCAACATATTTATCAGGTAATCGGGTTGCCCGCGCTTGCCCCAAAAATGTTTTGCCTTCCTATTTAAAAAACCGCAAGCCACGAATAAGTTTTCCCAGTTTTCCGCTGGAAAGTTTTCTCCGAAAGCTTTTAACCTGCTTTATTTTTTATTTCTTTGTGGCAGCCAAATGGATTGTGGCAATCGGTTAATGTGCGTCTCGGATTGCCAATTAAGAGTATTTGTACTCGGAGGAAGTTGAGGAAGCACAGGCACGGGATTCCTTCCTCAGCTTATTTCGATTCTCTCCTGATTGGCATTTAAAATTTAATTAAAATACTTTTCGCAAGCGACACTCTTTTTATTTGCTCTTTATGTAAGAAGGATATTAACCATTATCCAGTGGACGACGGCCACCGTGTACTCCTCCACACGTGACCATCGTCGTCGTCGTCGTCGCAGAGAGATACTCGCTTATGGAAGAACCTCGTCCACGCACGTCCTGGCCACAATATTTTCAATTTATTTCGTTTTCCCCGTAAGGGACCGGCGTCGTCATATTGGCCGTTATTAAATATATATTGGATTGTACGTAAACCGAATTAAATTCGCATTTCTGCGTTAAAGTGCCAAAGTGAAAAACGCAAAAATTAACATAATTCACTTGACTCCTTTTACGACCTACCACTCACTCGCTGGTTAAGCCAACAATAATTTGTTTTGTCAACACAAAAGGCCAAATTCAATTACAGTTTCACCCACGAAGCCCCATTTTGAGCCACAAAAGCCAGCCAAACACAATGAGCTTAGGAGCCATGTGTGTGTTGGTGTGTGTGAAAGTTGGCCCGGAAAAATGGTAAAAACTTGAGGAAAGAATGGAAGTCTAGCCAAGGTTATAATGCTACCAAAAGGAGGGGTGCTGGTTGTGTGGGAAACTTGTAACTTTTTAATTTGATTTGTTCGTGCTATTTCTTTTTCACAACCTTTTAATTTCTTTTTGGTTTTCTCCTTTTAATTATGACGCCTCTCAGAGGGGGTTGAGTGAAAAGTTTTTCACATCTGCTGCCTGTCTAGGAAAATTCATATCTTGCTCTCTCTGATCAAAGTTGCAGGGTACTTTTCACTTTACCAACAGATTGATTCTTTCGGAAATATGAAAAACGCATAAGAAAAATAAAACTAAGATCCAAAGTTATATATTTTTCCCAGCTAGAAATGGCTCGCCTTCAATACAAAATCGTAGTCAAAATAGAAATGAAGTCCAGTTCCTTGGCCCAGGCAACTACAGGTTCTCATCAGACTTCATTAGATGGCACACCAAACTTGATAATGGACGCAAATCGGGTCTCATCAGACTTCTTAAGATGGCACAACAAACAACTTGATGAATGGACGGTTTCCGTTCTCATCACATTTCATAAGATGGCACATCAAATATCTTGATGAATTTATGGTTCCGGGCAATGAGGTGGCAGTTCATAATAATTGACGATGACTGGTTGACGGTTTTTTGATAAGGACTATGATTTTGGATGGGGGCTTTCAACTGCTGTGGCTTTGGTGGTAATTTGATCGAATTGCGAGCCCGGTTTACGACAGTCGGTATACTATACAGAAAATTTCGAAGCATTTTAAGCAATAGATCCAAAAAAAAAAAACAGATGAAAGGAGAATAGTACAACAAAAAGATTTTAGAGACTCTTACTTTACACTTGGTTTGCTAGAAATGAAATGAGAACTTTCCGGGTTCGGACTTCTAAGTAGAAAGTAACAGTTCAGTAGCCGCCAACTTGGATTTCATATTTGAAAATAATATTTTGTAGTTATTGTACAGGTCAGATTAAGAACGAAATTAAAGAAATGTCTCAGTAAGGCCCTCTTTTATTCTCTTTCGAATAAAGTGCGAGAGCAAACTCTCTCTCACTTCTTCTCTTTCACTTAAATGGCACGTCTAAGACAAAGAGCGACGACAGTAGCGAACGAGAGAGTTTCTTTCAGTTGCGCTCTTCGAGAGTTTCACATTTTTTTCTCTCCAAATACAAAATGTAACCAAACCAAGACAAAGACTCTTTTTCGTTTTTCTTCTATTGCTTAGAGAGGGAATTCCAATGTTCAAGTTTTCTCTACATTTTTTCGCTTTTCCCTTATCAATTAACCCATTTTCCTCAATGTATTTTTGCATGTATTAGACGAAAGCAAAGTGTCAACTTCCATTTGGTTGACTGGCTCTGACGTTGGCCAAACTTAGTTTTCTGCCAATAAATCAAATTCTCAATCACATCAGGCGGAGAGAACGAGCATCAAGCCAATTTTTACTTTTTTCCCCTCCTCCTCAACCTCTTCCTCCTCCTCTAGAGGACATTAATCAATCAAATCAAGAGAGCGACAGCGTGGGAGAGATGCCAAAACTGACACCGAAATGGGGACAAACGCAAGGATGATGGATCTCAGGTCCAACCATGTGCAAATTGACCGAGTTTAAAGCTCGCCAGTTAATATCTCTGACTTAATTAAAGTGCATTTAATTAAGCTGAATGAGAGAGACCAACTAAATCGAGATACGACTCAGGGGGAAACAACTGGGCAAACATGGAAACACTCGGGGCACGGCTCGGGGGCAGCAGCCGAAGCCATCAAACGTTGCCAAGTCAGTCGACGACACATTGCCAGTGGCAATAATCGCAATTTAATATTCATGACGTTCTCACAGTCAATGTATTTGTGAAATTTTACCCAAGAGCTGCAACTGTCGAGGGGGGCTAAAGAAATGCCAGCAGACATGAGTACTTTTTTATTCACTTTACTTTTATGCGGTGTTTTTTTTCTTTGCCAGGCGACCAAAGTTGGCGGGAAATCTCTTCGGGCCACAAAAAAGGGAAGACACTTATGGAAAACTTTTTAGAGTTGAGGAAAGCTATTTAATATGGGATATTTTATAAGAAATATTATAAGCAGTTTAAGGGATTTTATTGATTCAAAAGGCCTAAAAATCTATGGTAGATTTCCTACGAATATAGAAATCTTTTAAGGTTAAATCTAAACTAAAAGAGTCAACTTGTTTTAGTTAACTAAATATAAAACATATAGTCTAATAATATTTTAAATATTTTTTTTACAGTTCGCTACTTTTCATTTTATTATTTTTACTGTACAAATTAAGCTTTATCCCTTAAGCTCCTGTTTTTATTTATTTTCTTGTCGCCTGTACATAACCCTCATGTTTTTGGATCCCCTTGGCAAGTGTTTGCTCCGATGTCGTACATTCAATAAGCAACGAACCCAATTTTCCCGCTCCTCGACAGCAGCCTCGTCTTGGCCCAGAGCTGACACCCTTTGCTCATCTGTTATTTATCATACTGCGCCGTATCCGTGCACTCTTCTTTTTTCCTTCTTTCATCCTTCACGAAGGACCACAGCGCGAACTTTCCTAGCTCCTTACACTTCCTGCCATGGCTTTTGTGAGTGTTAGAGAGTAGAGCATTCTTTTGGCTTTACATACAGCATTTTTTTTTCGAGCACTTCCGCTTCAATTTCTCCCCTTGGAGTCCTTCGCCTAGGACTAGCAGTAGTTTTGCTTGCTGATTTTCTTCTAGAGATAAGCAGGGCGGGCCTCATAGCTTTTTTCTCCCCCATATTCCTATATTTCAACTCTATTGTTTGGGCACAGCAAAAAATACTGAAGAATTTGATTGGTAATTAAAATATATTCTATATTTAAAATATATATAATCTTATACTATATTATTCTATATATTAAAATTCTTTAAAATAAACTATATTTTAAAAAACAAAGAGTGTTTAAAACCTTTTTAAAAAGTGCTCAAAGGTATGGTAGAAGATGTTTATTTCCTTTTTTATTGTACATTTCTTCCATGGATTTTAAATCTTCAGAAATTTTTAACACATCTCTAAAAATTAATATTTTAAGACAAAAACTTCAATCCATCTTAAAATATATATATAATTATCTTAAATTTGTTGAAATAGAAAAATTAAAACAATATTAAAGGGTACATTGTTTAAATTTGAAAATTCATCATTAAATAATACAACTTTAAATTAAATTAAATCTTTAAAGAAAACCCCGCCAAATACTTAGTATTTCTCCATTCTTTGAAACCAAATTTATTCTTTAAAGACACCCTGGCGTATACTTAATATTTCTCTGTGCACTACGACCAATTTTCGCTTTAACTTTTGTGTGTACTTTTTCCCTACACTTTCTTTTTTCTTTGCTGCCCTCTGGCGAAATTTATGACTACTGACGGTTCGGAATGTCTGTGAATTAGTTTCGCCCCCTCAGAGTTTTCCCGCCTTGTCGGCTGCCCCCGGGCATTATCAACGCATCAGCTGCTTATGCTGATTGGCGTATTAATAACAGGCCTTTTCCCTAACTGATTTCAGCGCCATATGCCCGAGGCGGAGCTGGAATCTATATATATTTCGTATACATATAGATGAGGAATAGTTGGGCACGTGGTGCTCTTTGGCCCTATTGTTTGCGGGGATTCCATTCGGTTTATCAATTTGTAGGTTCATGCCTTTTGAATTCACCATCGATGCGGAAGGAATACTTCTACCCGGAGATAAGCTGAGGGAAATCTCTGCGGGAATTTGGCTTCTTCTCAATATGGTCGGCCGGTCGACTAGGCGCCATTGTTTGCATACTTTCTTGGTAAATATTCAGGGCAGGCAGACCCTGCAAGTGATTAATGATTCCTGGGAAAATTCCGTTTTGTTTAGAGTTGTGTCTCTCCCCAAAATGTGTGGCTTGGCTTATTGGCATAATAGCCCCTGGAAAAAGATAAACTATACATAATGAGGCAAACAGAGAGGCCCAGGAGAGAATCAACATTTGCCTTGGCCATGAATAATTGCATAATTAATAATGAAAATTAAATGGAAATTTTGTGCCAAGAAGATGCTGGTCATCTTCTTCCCCTGCTGAGCCCGGCAAATCTCTTTTTGCATAATTGAAGTCTCCATCTCTCGAGGATGTTCCATTTTAGGGCAGTTGGCAAAAATGTCGCATTCGCTTCCGCCGGATGCAGCGAGGCGGGGCGGCCACCGGCCTTTTCCTAGAGACAGACCAAGGACCAGACAGGAAACAAAAAAAGAAAAAAAAACAGTTTCCAGTCAGCACGGCATGCTAAATTTGACAGGAAAACTTGCCCCGCCCCGCCCCACTCTCCTTCAAATTGAAAATGTCCACTCTCACCCTCCCATTCTTCCGAGTAGCAACAATGGACCATAAATTCGACTCGTTGGGGGTCTGAAGTTGCAGAGGAAACTTAATCTGCCAGAGCTCTGCGGCTCTGCATAATTTTCAAATATATATTTTCACAGTTTTTCATTTGGTTTAATTTTTGGGATGCATTTAGGAATGAAGTAGCTAATCAAGATGGATTTTCATGAATAAAGTTTGCATTAAAAGTGGCAGGGGAATTCATAAAAGCATTTATAGTATGAGAATTATGTAATTGAATTAATTAATTAATAAAAGATATGCTAAGTTTAAAGTATCCTAAACAATTTTAAAACCAATTTAAGTCTTTAAAACTAATTTCTATTTATACTCAACCACTCATTACCTCACTCAAACTTTTGTAAATTAATCAAGATCTTACTTTAATGTTTTCCCAATGGTATTAAGCCTAAACTTTCTTCCAAAAAAAGTTTATATCCCATTAAGTATTTAATGTAAAAAGCAAGTTTCAAGTCTGGTTTGCTTGGCACTTCCTTAACCATTAAATATGTAATTTAAATACCTATCTTAAAGTATATCCAACTACTTTTGCTTCATGTTAAACTCTCCAAGCCATTACTTTTAAGGACACGCTAGAGTATCTCTCTGGAGTAACTTGCCTCATATTTCCTCAGTTTTCCATTGGCTTCATCTTGCCTTGGCGCTATGACGCACGTAACAGAACTTTTGTTCATCTTTTCCATAACATTTTCCCCGTCGCATTGCTGTGTTGTTGTCGTGGTGAAAATTAGCCGCATTTCAGTGTAAACAGAAACGTGAATTGGCCCGAGGGATATTTTTGTGGTGAGGTCGCTGTTGTTGGTGTTGTTTTTTGTCGCACAACTGCCACTGTGGCATTTATGACACTTCAAAGTCGCGCTGCAACCCCCTTGGTTATCCGGGTTATCTATTGTCGGCCAGAGGAAAAGTCGTCGTTAGCCTGATGTGGCTCATTATGGGGTAGAGAGGATATATACCAAAGGACACCCCGTATTCTGGGCCTCTCTCCTTTGTCCCCAAAGATGATCCAATTAAAATTTTGCGCCTGCAGCCACAGCCCGACATTGTCCAAAAAATTTGTTTGCCAAATATTTGTCTCTGGCAGAAATATGAAACCGAAAATCTCTGCCGCACAAAAACAATAATTTGATTTTCTATCTTGCTTGTTTTATGTTACCAACTCCCATTGTGGTGGGAGCAGGAGGACTTTTCCATAGATATGCAAATATTTATACAACAAAAATTAAATAGGGCCTGGCCAAAAATGCCTGGCTTTTCCTTTGAATTGTTTTATACTTGAATTGCTACTAAAGAAAGCCATTTAAGCAAGACAATTTATTTATTTAGGGTTGTAAAAGAATGAAATTTAAAGGCTGAGTGCTTTGTGGTTTTTGGACAGAAAATATAGTTAATAAAGTGTTTTAATTAAAAAGTTGGGGGGTTCCTTGAGGAAAGAATTTATTATTAAATATTATAGTTAAGATAAAAAAAGTAATAAGTAAAACCTATTAAATTCGTTTCTTTTAAAATACTATTTTTAATCCTTTCAATTCCCCCTTTTTAAATTCCCTTTTTTCTCCCTGTAATCCCTCCATTAGTCCCTAAAATTTCAAGTATGCATCGTTACAGCTCTTTAATTAATTCAATTATATCGAAAAACAACGAATGGCAAATGTCTGAATAATTTAAAGACATATTTTCTGCAATTTCGCGGAAATTTTAAACCCTCCTTGAAGGCTCTCGTTGAGCTGTGAGCAAAAGCAAAAGGAAAACCCGAATTATTCATGGCACATCCACTTAATCCAGCCAGAAAATTTCCTCATCAGTATTTTTTTCCGCTCTCTTTTTTTTTACTTTTTTATTCTGCTGGCTCTAATGATGGACTAATGCAGCTGCAGCCAACTCAATTAAAAGGGAATTTCAAGTGGATTTTCCTATAATTATTCGTTATTCCTTGCGGTTTCGTGTATATTTCTTTATCGATCGATTTCAGGGCTTCAGAGTTTGTTGACTTTAGAATTTACATTGCACATTTCGTAGCTTAAATATATTCAAACTTATGCATTGGATATATCAGAGATGTCGTTGGTGTATGTAAATTTAAAGTTGCTTGTTATTCCCTCTACTCTCGTGTTTGCCAAATTGTCGTCACTTATGTTCCTTCCCTTTTTTTATATTTTATTTTGTTGTTGCTGCTGCTGCCCATGTAAATGGATATTTGCATATTTTTAAGGATCCTCTACAACCTCAAACACACGCATATGTATATATGTATGTATATGTATTTGTTGGAAAATCCTTAAATGTTTCCCCGAAAAATTTGTGAGAGAACGCAGTTTGGACATTTTTAAGAAGTTTTTTACACAAAATTGTGACATGTGTTTGGTCCTTGTCCTTGTCATCTAACTTTCCCACCTACTTTCCACCCTCATTTCAGCCTTGAACGCCGCTTAAACTTGTTTTTTGGTCATATTTTAAGTTGTTGCTACCTTTTTTTGACAAAAAACCAAAACCACCGCATATAGTTTGCCAAAAAGGCTTAGTTTAAGGTGAAAAATGTATTCGAGGTATTAAAGTTGCCGCAAAATGGGAACTTACATTTTTCTGGCAACAAAACGTAAGCTTATGTTGCTTTTTCCCATATTGTTTTATTTTTTTTTAAGCGTAAAAAACTTAATAAATATTTAAATAATAAATGGAAGCTTGAGAAAAACAAAGCCCCAAACCATTTACAAATTACTTTCCATTTAATTCCTTCTCTAATACTTTTTCAATCCCAAACCGACCCTAAAAAGTATGCTAAAGCTATCCTTTACAGCCTTTGTCAATCCTTTGACATCCTGCACAATATAAATCACGATCCGAATGGTGTCAGTACTACAATCCACCCATCAAAGACTAATTGCTTGCACCACCACAGAGACAGACCTTTTCAATGCAGTTTTCCATCTCAATCAACGCGAGAAAAACTCTTGCCAAAGGACGGAAAAGGGGGAAAACGATTGGAGGAGGGAAAGAACGTTAATTGTTTCAATGTCAGGCAGCAGGGTACAGCAATTAATTGAAGGTCAAGCCATCGACTTTTAAAAAACAACAACAGGCAGCGGTAACGACTGTTGCTGCAGGCAACAAACGATTTATGCGCCAAGCGATAAACCTCCGAAACCTACAAAAATAACAACAACAGTAGTGAAAACTGCAGCAGCAGCTGAGAAAACGGAAGGAAAACGTGAAAAATTCAGCAAAGGTTTTTCCATACTCTTTCAAGGGGGTATTTGTAGCTTTTAGCAGGTTTTGATTAAACAAATAGGGAATTTATTTAAAACTGAAGTATTGCCAGCTCTTAATGCAAATTTAATTCAAGTTGGCAATGCTGAAAATATATTTGCAATTTGTGTTGGCAAGGCTTACAAGGCAAATAAAATTTGTGTTGGCAATGCTGATTGATTTTATTTTAATTTTTCGTGTAAATTTCATTTGAATTCCTAGGACTTAATATTTTTCCAATTTAAAAAAAGTTTTAAACAATTAATAAGTTGAATATTTTTTCTAAAATTAATGTAGTGCGTATTTAATTATATTTATTCAAAATTAATTATTTGAAGCTTATATAAAATCTTTAAAATTAAATTAATAAGCCTATATAAAAAATATATTTTTACAAGTATATTTTATTTAAGAAAATTGTTCTCTCTGACTTCAGAATAATTTTTTGCTTTTTCATGGAAAACCAAATTTTTTGAAGTTTTTTATTAGGGTATTTCGAGTTTTTGTAAAAAAGAGTTTTTCCTCGTTTATGTTTCAATCCTGCGCAGCAATTTGTAAATGTAAACAAAGCTAACGATGAAGCAAAGCAGAGAGCCGAAGAGACCGAAGGCTTTTCCGGGCTGCCAAAAACTGTTATACGCTCTCACCCACTCTCTCTCTCTCCCTCCGTCTCTCTGAGAGGTCCTGAGGAAGGACGAAATCAGCTTTCCGCGATTTTCAGTTCGCCCGCAGACCTCGTCGGTGTGAGTAAGTGCCAGCGGCAAACGAGAGGACATAACCACAACACACACACAAAAAGAGGATACTCTCGCAAAAAATACCGCTATTCTCTCAATTATAAAGTAGAGGAATCGCTTGTCGGCTTACCAACGCGTTTAATTTGATGCGCAAACAAATGTTTTTAATGGCCAAAGTTTCGAAACAAAACAGAACCAAAAAAAGCGAAAGGAAAACAAACAAAACCGAAAAGGAAAACATAACCAAAATGAATCACGAAATATTCGCGCGTAAATATTTACGACTGAATTAGGGGAAGAATTCCCTTGAGCCAGGTGCCAAGAAAAATTTCCAAGGAAATTACTTTAGTTCGCCGTCCTCCTATTTCTATTTCACATTTCCGAATTAAAATATATATACCCCTCCTTCCCAGCAGATAATTTTCTTTATTTTATTGCCTTTTCTTGGTCGTTTGCTTTTCGATTTCCTCGTTTTGTGCCACAGAGATAAACAGCCGGAAAAGAATCTGAAAAACAAACCTCACACAGAACCAATCAGCTGCAATTCCCATGGGCGAGGAAATCTCCTCCTCTCCTTAATCAAAGAGCGGAAAATCAAGCCAAGAACAATTTACAATCCTGCAGCATCAGCTGCGTTGAAATAAAAGATTCATTTCGTTTATAGGAAAATTTTCATGGGTGTGTGGGGCAGGCGGAGAGAAAAGCACCAAAAACTGTCACAAGTCGTCTGTTTTGGGAATACATTTTCCAGGAAAGGATACGAAATCCATGGCACTTTCCAAATTGTGCGGAAATGTTTAAATCTTGCTCAGGAAAATAATCTAATGAAAGCTGTCTTTGTTGTAGGAGTGAATTGATAATTTAAAATTACTTTATTAACCGCACTTGGTAGGTTTAGTTCCTAAAGTTTGATTCAGGTATTCATTCGGACAAAATGACGGGCAGAAGGATAGAAATAATTGGCAATGCTCAAATTACAAAAATAGTTTGCGATGGCAATGCTAAAGTCCACATTTAAATAAAGTTGGCAGCGCTAAATTTTACATTTAATTTGTGTTGGCAATGCTGCACTTAAAAATCTATATAGACTCGACCTGTTTTAACATTGTTACCTAAAAATTCTAGGGTTCCACTTTCTTTAGCTCATTTTTCCACCCCTTCTTTCTATTAAAATGTATACAACATGTAGAAATAAAAAAATAAACCTGCCTTCGTATTATATATGTATGGTTAAAAAATGTCAAACAATTTCTCCAATTTCCATTTTAAATTTCCCTCACCTTCCCCGATTCAATTTCTCACATATCCTTCCCTATATATTCACACAATTTTCCGCCTTAAATCACTCATAAAATTTCAAGTGTGTGGGTTTTCCCAAAATAAAACGAAAAAAGGAAGAAAAACAGGGACTGCAATTCCTTTGCTTCAATGTCAAAGGTTGGACAAACATTAAACATAAGAAACAACGCCAAACAATGTAAGAGGGAAGAGCAACAATTTCCCAGCCGCCTGAGGATGCTGTCGCCTTCCGTCGCCATACAGGAATTGTCATAAAGTGAATAAAACTGGCTGGGAGTTGGGTTGCCAGCTGAGTTACTCCATTGGGGTGACGACTCCCGGTTACTTGTCACATAGCACAGCGGGTTCACCCTAAGCTAAAGTGTTGGGACAAGTCTGGGCCGGCTTCTACCGTTTTCCCTTCGTTTTTAACAATTTTGCTGCGTAAATTTACGAGCACCGCAGTCGCCATATTAAAAAGCATAAAACAAACAGCCAGCCCCGGGAGAAAAAAGAAAAACAAAACATAAACTTGTTGCCAAAAATGCTTTTGCAGAGAAATAACCGGCATACAGTAGGGTCTGGCTAGAGGGGAAATTTGTGGAATTTTTATTTAAGGGTCTCTCATAAAAGTTGGAATGCTTCAGAGGGTTTTTTTTTGTTTATGGTTTATGAAATGTTGTAAGATTTAAGGTCTTTAGAAACAATGTTTCATCAGTATAAATATGTTTAAAAATCGTAGTAATTTTTATAGTTAAAACTTTATTTATACGGACTTCAAAGGGAATAAGATAAAGTTGTTTGACTAACAATTTAAAAGATTTGAGCTTAAAATAAATCTAATAAAAAACAAAATATCCATTCTTAACTTATAGTAATAAATAATAAATAGTTATCATTATTTATAGTATCTAATTTGTGTTTGATAAAATCCTGCAATTGCATTAAGAATAGAATCCAGCTAAAATAATAATAATAACTTATAATAAATTACCTTTCACGCCATAATTCAACTCACAACTGCCTGGGGAATGTTAGATAAATTTAAATGGAATACATTATCTCATTTTATAATTATTTATGATTTATGGTTTCTCTTATCTCGTGCTGTATTAATTTAACCTTAGGAAATGCTTCAATTTAAAATGCACTGCCTCAAAAATAACTTAAATAACTGGCTCTCTTTCCAGTACTTATCTTATCGTTATCTCAAGTTTAATTATTGCTTAAATCATTTTCAAATCAATTTCAACTACATAGTTAAAACCCACCCACGTGCAAGAGAATCCTTTTAATTTTCCAAGCCGGTATCCTGGGCAAAAACGCACTAGAAACGTAAGCTTTTGCAGTCTTCGCTGCTCCTTAAAGTCACGTTGCATGCAATGAGCGGGTGAAATTTATGGCGAATATATTTTACGCGTGACAGCGAAACGTTTTGTTGCTGCTCAATGCGTTGCCTGGGGTTATTCGCTGGAGAGTTTCCCGGCAGAGCAAACAGCACAGCGAAAAGCGAAACGGGGAACACTCACTGTGCTGAAAACAAACAAAACAAAAACAGCAGCACACAATGCAAACAAGCGGCGAGCAGCAGCAGCAGCACAAAAGTTTTCCCTCAGCCAAAGAAAAACGCAGCGCGAAACAAACCAACAAGCGGCAGCAACCCAGACGAGGCAGCCAGTCAAAAGTTCATCATAAAAGTAAAAATTTACTTGCAACTTTGCCACCGACGAAGGCGAATGAAATCCTTCAAAGTTTCCACATTACATTTTCCAGCAATCCGAATGAAATTCTGGCCCATTTAAGGATTCGGCCAATAAAGTGTTCACGGTGTTAGAGGCCAAAAGAAAATGGCGACATAGTTAAAAAACTAACCGAAAAGTGGTTGAGAAAGCCACAACCAAATGAAAACTTTTGGGGTTTTTTCCCTATCACACTTTTAGAGATTTCTATCAAAATAATTATTTAGGAGATGCTTTGACTAAAGTTTGAAGTTTTCCCAAGTTTTACATTTAAATTGAAGATGGTTTTAATATATATTAACTTTAAATATTCTTGAATAGGTTATTTTATACTTATTTGATTTAAATATCCCTAAATATCTATAAAATATTCTTATATTACTTATTTGCTGTCTCCTTGTTTTAAAGTTAAACATATTTATTGTTCATTTTCTTTAAAAGCATTTAAATTTTTTAAACAACTCCCATTTTAGGCTTTTAATTCCAACTAAACACACAATTTGTGTCAATTGTCAAACAGCCAAGCTTATTTTATTTATTTAACTTAAAACCAAACCCCAAAATAAAATTCTTTAAAGCCTAAGCTCGTATTTAAGCCAATAATCCCGCGTCAAAACGGCAATAAATGCATGGGAAAAACCACTTCCACTTCCGTATTCCCTGACCAACAATTTCTGTTTGAACTCGTTGAAAGCCATGGCTGTTGTACACCATTCCGCAACAACTTCAATTTGTTAAACCCATGCAAATCACATTCACTTTCCCAAACACACACGGCACACCCACCCGCTGCACACTCAGAGGTGCATGTGTGGAAAACTCGTGCTGCTGAGCTTGTTGAACAGGGAAATAAAAGAAAAGCCAGCTAGTAAGTCTCCTGGTATATATAACAAATGCAGTGAACATAACTTTGTCCGCTTCGAATGGCCATTAGAAGTGCATTTCCATTCAAGGGTTTGGAAAGGCGGGTGGGAAAAGCCACCTTAATGGCTATTGAAAGCGACTGATGGCAACTTTTACTGTTGCTCTGCCTTCCTTCGCTCCTTGGATGTCGCTCCTTCCTCTTTTTTTTTTCACCCCTGCCCGCTTTTCCTTTTACATCCTGTTAACCGAATGGCCTTTTCATTCATTTATGTGTGGCACACGTACTGACGGCACAGACACACTGTGTTAACTGTATTTTACATTTGCTAACAACATTGCTACCTCATATCCTCCTCGAACTCGGCCGGTGTCTCCTTCCTCCCGCCCCCTTCCCGCGCGTTGAAATGGCAAACGGAAATTGTGCATATTTCACTTACCATCAGCGCGCTGAAATGGCAAATGGCGCTACAGAGTTGTCAGAGTTGGCCATCGAAGGGATATTGGGTGCAAGGAGGAGGCTCCAAGGAAGTGAGATAGCCAGGGGAAGATCACTTAATGGAAGTGGGAGTGCTCTTTAAATATTTTAAATTAAATTAGCGGAAAAAGCAAGGCAAGGAACAGCTTTCTTAGCTACCTTCTTCGGCACTGAACTTTCTTAATCAAAGATATATTTTTTAACTGAAAATTTGTATCGATAAAGTTTAATAATATATTGTTCCTCTTTTAAAAATTCCTTTATATTTAAAATTATATTTTAAATCCTTGACAAACTCTACCTTAAACAGAGTTCCCCCAACAAACTCCCTCAGAAAATCTCCTACACCTTCACGAAAAGCCTCAAGAAAAATGGAAAGTGGAAAAGCTGACTGCAAATATTTGCCAAATCAAATGGCAGCCCTCTGGGCGGGGTGTGTGTGTGTGTGTTTACGGATGTCCTGGGCTTATAAAATGTTAACTGTAAATAAATTATTAGCCAAATGGTGGTGGTGGCACTCAAAAGTGAAAAGATAAAGGGGGTCGGGCCTGGCGCCTACTTCCGCTTTTCGCCCGGGTACAGTGAAGCCCGGTGGGCTCGTAATTGTGTGTGTTCGTGTATGCGGAATGTTTACCAACAAGCAGCGAGTAACGAGACAATTACCACAGGGATTGCATTGCCATACACCCACACACTGGCACGCACACTCCACCCCTTAGCACACTACTTCTCCTCGCAGCTCCACTCATTTTTCCCCAGGGTTCCGAGTCAGATGCAACTTTTGAATGGCTTTACACACTCCCACACAACGATTTGTGCAGCGCAGAATGTGTGCCAACCAGCAGATGCAGGCAGTAGGAACTCGATAAATGGGAACTGGGTTTTGACTTTAGATTCCTTCGAGTTTTTTTTTGTTTTCTCTATATTATAGAGCTTGCTTGGACTTAATTCCGGACGAGGATTATTCGGAACAAAAACAAACGTATAACAGAAGTAGAAAATCTCTCCGGTAGCACCTAATTTGCTCTCCTATTCGCTACTGAGAGGGCCTAAGCTTTGCTGGTACCTTGCGGGCAAAGCTTGTAAGAAAAAAGTGAAAGAATACTAAAGCGGACAAATTCTTAATATATATAGGCATATTTTAAACATTTTCCACTCATTCAAGGCTAGATCGTTACTAAAAGGAGTTGAATTTGGGTTTTCTTTCGATTCACATTTTAATCGGGAAAATCCGTGGAAAACCATGGTTTTTTCTGAACTTTCGATGAAATGAGAACTCTTCTTGGGAACTCTTATTTAAGCCCAAAGCTTATTATTTAGCAATTATCACTCATTTAAGAATTAAAAAAGACTTTCTTTTAAATTTACATCATCCCTCAAAATTAACTTTTCATTATTTCCTTCATTTCGAATTTCCACTGTACTGTGCACACATTGATAAGCAAAAACTATAGCATACATTGCAGGCGGCAAAGTTTGCCCGCTGCTTCTTCTGCTTCTTTCTCTGCCCTGTGTTTGTGGGCGTGGCTGGCGGGCGGCTTGCCTGCGTAGACAACGTGTTAAACTTCAGTGGTTCGCCATTGCAAATGGGACACATTAGCAATGTAGCATGTTCGCCGGGGGTAAGAGCCGGGGCGCTTGGAGGTAAAAGGATGAGAGGTGAAAGGACGTAGCAGAGCCCTCCACCCCTTTTACAGCACCATTCCTTTGGTGGCATGTGCCAAATGTGTCAGCAGCAGTTCGGAGGCGCTTAGTTAGAAAACTCCTATCTCCGCCATCACTAGAAGTCCGCACACAAGACTCGAAATACACTTTTTTCAAGAGCAAGACAAATATGAAATGGGCAGGGTTGTGTTTTGATTAGAGGTAAAATAAGACCTTAAAAAACATGCCAAAATGTTAAGCCTACAAAATTGTATTGCAAAGTTTTAAGCACATTTTAAATTGATTTCAAAGAGAAGTTTCTGTTTTAAATAAATAAATATTTAAAATATATTTTTTCCCCACATATGTCTACAATTAAGCTACCCCTTTAAAGGACATAAAACAGAGAACGTAGCGGAAAGGGTCCTGCGTCACATGAATTGCTTAATTTTTTTTAGCTTTCAGGAATTTCATTCCCTATCCTTTTTGCAACACAGCCACCATCTCTTTCTCTCATTTAACAAATTAGTAATTTTTTCTGGTATTTCTTCTCTGCTCTCCTCGACAAATGAATTTTTATGTTGGTGTTATTTATTTAAATGGGAATGGGAATGCGCGAGAATAAAGGAACCCAGAGCCCCAGTATTTAAAAATGAAGTGGGAACAGCGGAAACATAAATTGAAAAAAATTATACCAAAATGAAAGAAATTAGCCAGGAAGGGGTAAAAATAAATGGCTTACTTTTTGTGGCTTGTGGCACGGCAGAGACATGGAATAAATTAGTCTTACAGAACTTTACATGCAACTACCTCCACTACAGGGAAAAAAAGGGAGAAAGAGTAGGAATTTCAATTTAAAAATGTCCTTTCGAGTAAACCAATCTGGCTTGCACATTTTTACCCCCCAAGGATCTTGTTAGCTATTTGCCATTTGCCTGTGTCCTGTACCCTGTACCGACGCTGCCTCCCACCTTGTGTCCCCCTCCCTTTCTCATCTCATCTGTCAACGTGAAAAATCTAAAAATGTCTCGCAATCAATCGAAATTCACTCACATGTCAATTCCTGCCAATTTGGACGAAAATATATTAACATGGTGTCCTCTAAAAATACACTGTTAACTTAGGATGGTAATTGTTGTAAAAAATAAATAAACATTTAATAGATTTTAATTTTTATATAATGCAAAAAATATATATTCCACCAAATTTAGAGATTATTTACTTTAAAATCAAAAATATCTTTTAGAAATATTTAAAAATTGTATTGTATAACATGAAATGTAATACCAAAATTTATTTATTATTTTTAATGCTCAGTTTTCAATATACAAAAATTCCAATAATTATTTTTAGGAATAAATAAGGTTTATACAAATTTTGGCAGTGAAGCCGAAAGAATTTCGATCAATAACATACGTTTTTTTTTATTTAAACCCAAATTATAGATCTATAGTGATTCCAATAAATAACTTTCCAATAACCGACCCAATATAAGCTCACACAGTAAGGAAGCTCCTAACTAGAGCTCCAAACATAAGCCCAAACATAAAATACTCACCTTATTGTCCCTCCTTTTCAATTGCAGGTAAACAAACATAAAGAAGAAATGAAGTCGAATCAAAATCCCCTAATAAACTGCTAGAGTCTAGAGGTCAACCACAGCCTCTTATCTCCCCCGCCCACTTGGGATTTTGCTCTTAGGAAATCACGTCACGTTCCACTGACCTAAACAACAACAAGAACTAAAAGAAAAGTTACAAAAAAAGAGAAAGAGCAAGTGCGCTTCCTCAAGAGAAATCTGGAAAATCCCAACGCGAATTCAATTAGGCGCCAAAATAGGCGAAAGGCCTCTAAAAGGAATCGGACAAATGTCAAGTCGCCAAATAATACAATAAAGTGTCAATTGTGTATTGCTAGCAACGTGATATAGATATAAAACAAGCAAAAAACAACACTCAATATATATCTAGTTAAAAAATACACTGCAAAAATTGAAGAATTAACAGAAGAACAAATGTCTGCGTCAGCAGTTGAAGTTAATGGAAATGTTTCGCCAGTGGAATTCCATCAGAGGCAACAGGTGAGCATAGTTTAATTTTAAGCAAAGAAATAAATTTAACCAAATATTTACATATGATGTATTTAATAAAATATATTAATATTACGGATAAATAAATAATATTGCAGGGAAAGTGTGAAAAATGTATATAAAAAAATAATAAACTCACCCAGGGAATTATAACACTGCAGTTTCTCAGAATTTCTTGATAATTATTCACTTTCACTATTTTCACTTTATTATTTACGCGCTTCCGTTTAAGTTTTATACATAGTTTTTACAGTGTATAATTTACACTATTATTTTTTTACTACTTTTTGGCGTTCAGCATATCATTGTTTTATCAGGTTCTATTGAGTTATAATTCATTTATGGCATTATTTTTATATTCCACAATTTTTGTTTGTCTTTCGATCACTATTCGTACCTTTTACAACAAGATGATAATTAATATTTGATAATTATCTCTATCTCATTATTTCGTTCGTTTTTCTTCGTTTAAAACTAAACATTGCACACATTTTTTACAGTGTATAATTCACACTATTAATTTGATTTATTGTTGTTTTAGTTTTCAATGAGTTAGTATGAGTTTTCATCGTATTTTTTATATTCCACATTTTCAATTTATCTATTTTCCATATCAAGAATATACATTTCTTGATAATTATTTACTTTCACTATTTTCACTTTATTATTTACGCGCTTTTGTTTAAGTTTTATATAAAGTTTTTACAGTGTATAATTTACACTATTATTTTTTTACTATTTTTTGGCGTTCAGCATATCATTGTTTTATCAGGTTTTATTGAGTTAGAATTAATTTAAGGCATTATTTTTATATTTGTTTATCTTTCGATCACTATTCGTACCTTTCACAACAAGAGGATAATTAATATTTGATAATTATCTCTCTCATTATTTCGTTCGTTTTTCTTCATTTAAAACTAATCCTTGTACACATTTTTTACTGTGTATAATTCACACTATTAATTTGTTTTATTGTTGTTTTCAATGAGTAAGTATGAGTTTTCATTGTATGGCATTTTTTATATTCCACATTTTCAATTTATCTGTTTTCCATATCAAGACTATAGATTTCTTGATATTTATTTACTTTCACTATTTTCACTGCATTTTTTACAGGCTTTCGTTTGTTTTTCATTCATTTTAAGCCAAACACACAATTTTTACACTATTAGGTTTTGACTATTAATATATATTTACATTTCACAGCATATTTTTGGATTAATATTTATTAAGTTTTATTTAATTTAAACCGTTACTTTAATTTTTCACAGTTTCAGTTTATCTTTATTTCACTTTTACTGTTAATACCTTCCACATCAAAAGGCAGATGCTCCATCTCATTTTCTCTTGCCGTCCACTTTATCATCCACAAGAAAATCCACAACATCCGGCATCCACTTGAAATCCACACATGCATGCATTCATATACATACATACGTACATTTGCACATACATATATGAAGACGTACTTGCAAATTAAAAATCAGTTTAAATGCCATAAAATTAGACGCCTTTGACTGGCAAACATTATTAGCACATTGTAACACTGAAGTGCACATGTGTGCAGCTTTAATTAGTTTCAATCAAATCACTTAAATCTGCATAGATTTTTTTTTCACGAAGCACCTCCGCGTGCAGGGCAGGCGAAATAAAAACGTTTATTTTCGCTCGAATTGGGCCGTAAACATTTCAATCACGACAACAAACACTTGCTGAAGCCTTTAGCCACCTGCTGGTGCATTATTATTAGTTTTTTATTGTTTAATTAGTGAATTATTTCGTTTTAAACACGGCGACACGCACTTTACATCTTTTCACTCCGAAAAACCGCGCAAACTAAGCCGCATTTTCTTTTGGCCACTGTTCTCTTCTCTTTGCTTGCCAAAGCACCGTTAGAATATTATCGCTATCTCGCTCATACCTTAGGAATGTCCAGTATGCCGAGCAGACTTTTTGGCGCTGCTTCTGCGTGGCCGGCTTCCCAGTGTTGTCAGTTTGGCTTTTTCTTGGCCAAATATAATGTTAGCTAATGTGGAGAATAAAATAATTATTAAATGATAAGAAAAGCTGAAATTTTTTGTCTTTTCTGTCTATGTGTAATGTACATATAATTATTAAATATTATTAAGTATGTATATGTATAATAAATTAAAAGAACAAGGGCTGGTTAAGTAATCACTTTCTTATATAATTTAAGGTATATAACTAGATATAATTAAGTTGGCGGCATTTAGCTTTTTTTCCTATGTTGATGCAACACTGATTCTTTTTCGCACTGCGTCGGCGTCGCGCACTTTTCGCTCTCTGCTCTTCTTTTGCCTTCGCCGTGGGCGTTCATTGGTCAGTTCCGTGTCCTTGATCCTCTCTCGCTGCCTCTGCCGCGGCTAACTCAGCTGCGCTTTAAACTCCATTTTTGAGTTTCCTTCTTTGGCCATCTTTTAGATGGAAAAAATTTTCGGCGCGATCGGTTTGGTTTTCTTCGGTCCGTTCCCTGCTTGAAAGAGTTTTTAGTTTGTTTTTTTTAGTGATTATTTGTGAAAATTATCAATTGTGTAGTGAATATTTAGTGGAAAACGGCATGGAAAGGATATGGAATATGGAGACAGAAGAAAATTGGCCTCAGGGAACTGAGTATACAGGCATTTGCGGCGTTTCCATAACGGGTAACTGGAGCATTTTTTATCGCTGCTGCCAGTTGAATGTGGAATTGAACGATGAGTGGAGCCTGATCAACGAGGATATATGGGTTCGTTTATTATTTTATATTATTTGTTGAAAAACTATTATTTTTTGCAAGAAAAATTCATTTTTCCTAAGTGTGTGTGTGTGTGTGTGTGAGCTTTTGAACCTGTTGCCTTACTTGGAAGCTTTCGCGCCTTAAGGTTCTGGGGAAGGATAATTGATGAGTCAAGCCACCAGAGGGCGCTGCTTACAGTTGTCCTCAAGCTTTGAAGACTTGTTTAGCAGAAAACTGCATAGGTGGCGCCACTCAGAGGACGAAACTTGTATAAATGTGTTAAAAGCTCGATTCAAAAAGCTTTCGCCTTGAAAAATGCGGCGAATTCGAAATTCAAATAAAAATTGAAAAATAATTCCAGAAAATAAAGAAAATTATAAGTAAATAGGGAAAAAATAAATTTTTTGTTTAAAATTCATATAACTTTTTTTTTTAAATAAAAAGAAAAGCCAACATGTTTCCAAATCTAAAATCTATTAAACAAGAACCTTGAAAAATCCTTAGTAATTTTTTTTAAATTTTAAAAGCTTATTTGAAAATGTTTAAGGCAAGAAAAGCACAACCGTTTAATGAATTATTACCCAAAAATCCTCCAAAACCCTTTAACAAAGAACCCCCGCATATCCTGCCTAAGTGCAGCAGGTCCTTAAACTCGATTCCCGCGCCGCCCGATGCCCAATGCCCGATCCCTGCTAATTTGGTTAGAGCCTGCCTGTTTTTGGCCAAAATTCAGGCAGACAGTCGTCGCTCCAACCGTTGCCACGGACTGGCCAACTTTTATTGACTTCCGCCGCAGTTTCGCAGCCGAAACGCAGAGTGCAAACTCCTGTCCTGGCTCCCAGGACCCCGTGCCTCCTTCCCCCTCCCCCCCTTTTGGCCTAACGCAATCACAATCAGAAGACTGCGGAGAATAGGTGAAAAGGGGGCGGGTTGGGAGGCGGGCCGGGAGAGACAGCGGCTGGCCAAAAGCAAACATTCAAGCGGCGGCGGTCAAAATCAACAGCAGTCCTTGTTGTTGCTGCTGTCGCTGCTTTGCCAGCTATCCGCTAGGTGGAGCCGCCGAAACCACCGAAAAACAGCGGCGACAACAACAACAATGGCAGCCACTAAAATCACACATCTACACTGGGAGAAATGAGCAAGGACAAGAAAAAAAATACCTAGAACTTTGAATAATAATAAAATAATACAAAAAATATATACAAATTCGTGGTTTGGTTAATTGAAAAATTAAATTTTTTATTTTTTTTCTCGTTCTTTTATTTATTTATATTATATAAATTTAAGATAAAATAAATCCCTTAATTTATGATGATTATATTTCTGTATTTAATAAGAAATTGATATTGAGGACTTTACTGTTTAATTACCTTTTCATAAAAATATATTTTATATAAATTCTTAGATATACTTATTTTTTTATCATTTTTTTTTTAATTTAATTGCAAATAAGTAATTTTTTAAAGCAATAAATGAAATAAATCATTTAAATTAGTAAGGACATACTTTAATATGCATTTGTATTTTTATTATAAATATTTTTATATGATTATTATGCTGTAATGATTTTTTCGCCATATTTATGTACTTTTGTTTTTAATAATTTTCCATTTTAAATATGCTTAAATTATTATTTTTAATATTACATATGAATATAGTTTTAAAACATTTTTACATTTAAAATACCTTTACTTTTTGGTAGTTTACCTAATTTTTCCAAGTGCACTTTGGCCTACCACTCACTAAATGGGAATTTTCGGCGATGCAAAAGTGAATTTTGTTTTGCCATTAATGGGCCAACTTTTGAGCTAATGCCGCCAACTGAAACGGCCAACAACAAACAAAAACCAACTAAAAGAGCCAAATTTTTTGTGTCTAATTGGATAAGCAGGCAAAGCCATAGCAACAACAATGCTTTAAAATGCCAAAAGGGAAAATTTTGGGCTGTGTTCGAAATTCAATTAACTACAGCACAATTTCACACGGTTTTTTTGACGTTGCATGTGTGTTGGTCCTTTTTTGTGGCAGGACGTTGATTATGCTATGAGCCTTGCAGATAAAGTTTTTTTTTTCATGTGGTCTTTAGTTGCTTAATTATGACAAATCGGTATCCTTTTTGATCCTCAGGCAGTTGAAGTTAATTAGCTCATAAGGGAGGCTCACAAAAAATTTTGTGGGTTCAAAAATCAATTATTTTGGTGCCCAAAAGTATTCCATAAATAGTTAACAAAAAATAAAAAGGTATAAAGGCTAACTTTTTGTCGATTTCTATTGATTTTCATATTTTGAATTATTTTTGTGGCTAATTTGTAAGTAGTTTACTTTTTAATCTATGAAAATAATAAAAAAAAAACCCAACAAAATCTCTTTTACATGAAAACCTTTTTAAACTCTCTAAAATCTCTCTAAAATCTCTCTAAAATCTTTCTATAATCCCCCAAAAAGCTCCCTCAAATCTCTTTTTATTTCTTTAAAATTTCCTTAAAATCACAAAATTTAAAACTTCTACTAAAGTGGGAAGAAGTGGAACCCCATTTATTCCTGTCAAGCGACCTGCTTATTATTGGCTCCTTGCATAAGGCCAGGCCTCTCGAACCGACTTCATTTTGGCCAACTCTTGGCCAGTGGCCAACATGTCAATTCCAATTCGCTCATCACGTTTTTTCGTGCCCGGTCATGTCTGCTGCTTTCTGCTGCTGTGTTTCCTAAAATCAAACTGATTTGTTTCTATATAAAATACTGCGGAAATTATCATAGCAAAAAAGAGTGGATATATATCAGATGCTATGATATATATACATCCTCGATTCAAGGATGAAAAAGGAAAGAAAGGAGACACTTCTCAGAGCAAATTGTGAGGGAACTTATGCAATTTTTTTGTATTATTTTTGTATTTTTTTTGGCTAGCAGCAAAGGGCAATCAAGATTTAGTCTGTATGGGGTAAAGAGGTGAAAAAGGGGTGCAAAACTGGGTGGCAGAGGGACGATACACAGCCTCTGAAACGGAGGCAGACATGCATGGCGGCATTTCCGGTTGCTTGGCACCATTAGTGCAACCAGCCACGCCCCCATCGGCAACGCCCTGCACCTCAGACCCAGACTCCTCCGATATATATTTTCCTCTTATTTTTGCCCAAGCGTCTTTGGCTTTTTGTTGAGATAAGCAGTTTTGCCATTTGTCCGTGCAACTTTTTCCAAAAAGCTTTTCCCAGAAGTAAAAACTTGTTTTTTGCCCCAAAAGAAAACGTGTGGCAACAGGGAGGGGAAGGGAGCAGTCCCTGCCCCATTTGACATGTGTTTGCTGCAGGAAGCCCGCTTTTCCTTGTGGCTAAGAACTTGCCAAGTTTTTCGGCGTCGCTGTAAGCTTCTGACGGCCAAAAACAAGTAAAAAAAAAGAAAAGAAAAGAAAAGTATATATTCATTATTTTGTTTTCATTTGCCGCCGCCGAGAGCTAAGTTTGCAATTGAATTTTATTGTATCTCCTTGGAATTTAGTCAAAAATAATACGCCTTATTTTTTTCCAAATAGATTTCTGCGGGAAAAGTGCCAAGAAAAAAAAAATGAAAAGGAAAACTGAAAACAGAGTACAAATATCCATTATGGTTCGGCCTTTTAGTGGCTGCATTTTGGAAAAGTGCTGCTGGTTCTACTGTTTTTTATGGTTGTTTCCCCAAATTTTATCCGCTATTTATCCATCGAATTAGGTTTAATGGCGGCCTTTTTTTATAGCTGCTACCTGAGGGGTTAGCTAAATATAGTTTTATTTTATTTCTTTTCAAATTACCAGGTAGCTTCGTTCTACTTTTTCTTCCTGCTGCTTTATTTTTATCTAGAATCAAGAAATATTACGCAAATCAGCAACGAGGCGAAACCAAAGGATACCGCAGCTAAATACACACAAAAGCTAAAACCAAATGAAAGGAAATGAGTGAAAGGATGTGCGAGTCCAGGGGAAAAGGGGAAGAGAGTGGAGTGGCGGAGGGGGAAAATGTATCTCAACCTGAACCTACAAAATGCTTTTAACATTCTGCAAATGCTGCTCATACATTTGGGCTTCATTTTGCACAGGAAGAAATATTTTGAAAATTAACTTAAAAATTATTTATGAGTAAAAAAAAAACAATATTATCTTTGCCGATTATACCTATATTCAATTTAAAAAGATTCCAACTATGAAATACATACATTTTTCATAGCAACAACCTATATTTTAGTATATTTAAATTATTAAATAATAAATTATGGCAATGTAAGGGCGAATTATTGAAATTAAAATTTTAAAATAATTTTGAAACAATATTTACAAAATTATTGGGTTATTTCCTCTCAAATTAAATATTCTCCAATTTTTATTTATTGTTAATAATAATATTAATATTGTTAAAATTAATTTCTTAATAATATTAAATTAATTTAACTAATAGTTCGTTGTTTTGACCTTTCTTTATCTTTTTCCCTTGTAAAACTTTCTTTTATCTAAATTTCACTTCAAATTTCAAAGCTTATATATTTTTATCTTCAGTGCATTTTCTCCCATTATTTATCCAGAATTTTCCCCCCCTCTCCCCCTCCCAAAACGTATGTGAGAGTTTGCTCTTTGCTAATGGCCTGATGACGCGTCATCGTCGTCCCTTGGGCGGCCTCTGTCTGAAGCCCAGCTCGCAAATTATAATTGAGTGCAGGGCGAGCACATTGAACTGTATGGGGAACAGCTCACCTCCATTGCCTAAATACAAGATGAAAATTGTAGAGCAAAAATGAGTTTAAATAGCCATTATTTAAATTAGAAATTAAATTATACATCAGAAACTTGCTGTAAAATTAATGCAGATAAAGAAGATATAAGGAACAATAAGGCTTTCCTAACTTAAAACTTTATTAAATACAATAAAGAAGATAAATTTCTTTGATATTGAATACTGAATTTGTATTTAATTTATTGTTGTAAAATAAATATCTTATAAAATATACATGGATGGGTAGAAAACGTCATGATGAGAGCTTGTCGCCTTTGAAAATGGGAAACTAATTAAATAATTAACTATAATAATAATTTAATCTCAGTTAGAAGGTTTTGTCTTTGACGATGTACTTTGTACTTCTGTACTTTAAACGAGTAGAATTTCTCCCAAAAAATCCCTTAAAAGCCTTGTTTTTTTTAAACTTCCCTAAACAAAAACATTACAAAATAGATCGGAAATTATAAAATCTAAGCCCTAAGATGGTTTTAAACTTTGTAAAGTTAATTAAAATATTTTTAAAAATTGTTTAACATTTAAAAATGAATACAATATTAACAATATACTTTACTTTATTTAATATTATTATTATTATAAATCAAGTCTAAGAACAAACTATCAAACCCCCACAATACCCCCACAAGCTACAGTATCCAAGGACCTCCCTTTGCCACCTCGCCCACCTGTTAGTTTTCCTTCACCTTGTTTTCCTTGTGGTAAAAGCTGGAGGGAGCCAAAAGGATACTCCAGGCGACCTCCGCTTAAGGATTTGAACCGCTCGCAACGAGGATGCTGCCTTCAGCAGCTCCTGTTTCTGTTTCCTTTTCAGATTCTGTTTCTGTTTGCCACTTGAGACGCGTTCAGGCTCCCCTCTGTCCCTCTCTCGGTTCGGGCCATAAATTTCTGCGCCACATTTTGCCATTTTAATGAATGGTTTTTTTAATGCAATGTTTTTTGGGCTCGTTACGGGCCCCGGGCTGCTTTAATTTATTGACTAATTTAGCCAAGAGCGAACGCTAGTAATAGATACTTTTAGGCTCTTGGCAAACGGTTTTTGCCTTTTTAATTAGACGCTATGGTTGTGTTCTTTTTTTCTGTTTCTGCAACAGAATTTAATTTAATTAATGTCGATTTGATGGCAGCACTCTTGGCTGAGAATGTTGGATAAATAACCCCATAAAGTTCCGATTAATTGGGTGGCGGGATGGCATCTCTCGCATCCCCCAAGCCAACCAATTTGCGCTACAAGTGAATGGTACCAACACATGTGTTTATGGCCTCGCCCAAAAACCCAACAAAGAGCAACCCATTTAGCAACCTCGTTTAACCCATTAAATTTCACATTCTTACCCTCGCCCGGAAACCTGTTAGCCAGAACTGGCTCGAGTTTATGGCTGACAGGAGATAAAATGGAAAGCCAAATAGCTAGAAGCCAAAAATTGTTAGTTTATAGTTTTTAATCGAAGTTATTGGGATTTTAAATTTAAAATTTATTAAAAATTTCTTTCAAATTTAAAACTTCTTTTCAATATTAATTTAATAACTTTCACTATTATTTCTTTAATTTTAGAAGCACGCTTTCAAAAGAATAATATAATTAAAAAAGATAATATCAATAACGCTGTTTTCCAACATTGTTAAATCTTTGAAAAATAATTTTTAAATGCTTTAAAATATGGTTTGCAACTCTAACATAATTTTGAAAATAATGTGATTTTCAACTCTTATGCACTATTTTAAAAACAATCTTAAAAAAGCATTTTTAAAAGCCTACAAAACCTGTGTTTTTCAACACTTTTACAAGGAATCTAAGATATTTAATAAAAGCTTGAAAACCAATGTTTTCCTCATTTTTAAACCTTTTTGAAATAATTTTAAATGTTTTTTTAAAATGCTCAGAAAAAAGTCTACATTTATAAAATGTTTTTAGATGTGTTTTCCAACACTGCAATGTTTTTAAATTAATTTGGAAGACTTCTTAAAATAATTAATAAAACTAAGCTCTCTGGCTTTTCCTTAACTTAAAAAGATTTCAGAATTTAGCTAAACCCTAGCCGAATTTTCATCAGTGAACCTTCAAAATTTTCCGTTTCCCAAAAAAGTATGCTATGTTTTGTTTGCTGTTCTCTTTTTTTTGCGTCCATATTTTATTTGGTGCGTGCGAGATTTTATCTGCCTTCCACGCCATTGCAGATTTTTCTTGCCTGTCCCTGTCCCTGTCCCTCAGAGTTTTCCTCGCCTCCTCCCCTGGAGTTTTCCCTCCCTTGGTGGACACCTTTTGTCATCGTTTTCGCCTGCTGCGCTGCGTTCTTCGCGTCCTGGGCGCGATAACAGGCATCATAAATCCTTGGCTCCTTGTAAATGGCACCCCGACGGATCCCACCCTGGAGAGGGGGTGGGTGAGGCGGAGGGACGCCTGTGTAGGCGCCGTTGACTGAAACAGAAACAGCTTCTGTTTCGCTTTTGGCCATCGTTTGTTATTGTTTGCGGTTAGTTGGCCACACTACTCCGCCCCTTGGTCCTTTCCCCCCCTCTTTACATATATCAAACTCAGAGGCAGGTCAGCTCCCGAGGGAGGAGTGCAAAAAGCGGCTGGGATAGGGGGTGGCGTGGGAGCCTAGGAAAATCCCTACTTTAGTTTTCCCTTAGTCGCGGTTGGCTAAAGATTTTAGGTGGCTGCGCTGAAAACTTTAGGCTTTGAGGAGGGGAGTAATTTTCCAAATTAAATTTCTGTAGGAACTATAAGGGTGATGGAAAATATATAAAAATAATTAAAATTTTCATTTATAAAAAGTATTTAATAAGTATTTCTTTTAAAATTTAATTTTAAATAATTATGACACTGTCACTGACAGAACCCCTTAAAACGCAAGGTCACACTTCCAAAATATGATATTTTAAAGGAAGTACAAGAACGGTCACTTTAAGTTATGACAGAAGCTTAAAACTTCCCCTTTTCAGTTTAAATTTTAAATTATTTTGAATTCAGTTAAATAATTTGTGCTTTTTGAGCTTATTACTCACAGATTAAAGTTAAATTATGCTTTCCATTTATTTTTTAAAATTATTATTCTCCATTTGATATATTTTATTTCCTGAAATTATCCCCTTTGTTTGTGTACCGCTCTTTTTTTACCCATTTCGCACACCTTTTCGCCTTCAGTTGAATCATTTTTCATCGCATTTCCATTTTGGATATTAAAAGTGATTTATCCTCAACGAAAACCTCCCTCCTTTGCGCCCCTCGCCGCTCTTACCTTGGCCAATATTAAGCGGGGGACTTTCCCAACTTATCGGCTGATGTTCATACACTTTACTTATTTTCCCTTTTTCAATTTTGAAGCTTAGCCCCTAAAAAGGGAAAATATTGTTGCTGCAAAGCAATGGAAAAGCGTGGAAAACGGCGTAAAACCTCAGCGCGTTGCTCATTTTGCTAGCAGAGAGAGACAGAGAGGGGGAAAGGGTGTTGGCGACAATTTGCCGGCCAAAAGGGATTAAAAAGTTGCCAGCGCTGGGGATTCTGCATTTATGCGGGTTGGCGGGGAGGTGGGAAAAACCGTGGGAGGGGGAGAATGGGGGCGACTAGGCTGGGTATCATGTGCAGCTCTTGCATCCGGTTGCAGTGCAAAAATTTCTCACTTTCCATGGCCAGGCGGCGGCCATTTCGGGCTTTCTCTTTTGCTCCTGCGGTGAATCCATTTGCATTTGCCAACCTAGGGGACTCCCCTCGTTTTTGCCAGCCCGCTTTTCCTCCGGTTTTTCCTCTCACTGACGACGGACGATGCCTGCTGTTGTACGTCGTGTTAATAAGCCTCCCTCAAAAGAACCACGCCTGCTTCTGGCGCAGTTACACTGGGAAAAATTATGTCTTTTTTAGGGGAAATATTTATTTTTGAGGTACTTAAACCTCGATTCTCAATTCTTAAGCTAAAGTCAACAAATTAAACCTAAGTTTATTAGTTGCAAAATAATTTTATTAAATGTAATTCCTACAAATATTTTTTTAACGAATAGTATGACCATAATTTCAGTTTGAAAAGCTTAGTTTTTAGTGTGACCAAGTCTAAAAACTGATCAATTTATTAATTTCAAATATTTTTTACTTTAATTTATCATTTTATGAGTATAAAAACTTAAATAAAAATATAACAAAAATATTTATTACTAAAATATATTTTATATAATTTTATAATATGTTTTTTCATGAATTCATTTATAAAATATTTTTTAAAAAATCTTAACATCTACGCTTTAATCCGTAAAAATAATAAATATCTTTTATTAGCTCCCCTCAAATATTAAAATAATTAACAGCGAATTTTGTTCAGTGTAATTTTCTGCCAGACTAGCCTTTCTGCCCCTCGTTCGTTGCTCCTCTTTCCAGCAGGACGCTGGCTAATGCAATCTTGACAAGCGTTGTCCTGGACAACCGAAAATGAGGCTTGACACTTTTGATTCGGTTTTACCAGGACCAACCTCCATCCTAGTCCTGGGATACTCTGGAATAGCCCCGTCAAAAAACAAGAAAAAAACCAAAGCCTTCCTGCATCGCCCAGACTCATGGCGAATTTTTGATTTGTTGGACGTTGTTTGTTGAGCCCATATATGATGGGAAAAAGAGGGAAAACTAGGGGAAAAGCCTGTGAAAAGCTGACGGAACTGAGACAAATGCCAGAAGGCGACTTTTTGATGGCCAAAAAACCGGGCGGAAAGTTTGAAGAGCCATTTTATGCAGAGTTATGGGCGCAGCAATAAAAAGTACACAAGAGAGTCTTTAAATTCGGGTTTTAAATGGGAAAAGAAAAAAAATGAACACATAGATTTAACATTAATTTTAAAATGAACACAAAAACATCAAAGACTTAAAAATTAGGTATAAAAACCAATTTTCCAGAATTAATTATTAATAAACTACAATCACAACTAAACGTATTTTAAAATAACAGCAACTTTCCCTTACAATAAAAAAAATATAAGTATTTCCTAAAATTTTAAATCCCTAACAGTTCGATAACTGAAATTCAAGGCAATAAGAACCTATCGATAAGCCCCTGTTAACTCACAGCTGCTAACTCACATTGGGGCTTAACAGCGACGCAACGGTGAGCCAAGCACTAACGCCTGCTGCTGCCAGCAGAGAGAGATGTCTTGAAAACATGAATGACCACCACTAGCAGGCAGCAGCGAAAGATACCCCAAAGGGAGAACGCGAAAAATGGTTATCTCAGTTGCTTTCTGGCTTTCTTCGCAACAAGTCGTGGGTGGAAAACTCGGCGGTTCGCTCTCCGTGGAAATTCGGCACGCTTGAAAGTGAAAACAACACAAAAAAAATAATAAATCAAAATAAAACGCGTAGCAGCGGCGAATATGCAATTTTGCCAACACAAAAGAGCGGTAAAAATGAAACAACGGGACCAAACGCAAAAACCCTTCGAAACGTGAAAAGTGCAGTGCGGAAAACTACTAAAATTTGAGCGAAAAAGGCGAGCGGCGAGAAAATGAAATGAAAAGTTAAAAATAAATATATATGCCATGCGGCGAGAAGAAGAAGCAGCAGCAGCAGCAGCGAGGGACGTGATTCTCTTGTGTCTCCTTCGCACTCACTCTCGTCCCCGTACCCGTCCGCGTTCCGTCCCTCTCCCGCTCCCGTCCGCGAGATGCTGCTGCCATGAAGAAGCAGCAGAGGCGCAGGAATACGAAATAAAACGGAATTCATTCACGCACATGTTTTTGTGGCCATTGCTGTGTTGTTGCCTTCGGACCGCCTTTGCCTTTGCCTGCTCGTTTATCCTGCCATCCTTTATGGCCTCACAATTCTGATTCGATTTTTCCCACTCATCTGGCGGCGCTCTCTTTGCTCGCCCTCTCTCTGGTTGTCTTTATGCGGCAGCATCTCTCTCTCTGTCTCGGAAGGTCTCTCTCTCAGCTGCTTTGTTTCGAATATAAAATGGAAATAAAATAAGAAAATCGGGAACAAAATCAGATGTAAAAAGTTCGGTCCGTTAAAGAAGAAAAACTCGGAATATATAGCCATAAAATATCGGGGAAAAAGTGCAAAAGCGCGCAAAAAGAAGAGAATATCCAAGGGATGCATTGCAGACAATCAAAACCCTTTGTGTGTGTGCGAGTGTGTGAAAAAACAAATAAACAAAAATCCCTGAAAATAACAGAAAAATCTAGAAAATTTCAAAATATCCAATTGTTTAAATACTCAAAGAAGAAGCTAGGAATTTCTTATTAAAAGTTGTGAACTGTCTGCTGCCCTTTCCCCTCTTCCACCTCCTCCTGCGCTTCGCATCATCATCATCATCAACGCCCCATCTCTTTTGTCTCGCGTTTGCGCCGTCTTTTTGCGCATTTCCCTTTTGGCAAGCTGTTTCGGTTCTGTTTTCGTTTTCGAAAAATTAAAACATCCAAAAGGGAGGACCGTTGCGTTCGTTCCGTGTAGTTTCAGTTCAGTTTCCCAGGAGCCCAAAATGCAAAAAAAAAAAAAAGAAAGAATGAAAGCCACCCCTAAAAACAACAAATAAGAATTTGTACGTTATTGTTACAGTGAAGACTTTGAAAGTGGAAAACTTATAATATTTAATTTGATATAAAACTAAAATATTGCTAAATAGTAAACGAAACATTTAATGTTTTTTTTAATAGTAATAAAATCCTAAAACAACAGTTTTTGTAGCTTAAAAATAGATGCTGATGAATTTATGTATAAAAATACAATTTATTGTAGATCGTTAAATAACGAAGATCAATAACAAATTTTTAATAATTCTAAATATTTTTGTAATTTTAACTCTTAAAAATGCTTATTTGTAACATCTAAAATTTGTGCTCATTTTATATAGTTCTATAAGTTCAAAAATCCAATTATGTGCCAAAATTCTAGGATACAGTAACCCCTCTTAGTATTTCCACCTTCACTCTTATCGATTGTTTACTGTCCTTCGCCCCCTCGCTGCCTGTCTCTGTCTCTCGCAGTGCCGCCGCGCGCCGTCTCGCTTGCTCGCACGTGCGACTTTGAATATATTTTGCGGCAAGAAAATAATAGTTTTGCGTGCTCGGAAATATAAAATTTAAAGTGCAAAAACGTGTCCGCGTATTACTTCTATATTCTCATATTTACCCCAATTTTTTACTTTTAAATTATTCCCGCTCGCAGTAAAGTGTATAAATTCAAAGAAAACGGAAGAAACAAAAATTGTGCCAAAACCAAAAACCAAGTAAAAAAAAATATAAAAATAAATATCAAATTAGAATCGTATCCAATTAAAAACAAATGAAATATTTGAAAAATCGAGAGTAAAGTGAACTTTCTACCCTTGGGAAAGAGTGTAGACTGGAAAGCTACCCCTGCCCTGCATATACACGCAGAGAAATTAGCAAGGAGTTACACATATTTGCGACGCGCCACTGTGAACATAAAAAGCCGTCAAACTGTGGGGCTCAGGGGCATTTTTTCTTCCTCCGCAAGGAATGTATTATCCGGTAAGCAATAACGATACAAAAAACACTAAATACAGGAAAGAAAACAGAGTCCAGAGAAAAAAAATGAAGAGAAAACAAACATTTCCAAACATTGCAAGTCGTAAATAACGCTGGCAAACGGCAAACAACAATAAAAAGCAAACTCAGCTCTATTCCGCGCTGTTTGTTTGTTTGTCTGGAGTTGTTCCTGCTGCAGTTTTCAGTAGCGACTGTGCAACAGTGGTCACTCCAAACAGAGTTACGGAGAGTGGTTGGGAATGTCTAGGGGGAAATTTGGGATTTGTAGGAAAATTTATCTAAGGATAAACTGCCAATTTACAGGGAGTTTTGTAGATTTAATATTAGTTTAGGTGGGACTTTGCCTCAAGAAATTTTTATCTCTATTTATTACAAAATCTGACAACTTATATTGAGCATTTGGATATTTAAATATTAAAATTACAGTTTATATGACTTGTATTCTAAATTTGTTGTTATATGATGTCTTAATAATCTTATATATCCTATAGAGACATATCATATAGAAAATCTTATAACTTGTATATTCTTCTATATATGTATGAAATGTTTTGGCTATTTAAGACTTTTTTAAATATTTATTAATAATAAAATAATAAAAATCGTATTTCTATACGAATTATGCGTGAACTCTTCTTCTGTATTCTTATATTTCAATAAGAATCTATGACATTCTCTATAAGAAGCGAGTTCTTTGTGGTTTTCAATCAAATAATCGCAAAAGTCTACTCAGTTATTTTTTTAAATCGAGAAATCCCAATAAATTGGAGAAATAAGAGACAGTTTCCGATAGTTTCCAGATATTTCTTGATTAACCTAGTCATTTATAAGCAACCAATAAGAATTAAAAACAAGGTGTTTGTTCCTTTTGTAACCCTTAAATTAAAGAAGGTAAAAGAAATAATTTCTAAAAGTATATAAATATGCTACTCAAATGAGTTTATATTTATTTAAAAATATAATAATAACAAAACCTACTAAAATACACACTTAAAATATAAAAATAAATGTTAATTCTCCTAAGAACTTTATCAGCCTGAAAAATAGTTATCAATGAAACATATTTTTATTAAACAAATACAAGAAATGAATGTAAATTACCTACCAATTGGTATTCCCTGCAAATATTTAAAATGAAAATTAAGTTAGCACTCGCTTGGCCACCAGTATTTGCATTTTTCTCTGAATGCACGTCCTCTGTGTGTGTTTTACTCTCGATTTAAGGCGAAATCGTGGCTCGTGCTAAAATCCTTATTAGTCAAACCCTCTGTAAGTGTGTGTGTGTGTCCACACCTCTCTCGCCCTTTCTAGCCGCCGCTATTCCCGTCTCTGTTTGCTCACCTATTTGCTCAGACAACAACAAATAATGTCAAATGTTGAACTCACACGTGTGTTGTGAGCTTGAGCTCTAACCTCCCCCCGAAAAAAAGAAACCTCTCTTGGCCATTTGTTGACTTTGTCTTCGTTTTCTTTCTTTTTTTTTTTATGCGGGACAATTGTTTGTCTTTGGATCAACAGCAATGAAAAAAGAGAGAAGGGGGGAAAATTTGTAGGAACGGGGGTAATTTGATAGCCAAACCAAAAATGCGGGTCGAATTTGCGGCTTTTTCGGATTTCAGATTCCACTTGACTTTGCTTGCCGCCGAGTTTATGGTTATTTTTCTCATTAAAATCAGCTACATAGCCACACAATACATTCTTAATGCCTTCCCCCGACATTATATAATTATCTGCGACTCGTATAATGAGCCCCAATTTATTGCCTGTTCATCTGATACCCGCAATGTGTTAACAAGAACGTCTATATATATGTTTATATATGTATTTTCCCACGTCTACGAATAAATTTCAATTCTTTATTAATTTCGTTCCATTTGTCTTTTTCTCTTCTCTTTGCAGGTACGTTTGATATGCAAATTGTATGGTTAAATAACTACTTAACTGTCGTATGATTGATAAGGAAGTCTTAGCCTGGCCGAAACTTAGACCACATTTTGATGAATGGCACTAGAAGCTGTTGTTTGGGTTAACGATGCTGTTTTTTTATGATGTCAGATCCGCTGCGAAATGACATTGACTTGGTTGCCCATCGCAAAACGAGTCTTTCGGTGGGATTTGTATTTTTAGCGAAAAAAAATGAATGGAGACGTCACTTGGAGTGGCTATAGAATGGCCTAATTCATGGGTTTCTCAACGATATGAAACGGAAATCATTTTTAGGGATTAATTATGGTCTAGGAAATGTCTTAAAATATTTTTGAAGTTCTTTTAAGAAAGGTTTTTTACATTTATTATAATAATTTGTTAATTTTTAAGTAGAAACCTCTTAATTAACAGTTTTGTAAGATATTCAGGGTTAGGATTGGTAGTCTAAAAACACCTTGATCCTGGAAGAAAATTTAGAGAGCTACTATCCAGTGTTTTTATGAATTTAATATAAAATAATACAACTTTTCAATGTCATAAATATTTTTCCATGAAAATTCCAACTAATCTATCAACTTGTCTAACTTTCAACCTAACTTATACTACTTTTCTTTAAGTTTCCCTTAATTTTATAATCGCTCAATGTCGTCACCACTTTTTTCTAGCGATTCCTAGTCACATTTTTATTTCGCAAATGTCACTCGAATTAATTGCAATTAAAAGTTTGTCTAGCTGTCATCGTTAGAAATATTTTGTGTAAAAAAATAAAACAAAATTGCGTCGCATTAAGTGAAACCTTCCTGCTCCGAGTCCGGCGGCGATTCAATTGAAAAATTGCACATAAATTGCATAAAACTGTTGTAAGTTGTTGGTATTGCCACAATGTTGTTGTTTTTGTTGTGGTTTCACCAACAGAAGGGGCTATTTTTTCTGATTTCTTGGGGGGCATTGAGAGAGATCAGGGGAAGTCCATTGTGCGTGCGCAGTTAACCGCAAAGTTTTGGTTAAGATTTTAAAACTGAACAGATTTAGGCATTTATAGAGTGAGTTGAAGGATTATAAAACTACGAAAGCAGTCATTAAAACTAATCAAAGAAATAATAGTAATAAACATATCTAGGTTTTAAAATAAATTTTGAATAAATATTTTTTATATTTAAGTATTGCCTCAGAAATCACTTGACAACAAAAACGTTGCAATTTTTTTAGGATCATAAATCGGAAAGTTAACTTATAAAATAAATCTTAAACTCGGAGATTATGTATCTTTCCTTACTTTTATTGAACACTTAAAAATACAAAGCAAGCAATCTCATCTATATGTCTATGTATATTTAAATACAATAAATGTTTGCTTTTAATTTCCCTTACAATCACGCAACGCACTGTATCCCGAGCTACAGATATCTCTCTCTTTACGGCTTTCGGACTTAATGTCTGCTATTAATTATGTTTATTTTATTTTTGAGGCACACACACAGCAACTCCGAGCTTTGAAGGTCGTTGTTTGTCGAATCTCGAATGATTTTTTTATGTACAAAATTACTTTCACTCAATTAGGTCTTGTTTACGGTCTTGCATTTATGTACCCAGTACGTACATATGTATGTATGGATGTTGTAGGCATGTGTCCGACAATTTCTTAAGTAGATTTTCCATTTTTCCATTACCCAGAGTGGTCATCAATCCCTATTCGATGGGTTCTTGTCAAATTTCAATTTCATATTTCTACCCCGCCCCCGCTTGATTGATGGTGGGCTTCATAATTTTTCAGGGAAGAAAATTTGAGAATATTTTGGTTTGAAAAATGGCAGGAGAACGACGAGCAGGCTGAGTGAAATAAAGTACTGGAGAGTAGAGTAGTAGAGCGCTCATAAGGCCCGCATCTAATTGAGTCCATTTCCATTTCCATTCCCATTTCCAGGGCAAATGATATGACAATTTATTTCAATTAAAGTTGATTTAAAAAATTGCCTGCTGTTCTCGCTCGCTTTCTGTTTCTCATCCCCCTTAAGCACTTTTGGCTTTAGAAAAGCCCCTATTCAAATTGCTAGAGCAATCCAAATCGGCACTCTCTTTTTGGATTGTAAAAAATGTAGGTTTCCAGTTACTTTCGAAGCAGATTTCAGCTAAATGATACTTGTAAATTTATTTGCAATTTATCTTAATAAAAACTTGCAAATTTAAATTAGTTTAAGGTTTTTTTGTATAGTTTTTTTAGGACTTACCTATAACAAACAATCTCCTTTTACTTTAAAAGTGTTTGCTAATTTTAAAATACTTTTTATTGATAAATTATCCACAATTAAGCTCGTTAAAATCGTAATTTATATGCACAAAATAACCAAAACGGATTTAGACATTCCCTTTTTTACGTAATACCTTTTGGAATGCAAATAAATTTGCTGATTTTTTCATATTAAATTAAGGTATTTTAAGCTTTAGCCTAATTCGTTTGGGTGCTGTTAAAAAATCAATTAAATCCCGTCCGATAATCATCGTTAAAATGATCTTAAAAATGCATGTACCAGTTTATTTTTTGCACATTTAAAAAAAAAACTGGGAAAACACTTAAAATTGCAATTAGCAAACGGGTAAATTGAATATATTGTAAGAAATTAACACAACGAATGAATGAATGCAAATTTGCTGTAACTGACAAGTTCACAGCTCGAGATGAAAGAGCCAAAGATAAACAAACACAAACGCCAACAGAGTTACGGCAAATGTGAATGACCGAAACATTATCGGAGCGCTTTTTTGTTTTTTACAGTGAAGCTTCATAAAATGATTTTTTTTACAAAGAATACGGCTTGCAATAAAGCAGCTTTTAAGTGGTTTAATTAAGTAAAATTGAAATAGTGTTTTAAAGATCTAAAGATCTCTTCTCAGAAACTATTTAGATGCAAACAAGTATTTTAATATTATAAACCCAAATAGAAAAGATATTTCAATACCAATAACGATCAATAGAAGACATGCTATAATTTACACCAGATTCAGACTTGGCCATACAAAATACACACACGAACATCTATTTCACAAAATGCCACCACCGCTTTGCCCACACTGTATCTCCACTACCCTCACTCTGGATCACTTCATAAACCGCTGCCCCTTCATCCTTTCCAAATGTAAGTCCCTGAAAATTCCCACACCAACCCAAATGCTAACAGAGGTCAATAATCAAAATATAATAAACTTTATAAAATTAATAAACTAAATATAAGCACACTGTAAAAAATCATAAAAAAAAAAAAAACCCAGCCTGAAGGCCTTCGTTGCTCTGGCTATTTCTCTTTGTATCTCAAAATTAATTTTAAGGTACAATTAATTAAATAAATAAATAAATTTTAATATTATTATTTAAGCATAGCTTAATTTTTTATTTATTAAAAATATATATATCTTTGCCAGTATGTCTCTCTTCTTAAAGTCCATTTAACCTAGTATTGACTGTATTTTGTTATTTCTCTCTCTCCCTGCTGCTGCCGCTGAGTGAAACGTTTAAGCCAAGCTTCATGCAAATTATTCGGTTCACCGGTGATGGCTTGCAGGGGGAAATATGAGGGGCTAAAAAGCTAATCGCAGGTGTCAGTCACACGAGGGGTATATCCCAGGTATCTCGTCGCGCTTTTCTGCTCCGGGCAATTAGCAAGATCGTCGCACGCCGCCCGCCTCTGCATTATTTGGTTTTTTATTTGTTATATGACTCAGCTGTGGACAAAACTTGGTCAAAACTGTAACAGGTTTTTCTCCCGCAGTCACATTGTATAGTGCAGTCGCAAAAGTAACGGTATCTGTAGCACACAGCCAGGTCTAGCTTTCGGAGCGATTTCATAATAGTATTCGCTTCGGCTGAGTGGGCAGCAAAAGCAGCTCAAGTTCAGGTCTACAGAATTTAACGGCAGTTTAATGATTTCGCAAAGGTATTGCAGGTTAGTGGGGGGGATTAAAAAAAGGGAAATTTGAAGACTTGGAAAATGTATTTTATGTATTTAAATTAATTTTAAGATTTCATTTGGGGGTTTCTTTATATTTAAGCGTTACAATAGATGTGCGATATATGATATATCGACCTAAGGTCATTGGAAAAGGGAATAAATAATACATTTCAAATACTATTTATCGATAAATTTTGATATTTTGTGGTTAATAAATTGGATATTTCTCGAGTTTTCAAATATTTGAACTTCAAAATTATCGATGTTTTTTAATTGCAATACTTTTGTCGATCGGAAAAAGAAAAAATAAATTAAATAAAATTTCTCGATACTTGAATTCGATATATTATGATTTCTAAGAATCCAATATGTCAATATTTTTAATATTTTTTATATGATAATGAGCGTGATATATATGTTGATCGGCAAAATATCAAAATAATACATTATGTTTCCATATATCGATACTTTATTGGTAATTTTTATATTTTTCTATATTTAAAAATCCGATAAACCAATATTTACAATATTTTTGCAATGATATTCAGTGCGATATTTTTTATAGACCGAATAAAATAGGGGAAATAATTTTAAATAGAACCTTTGTATTGATAATTGTTGATTATACCTTTATTTTATAGGTAAATTGGATATTTTTTATATTTAAAAATTCTATAATGCGATACTTCCCATATTTTTGATATTATATATTTTCTGCAATATATTTGTCGATACATCATAATGTATTTATGCCCTCTTATTAACCTTTAGAATAAATATTTGCCAGATAATCATTGAATAATCTTCAAAAGCCCACACAAAATTACTATCGTGTCTGTAAAATAACTGTTAGTAGCTGCAATAATCGTAATATGGCCCATAATTTATTCGCTATTAAGCAGGTTGTTCCATTGTTTTCACTCCATTTCTCGGCTCCGGCTGGGCTCCATTCAGCAACTCTCCCCATTCGCTTTCATTCATTAGCGGCAAGTGAAGCACGAGGCGCACTCGCTGCTGCATTTGTTCTGCTGCTTTTTATTGCGATCTCTTTCGTTACACTTGTTCCCTCTCTCTCTGTGCTTGTGCTTCTGTTTCTGCTCACCCATCTGGCTCTTTGTGCGGCTATTTGCTACGCCCCCACGTGCTTTTTGAACGCTTTTGATCGCACACTGACACAGTCGACAAATTTTTATTGTCGCCTCGAGTCGATCTCGGGCTTTGTTTTGCTTTTTTTTATTTATCGCTGCCGGCTTTTGTTTTTATTTGTATTTATCTTCTTGTGTTTGTGCTCTTCGCACAGCTCTCAGGTTCTTGCTATTATTTATTTTGTTGTTATACCTATTTTTTTTCCTGCGATTTTTGTTCGTTGTTGTTTCTATTTCGCGGTGTTGGGCTACTAAATTTACATTTTATTTGCATGTCATAAACGAGATTTTATTGTAGGCATGTCGGTTGTGCATAGATTATTTTTTATATTTTTCTAGCTTTATTTTTTTATATTTTTATTCAGAAGGAATATTTTTATATTGAGTAATCGGGTGACTTTTTTTTGGCAAAGTCAAAGCAGGCACAATGGTGTTTGGAAATACTTTCTGTTTTAATTTTTTCTGTTCTAAAGAAATAAAAATATTATTTGTATAATATTAAAAATAATGTCTAAATTAAAGGGGCTTTTTATTTTAGGTTCTTTTCGGTATAATATATTTTAAAAATGTTTTTTAGAGAACGATTTCTGCGACGAATATCAACTTGAGAATTCTAAGTTGCGCAACCCTTGTAGGTTTTATTATATTAATTTAATTATAAATAATATTTTGAATATTCTTCTAATAAATTAAATCTAACTAATATACCTAATTAATTATACATTTTTAAGTTTGTCATTATTTCTATGTGACCCACTGTATTTATTCAGTAACAGATCACATGATTTAGCATTGAGCTAGGTTTTATCATATTTTTTTAGGGTTGGTCACCAAATAAAAAAGTGGGTAAGCAAGTTTTTGGCTCAAATAAATAATTGTTTTACTACAGAGCCTGTCCAAGTTTTATATGGCTAGACTTCAGACTTAGTTGATATTAGAAATGGGATTGGTTTGGCTTCAAACATTCAATTTGAAATACAAATAATGCTATTTAATTAAAGATAAATGGATAATTATCATCGAAATACCTAATAAAAAAAAATACAATTAAAACTAAATGCTCATTTAATTCTTCTGATTCATCGCCTCTTACAAATTCCTATCCATGACACCTGTTGACACCTCAACCGGAAACATCCCATAGACTTGCAGTCTATAACTATTTATAGAATTATGCATTAATTCAGATAAATGGCGTTGTAAATAGCTTTCGTAATATGAAAAAAACTATGCATAATTTATGCAAATACAATTAATCAACCATTGATGAAGCTCGCCGCTGCTTTACACATTTTCTTACCAACAAAGCCAAACTGGCTAACAGCAACAATGTATATCTCATGCATATTTACACGATTTTTCGCCATAAATGCTCGCTTTGGCCAATAAGCGTCAGAAGTGTGCCTTTAAAATTCGTCTCAACGATTTGTGAATGTAACTTTTTACATTTTTCGTTTTTGTTTATTGCTTTATTTTTGTGTGTTCCTTCTGTGAGCATACATATATTTTAAGTTTACATTAATGGCGTCTCGAGGCTCTTGCCTTTTCGATGAATTTAATTTATTAGCTAGCTGAAAAGTGCAAATTTGCTACTCGTTTTCACCCCGTCGTTTGTGAAAAACTGTGCTCACTTTACCTTAACTGTTGCCAATTAGCATAAAACGACAGAGCAGGCAAAATAAAGCACTGAGAAAATACAGTTTTCTGTGGAAAATGTAGGGTTTCATTTATAATTTTATTCGAGAAGTTAACTATAAATAATTCTAGGAATCAGACAATATTTACCCTTGAAATTTTATTTATTGAAAATATTTATCATAAAAGATTGAATTCTTTGAATATTATTTAATGCTATTAAACCTCTTTTTTTTTCCTCTGTGGCAACAGCAAGGTGAACCAGTCAGGTTGCAATGCAAAAGATAAATGGAAGATGCGCTCTGGGTTTATAATTTCTGAACGGAAGGGAGGTGAGGCTTTGAAGGCGGAGGTGGAGATGGGTCAGGCGGCAGCAGGCGCCATTGTTTCGCTTGTCTTGACCATAAACGAGTTGGCTGACATCATCGGTGGCTAGCAGTAGTAGTAACCTGGCCAACTTCTGACCTTTACAGCTGTTGTCCCCAGTTGGTGACCTTGCCTGAGCCTCATCCTCCTCCCTTTATGGCCTTTTAATTATTCGCCATTGCAAATCGAAGCTGCGATTGCAATGACCTAGAACCTGAAAGCTATGGACAATTCAATAAAATTGTTTATAGAGTGCATACACATTTATGAAGTGGTTTTTATTACCGAAATAAAGAAACAAAGTCGGTGAAGTTTTATTTTCTTGAGGATTAAATGACAAAGTTAAAGGCTGGTTTTAAGCAAAGATTTACTGCAAAAATAAATAAATATCATAAATATGATTAATATAAATTATGGCCTCTCCCTTTTACCAAGTACCTTTCCTCATGAAAAATCTCCTAAGAATGCCTTATACATCATCATTCAAGTTCCGTTTACATTAACTATTTATGCATTTTCTTATTTAACTTTTAGCCCCGCTACTTAATCATGTTTAATGCTAGATTTTTAATGACCGTCTGCCATTTTTGTAAACTTTATTTACAGAGTTTTTTAATTTGTTTGTATGTTTATTGAAGTTGATGTTGTTTTTGCCAGCATGATGCACATGATGCGGATGAGGGCGGCCTTCAACTTCAGCACGATTCTGACATCAATTTTAATTTAGAAAAAAATAATATGTATAATGAATTTTCATTTGCAGGCATATTAAAAAGCAATTAACATGTTTATTATAATGAATGGAGCATAGGGGTGCATAAGGGTTCAAGGAACAGCGGCAGTTTGAGTTCAAAGGGCAGTGTTCGCTTAGGAAACCCATAAACTATAAATTGTTCTCGATATTTTCAAAACAAATTACTTTATTTTCAATATTTTAAAATGATTTTAAACTTTTAAAAGAGAAATTTAAATGCTACAAATATTTTAAAGTAATGCATTCCCAGTTAATACCAATTAACAACATCAGTATAATGAAAATTGAAGCGTGGCAGGTTCAGTGATGGAAAAGGGGTTAATGGACGGTGGCCATCGGGGTGCAAAGGACATCAAAATGGACAGCTATATGTTTTCATTTATTTTCCGGGCTCTGCACAGGAAACTCAACACCTATCCGAGTTTTATTTTCATTTCACGGATAAACGTCTCTATCTATTTCCGTACACAGGCACACACTCGACTAAATCTCATTTCGAACACTTCTAAATGGAGAGAAAATCCAATCCCTGGTCGCATCCTGTATTTCCTCTGGTCGTCCTTCTGCTAATTCCCCTTGATTGTGGATAGATGAAGTCCATCCTCGAGTCTGCCTGCCTGCGTCGGCCTGCCAAAATAGACAATTTCCTTTTCTTATTAAATGTTATTTGTATTTCACTCGCAGCGACGTTGAAATGGCCGCCGCCGCTTGACTATTTATTTGTTTTTAGCCTCCGCCTCCGCCCCCGGTCCGAGTCCCTCTGTCCTTTGAACATCATCCAATTACACAGCGAACCGCACCCGGGACACGTGTGCAGCATCTGTTACCAGTTTTTGTGGGCCACTCGCTGGCTGCTCTCCCATCTCATCTCATCTCATTCCGGGCATCGATTGATGGCGTCTCGCTGGAAACGGCAGCGGCACTAAAATCGGTTCAGTTTTCTGGATTCTCCACTCTCCGGCTGAAGTTTGGCAACGCCGCCGCGCTGACATGGCTGAAATGGCCCCCCAAAAAATAAAACCAGAAAAAAACATTTTTTGTAATTGTGTAGCCTGCAGACCCCGGCGAAACAATCCATCCTTCCCCCTCTCCGGGCAGTGTGTGTTGTGTGTTGCCCTTAGCACACGCCGCTTGAAACAAATCAAATTGCGAGTCCGTTTCGCATTCAAACATATGAGACTGCCATAAACACTGCAATAAAATGGGATATGGGATAATTTATAAATATTATTTAAATCAAAAAAGGGGTGTTAATCATCTAAAAATAATCATTTTCAAGGGTCTACAGTCTATGTAGTTTTCTGTAAAAATATTCTTTATTATTTAAATGATTTTCTATACCTTTTTTACTCCACATATTTTAATGCCATTTTTATCATCTAAATTATATTTTAAAAATATTAAAAACGAGCTGTTGAAGCTTTTCTTCGCTTACATTATTTCTACATTTTTCTTTAACTTCTTGCAGTTTCTAAATATTTATTAATGATTTTAAATGATTATAACTAGTTTTAAAATATGTTTAACAAAGAGAAAGGTTTTTTTCAACTAAAAATACATAAATATTTAGATAGATATATAGATGTGACTCTTTAAATCCTCCAAAAAGTACTTTCAAATGTTTTCTATATTATTTTTTATGTAAAAAAAAGTCTTTTAGAAATTTTTATACATTAAATAATTTTTCAGACACATGGAAAGTACTTTTGTATCTGAAAATATAAGTTTTACTAGTCTGTTCTCTTAAAATCCGTTGAAAAACTCATTTTCTTTTATTTATTTAACTCTCTTCTAAATAAATTTAGAAATCTAAACTTCTCTTTGAGCTACTTAAGAATGAAATATTTCTCAAAGTGAAAGAAATAAAACGTAGCGAGTCGTAACGAGAACATAGAACCGAACCATGGGTTAACAGTGGACCTGGGGTCAGGGTCGCCATCGTCCTTTGCGTTCGCATACCCGGCAAGTGCAAAATAATGGCCAAGAAAGAACAACAGCAGCCAAGAAACTCATACATATTATATTTTGTACCTCTGGCCGAACGCTGCTGCTGCTGCTGCTGAAAAAAATGAATGAATGAACTCAAGGGTGGGTCAAAATAAAAGGGGGAGGCTGGGTTCAGGGGGCGACCCGAGAGTGCCAACCCCAAAGCGACTTGGCATCACCATTGTGACATTTAAGAGGCTCAAGAGAGCGGCAGCAGTAGCAGCTAGCTAAAAACAAAACCCACGCAGCACACACACACGCCCGGCACAGCTCACACCCAACTGGGCACCCAACCCCCTTGGCAAACGACCACCACCCACATTCGCAGAGCAATTCCCAGAGCCACCCTCGGGGTAAGGCCACCGGGAAAGGTGTGAGGAGAGACGGAGTCGAGTCGAGTCCTTTGCTCAGTGTGTGGCCCCTCAGGAGCTCCATGGGTGATGCTGTATAAATCTATATAAATATATATATAAAGTGGGTATATATACTCGTTTACGTGTGCCACCTCTGGTGGAGGAGCATTGCATATACTTTGTGGTATTGGTGCTCTGCTTAAAATAATTAAAAATCAATATTTAAACTATGCAACGAAGCCCCAGCCATCCTATCAGCAAACGCAAAGAACGAGCGAAAGATACTGCCGGATAAGTGAAGGATATGATGGCCTTAAAGCCTTCAGGAAAATATAAAGATTGGCAGGGAGAGGGAATATGATTAAAATGAGATAATCTTAAATGAGGTACTTGTTGGGGAAATATAAAGGAAGAGGATTTGTAAAGATAGGTGATTTTGGAAAGGTTTCTGAATTTAAAAATGAACCTCTTCCCTCTTATGAGGTAATTCTTTAACGTTTCTTTATGTTCATATTTATTCAAATAAATTCTGCCAAATAGGACAAAAGAAGTAATATTTTCTACCAAAAAAGACACATTTAAAAAGGCAGTCACAAAATTACTCCCCCCTAAACCCAACCTTCTTTAGACTTTAATAATATTCCCCTAGCATATCGCTCTAATTTATTATTTACGCCTAAAATTTACAAAAGAGATGGCAACAAAAAATAGGACCAGTACCAGGACCAACCTGCTCCAAATTTTCTACAATAAATTTGCATAATTTGTGATACTCTCCTCGTCCAACAAAAAAATGAAAGAAGAATTTAATTATGCCATCTCCGTATTACATAATTTCTTGCAATTTGCATACATTTTCAAGCAAACGCCCATTTTATGGAAAATCTGCCTCCAGGCATGGTCATAAAATGTTGCCGGGAAACTCTATTTGCCTAGGCCTCCTCCCCCCTAGAAAAAGAAATAATAATTTTATTTTTGCGGTTTGGTGGCATAGCTTAAAAGTCAGAGTAATGGAATCAATAAAGTCAAAAAAACATACTGAGTTTAATTAAAATACATTTTTAAAATTTGAGTTAGCAAATCAAATAAAATTGGTGATAAATTGAGGCATAAGCAAGTCAAAGACTTGATCTTAAATATATGCCAAGATGTGGGTTATAAATTCAGTTAGAACAGGTTTCTCACTGTGGGTGGTAGTGGAGCCACCAAAACTGAATAAATCAATAAAATATATATCAAATTAAATACTTATAATTCACCGAACAAAAGGCGAATAATGCTGATGACAAGTTCAATTGATTTATAAAGTGGAGCAAACTTATGGCTGTTGTTTTATGGTAATTCTTTTTTGTTTGTTAAATAAAACCGTATTTAAAACTTAAAAAAAAAAATATCAAAGGTTTTGAAGTTTAACCTGAAACTAGTCAAAAAGTGTTGTAATTTATGGAAAATTATAATTTGCTTAAAACAAATATATCAAAAGGTATTAATTGTATACAAAGACAATGCCAGTTTTATTTTTGTCTTTAATTATAGGTATACTCCCGTATAATAAAACAAAATAGCGCAAACTTTCAGCCAACTGTTACACATTAAATTTCCTATCTTCGGTTGACGTGTTTCCTGGGGCCACATTAATTAACGCAGTTTTTCCAACAATACTAACAACCACAGCTGGCAAAGCCCGCATTCTGGATAACCCAAAAATGTTTGGCATCAGGTGGGGCTTGAATGGTTCATTAAACGCTCGTCACATGTCTCGCCACGGTGTGGGTTTAGATAAATCCCAGCATCAGCATAGTATTCAGATACATCTACATTGGGCAACATTAACGCTAACTGTCAGGGCTGATGTTGTGGCAGTCTTGCGGGCCAATGACAATTAGGCTGGTGATAAGATAAGCCGCCAGAAAGCTGCTGCCTAAACCAATTTCGGTTCGTTGGTTGGCTGGTTGGTAGCTTGTTTCGTTGGAAACCCCTTTTTATCTCAAAATTAAATGGCGGCAGCTGTCACACACACACACACACCACACCCCCTCCGAAAGTTCGAACTTTGACTTTGAGTGTGCGTTTGCCATTTTGTTTGTGGCTTCAATCAAAAAAGTTTGCTGCCGAAATGAGTCTTTTTGTTGCTCAGCTGTTTTGTTTGCTATCT